>CM065728.1:35100154-35140154 GCA_033310375.1 Conus canariensis
GGATCTTGTCAACAAAGCCGAGAGGGGGATTCTGGTGATTAAGCAGCCCAGGATCTCCATACACATTGCCCAGGTTGCGCCATGCAGAGGTCATTCTAGTGCCACTGTCCCAGCGACAGAAACAACACGGGAGACAGCAGTTACGGGTCATAAGGCCATAGCGTACTGGCGTAAGCTCGGGCGCTACGAGCTGCCTCCGACGGTGGGAGGGACCATCGCGTTCCACTGGTAAGCTACCGGCCGCTTTAAGGTAGGCAGCCCCCAACCAATAAGGTGCTGACCGACCACAGTCTGCCTGCTTCAGTGGGCGCTTGGAATTAAGGGGAAAAACCGGAGAGCTGACTGTAAACCCTGCATCCAACAAATGAGATAGAAGAAATAAATCAAAATCAACAGCTTTGTGACTGGCAAACTGAAACGTCAAAATGACTTTTCCCGGCCTTTCTGACAACATCTAGCAAGTTGATGACGTCAGGAAAACAGTCATCATCGACCGCGAGTTGAAGAGTTTAACACTGACATCGCCGCGCTGCAAGAGACAAGACTCCACTCCAACGGCAGCCTCAGGGAAAAGGACTACACGATCTTTCGGCAAGGACTGGTTCCAGAGGAGCATCAACTGTATGGTGTCAGTTTCGCACTGCGAAACTCTCCTGTCCTCAGTTGAAACATATTTCAAAGGGACTGCACGAATCCTCTCCCTCCGGCAAACGACTTCTTCCAGACCAACAGGCATCCTTAGCGTCTATGCCCCCTTACTCTGTTCTACAGCTAGGGCTAAGGATGGGTTCTATGGGCTGGAAGCCAATTTATGACAGGTACCTGCAAAGGAACATATGTTCTTGTAAGGGACCTCAACGCCCAGACTGGAGCAGACCACAGCTTCTGGCCCCCCACCATCGGCCGCTTCGGCATCGGCAAGCTCAATGAGAATGGATAGTGGCTACTTGAGCTTTGCTCCTACTACGTCCACTTTATCACGAACACCTTCCTGCCCACCAAGCCACACCACAGTGTCCTGGACGCATCCCAGATTCTGCCACTGGCATCAGCTGGATTTCATGACCACACGAGGATCCTTGCTCAACCACGTGCTCGATACCTGCAGCTACCACAGTGCTGACTGCGACACTGACCACTCCCTGAATGGTAGCAAGGTGCTTCTTCAGCCAAAGCGAATCCACCGCTCACAACATTAGGGACATCCTCGAATCAACACAGCCATGTCATCGGTGCCCGAACTGCGCGAACGTTTCGCTAGAGCCATTGAGGACAGAGGACTGTCCAACAGACAGCGCTTCATCACGGTGTAACCACATCCACGATGCCACCTACCAATCCGCCTCAGACACCTTTGAAACAGAGTGAGGAAGAATGAAGACTGGTTCGAAGAAGGAATTGTGAAGACTGAGCCTGCCATTGCGGTTAATCAAGCCACACTTCTCAATCACAAGAAAGAGCCCCCTGCAAAGACATTAGATGCACTCCGAAAAGCTCACTACAACACCCAGTGGACGACCCACAAATGCACCAGTGAGTACAGGCTCTATATGTGCCAGGCCATCCAGACCTCCACCGACTGCGGTAACATCTGCGCCATATACGAGGGCATGAAGAAAGCGTTCGGCCCTATCGCCATCGAGATCGGTCCTCTGAAATCTGCCTCGGGGGATGTGATCACCGACCGCAGAAAACAGATGGAGAGATGGGCGGAGCACTACCAGGAGCTGTACTCCAGGGAGAACTCGGTCACTCACAAAGCCATCAAGAACACCACCCCCTGCCCACCAAGGAGGAGCTCGACGCCCCACCCACCATTGAGGAACCAGTAAGGCCATCGACACGCCAGCCTGTGGTAAAAAGCTCCAGGTAGCGACGGCATTCTGCCAGAAGTTATCAGAGCCGGCAAGGAATGTTATCATCTCAGTTACCTCTATGAGCTTCTCCGCAGTGTTGGGAGGAAGGAACCATACCTCAGGACATGCACGATGCAAACAGCAGCATGCTGTACAAGAACAAACGGGACCGTAGCGTTTGCAACAACTATCGTGGAATATCCCTCCTCAGCATTGTTGGCAAAGCCTTCACCCGCGTCGTCCTCAACAAGCTGCAGCTACTCACTGAACGATTTTACACAGTGGCACAGTACGGCTTCAGAGCTGCAAGATCGACGGTTGATGGGGTATTCTCCTTGAGGCAGCTACAAGAGAAGTGCCGCGAGCAGAGACGACCTTTGTTCATTGCCTTCATCGACCTGACAAAGACTTTCGACTTGGTCAGTAAGTCAGGCCTCTTCATCCTACTGCACCGGATTTGATATCCCCCCAAGCTCCTAAAGATGATCATGTCCTTCCATGATGACATGAATGGCATGTTCCTTCTCCTGCTGCTGCGCTACGCCTTCCGATAGTGTGAAGTTGGCATCGTCCTCCACACTGCCTCTTCAACCTGGCACGCCTCCAAGCAAAGACGAAGGTGCGAAAAGTCCTCATCAGGGAGATGCTAATTGCAGATGATGCCGCCCTCACTGCCAACACCGAGGAGGCGCTACAACGGCTCACCACCTGTTTTGCTAATGCCAGCACCGAGTTCGGCCTCACAATCAGCTTAAAAAAGACAAACACCATAGGCCAAATCGTCAGCAGCACGCCTCGCATATTCATCGGCAATCACACCCTTGAAGTCGTCGACAACTTTACTTATATGGGCTCCGCCATCTCCAACAACTTCTCTCTGATGCCGAGCTGAACATGCGGATCGGCAAGGCAGCAACAGCGATGGGCCGTCTAGCGAAGAGAGTCTGGAACAACACCGTGCTAATGTCAAACACCACGATGAAGGTGTACCAAGCCTGCGTGCTGAGCACTTTTCTCTACGGAAGTAACGCGTGGACCCTGTACTCCCGACAAATACGCAGACTGAATGCCTTCCACGTGCGCTGCCTCAGAAGGCTCCCGGGCATCACATGGCAGGACCGCATCACTAACAAAGACGCCCTGACCCAGGCAAGGATGCCTAGCATGTTCGCCATGCTGACACAGAAACGCCTGTGCTAGCTTGGCCACGTCAACCGCATAACGATCGCCTCCCAAAGGGCATGCTGTGCGGTGAGCTGGCTGCAGGCTCCAGATCTACAGACCCTACGCTACAAGGATGTACGCAAAAGTAACCTTAGGGCTGGCAGCCTCGAGCCGGCGAACCTGGAGACAGCATCTTTAGACCGGGTGAGCTGGTGGGTCACCATCAAGGACATGTATCAAGCAAGCTGTGCAGAGGAGAGAGGCCCAGTGGGAAGAACGGAGGCGCCGCAGATGGCAAAGAATTGCGTCGGCACCCACGGACTCTCATGACAGAGACTTCACCTGCAGCAGTTGGATCGAGGATTGGGCTCTTCAACCACAGCAGGCACTGCAGCTCCACAACTGACTGATCCATGGCAAGACACTATTGTCTCTGGAGACAGACGGATGCCAAACAAATATATGTATAACGATTTGATAGTGAGGGAAAACAGGTGCAGAATGGTAATTCCTCAATCGTTACATGAATGACTTGGTAAAAGTTTCAAAGAAAGAGGGGGTGGGGGGTTAGAGAAATTGTCAGAGAAATAAAAAGAGGAAAGAAGGATCGAGGCGTTAGATTATAAATGTAACATCCTTCACTGGCAGCGTAATGGGCCCATCATCAAAATACTATTCACAGCACATGCACAGAGACCTTACGTCTGCTGATAGAGACTCGTCAGTACGAAAACACGGCTGATTGTGTCTGTGCTCCCTTGGCATGAAATGGAAGCATAATTCATAAATCGTATTATTCTCACCACCAAGGGTTCTAGAACAAAGTTCAATAGCACCCCAAAGCAGCCAGTGAAAACCAGAAAAAAAGAAGAAAAAAACAAACGAACAAAAAAACAGAAGAATGCGTTGTAATGAAATAAGTTGCTGAAAAACTAAAGTCATCATTAACATGCTATTAAATGTAGAGGGGAATATTTGAGCCTATGCTTTACGATATATTTCAGAATACAAGAGAGGTAAAAAGATAGTAACAGAGAGAGCAGCAAGCTTCACTAATCAATAAGCCAAGCATTCTAAATCACATAAACGCTGAAAACAGATTCTCATCCCCAGGTCAGTTTCTAATTGTAGCATGCGAACGAAATATTCTTCGTGCATATTTCTGCAAAGTTTTATTGACAGTTTTTCTTTCAAACGAGTATTCTTTCTGCATGCTGAAAAAAAGGACTTCCTTCTCAATCCTATCGCAAAGTAAGCATTTTTTTAAAGTTATTTCTTTCAGCTGTTATGTTCAAATTACGTATACCTTTTCAAAATTTTGCCAGGGCATTGTGAATGGGCATATTCTGTTGTCAGTCAGCTACCTTTCCAGTTGATGTAATATCACAGAACGATCGTTAGCAGACAGTTTTCCATCCCCGTCCAGCATATAACGATCAAAACAAAGAAACATGCACTCATCACCCACTCCGCTAATTTAATATACATCAGGAAAATCAAATGGACCAATGAACCTTCTTATCGAGCTTTTTATATATGGGAGTAATGTAAGAACTGCTCCAGTTGTTAGTAGTTTTGCGCTTTATTGGTGCCCGTCTAGTCCATCTCTTTCTTATTGTCAGTGTGTATGTGTGCGTGTGTGTGTGTGTGTGTGTGTGTGTGTGTGTGTGTGTGTGTGTGTGTGTGTGCGTGCGCGCTTGTGTGTGTGTGTGTGTGTGGTGTTGTGTGTGTGTGTGTGAGTGTGTGTGTGTGTGTGTGTGTGTGTGTGTGTGTGTGAGAGAGAGAGAGAGAGAGAGAGAGAGAGAGAGAGAATGTGCGTACGTGCGTGCGTGCGTGCGGACGGGCAGGCGCGCGCACGCGCTCGCGTCTGTTGTGTGTGTGTGTGTGTGTGTGTGTGTGTGTGTGTGTGTGTGTGTGTGTGTGTGTGTGCATGGGTGCGTGCGTGCGTATGTGTGAACGCGCGAGCGCATGCGGACGTCCGTGTCTGTGCGTCCGGAAGAGGTCTTCATGTCAAAAACGTTCAGGGAAGGTCGCTGTCAAATTTATGTGGATTTTTTCAGGCGTCAACATCTATAGGTGATCCCTTTATGAGATCTCACGATGATTGGATACTGATGGCAAGCTGTTCACAGGTAAGTAAATCAGTGGACGGCAGAGTTTTTGTTATAGTGATATTGGTGTTTGGTTAGAGAGGGGAAAGGGGGGGGGGGAAGAGGAAAGGGGAGATGGAAAGGATGCAATGTTAATATTTGCAGGGGATAACAGATCTCAGATTACTTGTAATCATCACTTTTTGCTGTGTGGGAAACACAAACAGACTCTCCGGCAAGCACACACACACACACACACACACACACACACACACACACACACACACACACACACACACACGCACTCACGCACGCATGCACGCACGCATGCACACACGCACGCACGCACACACGCACACACGCACGCACGCACGCACGCACACACACACACACAACCACACACACACACACACACACACACACATACACACACACACACACACACACACACACACACACACACACACACACACACACAAGGGGAGAGAGAGAGAGAGAGAGAGAGAGAGAGAGAGAGAGAGAGAGAGAGAGAGAGAGCAAATTGTTATGGAATGATGCCTACAAAACAAGCGTGTCTTACCCAGGGTAGCGGTGATGGAATATTGGTAGAGGCTTTGACTGACAAAATTCTTGTAATGACTTGAGGCTCGGAGTAAAATGGTGGCCTCACGCACTGGTCCAGCACGGAAACGTAGACGAATGTGCTGTGTCGAAAAGGTAAACTTAGGCACCCACGGATCATTTGGAGTCAGGCGTTCACACCCGCTCCACACCTGAGACTGTGCAGTCACAGAGGGCGATTCGATATGAAGAGGATATACTGGATCACAACTTTTCTTCAGGAAGTGAATGATGAATATGTCAGCTTGACAGTGGGTGTAAAGGTCAATAATACACTCAGAAGAAGTGTTGGGTGCACACTGTCTTGGGACGTGAAGAACCGGAGAGTGAAACTGTCGACATGATACGAAAGGTTCCTCCCGTTCAAGCAGTCAGACAGTTCCTCAGGTTTGGGGGTAATGGTGATATATGGTACTTCACTGATCTGATGGTTCGTGAAATCTGCGCAAAGAAAGCGTAATGTTATGGTGGTGGTTGTGGTTTGAAACTGCTACTTTCAATAGGATAGTGCCGGTGTCGTATATAATACTGTCGCTCATAAAATCGTGTCGCAGCGACAGTATTTCCCGGGAAATACTGCAGCTGGTTCATGAAAAATTATCGCTGAGCGACTTGATTTCATAAAAATTGGTAGCGTGAGAGGATTTCACGAGAAATGTCCATAAAATCGTGTTGTTGCCTAAAAATAAAATCATGTCGCAACGACAGCATTTCATGTAAAAAAAAAATTGCTGCCGTAGAAAAGTTGTCGCTCTGAGACAGCATTTCCCGTAAAAATACGACGTCGAAGACATGATCGGTCTCTGCCCCAACTCTACCCCCACCTCTCTCTCTCATGGTTTTACGTATCAGTTGCCCCACTGTGTTTCTGTCTATGATCTTATTTGTGTCTGCTTGACTGTCGGTCTATCTTTCTGTCTCTATTTGTTTTTCTCGCTCATTCTCTCTATGTATCGCCCTTCCTCTATCTGTTTGACTCTCTTTAGTTTCACTCTGTCCATCAAACTGTCTGTCAGTGGGTCTCTGCCTTTCTCGCCCCCTCCCTCTCTCTCTCTCTCTCTCTCTCTCTCTCTCTCTCTCTCTCTGGACGTGCAAGCATGTGTGCGTGTATGTGGAGAGAGCGCGACGGTGTGTGTGTGTGTGTGCGTGTGTGTGTGTGTGTGTGTGTGTGTGTGTGTGTGTGTGTGTGTGTGTGTGTGTTGTGTGTGTGTGTGTGTGTGTGTGGACCCTGAAACAACTGCATTCATGCTCAAATATATTTGTGATTCATTTGTCCATAATCTCTCTCTCTCTCTCTCTCTCTCTCTCTCTCTCTCTCTCTCTCTCTCTCTCTCTCTCTCTCTCTCCTCTCTCTCTCTCCTAGGATACCCCCATGTAAGCTATCACTTTACATACCCTACCCACTCTGAACATCTCGTGGGACGATACGCTTTCTCCTAGACAATTGAATAGAACCCTTAAGACTTCACCCCACAAATCCTGCAAGTTACACAATAATCTCTTTGTAGAAGTGTATGTGCGTATTTGAGTTTGTTTGTGTATGCCCGCGCATGCGCGTTTAAGCGTTTCACGCGCGCACGCGCGCGTGTGTGTGTAAGAGAGAGAGAGAGAGAGAGAGAGAGAGAGAGAGAGTATGCACACACGCATGTACACACGCATGCGTGGGCACACACGCATACAAACTCACACACATACATTTCCTCACTCATGCACTCCCTTACAGTACAGGAGGGACACAAACCGTTGAAGGAGATATGATAGGTCAGAGATGGATGGGACAGAGAGGAGGTCAAAGCCGAGGTAACAAATCATATAATTAACCTCATAATATTACATAATAGGGTGACAGGGCTATGTGAATGTCAATATGGATAGTCATGGGAAGACATATGGATAGTCATGGGAAGACAACGAGAGACACGAAATCGTATAATAGCCGCACTCTTATATTATGGATATCCTAATTCATTACATGCTACACCCAACTCTTAAAACTCCTTTCCTTCTACCTCAAATGTCTCCGAATTTCTGATTTGGATCTTATTTTAAAGAAGAAACAAAAAAGAAAAAAAATGATGTGTAGTAGTTCCATGGGATTATAGTATACTTATTACAAGTTGCAGCTTTTGGACTGCTCATTATTAATAGGCCTAAATAGGGTACGACGAACAAAGAGAAATAATTATGACAATGATATTTGCGTTATTAGCTATTTAACCGCTTCGATCTTATTGGACTATGTGACCGTTTTACTTCTTAACTTCGCGGCACCACAAAACGAACACATGTCTTTGATCTTGGTCAAAAGGAACTTCATCTTTTGAAAATTTCGGTTCTGTCTTCTACCGCAAGACTTGAGAGGTTCAAGATCCAGCTTTGTCGGCAGTGTGTGTGTGTGTGTGTGTGTGTGTGTGTGTGTGTGTGTGTGTGTGTGTGTGTGTGTGTGTGTGTGGTGTGTGTGTGTGTTGTGTGTGTGTGTGGGGGGGTGCATGTGTGTGTGTGTGTGTGTGTGTGTGTGTGTGTGTGTGTGTGTGTGTGGCGCGCGCGCCATGTAGTAGAAAAGTAGAGCATAATTTCTAACGTCCGTCAGTTTCTCGGCGTATGTTGATATGGCTTTTACAAATACGGGAATACACACGCACGCACACATACACAAAGAGAGAGAGAGAGAGAGAGAGAGAGAGAGAGAGAGAGAGAGAGAGAGAGAGAGAGAGAGAGAGGAGAGAGAGCATTAAATGAATACAATAAAAATGAAAATATGACGTCAGTGAATTTCAAACGATTCGGAACTTTTTGAACTTGTTTGTATATTTTGTGACTGTTGAAAGGCGTCAAAGACAGTGACTCTGCAACATCTGATCTTTCCTTGCTTTGAAATTGGAGACAATAGTCGCTTCTTTTGACCAAAATCTCTGAATGTTTAAGAATTGCGGCTAGTTAGATACAATAATTTATCAAATAAAAGGAGTTGCTGGGGAGGAGGTGGCAGGCTTAAAAACGTTTGGGGAAAAGAAATGTGATTGGATATTTGAGCTTAATGACATTGGATATTTGAGCTTAATGACTGACAAGCTGTCAGAATCATCGATATGCTATAAATGCTGTAAGACAATGATTTCGTCTGTACCATTTTGTTTTCCACGATGGCTTCCTGCTTATGAATACAGTGGAATGCAACCCGGCGAGTACTTCGCGCTTGTGAACTTTCTGAAAACTTCAACATTTCCTGAAGAGACAACTGAAACTGTCTGTTCTGCGATTTGGCTTGTATTAGCTTTAAGACTCTGTTATGTTTGTGTTTCTGTTCTGACAATTAGGGATAATTATTTACTCTTTAAGTTTAGTTTATGAATGTGTTGAGACCTTATGTGCCTTTAAATGGATTATCGAACAGGCTCACACATCTTATATGGCCAACAGACAAACAATATTGGTTTGCGTGTCTGTTAATATAGGCCCATGGCCCAATATTTACCACTCCCTGGCCCATTTAACTCGAAATGATGTCTAAAGTGGGCTTCCTTTTCTTTAAGAATGTTATGATTTCTTATATAGAACTTTTTGAAATACAAACAGCCATTTGATGGCTGTATTATATGAAGCTCTTATGGTCAGCTTTACAAATAATTAACCTTGAGTGAAGTAAAATTAGTGAAGGAGGTAGGGCTGCATTTCTCAGGGGTTCTTACTTACCCAGTCTTTCCCTACTTTCGTTGTGCTGAATGTCCTAGGCCTACGATATTGATAAAGACATCACATTTCACAGCACACACACACACACACACACACACACACACACACACACACACACAACACACACACACACACACACACAAACAAACACACGCGCTTGCGCGCGCGAATGGAAATTTGACTTTCGTCAAAAACATTTATGATAAAAAAAATCACTTGCGACAATTTTTTATTCAATGGCAGGCTGCATTATTTTCTGTGATATTTTGACGCTCAACCGCGGCGACGTTTTTCACTTTGCAGAAAAAAATCGTCGCTGTGAAATATTAACGCTGCGACCATATTTCACAGGAAATGTTAACTCTGGCAGTAAGATTTCACGTGAAAATGTGTCGCAAGCGACAGCATTCACTGACTACAATATTTCACAGTGTCCTGTCGCAAAAAACTGTCGCAAAATTTCGAGTGACAGTATTTTATGGACAGCTACAATATTCTATAGGACATTTTTCGTGAAAAGTTGTCGCGCGACAATTTTTTTCCAGAAAATATTGTCGCTGCAACAATATTTCACGTGAAATGCTATCGCTGCGATACAATTCCACGGCGACAGTATTATATACAACACCGGCAATGTCTGTTGGCACGACTGTGTTGATAAGTAGGCTAATGAAACAAACTACCGAAAACAAGTTCCGTAGGATGCCACAGCACCTAACAGCTAAGTGTCTGTCGATCTAGCGCTTCCCATGTAAAATATATTGTTTACTATCAATGTCTTAAATCATGGCAACCCAATTATTTCTTTTACCAGCAAAGAACAACATACTCTCATTGCTATGAACAAATCGTTTGATCTTGTGGCTGGAATTGTTTTTGAGTGGTGGACATCTGAGACCTTTTCTGGGATAGCAAACACGACAAACAAATGCTCATTTCCCTTTTTACTATTATTTTACATCAAAATTATTATTTCTTTTCATTCTTAAGGTTTCGTTTTTTTACATGACGTGCCCTTAGGGTGTATGCTTTACAAATTAATTTTTTGATATGCAAGGGAATTACAGTCTTGAATGGCTCTGGGTTTTTGAGGGAAAAAAACAGAATGATCGAAGAAATGAAACCAGATGAGTGGGCAGGTGAGTAGAATAGTCTTGAAACAAATACACCAGGCTATGTCTTCCATACAAGACTGAAACTAACCTGACCAGATCGATGCAAATAGAGAACAGCAGGTTCACGCCACCATCTTTAGCTCTCAAATCAGCGTGAGCTGTTTTGATTTTGTCCTTCACCGCTTGTCAAATGACCCACCGTTTGAGTTATTAGACCTACCTTTTATCTTTTCTCTAGACCTCAAATTTGTAACTTCTGCGTCCTGCAACGCACAACGGAGCCTGAAGTGTTGCTCAACTCTTCTTAGCCTGACGAGCCTCTGTCAAGTGGAATCAACCACTGTATCAACTTACATGATCTGCATTTCTGCCTTTTTCGTATCAAACCTAAACAAAGTTTGTTTTATGCTTGATTAAGTGATATACAATGTATTTCTGAGAGAGAGAGAAGAGAGAGAGAGAGAGAGAGAGAGAGGAGAGAGAGAGAGAGGAGAGAGAAGACAGACAGACACATGAGCAGGCAGAACAATCGAACGAATTTTATTTTAAGGGGGTTATGGATTAAGCATAAATATTTTCTTTTACATCAGTGGGACGGACTACATTCCCTTGCAGAGAGAGAGAGAGAGAGAGAGAGAGAGAGAGAGAGAGAGAGAGAGAGAGAGAGAGAGAGAGAGAGAGAGAGAGAGAGAATCGTAATCTCGACCTTTTGCCCCCAGAAGTGTCACATTATTTGATCCTACTTGCGTGATTCAAATTTGTGTATTCATTCCGTATAAGAAATAAGCTAACTGTTGCTAGTCTCTGTTTAAACATACTCAAAAAAGTCTTTCTATTCCCTACACCTTGTTGAAACCAGACTATGTAGAAACCAGTTGTGCATAGAATTTCTCTTATTTTTGACCCCCAACAGTCCTTCCCATCCCTGTCCAATTCCATTAACATTAGATACGCCTTATAAGGCAACCGATCAGGGTTCATATGTAACAACTTTAACCAATATCTAATGGAATTCGTGCATGAATTAACATAAAGCGGATATCTACCCAGGTCACCATATACCATCTTATTTGGAGTCTTGACTGGAACGCCTAAAAATCTTTTACACGCCAACATATGAACTTTTTCGATATGTTCTAATCTACGTAATCCCATATTTCGGATGAATATAATAAAATGGGTTGGAAAATTCACGTCAAAAATTTCGAAAAAGGTTTTATTGTTCATTTCTTTAAATTTACTGAAAGTCCTATTTAACTGAACCACTGCTTTCTTTCCTTTTGTAACCAAGTGATCAGTTCCCTTTTTTTGCACTAATCATAGTTGTAAAATTGAAACCCAGATAACAATAACTATTTACCACTTCTAACTTGGAGCCATTATAAAACCACCGCTCACATTTTCCAAGAAAACCCCCTTTCTTAAAGACAATTACTTTAGTTTTATCGGTATTAACTGTCAACTGCATATTCTCGCAAAAATCGTTCAAAATATTTAATTGCTGTTGTAAACCAATTGGTGTGATTGAAAGTAGAATAACATCATCAGCAAAAATGAGAATAAAAAGTTCTACTATGTCAGGCAGAATTTGAACACCATGATTACCTCTTTCATTCACACTATTGGCTAACTGGTTAATGAACATTGAAAATAACACAGGGCTCAAAACACACCCCTGTCTAACACCAACAGGACACGCAAAAAATTCAGACAGTTCATTGTTTACCCGTATACATGACAATAATGAATTATACATAGCAGACAAAGAAGCAAAAAATTTTCCTTTGACACCCTGGTTTCTAATGCATTCTAAAAGTTTGTCATGACGAACAGAATCAAAGGCCTCTTTAAAATACACGAAGGCAGCGTATAATTTCCTTCCCTTCATAGACATACATTTCTGAACGGTTGCATATAGTGTAAATATCTGATCAGTAGTAGAGTAGTTTTTCCTGAATCCTGCTTGGTTTTCAGAAATCAGCTGGTTGTTGTTAATCCAGGAATGTAATCTCCTGTTTAATATCGGTGTCTAATGCATTCTAAAAGTTTGTCATGACGAACAGAATCAAAGGTCTCTTTAAAATACACGAAGGCAGCGTATAATTTCCTTCCCTTCATAGACATACATTTCTGAACGGTTGCATATAGTGTAAATATCTGATCAGTAGTAGAGTAGTTTTTCCTGAATCCTGCTTGGTTTTCAGAAATCAGCTGGTTGTTGTTAATCCAGGAGTGTAATCTCCTGTTTAATATCAATGTATAGCATTTTGATACAATACTTAACAATGGAACACCTCTATAATTGTCCACATTTTCAGGATTCCCTTTCTTGTAAATTGGAATTATAATTGCCTTAGACCAGCATTCTGGGTAGATACCTTTTTCTCTTGTAGACACACACACACACACACACACACACACACACACACACACACACACACACACACACACACACACAACGCACGCACACACACACAAGAGAGAGAGAGAGAGAGAGAGAGAGAGAGAGAGAGAGAGAGAGAGAGAGAATCGTAATCTCGACCTTTTGCCCCCAGAAGTGTCACATTATTTGATCCTACTTGCGTGATTCAAATTTGTGTATTCATTCTGTATAAGAAATAAGCTAACTGTTGCTAGTGTATAGGATAGCCGTACAAACCTCTTTCGTTTCTTCTTAGGGTGTTGAGAGTGTTTGTTGCTTGCATTAGTCTTCAGAATCCGTCTATCGTTGTTCCTGTCAGAGATCCTTAAAGTTTCAACACTCAATTTCCGCCTCCAACGAGATCGATGTTGAGCTTCATCGACTCTGTTAGTGAGAGTTGTAATGTGCGTGTGTGATAACTTCATTGCATGTTGACTCTGACGGAGACCATGCAGTGAGTTCTGAACGGCGTGTGTACTCGCGTTTTGCTCTGGCCCTGAAACAGCCAGGCCACTAACGTCAACCAAAAGCATCAAAATGGTATGGAACCAGAAAGTCATATTAGTTTACAACACTCTGCGTTTCTTATCCCAGCATTCACGCCAGAGTTCCTGAAATGTAAGGTATGAAAGGATACAAAAATATGGAATCAGGAAGCCATAGAAATTGATTCACTTCACTCCGCTCTTTTTTTCCTCTAAGCATTCACGCCAATATTGCTGAATAATACGGTATGAAGAAACGAAAGCATGAAGCAAATTAGCAAAGTAAAATGTGCTTATGTAGACATGTCCGTAAGCCAAGGTGTTCTCTGCCGCAGGCTATGGGTATAATGTACCATTTTCACTCTACACACACACACACACACACACACACACACACACACACACACACACACACACACACACAACAATGTATATATATATATATATATTATATTCATCATCTTCAACTTTTTTTTTCTAAAAGTTTAAATCTTTGCCAAGTCATTACTATAACGACTGAAGAATTGTTAGCCTGCACTTGTTTTCCCCCACTACTTAATTGTTCAGCATTGCATTGTTTGGTCGGTCGGTGGGAGATTGCATCTCTTGGGAGATCCAAGTAAAGGTTGTTCTGTACAATTCTTAGCCACTCACAATGCGTGGGTTATTGAACAGCAGAGCTGACCACTCAGACTGTTCCATATCTTTTGATCTCCCTTGCATCCTTGAATGGATCCTCAAGCATAGGCTCAAAGGTTGTCCCCTATATTTTATACTGTTTGAATAATGCTTTTAGCTTTTCAGCAACTTTTTTCTTCTCTACACTTTCGTTTGGTTCCATTTACTACCCTTCACTTGCTGCTTTGAGGGTGCTGTTGGGTTCTTTTTTTGAACCCTTGGTGGTGAGAACACCACAGAGTTATGGACTGTGGTGTGTCTCTATTTGACACCAACAGCACAGACACAACCAGCCGTGTCTCCCTGATGAGTCCGATCCAGCGGACGAAAGGCCTAGGAGCAGGCAACACAAATAGATGTGCCTTCGAGAGGGATTACGATGGTTCCCTCAGGCAGCTAGTGAAGGGTTTCTCCTATTTATAATACATTCCCCATTTTCATCATCTTCAACTTTTTTTTTTTCCTAAAAGTTTAAATCTTTGCCAAGTCATTACTATAACGACTGAAGAATTGTTAGCCTGCACTTGTTTTCCCCCACTACTTAATTGTTCAGCATTGCATTGTTTGGTCGGTCGGTGGGAGATTGCATCTCTTGGGAGATCCAAGTAAAGGTTGTTCTGTACAATTCTTAGCCACTCACAATGCTTGGGTTATTGAACAGCAGAGCTGACCACTCAGACTGTTCCATATCTTTTGATCTCCCTTGCATCCTCGAATGGATCCTCAAGCATAGGCTCAAAGATTGTCCCCTATATTTTATACTGTTTGAATAATGCTTTTAGCTTTTCAGCAACTTTTTTCTTCTCTACACTTTCGTTTGGTTCCATTTTACTACCCTTCACTTGCTGCTTTGAGGGTGCTGTTGGGTTCTTTTTTTGAACCCTTGGTGGTGAGAACACCACAGAGTTATGGACTGTGGTGTGTCTCTATTTGACACCAACAGCACAGACACAACCAGCCGTGTCTCCCTGATGAGTCCGATCCAGTGGACGAAAGGCCTAGGAGCAGGCAATACAAATAGATGTGCCTTCGAGAGGGATTACGATGGTTCCCTCAGGCAGCTAGTGAAGGGTTTCTCCTATTTATAATACATTCCCCATTTTCATCTTCAACTTTTTTTTTTTTCTAAAAGTTTAAATCTTTGCCAAGTCATTACTATAACGACCGAAGAATTGTTAGCCTGCACTTGTTTTCCCCCACTACTTAATTGTTCAGCATTATAATATATATATATATATATATATATATATATATATATATATATATAAGGTGCGGAGTCAGACTTAAAACAGGGTTTTCTGAAAAAGTATATATATTATATATATATATTCAATAGGGTTGAACAGCCTAAAACGATTCTAAAAGCGCTCGACCCCTTGGGGAGCAATATTTGTTAAAACAAGTATTAAAAAGGAATATTAAAATTCTCTACAAATTCGTTTCGAGCTTTCTGGCTCTCTTCAGGATGATATTTGGGTTGCCCACTGCCGGTGTTATATAGCGTGTGGGGCCCGGTTGCAGCTGTTTTCACGTGCGGATTGGTTGCACGTTTTTTTTGTTGGTTTTTTTTGTTGAGGTTTTCAGGTTGTTGTTCGGGGTGTGTTCACTAACAACGATTTCCATTTGTGCCTGCAGTTGTTTATTATTTCTGCTTTAGTATTAAGAGTTGCTAAGTGTGGTTTACATAGTATTAGCCATTTTTCGGTTAAATATAGGTTGCATCTTTTTGAAATATTGCTGTATGGTGATGCCCTTTTTATGATTTTCCAGGATATGTTGTAGTTTATTTTTGCGTCTTTAAGTTTCCAAATGTATTTGCTCAGTTCTGTTTGGTTTTTGTATTTTTCTTTATTAACTGACTGTTTGTGGTTTGCATATCTGGTTTTGAAGTGGTTTTCAGTGATCCCTATGTATGTTTCTTTTTCATTTTCTGATGTCACAGTAGCCTGGTATACAATATTGTTGTACAGACATTTATTGCTTAGTGGGCACTGCTCTTTTTTTGGTGCAATTGCAAGATTTCCTTTCTTCACCCTTCTTTGCTGTGTTGGTTTTCATTTTGTTGGATGCATCAATTAGATTTTTGAGGTTGGGCATACATGAATACGATAGTTTGACGGTGTTTTTGTTGAATATTTTATGTAGTTTGTGTTCTTTTGGGAATGAAGTTGTTAAGATTTTGAAGAATTCTTTCCCTAGGTTTGTTTTGAGTTTCCCGTCGTATGGAGGATTGTACCATATGATTTTTCTTTTCCTATTTTTCTTACTTTTGTTTGTGTTGTTTTCTGGGTTGTATTGTAGTGTGTAATTGTATCCACTTTTTTGCAGTGCTTCTTGGTATTCTACTGCTGCGTTGTTGAATACTCTTTCATTGCATGACAGATTTGATAGTCTCTTGTTTATTCCGTGGGGTATGGTCTTTAATACAGATGGTGGATGGTTACTTTTGATGTTTACATAAATAGGTGTGTCGTTGGGTTTCTTGTATGGTTTATATATGTGGTTGTTGAGGTCTAAGTAGTTCACTACCTTTTTGTTTGCTTCAATGGTGATTTTTAAGTTGTGATTTTGGAAGATTTTGCATAGTTCTTTTTTCCTGTTTTCAATGGTTCTTGGGTTGTTGTTTAGTGCAGCAAGGCCGTCGTCTCTGTATAGTCCAACTTGCTTTCCGAGTTGTTTCTTGATGTTGGATAGCATGAATAGTCCCAAATATCAACCCAAATATCATCCTGAAGAGAGCCAGAAAGCTCGAAAGAAATTTGTAGAGAATTTTAATATTCCTTTTTAATACTTGTTTAACAAATATATATATATATATATATATATATATATATATATATATATATATATATATATATATATATATATATATATCTGTATGTATGTATGCCGAACAATTCATTTGTGAGGGAAGCAAGTGCAACCTAACAATTCTTCCGTCATTACATTAATGACATGGCAAAGATTTAAATCAAGGAAAGAAAGAGGGAAAAAAAAAGGGGGGGGGGGGGGGAGATGAAAACCTAAACTATATATCAAGTTAAACCCTTCACTAGCAGCATGTGGGAACCATCGTAGTTCTTCTTGAAGACAGATCTGTTGTTTTTGCCTGCTCCTAGGCCTTTCGTCCGCTGGATCGGATTCATCAGGAAGACACGGCTGATTGAGTCCGTGCTCCCCTGGTATCAAATGGAGATACACCACAGCCTATACTTCTGTTGTGTTCTCACCACCAAGCGTTAAAAAAATCCAACAGCACCCCAAAAGCAGCCACACAACACAACACACACACACACACACACACACACACACACATATCATATATATATATATATATATATATATATATATGCGTGTGTGTGTGTGTGTGTGTGTGTGTGTGTGTGTGTGTGTGTGTGTGCGCGCGCGCGTGGTGTGTGTGTGTGTGTGTGTGTGTGTGTGTGTGTGGTGTGTGTGTGTGTGTGTGTGTATGAGAGAGAGAGAGAGAGAGAGAGAGAGAGAGAGTTGCTAAAACTGACCCACCCTATGTGACAAGAAGGTGAAAATGGGTACGTGTCTATATCACTCTGTGGGGTATTTTCGAACCATGCTGCAAATCACTTACTGCAGAGTGGTTTTAGCAGAGGGAAGGGGGTTGTCCAGGCTCTGATCCAGAGTCATACCTCCCTCATCCCCCGATGCCCTGAAATCCGGGTG
The DNA here is from genome assembly GCA_033310375.1 of Conus canariensis. Classification (NCBI taxonomy): domain Eukaryota; kingdom Metazoa; phylum Mollusca; class Gastropoda; order Neogastropoda; family Conidae; genus Conus; species Conus canariensis. The sequence goes on from CM065728.1 coordinate 35,117,975, forward strand.
CAACGTGCTTTGATCGATATGTTTTGTCCTTTTTTTTACACTTAGAGAAGTGAGTTTGAACTTGAGCTGACCACCTATTCAGTACGTTTGGCAAAGAAAAAAGTCATTAGATGGGGTTCTTGTCTTGGTCAGCGACGTTAAAACCGCAAATGGTACGATGAAGGTCATGATTCAGGCTGGCACTACACAACCCATTTTCGTAAGCTTTACCCCCCCCCCCCCCCTCTTCCACCCGTAAACAACGAGCCTAGTGCCACCAGCTCGCAGGAAACAGTCAAATGTATTAACTGAAAAGGATTTGATCGATCTGAGTTACAAACTGTAAAGAAAGGTTAAACACAGCGCTGCCCTGATCTTGTGATCCACAAACAGAAACATATTCTGACCGAATGTTTAAAAACTGGTAAAAGTGTTAGAGCTGACATCGACACCGATATAGATTGTTTTCCTCTGACGAAATGAAAATAAGATGAAACTAGTACAAAACAAAACACAGAGAGAGAGAGAGAGAGAGAGAGAGAGAGAGAGAGAGAGAGAGAGAGAGAGAGAGAGATTACATCTGGTCATATTTAAAAAAATTCATGAAGCGTGTTTAACCGGTACCGTATCAGTCAAATAATGTGTTTAATCTGATGTATAGCACGTCTGTCTTTGTCACTTGCGCATGGAAGCAATTTTGATCCTGAAAGTTTTCACAAGACAGAAACTGTCCGGAATTATTTAGACCTGAATACGATTTTGGCTGGTGACATTTGTTAGCATAACTTTGCTTTCTGACCTCTGGGTATCACTGTCCTTTTGATTTTCTACAAGGAACTTCTGCAGAGGACTCCTGGCCACAATGCGTTTTCTAGAACGGTCCTGGTATTTCTCCGGAAGCAAGCAAAGATGGAATTCCGAAAAATACCCGGGCAGTTCTAGAATCGCCCCAGATCATAATATTTATAGCCCATTCAAATATCGAGGCCCTGTCAGGGGTGGATCCTGTTTCTTCAGAGCGCGTGGAATATGCACATTGTTCTGTATATTCGACATTTGTTCTGGTCATTGTCATGTTTTTCAGTCGTCTGTTCGTCCAATTTTTTTAGCAAAAAAGGCAGATCCTCAGCTGTGTGAAAATACATTTTAAACATACGCACATAAATGAAATCACGCTCGTTTATTCACCAACGGATGTACCGGCACACATGGCTTACAAGTAGGTGTGTCAGCATGCTTCATATATGTACGCCAATCCGCTCATTCTGCACCTAGTCATATTTACCCTCTCCCAAAACACAACCACGCCAATGGTACACGCAATTAGAAAACAAGTCACAACACACACGCGCGCACGCACACACACACACACACACACACACACACACACACACACACACACACACACACACAGAGAGAGAGAGAGAGAGAGAGAGAGAGAGAGAGAGAGAGAGAGAGAGAGAGAGAGCACACCAGCCAGCAAACAATTTTTAACACAAAGTACATAAGATGACGTAAATCAGGTGGGAAGTGTCAGATTTGAAATACTCTTTAAGTGTCTTCTGTGATCATGTTCCTTTTATTTTGGTAGTAGTACAGATGTAGGCACTGATTTCGTTTTTCAACATGCTTTTTGAATGGAGTAGTATGTACGTGGGCCACAGGTTTATCTATTAAAGTTTCCTCTAGTTTCATTCTTCCACACGGTCTACTCCTTGTCGTGGTGTGGGAGCATGTGTACCTCTATGACCCAGAGAGCTATGCCAGCGGGAGCGTGTGCTCCTGGTAGGGCCACCCAAGCTGGAGAGGTCGAAGGGTAGAGGTCAGACTAATGTAGACCAACTCTCCCGGAGGTTAAATGGGTTTGCGTATGACTAACACCCCGTCCTACAAAAAAAAAGTTACAGACGCATCGACAACATAAAACTAAGACATTCACCTGGGAGAGGAAGGGTCTCCATCCCGGAGACTCATGACACCAGGCAGTGAAAGCCGAGAGGAAGCTACAAGACTGACCCCCCTTCTGACCCCCAGGAAAACAACAAGGATAGCCACTTGGAACATCAGGACAATGTATGAAGCGGGCAGAACCATCCAGATAGCAAGGGAGATGAATACCTACAAGATAGGAGTCCTTGGACTGAGTGAGACAAGGTGGCTACAGACAGGACAGCTGAGACTTTCATCAGGTGAGCTGCTGCTGTACTCGGGATACACAGAGGATGGAGCCCCCCCCCCCCCCCTTCCCCCATACAGAAGGCGTGGCCCTGATGCTGTCACTAGGGTCGCAGCGGGCACTCGTCGGCTGGGAACCAATCAACTCCCGCATCATCACAGCCAAGTTTACCACCAAGAAGAAGAACATCAAGCTGAACATCATCTAATGCTACGCTCCCACAAATGATGCAGAGGAGGAAAAGAAAGATGATTTCTACCAGCAAGTACAAGCTGTGCTGGACAGAAGAGGAGCAAACGACATCCCAATAGTCATGGGTGACTTTAACGCCAAGACAGGATCAGACAACACAGGATATGAAAACATCATGGGGACACATGGACTTAAACAGATGAGTGAGAATGGAGAACGCTTTGCATACCTGTGCGCATTGAACAAGCTGGTGATAGGAGGCAGCATCTTCCCTCACAAGTGCATCCACAAGGCCACCTGGAGATCCCGGACCACGTCACGGAGAACCAGATCGACCACATCTGCATCAGCAGGAAATTCAGGCGATCATGGCGGGATGAGAGGGTGATTAGGGGTGCTGACGTGCCATCAGACCACCACCTGCTTGTGAAAACAGTGAGACTCCGACTCAAGAAGTACACTTCAACAAATGCAGCAAGGACAAGATAATGTGGAGCTGTTTAGCAGTACAGGAATAAAGGAGAAATTTCAGATCAAACTTACCAACAGGTTCCAGCTACTTGAAGAATTGCTTGAAGAGGAGAGCATAGACATCGAGAACCAGTGGCAACATACCAAGAAACTTTGTCATAAGACCTGTGAGGAGGTACTTGGAAAGAAGAAAACCGAACACAAGGAGTGGATCTCTGATGATACTATTCAGAAACTGAATACAAGGAAAGAGGAGAAAGCCACACTGAACACGAGCCGGACAAGATCAAGCAAAGCACAAGCCCAAGAAGACTACACCCAGGCGGACAAACAAGTGAAGAAGAGTGTGAAGAAAGATCAGAAGGACTTCATCGACAGACTTGCCAGACAAGCAGAGGATGCTGCAGGACAGGGCAGCATGAAAGAGCTGTACACCACCACGAAGAAGCTGGCGGGCAAGTTCCAACAGACTGGCAAACCAGTCAAAGACAAAAACGGAAAGACCCTCACAACAACAGAAGATCAATTGAAGCGATGGGCAGAGCACTTCACACCACCCGACATCCCACCAGCAGAAACAGAACTGCCCATCAACTGTGAGAAACCATCGAAAGCAGAGATCAGAAAGGCCATCCTGACGCTGAGGAATGGGAAGGCAGCAGGACCTGATGAGATCCCAGCAGAAGCCATTAAAGCGGATGTTGGTATAGCTGTCAACTTACTGTAAGCCTCTTCGGCAAGATATGCGAAAAAGTGAACATCCAAGCAGAGTGGAGGGAAGGCATTGTCATCAAACTGCCAAAGAAAGGAGGCCTTACCAACTGTAGTAACTATAGAGGGACCATGCTCCTGTCAGTGCCAGGCAAGGTTCTAAACAGAGTGTTATTGGAGAGGATGAAGGAAGCAGTTGACCCAAAGGTCCGAGACCAGCAGGCGGGCTTCCGGCGAAACAGATCCTGTGCAGACCAGATCGCCAGCCTCAGGATTATCATCGAACAGTCCTTGGAGTGGAACTCGCCCCTGTACACCAACTTCATCGACTATGAAAAGGCCTTCGACAGTGTAGATAGAGAGACACTATGGAAGCTACTGAGACACTATGGAATACCAGAGAAGATCTCATCCGATGCACTTATCAGGATATGAACTGCAGGGTGGCTCATGCAGGCCAGTTGTCAGACGGTTTTAAGGTGAAGACAGGAGTGCGCCAGGGATGTCTGTTGTCACCTTTCCTCTTCCTCCTGGTCATCGACTGGATCATGAAGACCACAACAACAGGCAGGAACAATGGGATACAATGGACACTCTGGACGCAGCTACATGACCTTGACTTTGTTGACGACCTGGCACTTCTCTCCCACAGTCACACAAATGCAGGACAAGACCACCCACCTTGAGACAACATCAGCAGGAACAGGGCTCAAGATAAACAAGAAGAAGACCGAGCTGATGAAGATCAACACCACAGGCAGCAGCCCAGTCACAGTCGGAGGCGAGCCCATCAGGGAAGTAGATTCCTTTGTCTACTTGGGAAGCGTAGTTGACAAGCAGGGTGGCACCGACCGAGACATCATGGCCAGGATAGGCAAGGCGCGAGCAGCATTCATCATGCTAAAGAAAATCTGGGCCTCAGGAGAGATCAGGACAACAAAATTGCGTACCTTCAATTCAAATGTGAAGTCGGTTCTGCTCTACGGCTGCGAAACTTGGAGAATGACCAAGGCAATACAGAAAAAAAGTCAGACCTTCATCAACACCTGTCTGATGCGCATCTTCAAAATCAGATGGCCAGAGAAGATCAACAATGAAGATCTCTAGCTCTGGAAGCAAGCAGGACAGCAACCAGTGGCTAAGCAGATTCTGCGGAGGAAGTGGTGCTGGATTGGACACACTCTCAGGAAACCAGCATCCAGTACCACACGCCAAGCCCTGACATGGAACCCGCAGGGGAAAAGGAAGAGAGGCCGACCTTGCAGCAGCTGGAGGCCAGACACTGAGGCAGAGATAAAGAGGCAGGGGACTAACTGGACAGGCATTCAGCAAGCAGCCCAGAACCGAGTGTGATGGCGGAGTGTTGTCGATGGCCTATGCTCACCCTTGAGCTATGGGCCTACGTAAGCTAGTTTCGTTACCAGAGATTGTTGACGGGAAATAAGCGTTTACCTTATAGGTGTTAGGTCGAAGATTTCGTTGTGGTATCAGATTTTTAGGCTTTTTCTTCAGAGTCCAAGTTAATGGGATAGAGTTTGTGCAAAACCTCAGAAACTGAGAGGAAGATATATTGATCTTTGTGCTTGTGTTGCTTTGGTCGAAATTTGCATGTGGATGAGTTGGCTTGAGGTGAATGGATGCTAGGAGATGTATATTTGGTCATGAAAACGATACGTTTTGTGGATATTTCGAAGGTGACTTCAACGCCAGGTTGTAAGTGTGTACCCTCACTGTAATATCAAGAGTAGTCAAACATTATTGCTGAATATCAAATTATGATATTGCAGCTCACTCATCGAGGTGCTAAGTAACTGTAGCGTATTGTGGATATTGCCCAGTAAACTGGGGTTCCCAGCTAATGATACAGAAGAAGAAGAAGAAGAAGAAGAAGAAGAAGAAGAAGAAGAAGAAGAAGAAGACGACGACGATGATGATGATGATGATGATGATGATGATGATGATGATGATGATGATGATGATGTGAGATGATGTGGGGGTGGTGGTGTTTTGATGATGATGACGATGATGTTGATGGTGATGATGATGATAATGATGATGATGGTGATGATGATGATGATGATGATGGTGATGATGATGATGATAAAGAATGACAACAACAACAACAACAACAACAACAACAACAACAACAACAACAACCGCAATGATAAAACAAAGAAGCGAACCGAACTCTACAAACAAGATCGATTTTACAAACAAAATAATGGCACCGTTCTGAAGAAACAGTGAGGAAAAACGATGAGTAAATGGAATAAGAACATCATCGACTTCGAAGACAAAACAGCTCCCACAGGACAACAACCATGCATACAAAATAGCCCACAAGAAAACATATCGTCAGACGAGCCCTGTAGAATTATGGACCATCATACAATGTTCCCATCAGGACAGAATGTGTTTACAGGTGGCTCTGTTGCCTGTTAACACTTGTCAGCAGTAGCTAGCCAGGGATGGGGATAAAAGTCCCGAAAATCTGGGCTCCTACGAGAATGCCTCCGAGCACAAAACTTTGCACCCTGGACCGCGGACGCGCCCTGGCATGGCTGAACGAAGGCCTGTCATCACGAGAAGTTGGAAGACGACTGGGAGTGAACCATTCTGTAATCCAGAGGCTGCAGGAACGTTTTCAGGCCACAGATAAAACAGAAGAACGCCCTCGCTCCGGATGTCCACGCAGCACCAACAGACAGGACGATCGTTTCCTCCGGCTGTCCACGCTGCGCAATCGTACTGTTACTGCCAGCACTCTGAGACATGAACTCAGGAGAGCTGTCAACAGGAACGTCAGCACCAGCACCATCCGCAACCGGCTACTCATGTTTGGTCTCCACTCAAGACGTGCAACCATTAGGATCCCCCTGACACCGGCTCATCGTCAGGCCCATTGCCTGGTGTCAACGACATCAGCACCGGACCAGGCAGCAATGGTCTTAGATCTTGTTCTCCGACGAGTCCCGCTTCACTGTTGCCTTCAATGACAGCAGGAGAAGGGTCTGGCGCAGGCAAGGAGAGCGGTTTGTAGACTGTGCTGTTCGTGAGGTTGACCGCTGTGAAGGAGGCTCAGTGATGGTGTGGAGTGGCTTCCATGTCAACGGCAGAACACATTTGTACGGCATCCAGGGTTCTATAAACCGGACTGCACTATAGGAGTGAGATTGTTCAGCCTCTCATCCAGCCAGCTCTGCAAGCCATGGGACCGAGGGCTACCTTGCAGGACGATAGCGCTCCTCATCATCGAGCACGAGTCGCCACTGACTTCATGCATCAGCAAGGGATCCCGAGGATGGACTAGCCTGCTCGTTCACCTGAATTGGCACCAATTGAACCTGCGTACGCAGAAGAAGAAGAAGAAGAGAAGAAGAGAAGAAGGGAGAACACCTGTGGGACATTCTGGGACAAAGTGTGGCCAACAATCACCCCCGCCCTCCGGGCGGGGCGACTATCCCCAACCAGGCGGGTCCCCGGGTGGCGGATAGGGGGTCGGCCCCCAGATATGAGGGTTAGCTGCGATATAAGTCAGGCTTGCCTGGTCGAATAAGCAGTCCCGGACCAACTGGCAATGTTCCTACCAGGACGGGGCGGGGTAACAGGTGGCACTGTTACACCATATCAAATTCCCCATGTGTCCTGTGACGGGTTCATCATGCGAGTAAGAGGCCCATAAAAACCTCTAGCCCCGGGGAAGGAAAACCTCGGAGAAACAAACCAGGGTAGGGGATGCTCATCAGCCTTGGTCGGCAAGTCGCCTACGAGAGGGAAACTCGGACAAGAAAACCAACACCGAAGACGGATGTACTGGGCCCTTGGCGCGTAACGGCAGTACAACGCATCTACGTCATGCATGGAAAACCTCACAAATGTTCGATATGGTGCTCTACTAGAAGAGTCCCGCCGGGCTAGTAGAGAGCCGGGCCCTGTGCCTCAAAAGGGCCCACCCCGTGCGTCTGGTGGTCACCCCGTCCCGGTGAGAGGAGCCAGGCATCGGAGGCAGAGGGTAAATGCTACTGGCCGAAACACATCTGACCCCGGAGAAACACCTAGACCACTCAACATTCTCCTGTGGAATGCAGAGGGCGTCTACCAAAAAAAGAACCCACTTACTGAGAGAATGTACACAGAAAACATTGATGTGGCCTGTATCCAAGAGACACACCTGAAACCTAACCACAGGTTCAGAGTCAGAGGTTACCAAACCTTCAAGATGGACAGAGAAGGAAGACCAAAAGGAGGAGTGCAGATACTCGTCAAGAACAGTATTCCAGCCTCGGAATTTACAGTGGACACAAATCAGGAAGCTGAAATCCACGGAATCAAGATCACAGTGGACAAGACTGTCGTCACCATCTTCAACGTGTACTGCCCACAAGACAAAGAGCTCTCTCTACAGAAAATTGACATACCATCAGAGAACTGCTTAGTAGTAGGTGACTTTCACAGCCACTCAACCTGTTGGGGTTACAGTGAGAATGACCGAAGAGGAGACGAAGTGGAGGACTGGCAGATAGAGAGCAACTGCTTCTGCTGAATGATCCAGAAGACCCACCAACCTTCTTCTCTCGCCGATGGCTCACCACGACCAGCCCAGATCTTGCCTTTGCCATTGAAGACCTTGCCCAAAAAACCAGCAGGAAGGTTTAGAGTCAGTTGGCAGGCAGTTACCACAGACCAGTACTACTGGCCATCAATTTGCAGTACACACCAAGCAACGCCAAGTCCTTTCCCAGATGGAATTATAAGAAGGCGGATTGGGAGATGTTTGCGGGCCTCTCTGACGAGTATTGTAAGACCATCAAAGTGGACGATTATAACATCAACAGAGCCACCAAAAGCTTCAACAAAGCCATCCTGAAAGCAGCCTCAGAGGCAATTCCACGTGGCGCTCGCAAGAACTACAGGCCATATTGGACAGAAGAGCTACAGGAGCTTGAAGATGAAGTGACAAGGATTAGAGAGGAGGTGGAAAACAACCCCACACAAGAAAACAACATCACTCTCAAAGCCTGCACTGCCAAATACAGAAAGACCTACATCCAAGCTGCAAAAACAAGCTGGATGGAGAAAACAGAAAGCTGAACCTTGACAGAGATGGCAACAAATTTGGAAACTCACCAAAGCCATGAATAATGAAGAGACAAGGTCAGCGCCTGTCACGCTCCAAAAAGATCAAGAGATTGTGACAGGGAGAGAGGCAGCGAACTGCTTCATAGACAGCTATGAGCAGACCAGCAACATCTCTGTGACAGAGGACAGAAAACAACAAGTCCATGATGAAATGAAGAATCATCAGGATGACCAAGACCAACCTGATTACATGGACAGGCCTTTCAAACTGAAAGAATTAGAAGAAGCCGCAAAATCTCTACAGGACAAAAAATCTCCAGGTCCTGACAAAGTCACCAACGAGATGCTAAAACACCTCGGCAGCAAAGCAAAGACCAAACTCCTTGCTCCCTTCAACAACAGCTGGAAGACGGGCCATTTTCCACAAAGCTGGCGAAAAGCTGACATGGTGCCCATCCATAAGAAGGGCAAAGACAGAGTCAGGGCTGACAGCTATCGCCCCATCAGCCTCATCAGCTGCGTGGGCAAGCTCCTAGAGCGTATGATCAACTCGCGGCTAGGCACCTGGAGAAGAACAACATCATCACTGCAGAGCAGGCAGGCTTCCGCCAACATGATTCCACTGAGGATCAAGTGACCTACATGGCCCAGAAGATCGAGGATGGCTTCCAGGACAAACAGCATACACTGGCGGTGTGGATAGACATGGAAGAGGCGTACGACGAAGTCTGGAAGGATGGCCTCCGGAGAAAACTCCAGAAGAGTGGTGTGACTAGCTGTATGTACCAATGGATCTCGCAGCACCTGAAAAATAGGAAGGCCTGAGTCCATGTCAACGGAGCATACAGTCGGAAGAAGACACTGAGAGAAGGAGTCCCTCAAGGAGGTGTCCTCAGCCCTACCCTAGTCCTTGTCTTTATCAACGACATCGTCAAAGATATGCCACGCAAAGTCCAGGGAGCGATCTATGCAGACGATCTTGTCCTATGGTGCTCGGAAGAGCACCTCACAACTGCCAACTACAGGCTACAGCAGGCGCTGAATGTTCTCGAAAGCTGGACAAAACAGTGGTTGGTAACAATTAATGCCAAGAAGACCACTTACACTGTTTTCAGCCTCTCACCCAAAGAACAGAAGGCCAACCTGAGCATCAATGGACAAACTCTGCTTGCTGAAAATAACCCCACGTACCTGGGAGTCACCTTCGACAAACGCCTGACGTGGAAGAAGCAAGCAGAGAAAACAGAATTAAGAGCAAAAGTACGTCTTGCCCTCATGAAGAAGCTGACAGGAACAACATGGGGTGCAGACAACACGACCCTCAGGAGACTGTACACTGGTAGAGACAGGCCAGTGCTGGAGTATGGCATGACTACATGGGGCACTACAGCCAAATCCAATTTTGAACGGATCAGCAAGATTCAGAATCTAGCTACCCGTATCATCACAGGAGCCATGAAGTCTACGCCAATCCAGGAGCTTGAAAGAGCTCCAGCCTCTTGAGGACCGCAGCGACGCCAAACTCCTGACACAGGCTGCCAAGTTCCAGAGGTTGCAAGGCCACCCTATGAAAGACAGACTGTCCCAGCCAAGAAAAGGACGGCCGAAGAGAGGGAGTTTTGTACACCAGAGCAGGATCCTAGAACGGCAACATCAGGATATCCTTGACCATGACCCCAAAGTGATACCCCGGTGTCTTGCCGTCCCTCCCTGGAGCGAAGGAACCCCTCCCCTCATCTAATGCAGCATCCCTGGTGTTGGCCCCAAAGATTCCCAAAGCAGCCCTGAAAGAAAGTCCCTCACCCTTGAACACCTCCATACCCAGTTCCCCAAAGAATCCTGGACTCAGGTCTATACTGACGGCTCTGCAGCAGATGCCATTCGAAATGGAGGGGCAGGAGTCTATGTCCAATATCCAGGAGGCAGAGAAGAAAAGATCTGCCTCACTACCAGCCTGTACTCCACGAAATACAGAGCTGAAGCAGAAGCCCTGAAAACAGCAGCAGCCCACATCGAGGTCAGCCCCTACGCCAGCCACAACGTTGTCTTCCTGACCGACGCCCTGTCCATCTTGCATGCCCTTCAGTCCAACAGAGATCCAGAGCTCAACGATCTGTCCTTATCTCTCGCCTCCCTTTGCACAAGTCACACAGTCACCCTGCAGTGGATTCCCTCCCACTGCAACGTGCTTGGCAATGAGACTGCTGACTCCTTGGCAAAGGAGGGCACTACGAAGGAGCAGATGGACAGATCCACCAGCTACCCTGAATCCAGGACCATCATTAAGACCAAGCTGCAGAACAAGTGGAAGCAGCAGCATCCACGCCACAACAGAGCAGACCCGTACTACCTGCTGACTCGACGAGAGCAGGTAGTCATCTTCAGGCTCAGGACAGGCCACAACCGCCTTAAACACCACCTATTCTTTAAACTCCGCATGGGCAACAAAGAGCAGTGCCCCTGCAGAACAGGCAGCCACACAACAGAACATCTGCTGCAGTCCTGCCCGCTCCACCAAGCGCTCCGAGAGAAAACCTAGCCCGACCCAATACCAGTGGCCCGAAAGCTCTACGGAGGACTGGGGGACCTGCGACATACTGCCACCTTTGTCGGGGAGACGGGGGAATCCATCTGAAGAAATGACGAACGAGACAACAACCCCCGCCCTCCTGCGGATGTCAACCAGCTGGCACAGTTTCTGCAACAGGAATGGCAGAACATCCCCCAGAACACTCAGGAATCTTGTGCATTCCATTCACCGGCACTGCTTTGAATGTCTGGTGGCTAACAGGGGTCACACCCGATGTTGTCTTTGTTGAAATGTGCTTACCTGATTCCTGACTTTTGAAGAAAGGGGTGTGATAATTTGAACTCGTACTGTTGCTCTCTTTTTGAATTAGTTTGATCGCAACCTCTATGAAATCGTTGGTTAATAATGAAATTAACAATTGCATATTCTAAATTGCCTCGTCTGTGCCTTTGCTGTATTTGGTGGTGCTGTTGTGAGATAGCCCAAAGTACTCCACAGCTGTCATTGATGTATTCAGCACACGCACAGGTCCCGTTCGTCGATTGAATGTCGTCCTGGTGGTCGGATCAGGTGGAACATAATTTCCACGAACCCACTCAAACTTTGGCCGAGTATAAAACAATAGCAAGTTTTCATCATCCAGCTCTTCTTCACTGTCGCTACCCTCTATCTGTGCTTCTATAGCAGCTGCAAGTTGTGCTCTCTCCTCTTCATTCAATCGTAACAAATCAAAATCATCAGCTGGTAAAGCATCGTAAAAATCATCATCAGAAAATTGGTCGGAATCTGAATTTTCTGCACGCTCCATTTTCCATGTACGAGTGTTCAGTGAGAACTGCCATGTATGCAGTAGCAAACCGGCCAGAGTAGAGCGAAGACCACTTTCCCACGCTGTAGGGGCAATCTGGCATCTATTCCATTCATGAACACTGCCCCGCAAGCGACCTAGTCAGCGAGAAATAACGTGTACTGATGACGCAACTCGCGCGAAGTTCAAAGCGCTTACTGCGAGAAGCGATTTTCCGGGCTGCAGGAAGAAAGGATACGATTTCCGCAAACCGGAAAACCGGATTGTGGGGATGAAAGAGTGGGTTAACTTGATGTGACTAGTATATGTCCTAAAGCCTTGGAGACAGTCTTCTAAGAAACAGTTGAATCATATGGGATACGTTCAGGAGGCAGTAACGACGATCCTTACCTGTTGAAAATATCAGCTATTCTGCTCACCGTAGCACAGAAGTATGCTGAGTCTTTGGAAAAAGACGCCCGAGCTGCGTAACCATCTCAGAAAAGGGAAAGTAGACATATCTCCACGGACGAAACATGCCCTGCAAATGGACACCACTTCGTCGTAAAACCACAACCATCACCAACCAGCAGCCTTCTGCAATCACTTGCCAAGCAACATAGTGAACGATCAGCTGGCGCTCATAGAACTTTCTGGCGAGATACGATAACCAAACATATTAATCAGTGCTGCACACACACACACACACACACACACACACACACACACACACACACACACACACACACACACACAGGAAAACAAACCGCAGGAACAAAACACTCTGGTTATATAAGCATACATAGAAATTTCACCTGTTGAAGTCTAGCCATCTATTTCAAAGATCAGCCTCGGCAAATTAGGACAATGAGACAAGCACGCAGATGAAGATGGCTGTGTATGAACCATATGTCAGTGTTGTGTAGCCAGCTTTCATAATTGTCTTCACCGACGATTTCGCTGACTGACTGTCTAATTGTGTCACAAAAAATCTCCACTCAGATGACCTGGCTGTATGGAAGAAAGGAGAACACACAACCACCGCAGTGCAAATAAAACATGTAATGTGTAGGGCCAGACCAAAACTGTGACGATCAGTTTCTGCCCTTACCAAAGAAATCAGAGTTCTCCCTCTTGGTTGAAGAGCAGAGCATATTTTAGCGAAGTATTTCCATCTACACAGGAACAATACTTAAGAAAATCCTTACCTGAATTTCATGTGTCAGCAAGTGTGTTCACAAAACGGCTTTGATCAGGGCAGTGGTTGTCAAAATAGATAGAATCCAATCAGCTAAATTACAGAATGGTGCCCTGGGACTAACTGCAGGAGGCAATTATCTTCAATCTGATAGTTTTCAAAATAAGAAAATAAACAGGCAAAGTCATTGGATCAGAGCACGTCAGCAGATACATGCACAGAAAATGATACATTCAATGTACTCCAAAACATTGTGGACTGGTTTCCAGTTATTGTTCTTGTTACATTGGACTTTCCGCGGACAGGGAATTGCATCAAAAAAGGAAACTTGTCTTTGCCCTTGAACTTTTAAATTAGGATGACCTTATCATTACTGGACCAGTATACACGGAGAGCTCTCGGAGGCGTAAGGAATCTGATACGTTCATCGAACTTCCAGATAACAATGACTATAGGTCCTCTGCCACGGACTACATTCGCATTTGCTTCAGTGTCCAAACATGCTTGTTGCCACTACGAAACAAAATTAATTAATCTTCAAAATCTAAGGATTGGGTTTTTTCTCTTAGGATCGTAAGTTCCTTATTCAGAGCCTCCTAGACATGAGATCAAGAGTAGAACCTGAAAGACGATTAACATGGCCTGCAGATTATCTTTGTCAGCCTGACTTCGTGGGCAATACAGAAAACCAGATATTTTCAAAGCGCGAGAGCAAACTGAAGCAAAGAGCACAATACATGATTTATGGAAAAGGATAGGTCTATCTTTTAAAGCTGCTTCGGGACCAGGTGGAAGGAACATCTTCATCTGGAGGTTGGAGAAGGAGAATAATGGATAGAGCCAAATTTTGCACAAGGCATGTTCAACTCTTCTCCTCACTTAAAACTTTCTGCGTAGACTTGGGTTAGAGATCCCTGGCCGTATACGACAGTCCTGTTACATTTTTGATACTTGAAAGCGCCGAATGTACGCAATCTGTTTGAATTCTGGAAACAAAGAAAGAAACAAACGAACAGGCAAATAAACGAACAAAATATCTGTGGGGCTGGCGTGGCCATAGATCAGACTGTGGACTTTTGCTCAAACCTCCATGCTTACCGTGTCAGACGGCAAGAAGAAGAAGAAGAAGGAAGGGAGGAAGAGAAGGAGGAGGAGGAGGAGGAGAAGGAGAGGAGGAGGAGGGGAGATATTGTCATGATAGCAGCAACATCAAACTTACACAGAAGACCTTAACACCTGAATATGAACGAAGGTAAACGCAGACGCTAGAGGCTCACAAAAGTTATGAATGTTTAAAGACCCACATCAGCCACTAAAAATCTCAATGCATTATCCATCAGATTCCCAGTGGAGAAACCTGGAGCAGGTGTTGACCATCCCCAGTCAGCGGGTCCCCAGACAGCGGATAGGAGGATGCCCCCAGATATGAGGGTCAGCTGCGAAATAAGTAAGGCATGCCTGATCGAATGATAAGTCCCGGAGCAACTGGCGATTTTCCTAGCAGGATGGGGCGGCATAACAGGTGGCACGGTTACCTCCACCGAGATACCCCATATGTCCTATGACAGGAGCATCATGCGATCCAGATATCAGCCCTGGGGAATCTTCATACGGCATCCGTCTGTCTCGAGAGACAATGGTCTTGCGCCGTGGATCAGTCAGTTGAGTTGAAGCGCCTGCTGTGGCTGAAGAGCCCGATCCTTTAGTGGCAGACTCTGTTGCAGATTCTGCAGGTGAAATCTTGATTATCAGTGTCTGGGTGCCGACGCAATTCTTTGCCGTCTGCGGCGTCTCCGTTCTTCTCACTGGGCCTCTCTCCTCTGCTCTGCTTGATTGATGCCGGCCTTGATGGTGGACCGCCAGCTGGCCCAGTCTGAAGCTGTTTTCTCCAGGTCTGCTTGGTCGAGGCTGCCTGTCCTCAGGTCGCGTTTGCATACATCCTTGTAGTGCAGTGCGGGTCCTGTGGGTCAGGAGCTTGTAGCCAGCATGTATAGCATGTCGTTTGGTATGCGACCATCATCTATGCGGCTAACATGACCAAGCCAGCACAGGCGTGTCCGAGTCAGCAATGCGAACATGCTAGGCATCCCTGCTTGGGCCAGGACATCCTTGTTATTAATGCGGTCCTGCGCAGGGATGCCCAGGAGTCTTCTGAGGCAGTGCAGGTGTAAGGCGTTCAGTCTGCGTTCTTGTCGAGAGCATAGGGTCCATGCTTCGCTTCCATAGACAAAAAGTACTTAACATGCAGGCTTGGCACAATTTCATCGTGGTGTTTGATGTTAGCATGGTGCTGGCCAAGACTCTCTTCGCTAGACGGTCCATCGTTGTTGCTGCCTTGCCGATCCGCGTGTTCAGCTGAGCATCCAGAGAGAATTTGCTGGAGATGGTGGAGCCTAGGTAAGTGAAGTCGTCGATCACTTCAAAGATATCGCCAATGAAGATGCGGGGAGTGCTGATGACGATTTCGCCCATGACGTTCGATTCAAAATTTGAAAAGAGAGGGGTTAGTTACCGCCAAGGACGCAGACAAACAAGAGTACAGGAGTCCTGTACTCTTGTTTGTCTGTGTCCTTGGCGGTAACTAACCCCTCTCTTTTCAAATTTTGCTTCATTTTCCGCACTCAGTCATTGTTTTGAAACTCCATGACGTTTGTTTTCTTTAGGCTGATAGTGAGGTCGAACTTGGTGCAGGCATCGGAGAAGCAGGTGACGAGCCGTTGTAGTGCTTCGTCGGTGTGGGCAGTGAGGGCGGCGTCATCTGCGAAGAGGGTCTCCCTGATGAGGACTTTCCGCACCTTCGTCTTCGCTCGGAGGCCCTGGGGAAGAACACCCTAAAACACCCCCTGTGCTTGAGCCATGGGAGAAGCAAGGACATCAACACATCAAACAGCCTCAACAAAAATTCTAGCACATTACCTATGCAATACTGCATGCAGCCAAGCAGACAATGCCAAGGGAAAAACGAACGCATTACAGGCCCTAGAACAGCTTCATACAGAACTAAAATTCGCCAGAGAACCCAAGGGACAGAGCTCCACTCCAGAGAACATCCAGAGACACAACAGCAACAAAGAGACCTTCAACCACCGTATGAATACAGAGAACGAGAACTGGGCTGAGAAGACCAGCTGTCGTAACATAGAGAAGGACACAAGCAAACCGTGAAACCTGACCAAAAAAAACCCTGAATGCAGATGTAGGTATGGGATACAGCAGAACTGACATTGAGGAAGACGGTGAGCACCATGTTGGCAAGAAAGCAGCAAACGTCCTGGCAGATTTCTATAAAGAACGAAGTAAAACAACACTACCTGATCCCCGAGTGCAAGAAGTCTGCAAGGAAATAAAAGACAGGCAAAAGAACCACAACCCAAGCCATTCTATGATGACAACCTTCTCTATGGCAGAACTGAACACAGCCATCAAGAAACTCAAATGCAAGAAAGCCCCTGGGAAGGACGGCATCCCAAACGACATAGTTAAGACCCACAGCCAGACTGAAATTCCTTCTGATCATCACGTTTTGGGACAAAGAAAAATTTCCAGATCGATGTAGAGAATCAGTTATTTTCACCATCAGAAAAGAAACAAAAAGAAAAAAACCGAAGTAATCCAGCTACAGACCCATCAGCCTCCTCAGTTGTCTAGGCAAGGTGATGGAAAGGATTATGACCACAAAACAACTCAAACGGTTGGAAGAAAACCACCCCTCAGCAACGCACAGTCAGCCTACCGGAAGAACTGTGACCGCAAAAGAACTCAAACTGCTGGAAGAAAACCACCTGCTCAGCAACGCACAGTCAGCCTACCGGAAGAACCGCAGTGCAGACGATCACCTCGTGGAATCTTGCCCAGGAGATAGAGAAAGCCTTTCAAGACAACAAGAGGTACTTGCTGTCTCCGTAGACATGACAAAGGCCTTCGACAAAGTATGGACTGCTCCTGAAGATTCTCAACACGAACGTGGAAGGGAAAATGTTCCGCTGGATTCGCAACTTTCTCCAGCACCGAACAGCAAGACTGAAACTGGATGGAAAAATTAGCCACCATGTCATTCTCCAGAAAGGCGTGCCACAGGGAGGAGTCATTTCCCCGACACCTATTCTCATTTTAATTGATGTGTAATCAATTGGTGTCCACTGAAAAACTCTCCTGTCGACTGAAAAACTATCCAAATTTGTTTTGAAAGCCCTCCATGTCAACGATTTTGCTGCCTCGAATGTTGCGGAACACCACACATCCGCTAGCCACAGAATGCAAGAAGTACTTGACAGCATCGGAAGATGGTAATCTGACTGGGATGTAGAAATAAACGCGAGCAAGAGAATTACTTCGGTCTTCTCTCCATCACCAGAGCCAGAAAACATAAAACTGAGGCTGGGATGGAACAAGATCATAAAGACATGCCACTATATCTGGGTGTGAAACTGGAGAAATGCCTTACCTAGAACCTCCATTCCAAGGACATTGAAAAGAAAGCAACCACGAGGCTCGCCATCATAAAGAAGCTGGCCGGAACCTCCTGGGGACCCAACAGCAACATCCTGCAGAATGTTTATACAGGTACTTTCAGATCGACTGTAGAGTACAGCAGCGCTGCTTGGGTGACAGCATAAAAACCAATACAAGTCACCTGAGCTGAGTTCAAAATGCAGCACTACGATTGATCACGGGCGGAATGAAAACAACGCCTGTCCGGCCAAATGTCTACACAGCCGAAATGAAGATCTGCTGCCTACATACTCAACACCAAAATGGAAATGGTTCCCGAATCTGAGGTGCTAGAGATCTTCTAGAAGAAATCTCAGTCATCACAGAAGTTTCTGGCATAGACAGGAAGGATTGCCAAGCCTCTCACTTGCTGAAAGCTTTGGAACTGGAGACGATTGATGACCAGTACAACCTCAATGAGTTGACGCACATCTTCACGGATGGTTCCTCAAAGGGAGCAGTGAGGAACGGAGGAGCATCTTTATCTAACACGCTGATAGGTGTCAAATCTGGCCAGAGGGTGCAAAACTGCAGATGGAGCTTTGGGGCAGCCGTCAAGTCCCCCAGAGCCTTTCTGACTTAAAAAATTTTCTCCAATCACAGAGCAGAGTCCACAACTCTGCTCCATGCTTCACTAGAATTCAGAAAGACAAACAACACCATGCAAGAATGTCTTCTTCACTGACTGCAGATCCCTGTTGCAGGGACTCTCGAGCAACAGAAGCGAACAGCAGCTGGAAAGCATCAAAAAAGCTCACTATGATATTTCAAGACGATCCATCATTATACTCCAACGGATTCCATCTTTCTGTAGGATCACTGGGAATGAAAAGGATGGCGCTTTGTCCAAGGCTGACAGCAATATGAAGCAGTTCAGCCAGCGGGTGACCTCAGAGAGACCAAAACTATCACACACAACCAAAATCAAAATCAGCGGGAGAGAAGGCTGGGTACAGACAGTGGTGCTGATTCAACCCATCAGATCCAGAGATACCAACAAACAATCCTCTTCAGACTGAGAACTCGCCGATGCCGACTGCTGAGCCACATCAGCCTAAGTAAAATTGCTCACATAGACGCATATCCTTGTGGAGCTGGATCTCACACCATAGAACACATCTTCCAACACTGTCCAGCCCTTAAAGTTCTATGGCATCAAACCTGGCCAGAGGGTGCAGAACTGCAAATGCAGTTTTGGGGCAGTCGTCAAACCTCGAGAAGACTGTGGGTTTCATTATGGCGACAGGATTGAAGATCTGGCGAAACCAAAAAAAAATAATCGACCGCAGAAGAAGAAGAAGAGAAGTGTAGGAACCCCGAAGAAGATAACTGGATTTCATTCTAAGGAAAGAATTGGTGGAGATATATAAACAGGAAAATACCAGATTAACTTCACCAACCCATACTGACCAGTACCTCCAGTTCGACAGCCACCAGCCCCTACAACACAAGCTGGGAGTGATCCGAACCCTATGTCACCGAGCAAATACCATCTGCTCCACCCAGTCAAACCGTGAAGAGGAACTCCGCCACCTCCGGGAAGTGCTGGGCTTCTCAGGCTACCCCAAATGGGCCTGGGACTTACCAGGAAGCAAGAAGACCGCTCCCCACCCCTCCACCAAGAAAACGAGCCCCACCCTTGGACATGTCACCATCCCCTATGTCAAGGGTGTGACGGAAGCCCTCGCCTGCAAGATCAGGCAGAATGGTGTGGTGGTCCACTCTAAGCCCTACAACACCATCAGAAACAGACTAGTGGACCCAAAGGACAAAGTGGACAAACTAGAACGATCAGGGGCAATCTACGAGATCCAGTGTGGAGATTGTGGCCAGACACACGTCGGAGAAACAGAAAGGAAATTGAAACTCCGCATCAAAGAACACAAGAGAGAATCATCACCAGTCGGAAGAACACTTGAACATCAGCGGACATGAGTTCTCCCAGGACAATGTCAGCGTCCTGGACCAGGAACCTAAATGGTTCCAAAGAGGAGTAAAGGAGGCCATCTACATCGCGGCCATGTCTCCTTCCCTCAACCGAGACCGGGGGCGACATAACCTACCAGCAGCCTTCACTTCCCTTATTCGGTCTCGTGACTCGAGTTCATCTCGAGATCGCGGGCACCGAACACAACTCACTCAGCGAGACATTCGGCGCTGACGAAGGCCTCTGGATGGAGGCCGAAAGCTTCGCTTCGGCTAAACTTTCCTGTGTGAAAAGGTAAAAGACTGTGTTTAATCATAACTTCACATTGTATGTGTAGTATGTATGTGTTGTTGTCCGTCGAGACGACGAAGACCATCTAGTCATCCTGGGATCAGGGGTGAGTGCGTAGATGGCGGATCAGACCGATCTGCGCCTGGAAAGATCTATCACAGTACGAACAGGCGATGGTGGCAGCAGCTGGAGATCTGTTGACACTGGTCTTCCTGATCATCCTGCGCTGCTCAGCTGCAGCACTTCTGTTGCTTTCACGGGTCTCTGCACCTTTGCGGACAGCTGATCGCCACCCATCTCTGTCCTGGGCAGTCTGCTCCCATGTTGTGTGACTGATGTTGAAGGCCTTCAGGGAGGATTTGAGGCTGTCTTTGACACGCATCCTCTGGCCTCCATGAGAGCGTGTGCCCTGTTGCAGTTCGCCAAACAATAGTTTCTTTGGCAGCTGGGTGGCGTGACGCTGGTACACTGTCAATGTTTCACAGCCATAGAGCAGTGTGGTGAAAACTATGGCCCGATACACCTTGATCTTGGCCTCTAGGGTGATGCGTCTCCTGTTCCATACGTTCCTGTGGAGTCTACCAAAAGCGGCACTAGCTTTGGCGAGCCGGGCATTCACCTCATCGTCGACGACAACGTTTCGGGACAGAGTGCTGCCTAGGTAGGTGAACTTATCCATTGCGTTCAGTTGCTGTCCAGTGATGGTGATGACTGCTTAAACGTATGGCTTTCCCGGGGCTGGCTGGTGCATCACTTCAGTCTTTTTCGTATTGATTGTCAAGCCGAAGTTGTTGCAAGCAGCAGAGAACTTGTCAACACTGAGTTGCATTGTGGCTTCAGAGACAGCGTTGAGGGCACAGTTGTCCGCGAAGAGGAAGTCATTGACAGTGTCCATCGAGACCTTGGTTTTCGCTTGCAGTCTCCTGAGATTGAAGACTGATCCATCTGTGTGGTACTTGATGACGATGCCTGTCTCCGCATCACGGAATGCGTCAGTCAACATAGCCGAAAACATGAGGTCGAACAGGGTGGGAGCAAGAACGCAACCCTGCTTCACTCCGTTTGATACTAGGAACAGTTCAGATGTCTCGCCGTTGTCTTGGACTCTGGCCAGCATGCCGTCGTGAAGTTGGCGTACGATGGCAACGAACTTTCTGGTGCATCTGTACTTCGACATAATTCTCCAAAGCTCCTCCCTATTGACAGTGTCAAAGGCTTTGGTCAGATCAACTTAGGTGGAGTACAGGTCGACATTCCGTTCCTGGCACTTTTCTTGAAGCTGTCTGGCAGCAAACACCATGTCGATGGTCCCGCGTTCTTTCTGGAAGCCACACTGACTCTCTGGTAGGACACCTCGCTCAAGATGTGTGTTGAGCTGGTTGAGAAGAACTCTAGCCAGGATCTTGCCTGCGATGGATAGCGCAGGGAGATTCCACGATAGTTATTGCAGACCTGACGGTTTCCTTTGCGTTTGTAGAGATGAACAATGGAGGCATCTTTAAGGTCTTGAGGAACAGTGTCGTGCTGCCATATGATCTGACGGAGTTGATGAAGTTTGTTCACCAGAGTCGCACCACCCTCTTTGTAGACCTCAGCTGGTATTACGATTAAGCAAGGTGCTTTGCCACTGGATAACAGACGAATTGCTTTCCGAGTCTCCTCCAAAGTTGGTACGGCGTCAAGCGTCTCATCGATCGGAATTTGGGGTAGTCGATCAATGGCTTTATTGTTGATGGTGGATGGGCGGTTCAATGCGCTATCAAAGTGTCCAGCCCATCTTTCTAGTATCTTCTTTTTATCTGTGATCAGCGTTGATCCATCTGCACTGAGAAGTTGAGAATAGCCCGAGGTGGTGGGGCCGTAGACTTCTCTCAAGCCATTACAGAAGTTTTTCATGTCGTTCCTGTCTGTAAAGCCCTGAATCTCATCAGCTTTGCTGCTCAGCCAGGAGTCTTGCATCTGGCGCAGCTTTTGCTGGATGTTTCTGCGGGTGTTTCTCAGCGCGTCGTTCTTTGTTGTTGACTGTGGGTCGTCGATGTGCGCTTTGAGAGCACGATGTTTTTCCTTTAGATGCTGCTGGATTTCAGTGCATTTCTCATCGAACCAGTCCTTGTGCATCCTGGTTGTGGGTCCCAGACACTCCATAGCTGTCCTGTACACCGTCTCACGAAGTGCGGCCCATGCTGCTTCCATGCTGATTTCGTTCTAAGAAAAGAATTGTTGGAGAGATATAAACAGGAAAATACCAGATTAACTTCACATTACGACAATGTTCAATAGAGCAACGACTAAAGGACATCAAATGACGGGGCTTCAACTTTTGGCTCAAGCAGTGTCATAGATTCTTC
>CM065728.1:35147654-35185154 GCA_033310375.1 Conus canariensis
TTTACCCCCACCCACCCTGTTCCCTCTTCATCTTGTCTCTTTTTTTTTCTCCTCCCTTTGTTCAACTCAGTCATGAGATATGTGACCTCGGATAAAAAGCAAACAGACAGATAACAAACAGAAATAAGTCATACGTACACAAAGCTGATCAAGAGGGAAAGTAGATTTGAATTGTTTTAGATACATGCACAGTGAACAATATCGACAGCGATTTTTTTTTTAATCTTCATATTTCTTAATTAAAACCCGTGGTTCATACTGTCAAATTGCTGCTTGTGTAAATTTGACCTCGCAATTTGTTTCTTATCGGTTTGCAGGAGGCAAAGCAATTGTGCAACGACACAAACTGAAGGGGCATTGTTCTGTTATTAAATGCTGAATTTTTCCTTTCAAAAATAGTTTTTCGTTTGTTTACGTGCTTAGCTGTTTATCTGGTAACTAATTCATTCATCCACTTTCTTAATTATTTTGGCACTATCCTTGCAGAAACATGGTAATCATAATGTGCCAAACTAAAGCATAAATTTTAGAGACTACTAATTACTGCATGTTCGTTTATCACCTTGAATAATATTGCCTTATCTTACTTTGCCTTCTCTGATTGGAAATCCGAAACAAAGTGTTCAGGCATCATTGATGACTCTCTGACCACGTCCCTCCACCGGATGCTGTTATGTACAGACGTCCTAAGTTTAGGAAAGGACATGCCTGTCCGTTTCCAGATGTGCTCCCGTTGTTTTCTTCTGTCTAGCTCTTCGTTGTTCTTCTGGTTGTGACGAAAAGATTTTGTCAACCTAACTGATCTTGAAATCTGCAAGCACTGTCCATTTGCATGCTCTCAGCAATAATGAACATATTGTCCCTTGGTCCGATAGCGCAGACTGGCTTTTGTGGACTTCCTCAATTGTAATAGATCTTTATATAAAAGGTTCAAGATCTTGCAGCGACAGAAGACGACTTTTGAAATGCGGGTGGCATGACAAAATGTCTTCAGGTCTCTTAGGTCTTCTACTGTCTGTCTTACTTTGGCCGAGCGTTTGGTTCGGAGCTTCCATATGTGAGAACGGAACCCAAGCACTTGAGTTTCAAGTTTCATGGCCTCTTTTAGTTTCCTTCCTAATGTTCCTAAAGTTGTAGATTGTATTTGAAACTCCTCGGCTCTGACCTTCATGCTCTGCAACTAACCTGTTCAGTAAAAGCTCTCAACAACACCAGTAAACTTTTCCTCATTGGCAACAAGAATTATATCGGCGGTAAAACGTCAGTAGATGCTTTTATTGTGATTCACTCTGACAGATCCTTTGCATTGTATTTCCCTGTGAGTTTGCCATTATTCCTTCTAAGAGTATGTTGCACAGATAGACAGCCTACCTGAACCATTATCAGTACCACCTTTTGAGAGAACTGTACACATAGGTTTTTCACAGGTTTGACGACACTGATGATGTTGGGACTGATAATGAATGTACAAGATAGGGATGTATGTTATGACATACATCTTTTCCTGTGGGTACTTACCACACAAATTCATCTTGTTAAAAAGTCTCTTGATGATTGACCCTTCAATCTGGCTGGTCTGCCTGAAGAATATCAATGTTCACTTCTAATGATCGTTCCAATCCATCTGCTTCACATCTTTAGCATTATTATCTGGAATGACTAATAAGCCAGATGGTTTGATAGTTCTGATTTTTTTTTTTATTACAGTTAACTTTCTCAGGCACGGTGGGTCTAGTTTTTGTGTCCACATAGCTTCATTCTCCTCTCTGCCGTATCTTATTACAAATGTTTGTGAGGGCAACGATTACAAACTCCCTTCTGCCTGGACCAGTTCTGCTCCTATGACAGTCCAAACGGAAGGGGATGCTGCAATGGACGCCCCTGATTATTTGCCTCGTTTAAAAGATGTTATGATATCGCACTGGTTGGTGTTGAGCAAACTTGCATGACCACCTTCAGTGTTAGGATCATACAGTTCAGTGATGTGTCCGAATCCTCATTTGAAGAGGACTTTTTCTATAACCTGTCAATTGGTTTCATTTTGGATGACATTGGATTTTGTTTGTCTGATATGACTGAGATTTGCTACGGCCCGGTACATGAAAGGATCATGTGCTGCTTTTTGTAGATATAGTGCGCTTCTGTTCGGTCCAGTCTTCCTTGAAGAGTTCCCCGTGGTATTCTTGATCTTCCTGTTGACTACTTTATGTTCATTCCTTTAACGGTCTCAACCTCCTGGCTTTTTAATTTCCCACTATTTTTCATCCTTTTAATGTGCTCGTTTTGTCAGCATACTGGTTTTGTTGTTGGTTTGTTTGTTTTTCTCAATTTAAGCATTCTCTTTTAATCAGTCACTCCAATAACTTTTGCAACAAACAAACCAAATCCCAAATCTTCTGTCCGTTTCTCTGTTTTCCCGTAAATGCTCTTTGACATAGCTTTGCTGTCTGGGTCACAGTCGGTTGTCCTGACAGCTATCTCTTCCAGTGACAAGTCGTCCTGATTCAAAGTGGTCGACTCCCATTTTCAGTCTGGATCTCCATTACCTGCCGTGATAGCGCCTACGATGTTCCCGATAATGAGATCATAAATGGGTGTAGGCAGGTTTGTGGACTCAGTATCTCCAGAAAAATAAGGCTTGTCTATACTGATCAGCGCTGCAGGCATCTTCACCACGCTGTTCTTTGCCAGAAGAAAACTTTAACGGCAACCAATTTTCTTTTCCCTGACTACACAGTATCCCTAAGAATATTCTCAGTTTTATCAGCTACACATCTATTTCTTGCTGACCAGTTGCCATTTTCACTACTGCTGGAACGACCGCAGCAATACGTACAACAGGAATATTCTATCCATATGTTAAATAATAGCTGTCCATCATCCAGATGTGATTCTATATATCATCAGAAGAAGGTTTGGTATCCTTTACTGAGGATTTTACTACACCACTAGCATTATTTGACCGCCAATCTTTACGGCATCCGCATTAGACATCACGGTGCTCTGTTATCTTCATCTTGTCGGTTATTTCGGACTCCATGTCCTGTACTCCGTGTAGTAGAGTTTCATTTCCACTGTCGGGAGAACTCGACATTCGAATTTCTGTGTTCAACACGGCTACAGTTAAGGTATTTGACGTTTCACTATTTCTTTCTCGTCACGCTAATGTTGCCCAGTTCTGGCTGGAGGGGGTTTGGGCTTGGGGCTTGCCAGAATGCGATTGTGTGCCATCAGGTAATGTTCTGCTGCGTTTGGTACGACTGTCAGTTTCTGAATTTTTTGCTCATGAAGATGGATGGCCATATCTGTGGGGCATGTGTTGATATACTGCTCTCTGACAATAAGGCTAGACAGTCCCCAAATATTTTCTGCAGTACCTGACAGTTGCACGAAATATTTGAGGCTGGCTTTGAATATGACGGTTAACTGCTGTGGGCTCTCACGAGCGCGTGGTCTGCACTCATGAAAACAGTAACGATAACCCTCCTTGCTTTATTAGCAAAGCTTTTCACACTTGAGTGTGGGTACAGCTTTTTCAGGTGACTGACGACTGTGTGCATCGAGTGCCCCCCCTCCCCCGATAATAAGACGCTCAAATTTGCTGCTCTTCTCTCATGAATCCACCCAGTTCCAGTAAGAAAACATTCGACCTTTCCAGGTATTTGTAGAGGTTATATTTCCCATCAATAAAACATTGTCATTTAGTTGCTCCTTGATGTTACAGATCCTTGCTTATTCATTGTGCAGGAACACCAAGCTCTTGCTCAAAACTTCTTGGGTTTAGTTCATGACGCTATTTTCCTTTCGCTTTCCGTTCCCTTTCTTCCTCTCTCCCTCTCTCCTTCTGACCCCCTCTCTCTCTCTCTCTCTCTCTCTCTCTCTCTCTCTCTCTCTCTCTCTCTCTCTCTCTCTCTCTCTCTTCATACACTTTCTCCTCTCGTAACTATCTCCTTAATCTCATGCTGTTTGCTTTTGCCCGCATTGTCCGACAAAAATTCCTAGTTTGTTCTGCACTGATTGCCATAGTGAATCTTCTCAGTGTCCACACATGTCACACACAATCCACGCTAGATTTCTCCGTCATGAGACAAAAGTAAAGTCCTGAACAACTGGGTCACTTTCACAATGTTCAGTTTCTTACAGGGGGTATCTTTATTAACAATAGGATCATAAACATTACTCGACAACGCATTGTCATGTCCCTGCTCAGCTTGGTGATTTCCAAACTGGAGGTTAGCAACCTAACGGGGCGACAAAAGAGAACCTGACTCAAGGAGAGCATTTCAACTGTCATCATGTATGATAAACATCAAGTATTGAATTGTCAATCCTTCCAGACATAGATCTTTTGGGTACGACAACAAGTTGAAGGTAACTGACATGATGGAGACAATAAACAACGCCATCGATTCTAAGATCTTTTGCAATACAGATAACTAGAAATACAACGGCTATGTTGTAAGATTCTCTATGCAGAAAATTGAAACTGTTCCTGATTAACATCAAAGGATGGACAACTTTTTTGAACGTGTGAAGAAGTATCCTTATTGTAAGCGATGAAGCGGTTAGAACAAAAAGGTAAATTGATTTTGTTGGAACAGTTGCGGATGTGTTAACATCACCTGATGCTGAGGCACACTCTTGGACATTACTAAACAAGTAAATTTCCCAGAACAGCCTGTGAAGCCAAGAAACTAGTCCAGAGTGACCATTTGCTGACTGCTTTGCGAAATCGAGGACACTTTTTCGCTATGATGGATATTCCAGGAAAACAAAGGTGATAAATGTTTCGATGCGCCATCTTTGGCGGAGTCCTGACCTTCCATTTAAAATGCATGAGTGTTAAATGAAGAAAGCCCTCCCCCCCCCCCTCCCCGTCCCCTTGCCCCCATTCACTATGTCACGATTAACAATGCATACACTCGTACTTTCAAGAGCTGACAAAGGGATATCTAAGGAAAATCTCCCATATGAGCCCTTTCTCTTATGGAGATAGGTTCATAACTTGTACAGTTAAAATCAGGAGTCTCTGAGAGCTGGGATAGCGTGTTGACCAGACTTTGAATTGGAAAAAAATGTATAATTACTTCAGCTAGTCATGTGTGTTGAGTTCAACATTATTTTTACCAATTTCCTCTTCAGACTGGCCAAAAAAAAAACCCAAAACAGGTTTAGGCATCCTGCTTTCAAACATTGGTATTTAATACAGAGCGTCATTGTTCGAAGGCAGGATGTCTGCAATATTCTGAGTGGGAAAACAAAACGATTTGGGAGGCACGCCATCTTCCTTCACGTTTCCAAAGTGCATAAAAAAGCCTTGGGTAGGTACAGTCGATATTAAAAGGCTCTAGCGTTGAAGTTTGAAATTCCAGCGTGGTAAATAAAAAGCTGGAGAACGTCTAGAGTAATTCATTCAAAAAAACATGCAATTCTTAAACTTGCCTTTAACTGTGCGAGGGCCACAGAAGCCCAACAATTCTTTATCCATTTCAGCCGATGGTCTCAGTACATTCAAAAACTAAGGCAGCATTCTCGAATGCTTTAGAAGCCATTTCTTCGACGCCCCAAACAAGACTTCCAGACTTCCAGTGAGGAAGGACCCAGCAGTCTGCACGCGATCGAGCGGAACTATAAACTCGTCAACACAAATCCAAGCTTTTGATTAGCGAACATTAGAAATCTGACCCATTCACTGGTATCTCAGAGAAGACTGGTCTAACCCAGAACCTCAGAGAAGACTGGTCTAACCCAGAACCTTCTAAAAAAATCACACACTCTTCCAAGTACTGTCGGGGGGGGGGGGGGTGGTTGAGAGACAACGATGACCAATTATTTAGCCAGCTGTTGGATAGCCCCCCTCCCACGTCGTATATAACTGCAATCATGTCTGATGATGCGCGATGGCACTTGACTCTTTCCTTAGTGCTGTAAGTTGAAGAGATCACCAAACAGGCAAACACACACACACACACACACACAACACACACACACACACACACACACACACACACACACACACACACACGCACGCACGCACGCACGCACGCACGCACGCACGCACGCACGCACACACACGCACACACACACACACACACACACACACACACACACACACAAACCAGCCGCCGTGGCGAAGTGGTTAGTGTCCCGGACTCCCGGCTGGGAGGTCGCGGATTCGATTCCCATCAGAGTCATGTAGGGTGTTTCTGCCCCGACCGCTTCTACCCAGAGTTGAGTTTGCTACGGGCTCAGTTGGGATGACTGGCACCACAAAGTCGAGTTTTATCCACTTAATGGATGCGTCTCTGAGAGTGTTGTTCAAATTTCCTGACCAACACTGCAGGTGTCTGTATCTCTCGTGCCTGGTTGACGCCGGGATATATTATGAAAGGAAGCGTAGAGTACAGCCCTGTCATCCAGTCTCAGACCGAAATGGAAATCCGTAGCATCATCTTAATCATCCTTATTCTCATCTATCGGCATAAGAAAAAAGTCTCAAATTCTGTGGCCCTTCATGCCCTGCTCTCATGGTGACCTCAGTTTCGATGTCCTATCCACGTCTGTGACCTGGGTTTGGTTCCGTCGGGGTCACCAGTATCGGCGAGTCCACGGGGCCTGTCGTTGGACGGACGTGGTGGCGCTATCCGGAGGGAGAGGT
This sequence comes from Conus canariensis, assembly GCA_033310375.1. Taxonomy (NCBI): domain Eukaryota; kingdom Metazoa; phylum Mollusca; class Gastropoda; order Neogastropoda; family Conidae; genus Conus; species Conus canariensis. The sequence continues at coordinate 35,154,313 of CM065728.1, forward strand.
CATTCAAGCCGGCTCCGCGACTAAGCAATTATTGTCGTCAGTAGCAGGTGGTTTCCTGCGTATGTTGGATCAGAACAGGCGCCACTGAACACCACCGAAGTGACCACCGGAATGAGCGCATAAGTACACTGCCACTGACGTAGCACAGAAGTTGGGACAGCATCAGCACCATCACAATGCACTCAGTAGAGGCAAAAATCAAGCAAACGAGGAGGAAATGGCTTGGCGTCCCATCTGGTCTCACCAACGTTGCACTCTTCTGCTGCAAAGCCAAACTGAAGCTTCCTCTAAAGTCCGTCCTTGAGGAATGCAAAGTGGGTAAAGAAAGGTTACTAACGATGCTTGAGGACCCCAAAGGCAAAGTTGTAAAGACAGTCCAGCTCGAGCTAAATATCGGCAGAAAATGGAAAGCTCGGGAGGTAATGGACGTGGCAGAGGAAAATATCAAGATCAGGAAAAGAACAGGTCCCACCCACCAACACACAGGGGCTGGGGTTAAAAGAAATGAAATGGTGGTCAAAGGCAAAGAGGAATGCAAAGAAAAACATGGCGATAGAAGCGCTGAAGAAGGAAGAGGATGCCAAGAGAATCCAGAAGGCAGTCTAGGAAGGCCAACAAGGACAGTAAACTTCGCACTCCAAAGAATGACGTATGACACATGGTACCACTTAGAGTCAGATTATTCCTCAGAATTCTATACGACCTGCTGCCCTTGAATTCATACCTGGTCAAACGGGGGAAATCAAGTGATCCTACGCATCTACACTGTCTTGGCAAGCTGACATTGAAATATCTCCTGAATTCATGCAAAGCAGCATTAACACAGGAAAGGTATACATGGAGGCACATACATTCAAAGAGATCACACATGCGGATAGCACCGTCAGAGAAAACACTACGTCACCAGTAGCTCCAACATCGAAGTTCTACATGACAGGAGGCCTCAAACGGTCTAGTACACATGTGATACCAAGAGCATGGAAGCAGGGTTTACTGGAGGGAGTGGATGATTCTGTAGACCTTGTATATGAGAATCATCCAGAGACCGTCAGGAAGAGTGGCGTGAGACTGAATATAGTTCTCCACTCAGATTCATTAAAACAAATGATTCTGAACGAACTCACTGCTCCAAAGAAAGTAGAATCGAGCAAGCTTACATCTATGGGATTGAGAAGTATGCCAATCTAGCGAGCTGCTTGAGATAGTCTGGCTTCCAGGCCCACGTTCTTGTCATAGAGGTTTTAGCAAGGGGATTTGCAGGCTCATCAGCTTATGATTTCATGAAAATGCACGGGATTCCTGGTAAGAAGAGGATGAGATATCTAAGAGAATGGCAGAGGAGCTGAAAAGAGTTCCACGTGTATTTGGTCGACAAGGAACAACAGCCAGCTTCACGAGTCAAATTTCCCAACTTAGAACAGGTGTTCGTCAGCGATGTGGGTAAGACATCATCTGAAAAGGCACCCCTCAGGATGCTTAACCATTTAAAAGTTATGGGTTTTGAATCCCGGCAGCGCTAAGGAAAAACCGGGTAAAAAGTTGGCAGCAGAAGGGCATGATTAGGAGTCATGACTTGATTGTGGTCAGGTCCCCTTAGATCGTAAGGGTTTCAGGGCCAAAAGACTTGACTGAAGGTGTTTTATTTCTGAAAAGGCGTCTGCTGTGAAACTCTCTCTTGAATTTCTTCCTGTTGATACATCGCTAGACCACTGACTTCTGCGAAAACTCAAGAGAACCCCTGGGAAAGACCAGATGGCACTGTAAAAGACCAGACCTATGGGCTCTGTGAGGTGGATCCCCATCTTGATTTTATCAACCTTGTAACTGGTACCAAAAATAAAAGATGACCCCATGATTCGATGAAAGAGGGAGAGTACGAGGAATCCATCGGTGCCAATCCAAACTCGACTGGGAATGTATAATGGACTTTCACGGATGAACAAGTGTAATTCCCACGGGTATCTAGACAGAAATTCTCTACTGAGCGCGTCATGACGATCCACAGAAAGGGCTGTACAAAGGCTCTGATGAATGAATAGTGTCAGCAGATAACACGACAGAGAATGAGGGTCGAGATTCATAACACTGTGCCAAGTTCATCCACGCTCATTATTTAGACAGGAAATAAAGTAAATAAGCTCTCAGTGACACAAAATGTCTGAAACTGAATTTGCCACCCGCAAGTGCGAAGTTGCGTGGGAGAAACAAGATGAGAACATGGACCCAAATCTGAATGTGCCAATAGGAAAGAGCACACCAATGCACAAACTAGCCACGTTTGGCAATATTGTACATAAAACCTGTGGGGACCCTTATGGAGTGACACAACCGAAACCAAAGACGCCCCTTCAAAATCTAGATGCCTGTGATATATGGATAACATCTGTGAGAAAAGGAAGAATTGAAAAAAAAAACAGATGAAAACTACCTCCAAAGCTCAAAGGAATGGGCTCGAGAAGCTCTTAAAAGACCTGAAAGCACAACACAGTGCCCTCGGCAAAGTAGAATCAGCCGGACGGAAAAGCAGAAAACGAACACCCAAGATGCTTTCAGAGACCTCTTCCAGTTTGCCAGGGAGCTATTCGAGCAGCTATAATCTGGGATACTCAAAGTGGACAGCGAAAAGCTCAAGCAACAACTCGAAAATATAATATTCGGACTCTAAGAGCGAAGCACCACTCGAAAACCAGGGCCTGGTGCAGACTGTGGTGCCAAAGAATACGTTGAAATCTTCGCCACGACCAAATGGAATTCCATTTCTGCTGTATAAGAAATGCACCGATGTTCTTGATTGTCTCCATCTAATGATAAGATCGGCATGGAGGAACTTGAAGATAGGCGACTAGTGGATAATAGCTGGAGGTGAATTCATATCCAAAGAGCAAATCTCGAGTGACATCAACACAAATCTTCTCCTTCATGGCAGACCAGGCTGACTAAATACCTGACAGAAATGCGTACCTGGGTTTGTCAGTTCAGGAAAGAAGCAGCCCAGGTGTTTCTGTCTGTGTAGGACATGCCACTATGATTTAGGATGCAACGCGTTTAGCCAAGGCAAACAAACGGGACATCGATGTAGTGTGGCCCTATCTGGAATATGCATATGAAACAGGCGAACACAAGATGATTCAACTGGCCTTATAGATGTATCATGTTCTAAACAAGATCACAAAAAACGATGAGGAAATACTTTCATAGCTTTTCAATGAGGTTCTCCACAATAGAATACATAACAGATTGGGTCAATCTGGACATTGGCTACAGATTGGATCAATCTGGAAACTGGCATAGCAACACAATGTGCAATTTCGTCAGTACTGTTTGTGTTAGCAATTGAAATCACTTTGAAAGCTGCTGAGAGCTGTACAGGTTCGACAGACCTCGGCAATGAATACCAAATGCCCCATCTGAAAACCTTCATGGATGAAACAACAGCGCTTTCCATCAAGGAAGATATACACACGCAATACTCACACATTCAGACATCCAGGATGAATCTCAAGGCAAAGAAATCTTGAAACATCTTCCTGCAGTTCAGTCCACTGTAGCCAGTTGCACCTTTCCAAATGTAACAGAAGAACTGGTCACACACAGACTGACAAGCAGGGGCTGAGTTCAATAGAAATTAAAGAAAAAGGGGAAAGTAAAGAAAGACATGGCAATAAAGGAGCTGAAAAAAAGAAAAGAAGAGAATTCTAAGAGAATCGAAAAGGCTCTCTAGCTTGGTCGGCAAGTGCAGTGGACAGCGTGCACAACGTGGGAAAACTCACCCCAAAGAAGTCTCACCTGGAATGGCATATGGCACATGGGGCCTCTTAATGTCAACTTAATCCTCAGTTCTGTATATAACCTCCTTGAATTCAAACCTGTTCAAGTAGTGGAAATCAAATGATCCTACATGCCCACTCTGTCACAGCAAACAAATCGTGTTACATGTCCTGAGTTCATGCAAACCAGTGCTAACCAAAGGAAGGTATACTTAGAGAAGCAACCTAGTGCAAAAGGTGAATGCACATGCTGTTAGCACCGCTAGGGGAAGCATTACGCCACCAGAAGCTTCATCAATGAAGTTCTACACGGCTGGAGGCCCCAAATAGCAATAGCACAGACACCTGGAAAGAGTTCCAGCTGGATGTGGTTGCAAAGGAACAGGAGATAACTTTATAAGGCTTAAATGTTTCAACTTAGAGCAGGTGTCCAGTTAGCGATGTGGGTAAGACATCCGTCCAAAAACCACGCCTTGAGACACCCATCTATTCAAAAGCTGTGGGTTGGAATCCCTGCAGTGATGGGGGGAAATGAAAAAAAAAACCGTTGGCAGCAAGAGGGCATCTTAAAGCCATGACCTGGATGCAGCCTGCCCCTTAGAGTGTGAGGGTGGGGAAACTTCGAAGAATTTCTGCTGTCAAGCTCTCTCTAGATGTTCCTCCTTATACTTTTTTGTTATGATAATAGATGGACGCACATGACTTGAAACTTTGTTGTTGTTGTTGTTTTTTAAATACAGGCTATTCTGCTTCAAAATACATTTAAGTGATGTGATATTATTTTATTAGACCCTTTCGTTTTCGCTTCTGGCTTTCCCTTAATTCTATGAATGGTCACTGAGGCACCGCACTGAAAACCGCTCACCAGATCCCTCCAATCCTGTCAGTTTTTGAGCCAAATCCCGGATATCTGCAAATGGTTTTCCAGTTCACTCTGAAATACTGCTGTTTCTCCTTCCTCAACAGTTTCCTGGAGGACTATTCTGGGAAGATCACTGGACCTTGTTACATGTTCATACTTCCGTGTTTTTCTTTCTATAGGTGACGTCGGCAGATGCCCTTATGATCAAATGTTCTGCTTGATTAAATGTGAATGCATTAAAGGCCTAAATACAGGTTTCCATTTTGACCATACTTACTTTTTAAACTGCCTTTTAGGGGATTTACACATTGTTATGATGGGTTCCAGGTAAACCAAACGTTTAACAGCCCCTACTTTCCGTCCATGGACAATCATACCTACAACGACGGTCGTTTTGCTGCTTGTAGTCAGCCTTGCCTTCTCTATGCTGTTTCCAATGTCATATCTTGCAGATGTTACAATCAGACTTTCAACTAGTTAGGTGAGTTCTTGTTCACTGTCTGCTATGCCATTAATATCAGTTTCGAGGCTATAATTGTTCATTTTCCTACGTTGACTATCCTGATATAGTTTTCAAGTGCGTTAGCAGTGATGCATTCCAAGAATATAATATTATTTAAAAACGTGGGACGTAGAAGGTAGTCCCAACGAACCCTAACCGGAGTATAAAACTACTGTCCAATAGCTCTGTATGCAGTGCCGCACTGGTCGCCTTGGAGTATAGTTACTGGATGCCGTTTATTAGTTCGCCGATGTCGAATTTCTTTACTGTGTACCAGCCTGCCATCTGCCAGACTGTAAACGCATTTGTTTTTACGCCTATGAAGCATGACCGTGCTCTCTCTACAGTTTGAGGTATTCTTAGCAAAAAGTACGCAGAATAAACATATGTTGGACAGTGTTTCTGTTCATGCAGATCTGGCCTGTTCTTTTCTGCCTGTTCTTTTCTGCTGTAACCCATCCAGCGTGATTGTGCGCTCTACTTCAGTTATAGCTGTCAGATGTTGGTGCGGTGGTTCAGGCAGTGTCACTTTTAGTTTTTCTTTGTTTATTTGCTTGCTTGTGTTTTAGAGTCTTAACTGTCTTTGTCCTGAATGTTACTGACATTACAGTGTTCTGCCTTGTCAATTCACAGTCATAAGAAAATTGTATGATTGCTACAATTTCCTTTCTCTATGTTTTACATTGACGTTCGATTTATTTTCCGTTGCTTTCGTGATTCCTTGATCAGTCTTCTTGTTTACCGATTTTTCTATTTCTTAGTGTTCATATATGATGTTATTCTCTTTCTACTGTCACGCATGTAAAATGTATTGCGTCTGATCCATCGCATGGGTTTTTGTTGGCTAACCCTCGTGGATCTCCGGCACCATTTCAGTCGTCACATGTTTGAAATTGTGTTTGAGAGCCTTTAAGTCAGTTGTAGAAGGGCGTGTTTGCCACCTTTGCTTGCATGGTTGTGGCCGGCTTTTACTCTCCCGTTCTTTAACTCACGTTAAAGGTCAAAGTCCTATTCACTGCCAAATCAGCTCATGGAAACGTTTTTTGTTTTTGTCCTGTTGATCCAGAACTGTGCCCGCACCTCACAGATTAAAGAATATCTGGCTTTGATATCGACCGTTTAGGGAATGACAATTTCATCGTTGGGCTTCTTCCTGATTAACAAGAGTTTTAACAAGACTCAAGCCCTTACAACTGGTTAATCATTGCATGCGTCTATTTTTTCTGTCCTTCTTCTGTGCCACCTCAAGGGCATTGCACCCACGCCGCTCATTCCGACACCCCGTCCACAGCCACAGCCCGGTCAGCACCACCGCAGCCCCGGCACCGGCAATCCACAGGGAGCAGTCAATGTCAAGTCGTCAAGAGGCAAGACACAGAGGAGACACTGCACTGCTGCCGAGTCACTTCGGTGGTGTTCAGTGGCGCCTGTTCTGATCCAACATACGCAGGACACCACCTGCTGAGCCCTCTACTGACGACAATAATTGCTTAGTCGCGGAGCCGGCGTGAGTGACCTCTCCTTCCGGAGAGCGCCACCACTTCCGTCCAACGACAGCCCCTACGGGCTCGCCGATACCGGTGACCCCGACGGAACTAAACCAAGGCCACAGACGTGGAGAGGACATCAAAACTGAGGTCACCATGAGAGCAGGGCATGAAGGGCCACAGAATTTGAGACATTTTATGCTGATCGATGAGAATGAGGATGATTAAGATGATGCTACGTTTTTCCATTTCGGTCTGAGACTGCATGACAGGGTTGTACTCTACACTTTCTTTCATAATATACCCCGGCGTCAACCAGGCCCGAGAGATACAGACACCTGCAGTGTTGGTCAGGAAATTTGAGCAACACTCTCAGAAACGCATCCATTAAATGGATGAAACTCGACTGTGTGGTCCCAATTTTCCCAACTGAGCCCGTAGCAAACACAAGTCAGGGTAGGAGCCGGTCGGAGCAGAAAAATCCCACTTGACTCTGATGGGAATCGAACCCACGACCTCCCAGCCGGGAAGTCCGCGACGCTAACCACTTCGCCACAGCGGCTAATTGCATGCGTAATTTATCATCACTGGTGGTCTCGTTACAATATAAGCCGTGGAAGTTCCTCCAGTCTTTGGGGGTATCGACACCAGCCTTGACATGACAGTCAGCATGGATGTCTTTCTTATCAAAGATGTTGATGACCGTTTGAAGCTGAATATTGATTTCTTCAATCTGTCACCATCATGGTCTGATGAGGAGCATATATTCCCGCTATTGTGATGTTGAATGGTTTTTCTGGAGAACGACCGGGCATGATTCTGCTATAAAAAAGGACTACATCCTGTTGTCGTTGTCGGTCTTTTTTCTCCAGATGCCAATGGTAATGTTTGAACAGACTCTGATGGCTTCAGATGAAAATGAATGAAGTGTTGATGCACTATCATTGTACGTTCTACTTTATGCATATCTTAATGGTGCACGTGCACGCACGTGCACGTTTGCATATTTGTGTGTGTGTGTGTGTGTGTGTGTGTGTGTGTGTGTGTGTGTGTGTGTGTGTGTGTGTGTGAAAGAGCATACAGTACACGTGTTGAGTATCAGAAAGAAAAGAGTGGACTGACATACATCTTGGCCATGCTTCTCATTAAAATGGAAAGTTTGTTAAACGCTTATGTAAAACGATGACATGTGGTAAAAACATACTGCTGTAAAATTGCAAAATTTCGCAAAAAACGGAAAGTCCCCCCCCCCCCCCCCACCCCCACCCCCCGCCTCCTTCCACCATCTTGTGTACTTCAAGAATGATTATCGTGGGGCTTAAAATTTACGCTTTTGACATGTACAAAAAAAATGAGCTTTACAAAAAGAAAAAAAAAGTTTGTTTATTTTACACAAAAAATGCGGTTGTATTGGTTTGTTTATTTGTTTTGATTCATACTCCAACAGTGGCGAGAAGATGACGTTAAGGTGTGTGTGTGTGTAGTGTGTGCGTGTGTGTGTGTGTGTGTGTGTGTGTGTGTGTGTGTGTGTGTGTGTGTTAGAGAGAGAGAGAGAGAGAGAGAGAGAGAGAGAGAGAGAGAGAGAGAAGGGAGCTGTCTGTCTGGATTGGTGACTGCAAATAAGGACAAGGTAATCTGTTAAGAAAAAGAAAGAATATAAACAGCATGTGTGTGTGTTGGAGGGGTAGGGAGAGTAATGAGTGTTGGTGTTGATGTTGGTGTCGATGTGAGTAATTTAGTATGTCACATGTAAACTTACCTTTAGTCTTCTCTCGGGGTGAACATACAGAGTCTGTAACTGTAGTCACCCGGAGGACGAAGGGGAACATTTAATGGCAAAGATATTTCCAACTTCGTGGTGCCCGGAATTCTCTCTCTCTCTCTCTCTCTCTCTCTCTCTCTCTCTCTCTCTCTCTCTCTGGATAAAACAAATCACATACGCTATAAATAAGTACCTTAGAAAGAAACTGTATTTTTGAAGACGAAAGAGAGTTCCTAGCCTTAAAGGATGAAATGAAAGAATTCGTAGCCCAAATGAGCTCTTTGAAGGATGTTTGGTTTGTAAACATAACGTAAGATTAGTCTCCTTCATGTCTGAGGATACATGTGACCAAACCTTTGTTATTTGAATCTGGATAATAGTGGGAGGCCTAACTGGAAAAAAAGGGGTGAATTGTTCGTTTCTGGATACCAGCGCGGCACTTTGCACAGTCATAGAGGCATGTCTCGGGGTCTAGAAACTGCAAGGGGGCACGCTCTAAGAGGCTGTAAAGAGAAATATGAGGCATGCTTAAATAATACCCTCAAAACGCATTTTCGCAAGGGATGCACAGTAGAAACAGTACTGTCTATTTTCCCATAAGAGTTTCTTTTACACAAAAAGCCACAGGCACGTTTATTAATACCCACTTTCTGAAATGAGGACAGGTAAAAGATTTCCCACTTCAAGAATGTATGCATTTTTCAGCCTTTACTCCTAATAAGGATTATAATGATAAAGATATAAGCTTGTGCAGTATCTTTGGGTGTTTGAAAAAGCAACCGTTCCTGTCAGATACGCTTTTAATTTGTTAAAAGCACCTAGTACTACATTATTTTCAAACAAACTCGAGAAACATTATGATGTCACATACAACAATCCTTCAGATCGATGTACCTCACCTACCGAATCACTTGTACTTTTACGAATGACATTGCACCAGTTAACTCTCGTACTAGTTACATTGTTGACCTAACTCTTTTTTTCTAACTTGCAAACACACACATTGATACAGTCTAATTTCTTTCAAGGTGTTCAGAAACATAAACATGTTTGAAAAACATACATCATAGCTATTTAGATACATAAGACAGAGACCCACACTGTCACAAATCCATGAAAGTCAGTAAGATTTGTTCACACTGTTCCGTCACGCTGACACTTGCCATCACAAGCGCAAAGTGCTGTCCATGGAAGATCCATCCCACACATTTGTAGTTGCCTGTGCACCCTTTCTTGTCCAGCTTGCACCCGCACTTGACTAACTCGGCGCAGATTTTTGAGGCCTATGGAAGACTGGTCCACACAAGCCTGTAAGTGCCGTTTCTTCTGGCCCATCCCCACTCCTCTGGATCATGCACCTCTGGCTGGGGAATAACTGCCTCCTTCCATGTAAGGGCTTGAAGGACAGCACGTTTTGTGTGTTCTTGAAGGGCAGCTTGAGTTGGTGGGATTGATTTTATCATGCGTCCTTTCTTTGTGAACAGGTGCTTTCTGGTGTCATTCACACCGCTGAGGACACTGGTTTTGTCGTGCATCTGTGGGAAAACCGCTCCACCTGACGAAAAGTGTCCAGGTGTGTCTCTGGTGACGTCACCATCTTGAGGAAAAGCTTTGTGAATTCTGGATCAGACATCCACACCCCCAGCAGGTTTTCTTTTCAACACCGATGAAGAAAGGAACAGTGTCACAGCCTGTTAGTGAGTGAAACATCAGAGATGCTGCTGCTTTCTCTGGTCCCAGTATGGTGGCCAAGGCATGAGCATGGAGAATACGAAAATGTGTCCCAGCACCAAACGCAACCCACAATTTGGCTTGCTTGAGTAAATGGTAGTGGGCTGTTGCCAGCACGACCACATCGGTGTCTGACGTTTTGATCATCACGTCACTGTGATTCATCTGAGCCAGGTCAAAACAGTGTACAATGAGTCTTGTGTCCGCTTCTTCGTGTGAACAAGGTGACAGCCGGATTTCTGGTCTGTAATGTCACCAGAACTGACAATGTCCAAATCTTGTGTTGCGATGACCATTTTTCCTTCTTCCTTGATAAGGTTGACATTTTCAGACAAGAAGTGAAACAGCTCTGTTTTGTTTTGGCTATTTCGAAGGAATTCGGGCCAGTTGCGTAGCAGTGCAACATCTGCTAGACCCTCGTTTCTTCCTCACTGACGGTTTCAGACTGTCATCACGATAACAGTGCCAGATAATATCAACACGATCCGCAGTAACCAGGCACGTCAGGATGTGCGGCAGAAAAACAGAGTCACTGTACTCTTAGAAGGTCTGGGCTTGCCTTGATTTCAGAATGTGCACAAGGGCGGTACCATCAATGACAACAGCTGACACTTGTGGCTCGCTGAGTACTGGGTCATGACTTCTCTCAAAGCACTGAAGGAGATCTGATTTATAGCCTTGACGCAGATTTCCAGAATCCGATATTGACGGTGGAAATGACTAATTCTTGCGCTCAAAAATTCATTAAGATCACCTCCTCTAGCCTGACAACCGATATACATTCTTGCGAACAAGCTACAGTTGGTTTTGGCTGTCTTCAGCTTTAGATCTTTGGTCTTCTGTGAGGACTCATTCTGATTGCTGAACAGGGAAACTCTGTTGATTTGCAATGTGTCTGACAGTAGCTTTGTTCTTTGCTGTAGTCTCCCATCAAGAAACGTCAGGTACTCTGCTTTGCCCATCTCTTTGGCATTCATCACTATTTTTTACAACTTCTGCATTTGAAACGTCTTTGGTAGACAGAGACAGGAGTTCCACACTCTCTTCTGCAAAAGGATTCCCCAGATACGACAGTTTGTTTCTGAGTTAGTCAATGTAGGTTTTGAACCGTTTCTGAGGAGTCTCAGTCTGTTCATCTTGCCTTTTGTCTCTGTTGCCGGCTGATGTCATAGGTTTGTTCAAACTCTTCGACGAGTCGTGCCATTTCTGGCCCAGCTGTCATGAAAACGTTCAAACGCATCAGCATTTTCTGTGAGTCTAATGGCCCCGCCCTCACCTTTGACCATCTTGTTCATTTGCTCATGAGCATGGTCCAGAGCGATAGACGAGAAAGCTTTGTCTGTCTTCTGGACGGTGAACTTTCCTGCAACAAAAGCCTGGGCAATCTCTGGAGCTTTGGTCGGCAGTTCATTCATGTCCCGTAGACGGACAGGCAGCCAGCGCGCATAACGATAGTGGTCAAGGAGGAGGTACTATAGCAGGAGTTCTTCAAGGGACTGCACGTGCAGGGGCAAGTCTGAGGTTCGGATAGACCTCACAAATGTGAGAACTGATAGCTCGAACTCCATTACCAGCGACCAGTAGAGTGATTGGGGATGCTTCTTTTGCTTGTCAGACTTCCATTCCACGAATGACAGTCTGCTCTCGGCCTGTCAGCTCTGCGGTATACTGCTTGTAAGCTTCAGCTTGAAGGAAAACAAAGCAGCAACAGTTATTACATGAGCGTACCTGGTCTTCGTAAGGTCTCCACAATTTAGCAAGCTGTTTCTGTAGCTGGTCCCACAACATCAGACTCGGAAATAGCCTGCGTCCATCCGCTGTCTTCCAGCCAAGTCCCAACTGCACTCCAGGCTGCCTGTTCGATGTGAAATCTTCCCATGACAACAACTAGCTTGTCTTCTCTGAATTGCTCAGGCCACGTCCATTGGAAGGCCTTTGCAATTTTGAAGAGAGGTTGATCACAGGTCATGACTGGGATCTGTCCTGGGTTGAGGTATGTGGTAGCATTCTTGATAACGTCCATGGCATGGCGAATCACAGCAGGCGACTGTGCAGGATCCTCACATAATGGAAGAAGTCTACCTGGGCACTTAGGTTTGACATGCTGGTGTTTATCAGCGTGAAAGGCAGACCAACTCAGACACAGATCCTTGACTGGAACATCCTTGCGATGGCTTTGTACATTTTGGAACCCCTCATACTCCTGCTGGATAACAGAATCTTCTGCAGGAGTTGGCAACAGAGAGGTTAATGCAGCGGGAACTTTGATGTCCTTAGGAGGCATGGTGATGGGTGGCACCTTAGTGTAATGTCTGGAAGGTGCTGAAATGTCTTTCAAGAGGAAAAGTCGATAGGCTCCATTGCCTCCCCCTGGCCTTCAAAGTCTGGGTGCTGGAACAAAGAGATTGCCGTCCCATGAAATAACCCCTTTGCAGTAGATGAGGGATCGTGGTCCACGTTGTCCACAGCTCCAGTTATGAAGACAGATTTGTGAAGGCCTGGTGGAACAACTAACCTTCTTTCTTGAAGTGTGCACAAACGGCATTAGACAGCTCATGTGACAGTTGGCTGATTCTCTTGGAGGGTACTGATTATCTATGAAGCCTTTTTGCGTGCGCGCGCGCGCGCGCGCGCGCGCGCGCGCGCGCGCGCGCGCGTGTGTGTGTGTGTGTGTGTGTGTGTGTGTGTGTGTTTGTGTGTGTGTGTGTGTGTGTGTGTGTGTGTGCGTGTGTGAATGAGGAGTCCTACATACAGTGGAAATGGAGTTTCTTTCTCGCGATCATGGCGGTGTTTCGTTGGTCACCAGCCCTTGTGCGTTTCACAGCGTTGTATTGAAGCAGTTGTGCAATAGACAAGCTTGCAGGGTTTGCTTTTCGCGTTCTGCTTTTCGCAATGGCTGGCCCTTCAAGAATCATGTCAACGAATGAGTGTAAAACACGAGACACCGCTGTCTCCTGACAGGCCTCGAAGTTTCCATTAAAGGTATAGCAGTCACTGAACATGTTAACACGTATGATCTTGGCGGCCTGGGCCAAAATTAGTGCCTCTGTGGTTTGAGTTTTGTCCATTGCTTTTGGCAAGGCATTTCCAACGTTTGTGTCCAAGATCTTTTCCTCTTGTGAGCAGTGAGGCCAGGAATGTGTGCTTAAAGTTTCTCCTTCAGCCTTGTTGAATTTTCCCGACCTTTGCAGCTGTGTCCTAGTTCATCCAACCGTTTCTGGTACGTGTGGGTCTTTTGACAATGCATCTTCCAGATATATGACTAGTTCTGAAAAAGCAATACTTTGTAGTTGTTCATCGTTGTCAAAGTCAGTTAATGTCTGTGCTCTTTCCAAACTTCTTGCCTTGTTATGCAGTTCTGTAAGACATTCTTTGTGATACAACATGTATAGCAAATTACATGACCTGCTGCTAACTTTGCAAGGAGCTTTGTGTCACCAGCCCTAAGAGCTGCTTCCCGAATATGCGAATCAAGCTGAAAGGTAGAAGCTTTTGCAAGATGTAGTCCAGTTTTCTCACAGTCAAATATGCAGTTTTCTTTTGAAGAACTTTGTCCACTCTCTCTTCGGACTTTTTTTATTTGACCCCGCCTTGCTTTCACTTTCAGTCTCTTCAAGTTTTCTCCTCTCAGCTCTCTCCAACATTCGTTGGTTGTACTTTGCTCTGCAATTTTTGTGCCACTTTGCTGCATTGTTTGTTCATGTAGCGGAAATTCCTGAGCTGCCATCAAAGTTTCCAATCTGCAGTGATGACTGAAGGCCCCCAACTCTTTTGAAAACGTGTAAATGATTTTCTAGAGAAGTGTAACCTTGTTGGGTAGGGATGGTAAGGTCTTCATTATTTTTCTTCTGGCAGACGGTGCACAGTTTCCAGTCAGTCTGTCAAGACCCGGCACTTGCCATTTTTACTGGATTTCAGACTGAAACGCTGTGACGTCAACGTAAATTGTGACGTCAACGTAAAATGACATAACATGACGTAAATTAAAAAAAAACATGTTCGCACATTCCAAACATAAATTTTGATTACGTTCAGGCTATTTTTTCCTTCATAAAACGCTCACTACAGACAGCCACAATACTGTTGATTCATTTGTTCTGCCGGTGTTTTTTTTTATCGCTAACATTTGTTAAAAAGCATGATACGTCACTTTCGAATTACTCGCGATTGAGCACGAAGTTGACAAACAAGCAAATTTATTACAGGGGAACATTTGGGAAAAAATATTCCTCTACAGAAATGTTCAGCTTGCAGAGGCACCCAGAAAATTGTTTTATTCTGCAGGAACTCATTTGATTTGCTTACGAAAAGTATTTCCGTGACTTGTATGCGATTATAACATCCCCAGGCATCATCTTATCATAATCGTTCGCGCATTTCTGTTGACATACTTCATAGTTTCTCTCCAAAATTATAAACATAACTGGCTGAGAAACATACATGCCGACAATTCTAGAGATCTGTAATGATCACCGTACACCCGCGCCTACATGCACCCACACACAAACGCATATACACACGTTCAGGCTTGCGCGCGCCACACACACACACACACACACACACACGCGCGCGCACACAAGCACACACACACACACAACACACACACACACACACACACACACACACACACACACACGCACGCACGCACGCACGCACGCACACACACACACACGCACGCACGCACGCACGCACGCACACATACACGTCCTACATTTCAAGACAACCTGTTTGCTATCGTCTGTTTTAGTGTGATTTTTTTTTTTCAGTGGTATGTATTTAATGAGTATCATATACCTCCAGTATGATGGGAAAAGAAAGATCTGCGTTAGCGTTCCTAGCTTTCTGCCTCCCGTCTGTGTCATCGACTTTTTATGAGGAAAGCTCGCCCGACTGGGACCTGGAAAAGCTCAGACGATGCTTCCAAAATGGTGTACCCTACGTCATCTTTGATTTGAACTATTCCTTGGCACTCGACTTCACCCAGTCACGGATGAGGAAACTGTATATTGTGAACACAGGAATCTGCTGGATTAATGTGAAGATCGCTGGAGACGACAATGACGAATACAAAATAGTGCTTATACTAAGAGAAAATGTATTAGGAACAGCTGGCAATTATATTGCAGTGTATGAGCCTGTTTGCCCCAATGAAAGGAAATGGAGGAGTGGCATACCACAACACACGTGGTGTAGGTCTGGGTATTGCAACAGTAAGGCGGTCTATGTCAGTAAAACTAATCACATTCTCATCGGACTTCACTTAGGCGATCCGAATGCCAATTTTGCTATGGAGTTTGACATCATCGCCCACCAGTATGACAGATATATTGTCTCCATCCTTCAGCTCTCAGATACACAAGGTAAAGTTCATTCAATATACTATTTACCACATGATGCACACGCTGCAAGCACACGCGCTGCATAGACAATACACCACACACACACACACACACACACACACACACACACACACACACACACACACACACACACACACACAACATACATACACACTCGCACACACACACACACACATACACACACACACACACACACACACACACACACACACACACACACACACACACACATGTACACTGAAACATATATCATGATGACATGTTATACAAAATAAACCGTTGAGTGAATGTACAGGCTATATCCAGGGCCGCCCGGAGAGTCTGGCTCAGTCCTCTGTCCTAGTAGGCCAACACATTCTCCTCCTTCCTCCTGAGCACGTGGTGATGATGAGCTTAGTCTCTCCATTGACCATAGGGATAAATGAACTGTCCGTGTACTCTGGTCAGCGCATCTCCATGAAGAAACTGCTACTAACAGCCAGAGGTGAGTGCAGCAAAACATGTGCCTGACATCAAAATAACTTGCAGTGGCGCAGACGTATGCAATCTGAGACGTAAAGAGTGAAGATCGGAGTCCTGTAAGTTCAGGTTTTGAACAGCACATTCTTCTGCCCAGTTTATTTGTTTATTTGTATAACTATTTGTTTGTTTATTCACTTTTTTCTATATTATCTGACTTCTGAATATTGCTGCTTGTAGCTCAAAAAAGGGCACTTTTGAACGCGTCAGTCACACAGAAATCTGATTTATTGGGTATGATTGCATTATGCAATCTGAGACGAACTTGTTAAAGGGTATTAGTTTGTGAGTTAAAAAACGTTAAAACCGTCAATCCAATCCCTCCTGCTTTCTCTGCTGCTGCCAATAATCGCTTACTCGTACATGAAAACCGATCGAGCATGTATTGCGTCCTCTTTTGTTGCTCCCACCACTTCTGTCATACCTCACCTTTTTTTTCCACCACATCTCATCAGATCTCACCATCTTTATCAGCTTTTGTGATCGTTGCAGCTTACACTCTTGTCCCGGAATGCATCAGTCAGCATTGCAGCAAACAGAAGGGAAAAAAGAGTGGGAGCTAAAACGCTTCCCCGCTTCACTCCGTTTTGTTGTTGTTGTTGTTGTTGTTGTTGTTTTTCTTTGTTTTTACTAGGAATGGGTTAGAGGTATCTCCATGTTCTTCAGCTTCACCTGCATGCCATCATGAATAATACGATCAGTGAGATGAGCTTTTCCGGGCAACCAAACTTGTAAAGGATCTTCCACAAACCACTTTGATTAACGTTGTCAAAAGCTTGGTGAGTTCAACAAGCACCACATAGAGCTCTTGATTATGCTTGCGACACTTCCCCTGTACATGGCGAACACGAATCACCATGTCGGTTGTGCCCCTGCCTGCGCGAAACTCGCACTGTGATTCAGGGATGATGGAGTTTGCTATGTGTGTGATGAGTCTGTTCAAGATGATCCTGTCAAGAATCTTTCCTGCGATGCACAAGAGGGAAATCCCACGATGAATGTCACGGGACGCTTTATGACCCTTCCTCTTGTAGATATGTACATATGTTGGGGCACTTCCTGCTTTTTCCATCTGGACTGAAAGAGACTGGTCAGCTTTTTCCAGGAGTACCTCGCCTCCATTCTTGTAGATGTCATCACGAATTCCATCTGCTCCAGGTGCTTTCCTGGACGTAGTCTGCTTCAGATCATTTGCAGTCTCTGCACTTGAGGGTGGGTCTGCCAGAGATTCCTTCAACGACAGTTGGGAGAGCGCCGCTGTGATTGCTTCAGGTTGTCTCTGGCCAAGTTGTTCTTCAGCGCAAGCTGGATTTTTATCTTGGTCCTGATCAGGTGGTGATCAGATCAGCAGTCAAATCCCCTCAAGCAGCGTGCAGTGAGGACATGCCGTATGTCCCCCTGGCGAACAATAACATGGTCAAGCATGTGCCATTGTTTAAAGCGGGGTGTATTCACATGTTCTTGAACTCGTGTGCCTGTTGGAAGATGGTGTTAGTGCATATAGTAATAACACCTGCAGACCATTGGAGTTGCGGTTTCAAGTGCCGTGATTTCCAAGAATGTCGGGCCAAGTGCAGTGTTCCCTTCCCGCACGGGCGTTTAAGTCCCCGAGGATGATGAGTTTGTCCTTGTGGTTGACCTCAGTGATGACACGGCTCAGCTCCTCATTGAAGGCTTCTTTGATGACATTTGGGGTTTGTCATTGTTGAAGCGTGGGAGTTGATGACGGTGGCAATGCGATACTCTGTACGCCTAAATCACAATATCATTAGGTGATCATTAATTCCACTCGGCAGGTTATCCAGCTTCTGGGCTAGCTTTGTGCGATGGCAAATTGAACGTATGTCCCTCTGAAGAACAATAACATGTTCAAACATATGCCATTGTTCGGAGCGGGGTTGCATCCACATGTTCTTGAACTTGTCTGCCTGCTGGAAGATGGTGCTGGTGCACACACTGATAGCATCATCAGACCATTGGAGTTGTAGTTTACAGTGCCGTGGCTAGCTTTGTGCGAATGGCAAATCGAGCACCAGACATCCCAGTGCAGTAAAATGTGTAGCCCCCTCCAACTTTTTCAAGCTTTGTGTCACCCGCAAGTCTTGTTTTACTCAGAGCCGCTAATACCTAATAACGACCAAGTATCTTGGCAATCAGAGCGGTACGACGCTATGTGTCCCTGTTCAGTAAATTTTTAAAATCCCGTGCCCGAAATGTAGGGGCATCTGTATTTTCTTGTTTTGTCTTTCTACCGCCTTGTTGGATGACCAGGCAGGCGCGGTCTCATGTCAGGTACAGTGAAGGGCAGGACTTGCTTGGGGATCCTTTTATTTCCCCCTTCCCATGTGGGGAAAACATTGCTATCCCTGAATAGGGCTGCTTTGTTGTTGTAGGAGGATACAAGCACCGCATCTGCCCTGGTGTACAATGAAGAACCATTAGCC
The DNA here is from genome assembly GCA_033310375.1 of Conus canariensis. Classification (NCBI taxonomy): domain Eukaryota; kingdom Metazoa; phylum Mollusca; class Gastropoda; order Neogastropoda; family Conidae; genus Conus; species Conus canariensis. Next base: position 35,172,747 of record CM065728.1, read on the forward strand.
TTCGGCCGCTCATGTGCAGAGTTCTGCAACATCCTTTGGCTGTCCCTGTCATTACTTCTCTATCACTGCAGGACTTAGACGTAGCTGGTAAAAATTGCCTTGGTCTTATCGGCGTACCTACGTGCCTGACCAGCACAGGAGACTTTTAAAGTGAAGGAGAGGTTTGCAGCATCTTCTCCATCCTCTCACCTTCTGGGGCTCATTACCCCACAAGTGCAGTGGCTGCCAGGTATAGGACGGCCCCAGGAGGTGGAGCTTTGTTGTTCGGATGGCCGATCAAGCCTAGAGAGCTCCCTCTGCCCTGCTATCTGCCCATAGCTGGAGGTTTGGCTCATGAACGCCAGAGCATGTCCACATGCTGGTGGGCCTGCACGTTGCGTGTTTAGGGGTTAACCTTCTCCAAGTCCCCTGTAGTTTGCGGTGCTGGCCAGCGGTGAAGGCTGAGAGCGAGAAGTGACCAGCACACAGACACTTCGCCAGTACGTTAGGCGCTTTACACTACCAGAAACAATCTATCTATCTATCTATCTATCTATCTATCTATCTATCTATCTATGGAGAGAGAGAGAGAGAGAGAGAGAGAGAGAGAGAGAGAGAGAGAGAGAGAGAGGAAACACTGAGCAGTTCGTATTGAGTTGCTGTGTAAGACATTATTTCCATATCTGACTGCAAGACCATACATGGACTTTGACAGATGAACTCACATACCTTTTCTCTGCTTTCAGGTACACAAGAAGGCGTGAGAGAATACAGACTACGACCACGGGCTGTTGTGGGAGAAGAAAGTGCTGTTCTGGTACGCTTTGTGGGGTACCTGCAATTGGGGATGCTGGAGAGATGGAATTCCAGCTGCGAAGACTGCAATACCGATTACTTCTACTTCTCCTTCCACGAAGTAAAGAAATAAACTTATGCATATTATAGTGATATATATTGGTTCAAGACAATCCAGATTTAGAATTTAGCATGCAATATTCTCTATTTGCACTTCACATCAAGGAAGGTCAAGTATTCATAATACGATTTTTTTTTAATAGATTTCAAGGTACGTTTGTCATTGCCATGTGCTGTTCACCAAAGATATTCCTTACGAGTGTGGTACTCATGGCTGTTAAACGGCGAATGAAGCTTCTTAATTTACCTGGTCTTGTCAGCTGTTTGACTCTGACAGAACATAAACCTGTCCATTAACACAGTCTGTAATCCTGCTATTTCCCTTCTTTGTTATAAGGCTGGAACAGAGAGAGAGAGAGAGAGAGAGGAGAGAGAGAGAGAGAGAGAGAGAGAAAAGAGAGACGGGGGGAGTGTGTTAGTGTTCTGTGTGTGTGCGTGCGTGTGTGTGTGTGTGTGTGTGTCAAAGTCAAAGTCAAAGTCAAAGTCAAAATTTTATTTTCAGATGGAACATTGAATAAGCAATAAATCTGCTTTTTTACATCAAGCCATCCATAAAAAAAAAAAAAAAAAAATCGGTGAAACAACGAATAATCACAGAAATTTATGAAAGTCAGAGATAACAACAAATAGAAACCAGAGAAGAAATGGATGGGGGGGGGGGGGGGGGGAGGGGAGAGGCGGGGGAGGGGGGGAGATAGGGAGTGTACAAATGAGAATGGGAAATTCCAGAAAGTAAGAGAGAGAGAGAGAGAGAGAGAGAGAGAGAGAGAGAGAGAGAGAGAGAGAGAGATTGGTTATATACAATATGTACATTGTCTTCACAAATGTGCACGGTACGTATACTCCAAGAATACTGTCGACACTGACATACCCTTTCCTTTGAGGCACACTCACTCATGCACGAGCATGTACATAGATATACATATACACATGCATACACTGTGAAAAATCAATATTACCGTATTTCAAAGGGTTGGGGAAAATGTAAGTTATGAACCATTCATGAGATACCTTTTCAGATTATTTTTAAACTGGATTTTATTGTTTATACTTTTAAAGCGTGTTGGCAACTTGTTCCATACATTTCCACCAGAGTATAAAAAACTAGATTTATAAAGATTATTTCTTGGTCTAGGAATAGATAAAAAATGATTGTGTCTATGGATGTTAGTTTTAAATGTGTCGCTTATCTTTTTAGGAACATTGCCGTATACAACAATATGCATACATACTGCCTTATTGAACAAAAGTCTGTTGTGGAAAGTTAATATATTAAGTTTTTTATAATCTTCTGTAGTCAGAGTGCTTGATCTTAACAATACTAATTTTAGTGCTCTTTTGTACATTCGATGAATCATTTTTAAGTTGGTTTCACTGCAGCTGTCCCATAATGTCGATGCATAATCAATTATTGATAAAATGTGAGCACAGAAGAAAAGCTTACGAGAATGGGTATCAAGGAAATTCTTAATCTTGGCTAGCTGAAGTAATTTTTTTGAAAGACGTTTTCCCAGTGACTTCGTATGGTCAGTCCACGATAGATCCTTATCAATTATTACACCTAGCATTTTATGTGAATCTACTTCTTCAATTTGTTTGCCAGATATAAACAATGGTTGAAATTTTGACTTCATTTTTTGCCGTTTTTGTCGAGCACATACATACATACATTTGGTCTTGTTTGCATTTAAGGACATATGATTCAGTTGGGTCCATTCAGTAAGTCCATGAATATCATCTTGTAGTTTGTTTGCTAGTCTATGGGTGTCTGAATCACTGGAATGGAGCGATGTATCGTCGGCAAACATTTCGCACTTACATTTAACATAAAAAGGTAAATCATTGATATAGATAGAAAACAGAAGAGGACCTAATACAGAGCCTTGTGGTACTCCGTATTTGACAGGCAAAAAGTTTGACATTTTGTTGTTAACTGTTACTGCTTGCTTTCTGTTACATAGAAAAGAAGACAAGAGATTAATGAATTCTGGATTTAATTTATACAGTTCTAATTTGCGCAGTAGGAGAGGATGATTTATAACATCAAACACTTTCTCAAAGTCTATAAAAAGAATACCAGTAAATTTATTTTCGTTTATACTGCATAGAAGGCTATCAACGAGCTGTATGAGGGCTGTATGACAGGAATGATTTTCACGGAAACCAGACTGATCTTCATTGAGTAAATTATTTTTAGCAAGGTAAGAATAGAGGGACTTTTGCATGTGCTTTTCAATAGGCTTAGATAAAGCAGATAAAATAGAAACAGGTCGATAATTTGATGGATTTGATGTATCACCAGATTTATGGAGAGGAATAACTTTAGCTTCCTTAAATTTTAAAGGAAAGGTTTGTTTATCTATACACAAATTGTATAAATAAGTTAGCGTGTCAGAGATAACTGGGCATGAAACTTTTAGTATTTTTACATCTAAACCGTCTAAATCGCGTGCACCAGATTGTTTTAAAGATGAGAAACTTTTACTGACATCCAATACCGTCATTGGTTGGAGAGTAAAAGGAAAGTAAACATTCTTTGAATCAAGGTAAAGTTTTAAGTGGCTGAGATCATTTTCATTGGACCTGTCATGTAATATGATTTTATCTTTGATGTTTGTAAAGTGGTTGTTTAACTGATTTGCAGATACGTCTGTAAGAATTTGCTGACTTCTTGATACTTGTTTATTATTCAACATATTGATAGCTTTCCAGATCTGACGTGAATCCTTAGTAGAAATTAACATCTTTTGGAAGTAATTGCGTTTAGATTTTCGTTTCATTGAGTTTACCTTATTTCTTTGTTTTCGAAATTCTTTACTTGTTCCGAAATTGCTTAAATGATTTCTTTTATTAATTTCTATATCAATTTCTTTTGTTATCCACGGTGGTTTTGTTTCTTGTTTGACTCTTTTCTTTATGAATGGAGCATGCTTGTTATATACAGAAGTAAATGTACTGATCCAATATTCAGCTGCTTCATCAGGATCTCTTATTTGATATATGTAGTCCATCTGTGCCGTGGCAAGGTCTGAAAGGAAATCTTCTTCTTTAAAGTTTCTAAAGCTTCTATAATATATGATCTTATGCCCTACCTTTGGAACTTTAACACGGGTTTTGTACCAAGTAAGACAAACGGGATTATGGTCACTACATCCACATGGTGGAGCACATACTTCAATAATAGGTTGTCTTGTGTTTGTGTAAATGTGATCAATTAAGGTGCTTGAATGTTCAGTTACACGGGTTGGTTTGTCAATAAGTTGTTCTAGGCCGTGTAAAGTGTAGTTTTGATGCCACTTGGGTTTGGGTTTCGTTAAATCTATATTAAAATCTCCCAAAATGATAGTTTCAAAACTTAGCATCGTTACTTCATCCATAAGGACACTAAATTTGTCTTGCCAGTCTGTAGTTTCTGATGGATTTCTGTATATAAATCCTATGATTAGTGGTTTACTGTTTTTCATGCTTATTTCAATCCATACAGATTCAATGTCATAATTTTCTAGATTATTCAGTTTTTTGTAGTTTAACGAAGATGCAACATACAATAGTATGCCTGTGGTTTTGGGTTTATGTGGATCTAGTCGAATTATCTGGTATCCTGGCATATTCATATCAGCATCAGTTATTTGTGAGGACAAACGGGATTCTGCGAAACAAAATACATGAAAATTGTTACCATTGTTGTGAAGAATAGTTGCAATATCGTCTTTCTTATTTGTTGCATTGTTAATGTTCAAGTAGCCTATTCGAAGTCCTTGTTTTATTGGCCACGTATCTAATGTTAAAGACATGTTGCAGATCGTTTGGGAATAATTTCAATAAGTCTAGAAAAGTTTTTTTCAGTTTTAGAATGTGTATATACAACAAGTAATGCAATGTATATCTGAGTTATAAAGCTCAAAGAGTAAAAAAGAAAGGACAAGTAGTTCGGGTAAGTGAACACCGCCTTCAGCGTTACTAGATACACACTGCACACACTGTATCTTCTATACTGCAACAGCAATTGAGTTCAATGACAAAAATGAAAAAAAAAAAAAAAAAGATTCTTTACAAAATAATCTCTAACATTCATACACACATTCACTCAGATAGGACCAAAAAAAAAAAAAAAATATATATATATATATATATATATATATATATATATATATTAATGTACCAACAGAATAACAGACAAATGCAACAATCTTCAAACCAGAAAAAAATGCATTAAGAAAATCAGATAAAGTACAACAGAAATAATCGCAGTCCGCCAAATTCGAAATTCAAGGGTCCAAAATTAGTCACCAGGCACAAGTTCCCAGGTCCGATATCAAAAAACACACATTCACCCTACTAACGTTCAGACTTGATATATCGATGTTGATTGTCATGGGAAAAAACGATTTACACTGTGTGTGTGTGTGTGTGTGTGTGTGTGTGTGTGTGTGTGTGTGTGTGTGTGTCTGTGTGTGTGTGTGTGCGCGCGCGCGCGGGCGCTGGCGCACGCCCATGTGTGTTGTAACACAGATAGATAGATAGATAGATAGATAGATAGATAGATAGATAGATAGATAGACAGATAGATAGATAGATAGATAGACGGATGGATATATTAAAAATATAGATAGACAATAAGATACATAAATAGATAGATCAATAGATAGATACACAGATAGACAAACAGACATACAGACAGACAGAGAGACAGACAAACAGACACATAGGCAAAAAGATAGACAGACAATCAGACAGATAGTTAGATAATTGGATAGATAGATAAATAGATTGACACAAAAATAGATAGATAGATAGATAGATAGATAGATAGATAGATAGATAGATAGATGGATGGATGGATGGATGGATGGATGGACAGATAGAAATATTTATTGACAGGAAGATAGACAGACGGAGAGACAGACATATAGATGGATAATTGTGTGTGTATATATATATATATATATATAGAGAGAGAGAGAGAGAGAGAGAGAGAGAGAGAGAGAGAGAGAGAGAGATGGACTAATAGATTGACTTACATATCGATAGATCGATTGGTTGATTGATTGATTGATTGATTGATTGATATCAAGCCTCCCTCCCGTTAATCAACGATGAATGCGAATGTATTGGTCTAAAACTGTGTACAAGAATGAATTTGGCATTTATGATTTTTGTTGTCAAAAAGCTTATTTCATCTTAACAACACCCTTTTGTTTTGATAGCAATAATGTAGTATTGCTCTCATAGAAATTCGCATATGATATCTGAAGAGTTGTATATTGAAATACGCCTTTTCTTCTTAGTTGCAGAGTTTGTGACTCGGAAATAACAAGCTATGTCTGCTGTTAAATCAACATAGCCTGAATGTTAGTACTAGTTCTCTGACCTCAGGCAAGAACTATATTCGCCCTTCCCCTCTTTCTAGCAGGAATTTAAGCTCCACCCCACCTCCCTGTGTCTTTTAGAGAGGATCTTCAGGGATGTGGTTTTACATTCCTCCCCCTTTGGGAGTCCACTGGAATTTGTCGGAATAGTCCACAGGCCCATGTTGTCGTTGAAGCCCAAGGTCACGACATTATTTTCATTTTTTTGATAGAAATCTTTTCTTCACACCCAGCTGTGTACCCACATAAGTTCTGAAAACTAAACCTAATTTTCACCCAGTCACAGAGTTTCCAGGTATTGTTATGTACCTGGGTTGACTATATACCAAATTATACACATAACTAAACTAAAACGGTTGTATGAAAACCCATGCTGTTTTGCCTAGTATATGTTTTGCATGACAGCCTATCAGCAAACTGTCATGCAAAACATGAAACTGAAGCATTTGCATACTAGTAGGAAGCTCTTGAAAATCGAACTGTTTGATAAAGCATTCAGACATTAACGAAACCCTTCTGTGGAGACATCATTCCCGTCACAATTTGTATATGATTATTATGTAATTCGATTACTCATCGATTATTTCAGAATAACTTTAAAAATAGCGGTTTTAAAGACACGCGTTTATACGCGCGCGCGCGCGCGCGCGCGCGCGCGCGTGTGTGTGTGTGTGTGTGTGTGTGTGTGTGTGTGTGTGTGTGTGTGTGTGTGTGTGTGTGATGGGTTATGATGGTGTATTTGCTGTTTTGTGTGATCGTGAACCGTTTGTTGAATCTTGATATCACGGCAGAAATCCGCCAAGCCCCAGTTAACTCCACAAAATCTGTGGAACTGCTCTGTGCCATGGTTTGAGGACTTCAAAGAACATCTGGCACTGTGTGATCTGATGGCTGAATGCTACGCTGGAGAGGATGAAGCAGAGTGTGGCTACGATACGTGCTCTCCCCATGGATTTTCCGTTGGCGGCAGGTAAAACAGTCATCATGACAACAATGATACCGTCGATAATAATGATCATACCATAATGAAATCATCAATACCAATATCACTGTCGACATCTCCGCCGATAAGACCGCTGTGCATGGGATTTCCTGTAGTATTGCCTTACGGAAAGAGGTCAGATCATTTGCCAGAATGTCTACAAAAATGGGAACAAGGGGCTATCTTACAGGCACACATTTGACATCGACCATGCAAAAAAATTAGGTCAGCGGTGTGGAGAAGTGCTCCCACCACATCTTCTTTGCCTTAAGTGCAACCGTTCTGTTTGTCGCAAATATCTTCATGCCTTTGGTCTGAAAACGACATTTGCCCCACTTGATAATGTTAAACTTATGATTGTATAGAATAGCTTTAACTCTGTTCCTATAAGACATGTTGAATCTGCCTATGTCACTTTTCCTCTGCTTCAAATGGCTGGATGTTTTGAAATGTAGGCCTATTTCAGGCTTCAACAAGGCTTTTACAGGGGAAGTAGCTAGCGAGTTTAATGCTTCAACGGTTCAAAATGTTTTCTGGCAGATATGTTAGACCATTGGTTTAGAAAGCTGACTGTTGATAACGACAGCCATTCATCAGGAGATGAGTATAAAGTAGAAAGAATAAAGTGTACTGACTTATCATTCGATGTTATTTTTTCAAACATAGAAGGGCATTTTGGGTGAGCACAGATACTACTCGAGTCGGACGGTTTCTTTGGCCACCTTTGGTTTGAATCCGTGCAAAATGAGACCAAAAGAAAAATGGTGTGTCCCCTAACATGAAACAAAATTGGGTTATTAGGCAAACTATTGGGATTTTCTTTCTTTCGTTGTTTGGTTGGTCGGTTGGTGTTGGTGTTGCTGTTGTTTAGTTTGTCTGTGAATTTAAGTTGGCAGGTTCATGAGTGCAAGCTATAATATGTTCCTTTTCCTCCCCAAACGGTAGTAACTGCAGGTACAGTCTTACAGATCTACTGCTCAATCAAAGCTTTAAACGAGTTGTAGAGAGTTTGACGTTTGACGTTTACGTCACTAGAACACTTTAATGTTATATGAAAATGTTCTATTTCAAGGTTAGTTATCAATTTTTTAACAGTATCCTTACAGTGTTTATGTTCAGATAGGTGGAGGGGGGAGGGGGGAGGGGAGGGTAATAATTTTGTTGTTGAAACACTGAATATGCCGCTTGATGATGTGATCTGCTCCGTGGATCCGTGCCACAATTAGACGACTTCAATCGTAAACGGAAAAGGACAGACACATAGATGTGGATGAAAAAAAGACACTCTGTACGTTAGAGGTAGTGAATATTTAGTATCACTGTGTTTTCTACATTTTCTATGAAAAAAAATCTAGCTAGCTATCTATCTATCGATGTAGCTATCTACCCCCCCCCCCCCCCCCCACACACACACACAAACAAATATGTATTATGTATGTATGTATTTGTCTGTCTATCTATCTATCTGTCTATCTATGTATTATATGTATGTGTGTATGTATACATATATGTATGTGTGTGTGTGCGTGTGTGTGTGTGTGTGTGTGTGTGTGTGTGTGTGCGTGCGTGCGTGCGTGCGTGCGTGCGTGCGTGCGTGTGAGTGTGTGTGTGTGTGTGTGTGTGTGTGTGTGTGTGTGTGTGTGTGTGTGTGTGTGTGTGAACAATCTGCAGCTTTCTTGCCATCGAAATTCTACAAAACAACATAACATCAGAAAAAAAAAATCGCCCCACAGAGAGATTGTAGTACACTGGTTTGGAATTTCTGGGATATAGCAGTGAAATACTAAACATACGCAGCAGTACGCGGTTTGCATCAACTGTGAAACCAAGCCTTCTGAGAGAATAGTGAGTCACCAAGAGTGTATTTATTTTTAATATCTTCAGTATGTTTCATTGTCTCTGTTCGCTCAAGGTTTTGGTTTCCTATGCGTAGCCGCATTCAGGATCGGTATACCTAGGCAATGGCAGTCCACAGAAAATCGATAAAGGACAGCCATAGGAAGCCCAGCAGAGGAGACACTAAACTGCAACTGGGTTACGTATGTGGTGCTTAGTCATGCGTGTTCTGATGCAGAATGAAATCACTTAGCCGTTTGCAGACGGCGTTAACTAAAAATAAGATGTTACCAGCCGCCGTGGCGAAATGGTTAGCGTCGCGGACTCCCGGCTGGGAGGTCGTGGGTTCGAATCCCATCAGAGTCATGTGGGTTTTTCTGCCCCGACCGGCTCCTACCCAGAGTTGAGTTTGCTGCGGACTCAGTTGGGAAGACTGGGACCACACAGTCGAGCTTCATCCACTTAATGGATGCGTTTCTGAGAGTGTTGCTCAAATTTCCTGACCAACACTGCAGGTGCCTGTATCTCTCGGGCCTGGTTGACGCCGGGATATATTATGAAAGGAAGCGTAGAGTACAGCCCTGTCATGTAGTCTCAGACCGAAATGGAAATCCGTAGCATCATCTTAATCATCCTCATTCTCATCGATCAGCATAAAAAAATGTCTCAAGTTCTGTGGCCCTTCATGCCCTGCTCTCATGGTGACCTCAGTTTCGATGTCCTCTCCACGTCTGTGGCCTTGGTTTGGTTCCGTCGGGGTCACCGGTATCGGCGAGTCCATGGGGGCTGTCGTTGGGACGGACGTGGTGGCGCCCTCCGGAGGGAGAGCTCACTCACGCCGGCTCCGCGACTAAGCAAGTATTGTCGTCAGTAGGAGGCTTAGTAGGTGGTGTCCTGCGTATGTTAGATCAGAACAGGCGCCACTGAACACCACCGAAGTGACTCGGCAGCAGTGCAGTGTCTCCTCCGGTGGGTTGTCTCTTGACGACTTGACATTGACTACCCCCTGTGGATTGCCGGTGCCGGGGCTGCGGCGGGGCCGACCGGGCTGTGGCTGTGGACAGGGTGTCGGAATGAGCGGCGTGGTGCACTGCCTCTGAGGTGGTGCGGAGGTTGGGACAGAAAAAAATAAAATGAAATAATAAAATTAAAAAAATAAAATAAAAAATAAAAATAAGATGGTGAGACTACACCGATATTCTTCAACAACCCATCTCGCTCTGTGTTAACGATCAAAGTTCCTGGCGGCGAAAACAATATTATGTTGTGTGTGTGTGTGTGTGTGTGCGTGCGTGCGTGCGGGGTGCGTGCGTGCGTGCGTGCGTGCGTGGTGTGTGTGTGTGTGTGTGTGTGTGTGTGTGTGTGTGTGTGTGGTTGCTTCCGTTGCGTCTGTCTTCAGATGTTCGTACATTCCATGCGCCAAAGCCAGGGGGGTTTCTATTCTCTTCTCCTTCGTATTTCTGGTATTGCGTACGTCAATGCCCATGACGTCTCCAGTACCCGCCAGGTGCTCCATGGTGCTGCCTTTGTTTAGGGATCCTTTTAGCTCACCTTTCTTTTGTGGGGAGATCAGGACAGGCCCTAAAAGAGGCTGCTCTGTCACTGTCGTATGACTTAAATACTTCGTCTGGTCCTGTATTCGGTAGACAAGTATCAAAGCCACCTACATGTAGAGTCATGGCTGACAGTTTCCAGCAGCATCCTCCAGCTGATAATGTCATTAATTCCCCATCACAGTGGGACTTAAAAACACAACTGGTTGTGGTTATTAATATATTTCGGGCCGGGAAGAATGTCTCAACCCACCCTTGCTCAGTGCGTCATCCATTGCAACATCGCCAAAAGTGTTGCTTAGGAAATCACAAGGAGACCCACCTGTCAGTGTTCATATTTTTAATCGATGTTGAGCAGGGAACGACGTCCTCGTTCCAGATCATTTAAAAAATTCGCAAAGTACGGCAAAACTCCAAGTATGCCTCAGCTGTGCATGTCTACCACAGAGAGAGAGAGAGAGAGAGAGAGAGAGAGAGAGAGAGAGAGACAGAGAGAGACAGACAGAGACAGAGACAGAGACAGAAGTCTGATGATCATAGTGCGACTCCCCTACTGTGTATTGCAGGGAAAGCATTCGTCAGCTTCACCTTTAACAGAACTAATACTCTCAAAGATTTGACAGTAGTTTCCCTGAATCTCAGGTTGGCTTTTGAGCAGGCAAGATCACCACTAGAATGGCATTTGTTACCTAGCAGCTGGAAGGAAAGTGTTGATTATAGAACTGAGAGATATAACGGTGTTTGCTGATTTGACAAAAGGCGTTTAGCATCGTGCATTGGCAAGGCGCTAGAAATATGCTACATGATTTGGGTGCGCCAAAAAGCTCACGGCACGAATCTCCGCATTTCGTGATGGCATGCAGACAAGGTACATGAAAATAGAATGTTTCAAATCCATCATCAGTCGCAGATATTGTCTAACAAGGTGGTTTATTAGTCTCCACCCTCAGCTTCATCTGGTTCGCAGCAAGCCTGATGGATGCTTTTGGAGATTTTGGCAAGAGAGAGTGCATTTAACATTGCACGGATGTCAAAGACTTCCAACTGCTGAACCTTGGGTCAGAACTCGAGTATGTGAAGCTATTCTGCTTAAGTCTTTTCTATGATGACTGTGAACTGGCCCAGTCATCCATGAGCACATTTAGTGCACGACAGACCCTTTACGTCTGTCTCTAGACACTTCCTCTTTGCTTCTCGGCAAATCTGAGGCTGTTTCAACCCTTACCATGACAGGCCACCAACAATCCACACCCACCATCTGTTGTCATCAACAACAAAGACTAAGGCTGTGGACAAATTCAGCCATCTTAGCAGTACGAGTAGCAACGTATCTCTGGACGCATAGAGGTGATTACAGGTGCAAATGTTCTGGCCGGCCCACAAAAAAATTGTGGGAAAATCACGGCATCCGAGTGTCCACCAAAGTCGTCTGAGGGTTGTACTCTACTGCTATGCGACCTGAACCACCTACTGATAACAATTGCAGCCAGAACGAGTCCATCAGTAGTTTCTGCATAGGATATGCAACAGCAAAGTATCCAACAAGGCAAGTGTCAAGCTTTCAGCCTCATGAAACGTGTGTCCTTCCAAACATCGTGTTTCTATTCATTATGAGTAAGCTGTATTTCCTTCCGCATGGATGATTGCACGAACCTCAAAATGCTCCACTATGGCCAGCTGAAGTAGGCGCAGTATGACCAAGGCGGAACCCTCTTAAAGTATAAAGACACAGTGAAAGTTAATCTCAACATGGACACAGTAAGCTGAGGAACAC
>CM065728.1:35190154-35217654 GCA_033310375.1 Conus canariensis
ATTCTGATTGTGGATATAGGGTTCTGATTTGTGGATATAGGGTTCTGATTTGTGGATATAGGGTTCTGATTTGTGGATATAGGGTTCTGATTTGTGGATATAGGTTCTGATTTGTGGGTATAGGGTTCTGATTTGTGGATATAGGGTTCGATTGATAAGGGTTCTGTGGATATAGGGTTCTGATCTGTGGATATAGGGTTCTGATTTGTGGATATAGGGTTCTGATTTGTGGATATAGGGTTCTGATTTGTGGATATAGGGTTCTGATTTATCTTTCCATGGCATCAATAGAGATCCATCATCAGTGAGTCCAACAGAAAGTGCGACACATAGACGATGACGATGACATAGCCTACTGAAAGACTGCAATGTGTTGCAAAACTCGTTGACAAGAATCCAAACAAGATCAGAAAATGTGTATGGTGAAAACAAAACAAAACAGAACAAAACAATCAAACACAACGACAACAACAACAACGACGACGTCGACGACGACGACGACGACAACAGCAAATCAAATGATATTACAGCTGACCTCCTGATACTCCCAGGTCAGTGGTATATTTTTCTTAAACCACGAGCCAATTTTTTTTCCTCCAGTTTAGCCAGTAGCTATATTCAGGGCATTATCATGAACAGGCGATAACAGGTGAGAACGTCGGGATGGAAATGGTGGGAAACGATGGGGGTCCAGTGTCAGTGAGAGACATAACAATAGTGAAAGTGAAAGGAAAGGTGAATGTACATATATTCTATTGCCAAGGCATAGTTCAAGGCAAGATCTAGCTTTCTTCACTTATCAATTTATTTTTAAGTCCAGACTTGTTTCAAATATTCGTCGTCATCTCGCATTAATGATGGTTTGATGACGCAGTTTGTATGTTACGCTGAGCCCTCGTTCATAAAGGCTGTGAAATTTGTCAAATCAAGTCACCAAGGCAAATCTGTGATACGCTGATATCGTTTGGTAACTTTTTAATACCGAGAAGATATATAAGACACTTCTCTCCTTTCTTGGTACCTAATGCATTAAAAAAGCCGATGAAATACTTTTGCGAAGAGCAAAATCACAGAACAACATCACATAGCCCAGAGAAATGGAATTACTCGCGATTGCGAGTGAAAGGGCAAAGAACTCCCTCAAGATATATGTTAACTGAAATAACTAATAAAGCTATGGAGCATAAGGCACACACACACACACACACACACACACACACACACACACACACACACACACACACACACACACAGAACGAACGAACGAACGAACGAATTTTATTTTCAGAGGGTAGTGGAGTAAGCATAACTGCTTTTTTTACATCCAGCCCTCCGGGGCCAAAAAAAAAAAAAAGAAAAGAAAGCAAAAGATACAAATTCTGAAATATACTAATACCAAATGCAACAAAACTAATGTACAAGAGTGAACACAGAAGAAGGGGTGGAATATGGTGGGTGGGGGGCGGGGTGTGGGGGGCATTAGAGGAGGGAGAGAGAGAAAGAGAGAGAGAGAGAGAGAGAGAGAGAGAGAGAGAGACAGCCAGAGAGAGAGAGAGAGAGAGAGAGAGAGAGAGAGGAGAGAGAGAAAGGGAAAGAGTTAACAAAAAATAGCAATGAGACACAGTGGGGGAGAAAGGAAGCAGGAGGGAGAAGCAAGGCATGACATTTAACATTAACATAGAAGGTACACAAGAGAGGAGAGAGAGAGAGAGAGAGAGAGAGAGAGAGAGAGAGAGAGAGAGAGAGGGTTGTAAAAGAGAAGGTAAATATTATATCATTAAATCAGGTCTTAACTGAAAGAGACCAACCATTTATAACTTTTCCATTAAATATCTGTGGTATGCTTTTTTGAACGATAATAAACTATTTTTGTTTTTTATGTATTCCGGGATTTCATTCCATAATTTTCCTCCTGAATAGATAAAAGATGTCATAAAGAGATCAGTTCTTGGACGAGGGATAAATATTGTGCTTTTGTTCCGAAACTCTCGTACGGGAAATTTCTCTCGGAGATAGAATGGTGCAAGGTTATTCATAATCTTAAACATAAAGACAGCTTTATTGAAGATACATTTAAATTCAAAGGGCAAGATGTTTAGTTCTTTATAGTCACTTATTTCCAGAGAGGAAGATTTAAGAAGTATAAGTTTGAGAGAGCGTCTGTAGAGACTTTCAAGATGCCTTAAGGAGGCTTTACTAGCTAAATCCCAACAGGTTGAAGCATAATCCACATCGCTTTGAATATAAGCATGAAAAAATAATTTCCGAGTGTGTTGATCCAAAAAATGTTTGATTCTATTAAGCTGAAAGACTTTTTTCGATATTCTTTTTGATAAAGTCGAAAGCTGATTCGACCAGGATAAATTATTATCGATAATAAGACCAAGTAGTTTATGAGAACTTACTTCATCTAATACGTTATCATATATTTTTAATTCCTTTAGATTATCTTTAATAGTTTGTCGCTTTTGCCTGGATGATATTAACATGAATTTAGATTTTTGAGGATGAAGTGCCATATGATTAAGTTCAGTCCATTTTATGAGCCTGTCAACGTCATTTTGTAGGTCAGCGCACACTACATCTACATTTTTTCCTTTATTGTGTAAGGTGGTGTCATCAGCGAAAAGCTCACAAGAAGAGGAAATGTAAAGAGGGAGATCGTTAATGTAAATCGTAAATAATATCAGTCCTAAGACTGAACCCTGAGGCACACCGAAATTGACTGGCATGAAAGTGGATGATACCATATCCTGAACAACTATCTGCCTTCTATTTGATAGAAAAGACGAGAGAAGATTGACAGACTTTGGAGTTAAACCATACAAAGTAAGTTTTTTTAAGAGGAGATCATGGTTAATAACATCGAAGGCTTTAGCAAAGTCCACAAATATCGTTCCTGTGAGAAGATCATTATTGATATTTATATGCCACTGTTCTACTAGATTCGTAAGAACCGTCTGACGTGAATGATTTTCTCTAAAACCGCTTTGATTTGAATGAAATAATTTATGTGTAACGAAGTGCTTTTGAAAGTTTTGCTTAAGGTGCTTTTCTAAAGGTTTAGACAAATTAGACAGAATGGAAATCGGTCTGTAGTTCGAAGGATCTTGTGGGTCACCAGATTTAAAAAATGGCAAAACTTTAGCTTCTTTAAAGTTTTGTGGATAATAGCATTTCTGAATACAAAGGTTATAAATATAAGTAAGGCTATCAGAGATAATAGGTGCGGAAATTTTCAAAACTTTGCTGTCTATATTATCTAATCCCCGGCTCTTAGATTCCTTCAAGGAATTAAGTTTCTTACATACCTCGTGTACACTGATAAACTGAAAGTCAATTCTGGACCCTATTCGTCTAGTATCACAAAATTCTCTTAGTAACAACAGTTCATTATGTTTAGTACAATCAGTTTTAATAGTCTTTTCGACTATGGTAGAAAAGTGTTTATTGAGATTATCGACAGACAGAATTAAAGATGACGGAGCTGTTTGTTTTGACGATTTACCTGATAATTGATTAATGGCTTTCCAGATCGATTTTGAATCTTTTTTCGATGAAATAAGGTCGCTAAAATGTTTTTTACGAGCAGACCTTTTCATAGCTGTAACTTTGTTACGCTGTTTCTTAAACTTTTTATCTTTTCCTGTTGACTGTAACAAGTTTTCACGAATTTTAATAGCAGCATTAATTTCATCATTTAACCATGGTGGTTTTCCATCGGGTTTGACACGTTTGATCTTAGTTGGGACATGTTTGTCGTAAATAGGGACAAATATGTTATACCAAGCTTCGAGAGCTTTGTCTGGATCAGTCTCCTGAAAAACATTGGAAAAGTCTGCAATACATAAATCATAAAGAAAATCGTCAGAATTAAAGGATTTATAACTATGGAAAGAAATGCATTTGTGGCTACATCTAGGAATTTTTACGCCTTTTTTGGACCAAGTTAAGCATACAGGAAAATGATCAGAGAGAGAGAGAGAGAGAGAGAGAGAGAGAGAGAGAGAGGGATCTTTTCCATTTTGTTTACACTTAAGATTGTCAAATTGTCATTTGTTAGTGTCAGTTAAAGCAAACAGAAGAAGAAGAAGAAGACGAAGACGAAGAAGAAGAAGAAGAAGAAGAAGAAGAAGAAGAAGAGCAACAACAACAAAAATAAGAACAAGAACAACAACAACACTAATAACAACAATAACGACAACAACGACAATAACAACATCAACAAGAACAACAGCAACAGCAACAACAACATCGACGAGAGAAGAAGAAGAAGAAGAAGAGAAGAAGAAGAAGAGAAGAAGAAGAAGATTTGATTGTGTAGTCGTGAGTGTGTGTTTGTGTGAGCAGGAGGTGTGTGTGTGTGTGTGTGGGGGGGGGGGGGGGGGGTTAAAGTGGGCTACTAAAAGAAACGAAATGGAAAAATACGCACAGTTACATAATACACTGTCAATGGTTTGTCACAGTGTGTCGCCAGTGACAAATTGTGCGATGGTACTTTGCATTGTCTTGATAGAAGTGATGAAGAAACGTGTAAATATGGCAAAAATGGTTCTCTACCCGCAGAAGGTATGCAGACCTATTGGCGCAAGAAAGTGGAATTCCGTTCAATGAATCAAGCGATGTTGATGAACCATGAACATGGTGATCCAGAAACACACTTTGCTTGCCCAAACACCCCGTTGTACTTGCCTATCTATCTTCTCTGTAACGGTGTATTTGACTGCCCAGGGCATGAAGATGAGGACGAGTGTGATAGTTACCTTTGTCCAGGCTATTACCGTTGTCGTGGTTTCAAAACCTGTGTGCATGCTAGCGATGTATGTGACGGCACACCCCACTGTCCACAGTTTGATGACGAGTTATTCTGTGTCCAGGAATGTCCACACGTGAATTGCTCATGCTATGGGCATGCTTTTACGTGCAGAGTTCCCTTTGATATACCCAGATATCCACAGCTTCGTTACCTTAACGCTGCAGGCAGCGGAATAAAGCCTAGGCTGTTGATCAATAACAATTTTCTGATCCATCTTTGTTTGGCCAGTTGTGGACTAACAAAACTGGGGAGGCTCACATTGCCGAATTTACGAAGCTTAGACATCAGCAGCAATCTCCTGCAAGCAATCAATTTGCAAGATTTATCAGGCCTGAAGCTCTCAGCCTTCTTTCTGGCTGACAATCCCTTGAAGTCTACATTTGTTTCCAGCAGTGCAAACTTGTCCGAACTGGTCCATTTTCCATATATTGATATGTTGGATTTGTCATTGATTTCCATCCCTGCTTTCAATTCAGATAAATTGTTGCCATTTCCAAATTTGCAGCATGTAAACCTCTCATACTGTGGCATTGAGCGCATTACTGGTGACTTTCATTTTTTGCGACAATTAAAAACAGTTGATTTTAGGGGTTCTGAACTAGAAAAATTTCCGAAATCTATGCTCAAGACTTCACTAGTATTGCGGAGTGTCTTAGGTGAAACATACAGACTGTGTTGTGAGTCAGTTCTACCACAGGGGTTTAACCCTAAAGACTGCCATGCTCCTGATGATACGCTGTCTACCTGTCATTCCCTGCTTGGCACTGACGCCTATGTTATTACTGTAACTTTTTATGCTGCCTTGACTCTGCTGGGAAACGTGATAAGTTTTACGTTCCGTGTGCTTCTGACAAGATCAGGTCACGTGGCTGGTTACGGAGTGGTGGTGACTCACTTGTCCATGTCAGACTTTCTTTCAGGGCTTCACCTGGTGCTTATCCTGACAGCAGAACGACAGTTTCGTGGTCATTATGTATGGCGGGACTCGACTTGGAGACACAGTACAGGTTGTCAAATGGCTGGTGTCTTCTCCACTCTATCCCGTGAGGCGTCCACGTTCTTCATATTTCTTCTGACGTTGGACAGGGTCTTGGCTCTACGCTGGCCTAAGTCGCACAGGTCAATATCTAACCTAGCTGTACACTTGGTGTGTGCTGTGGCCTGGACTATTGGCCTGCTGCTGGCACTAGTACCTTGGATTTCACCTGCGTCTGTTTCAGCCAGCTACTCCCGTCTGGGGATTTGCACACTTCTGCCAAACACTGGCAATATTTTGTCCCCAAAGTTCTCTCACATCCTTGCCATCGATTCTGTCATCCATGCGACTATGTTTCTTCTTGTGGGATCTGGACAGTGCTACTTGTACTTCAAAATTAAAACCAAACCTTTCTCTTTTGTGGACGGTACATCTTTTTCAGAAGACCTGGACATCGCCAGACGTTTACTTTTAATGTGTGCCATCAACGTATTGTGTAAACTGGTCATGGGCATACCCCATCTGCTTTCAAACTGGGGTCTGCACATGTCAGATAAGATTCATGTAGGTATGATCTTGTTCCTGATGCCTCTAACTTCCCTGTTAAACCCGTACCTGTACGCCAGAGGTGTGGCCGATGGAAGGCAAAGATTTGTCAGCCGACAGAGGCTTCTACAGCGACTGAGAGCTAGGAAGAAGGCGAAATAGAAAACTGGTGAAAAACCTGGTTAGAAATGCATCGTTAACGTTCTTTGTTCTTAAAGCAACGATTATGCTCCATTTGTAATGGAAACAAATCGCATTATTAGAAACTTGGACTGATATGAACAACCCTTACCTGCTGGTACTAGTTTTACCCCAAATGGTCCCTAGTGAGTGAAGTGTAAATTTCAGGATTTTTAGTCGGGCCAGTCAGTCGGCCTTGTTTTACACATAACTTGCTTCAACACTCTAGTTCAAATACCTGGATTACGCTACACTAACAATGAGTTAGAATGTCTAGCTCTACTTATTCTGCCGTTGAATGCAGTCAAAAAATGTTCACTATGATGTGTTACAAAAAAGTAGGAGTTTAGAAAAAGGAATGTAAACTGCTGGGAGCAGAGGAAGACTTTCTGGAAATTAAGAAAAGAAACCTGGCTTTAATGAAAAAAAAAGAAATCTTTGACGAGACCAAACATGGAAAACAATGTGTTATGATGTTTTCAGTAACACGTTGTTTCCATTTTATTTTTTGACTTTTTAAAATGTTATATGGTGTGTCCCTTCTTCTCCAGTTATCTTCCAATTTACTAAGGTACTCCCCTTTCTCTTTGTCTCTGTTTCTCCCTATTTGTCCTAGGGTCTCTATCCGTCTTTCTGTCTGTCTCTCCGTCCGTCCAACTCTCTGTCTGCCTGTCTGCCTGAATGTCTGTCTGTCTGTCTCTGTCTCTGTCTGTCTCTCTCTCTCTCTCTCCAATCGCTAGATAAATATTTTGTACTGCTATCTGCTGATCGTGCTACATCTCAGTTCAATTCAAAATCAGTTAAATTGTTTCAAAAGAGAACTGCATTCAATTAATTCTATTGTGACTGGCAGCGAAGGCTGACAATAATCCTCCTAACGGAGCCGTAAATATACAAAGGAAGTGAACGCACGTTAACTCTCTCTCTCTCTCAATGCAACTACAGTCATTCACAGGATCACTTAAAAGAATTTTTAAGAAAATCATAGTACAGGCACGCGCGCGTTGGCGCACACACACACACACACACACACCACACACACACACACACACACACACACACACACAGGCGTGCGCGCGCGCGCGCATTCACGTACGCACAAATACACAGAGAGAGAGAGAGAGAGAGAGAGAGAGAGAGAGAGAGAGAGAAAGAGAGAGAGAGAGAGAGAGAGAGAGAGAGAGAGAAGAGAAGAGAGGAGAGAGAGAGAGAAAACACTTACAACATTACTCATAGGAAATGATATAGTATGAAATATATTTACTATGTACTTTCTTCATTTTCACTCCCCACCATCGAACAACAAATGCATGCACTCCTCATGCCTACCACTTTTTCTGCCCGCTCCATAGGAAGGAGGCGTAACTCCAAGATTGTTTCCCTATGGGACCTATGAGAAGTAACCAGACTCTTCTCCAAAAGGGCTGATCTGGCTAGATGGCTTCTAACGCATTGTCCAGCCTGCAGCCAGACTTGATTCCTCCGGGGACTGATGCTGGGGATGACGGCTTTCCGCGACTTGTCCAACTAGAAGCTGGACGCAGCCAATTAGGAGCTTGTCTATTCTCAGCTTCTGAGAGGAACGAGGAGTGTCCATGGGCAAAAAAGGGCATTATGTCTGTCTTCTAATACCTCACCCCATCCACTTCCACCGCGACCACACATCACTTTAGGGTCCATGGAAAATGACATGGATATGTAACACAGTGATGAAGCAGCTGAGCTCCAATGGTCCAATGAATACAGAATAAAGTTCCTGAGCAAAACAATAAGGGTCGGGGTCATTCATGCGCTTTCACTGAATCCGGATGAATTTTCCCTCCAGTTTTTATTGCGATTGGATTCCATATCCCTCCTGTCTTGGGAATCTGTGGGGTACGTAGGCCAGAATCCCTTTACTCTGACCTTTCCATCGGGTGGTCTGGCAGAGTGTAGTGGCTAGCCACAGGTGTATCCCTTTGTGGTGATGTCAGCAAGGTAATTCGTAAATCTAATTTTGAAGGTGTGGCAAATTTTACCAGTGTAAGGTCTGGAGCACAAAGTACAATATATGACGTAAAGCAGGTTGATAGTATCACAGTTGAAGTACTTTGTGATTTTCATCTGTGACAGGGGTCCTTTTATTTAGATACTGGAACAAATAGAGGGACAGATCTGACAGCTAGATTTGTCACAATGAATGAATAGCGGAACAGATAGAGGGACATATCTGACAGCTAGATTTGTCACACTGAGTGAACAGCGGAACGGATAGACGGACAGATCTGACAGCTAGATTTGTCACATTGCGTGAAGCCTTCCAGGGCTTAGCATCATTGTTGACGTAAGATATACAGACGCATATGGTCAGTCTTTTCATAAAGTTTGTATTCGATCAGTGGAGGCTGGTTGAAACTGTCCGCTGCATCGGCACAGCACTGGACAACGATGCACTTGAAACGTACATTTTCAACAAGGCCCACAGGTGTATGAGGAAGCAGACTGGCCACAGATCCAAATTATAAAGCTTTCTAGGGTTTGAATTCCAGAGACTGTCGACAGGAGGAAGGCATAACCTGAAAAACTTTGTCAATGATTTCGTCAGGGCAGAGGCTCTTCAGGGATTTGTTTAAAGTCCAGATCGTAGGAGCAGAGACTGAACTGCCAAATCTCAAAATCAGTGAGAAAAATATGCTGGCATTAATACTGAGGCTATCAAAAGGTTTACAGTCGAGACAAGCAAGCACATGAGTTAGTTGGCATGTAATGAATACAGATGGTGAGTACATGTGTGACCGAAATGGTGTTCACTGGAAATAATATACATTTTGTGGACATTCCAAACGTGAAATGTGACGCTAAATGATTCGTTCTTATACATATACGATACAGGCGTGTGGATGTGGGATGGCCATGGAGGTGGCATCACGACCGTCATTGATACGCCGTTATCAGAATTCCGGAAGGGGACAAGGTGCTCGTAACAAGAAGTTACTTTCAAAGTGATACGCATTGATTTGGTCTTGTTTTGAACTCATAGCTACCCCCAGTGGTCAGATTGGACGTGTCATCAAGAAAGGAGAACTGTTGCTGGTGAGGACAACTTTTGCGGTGTGTATCAGAATGGAGGATGAAGGGAATTTATCATACATTTCGTGAAGAAAGTGAACCCCGAGTCTTCAAGCGGAACCTTGGCGTTTGTCAGGCATCCTTGGACTCTGGGACTTTTGAGACTTTGTGTCCGCTCATTTAATGGATCTAAACTCTAAACCTCTTAAGTCCCTGGAGTTTGCATATTCAATGGGCCTTGGGGAGAAAACCTGTTTCCTGCCCTCCGTGGTAGTGCCAGCACGAGTCGGCGAAATGCACGCTCTTTCCATGCATCCTGCCTTACTGCGCTAAACTCATGATAATCGTGCCGCTTTGTTATCCCACTTCTCCTTTTTTTTCCCGCCTGAGAAAAAGTGTTCCATGCAGTCCACCACTTCCTCGTAAACGTGTTCCTCTTCAATGGCTCATTATTTTGATACTTTATCCGTGGGCTAAATGCTTTTGTTGAGCGTACTGTGGGCCCTGAACCTCATTTTCTCTCTTTTTTTCCCCTCGTAGACATCTTACTTTCTTGTAGACGATTAGCGCCTGGACTAGGACGGTGGCTCTTTCAGCGTCTGCGGTTGGATGTCTTGTCTTGGCTCTATACGTCAATCTCCGGAATCACGGGGATCACGCTCTGGCAAGTAGCATTCCTTTATAGAGCAATTGACATTATTACCTTTAAGCGGCTGGTGTTTCTCAACAAATTTCACACCCTTTTATCTCCGATATTTAGATTCCGTCCGGCTCCTCTAAATTCTTTCACTCAATCACCTGTCATGAAGCTTCGAAGTTTATGTTTGGTTTTCAACTGTTTTATTTTCCCTGGAGGCATTACCGTTATCAACAGTGACACGTGAAGCCGCCTTTCCGGCATCCACGCGGAACACAGTGACGGTCCGGCTTGGACCCTACGTTCTTCCATAGCATCAGGAGAAGGATTCTTTGGTTCTTCATCCTCATTCCCATCGATCAGCATTAAAAAAAAGTCTGATATTCTGTGGCCCGTCATGCTCTGCTGTCATGCTGACCTCAGTTTCTCTGTATACTCCAGTCAATGACATTTGTTTGATTTCGTCAAGGTCACCTATATCTGCGAATTAATAGGGGCTGTCGTTGGACGGAGGTGGTGGCATCCTCTGGAGGGAGAGCTCACTCAAGCCGGCTCTGCAACTAAGCAGTTATTGTCGTCAGTACGGGGCTTAGTAGATGGTGTCCTGCATATGTTGGATTAGAACAGACATCAGTGAACACCAAGGAAATGACTCAGCAGCAGTGTAGTGTCTCCTCTGGTGGGGTGCCTCTTGACTTGACATTGACTGCTCCCTGTGGATTGCTGGTGCCGGGGCTGCCGTGGGACGGACCCGGCAGTGGCTGTGGACGGGGTGTCGGAATGAGCAGCATAGGTG
This sequence comes from Conus canariensis, assembly GCA_033310375.1. Lineage (NCBI taxonomy): Eukaryota > Metazoa > Mollusca > Gastropoda > Neogastropoda > Conidae > Conus > Conus canariensis. Next base: position 35,201,154 of record CM065728.1, read on the forward strand.
CAATGCTGATGATGTGGCACAGAAGATGTGACTGACAAAATTTTTTTTTTTTAATTCCTTGGTTCCTCTTCTGTCCTCAACAAGACTTTGAGGAGTGGTGAAATGGTCTGTTCTGCCATTCACATGGTTGGTATGGGTGTTGTGAGGTCGACCTAACTTTCGTTGCCACTGTTACTGTCTTTCGAATGATTCAGGTTAAAAATGCAAAGCAACCAAATTACTGATAAAAATTTAGTAAAGGAAATTGGGATGGACAGGTGGCCCTCCGTTACGTTCGTTCGTTCTTCTGTTTAACGTCTGTTCACTTTGAGTGATATTAGACGTGAATGAATGAAGAGAATGACTGAAGGAATGAATGATTGAGTGAATAAGCCTATATGTTATACAAGCGTGTATGTAGGCCTTTGTATGTGAGTGTATACGTGTATATATCTGTATATGTATCTAAACAAAAACAAAAACAAAAGAAAAAACAAAACATAATAAAAAAAAAACCAGATATCTTAATACAACAATTAATGGATAAAATTAACAGAAGATATAGATCTAACATAACAATAAAACAAAAATCCTTCACTGTCTAAAACTTAAGAGTGAAGGAGTAAAATGCAGGCCATCATTATATAACGCACTATGAACTAACACAAAACAATTTAAAGAAAAAACCCAATCGGACTATGAAATAAGTGTTCAGCAATTTCGATCAGCAAAAAGTGGTCCAAAAGTATATCTTGCAAGTTTTTTTCAGAAAAATTATTAGACCTTAATGATGTTGGTAAGAAAGAAGTCAACCTGCGACAATTAAATAAAATATGGCTCAATGTTATTTCTTTACCACAAATACAATTAGCATTTTTACTAAACTTTGTTTTTAAAGCGTTTAGCTTTAATCGAATCATAAGGGAATATATTTGTCTGGAATAATAAACTGGATGATCAGACATTTTTCTTAGAACAAGGTCTATTGGAAAAGCTTCCCACTGTTTGGATGAAATATCAACATTTATTTGAGCTCTCTTCCGTGCAGTTGATTCAAGGATACGATAACATTCTACGACTGATGGTTTTATTTTCAGCTCGGAAGATGACCCTGCTTTTTTAGCACCATTTTTTGCAGCCCTATCAGCCAATTCATTCCCAAGTATACCAGTATGCGAAGGAATCCAGCAAAATTCTATAATAGTGCCTTTAGACGCCAGCCAGTATAAAAGATATTTAATTTCAAACACAAGGTCGGGTCGTGTCGATATATTTGATGAATCAAGGGCAAGTAAGACTGATTTTGAATCTACAAAAAAAACTATCTGAACAATATTACTGGGAAGATCTGTTAGAAATTCCATTGCTAGCATAATAGCTACTAATTCAGCTGTGAATATAGATAAATAACTACCCAGAAAGAACGATCTTTGAGTTTTAAGCGAAGGAATAACAAATGCTGCACCAACATTTCCATCATCTAAAACAGAACCATCAGTAAACACCTGAAGATGATTTTGATATTTTTCGTATACATGTGATTTTGCTAAATTAGCGATGATGTTGATATTTTCCCCTTTTTTGATGTCAGTGTAACCAATATCAAGAAAAGGTTTTGGTATCTCCCATGATGGAATAAATGAAGAAGATGGATTTTTAGCCACATCTTTGATATCAATTTTTGAACATTCAATCAAATCAGCAGTGTATGTACCTATTGTTTCTTGCGATGTAATCATAATTGCCCTTTTTGGAAAGTCAGTGTTCGATCTAAGTTTTAAGTCTTCTTGAATGTAATTATCATTAACACTTGATTTTATGACAAATTTTGATGCTGCTAGTTCACGATAATCATCAAGGGGCAAAATTCCAGCTTCTCTATATGTTTTTGCATTTGAGGAATGAACAGGGATACCAAGAGCAAGTTTAATGGCTTTGCAATCCAAACTTTTTAACTTTTTCAGAAGACATTTTGGAGCACTAAAATATACTTCTGACCATAAGTAAGTTTTGATCTAACAAGAGCTATGGAGAGATGAAGTAAAGTTTTTGAATCCATTCCCCAGGGTAGTCTGCTTATAATTTTTAATAAATTCAAACTTTTCCTAGCCCTTGTTAATATATATTCAAAATGAATATTCCAAGATAATTTTGGTGTAAAGAAAACTCCTAAAAATTTAACACTTTGTTTATATTCTAAAGGTTCACCTAGAAGTTTGAAGACTGGTAAATTTTCTGGATTGCTTCCTGCATTAAACAACATCATATTTGTTTTTTCAGTGGACAAAGAAAGACCATTTTGTGTCATATAGTTGCCTATGCTGTCTAGATCTCTTTGATATAGTCTTCTAACATAATTCTGTGCTCTTTGCGGAGTTGCCTTTTTCAGAGTTACTTCCATCCACATGCAGATATCATCTGCGTATTGCACTAGAACAACATTTTTGGAGACTGCTTTTGGGAGATCTTGTATAAGGATATTAAAAAGAATAGGCGCTATTACTGAACCTTGCGGGATTCCCATGTCTAGTTTTCTGAGTGTTGAGTGTGTACCTCCTACTCTGGCTAACATAGTTCTATTATCTAAAAACGATTTGATATAATTATATATGTTTCCTGATAATCCAATCAGTTTCAGTTTGTATAACAAGCGCTTATGCCAGACTTGGTCATAGGCTTTTTTAACATCAAAAAAAGTAGCGAGTATACTTTTCCTACGCGCAAACTGATGCTTTATTTGAGTAGATAATTTAACCAAGTGCTCAACTGTACGTATTTCTCGGTGTGTGCGAGTGCGCGCGCGCGCCCGTGTGAGTGTGTGTGTGTACGCGCGCGCGCGCGCGTGTGTGTGTGTATGTGTGTGTGATTGGGGCAAAGGTGGGGCACATAATGGAGAAAGGTGGTTACAGGGAGGGCTGATTGGTGCATGGAGGAAGGCACTCAAATAGAGAAAGTGTTAATTTATCAGTATAATAAACACAGTCCCTTGTCTGGATGCCTTTGTTGTTGGATAGACGGGAACTCTTTTGCTCTGTCTGTCTGTCTGTCTGTCTGTCTCTCTCTCTCTCTCTCTCTCTCTCTCTCTCTCTCTCTCCTTCTGTCCTTCATCCCCTTATCTCCAGTAACCCCTCCACCACTACCCCTCCAGACCACCTCCTTCCTCTTTTAATCCCATCCGTCAATCCCACAGATCCTACAACTGTCTGAGGCATGCCCTGGGGATACTAATTGATCTACGTCGTTCGACTGGCCACCATTCCCACTATCAAAGGGGTAACCGTACTAACTGAACTGTCATTCTCTGATCACACGTATAGCATCGCTGCTTTCCATGGAGAGCCCCCGGTGGTAGTATGCATTGAGGATGAAGTGATGACTTTTACGAGCTGCCTCAAGCCAGTGTCTTATCTGTAGCTCAGCTGGCCAGAGAGGTCATATCAGGGCTGCAGTTCTTGTTATTCAGATTCTACATGTTTTTTTTTACTGCCTGCAGGCAAAAGGTTCCTCTCCCTCTCTTCTCTCCTCCCTCCCTCCCCCCCCCCTCTCTCTCTCTCTCTCACTCTTTCATCCCCATACCCTCAGTAACCCCTCTAGCACTATCCGTTTAGACCGCCTCCTTCCTCCGTCAACCCCATCCATCAATCCCTGAGATCCTACAACTGTCCATCCGAGGCATACCCTGGGGATACTTATCGATCTCTGTCATTCGACTGGCCACCTTTTTCACTATCAAAGGGGAGTGGGGGGCGGGGCGTACTAACTGAAACGTCATTCTCTGATCATATGGCTGCTTTCCGTGAGGAGCCCATGGTGGTGGTATGCAATAAGGATGAAGTGATGACCTTCACGACCTGCCTCAAGTCAGTGTTTTGTGTGTAGCTCAGCTGGCCAGAGAGGTCATATCAGTGCTGCAGTTCTTTTTATTCAGATTGTAAATGTTCCTTTCACGCTTGCAAGCATTTGCTCTCTCTCTCTCTCTCTCTCTCTCTCTCTCTCTCTCTCTCTCTCTCTCTCTCTCTCTCTCTCTCTCTGTTGTTGTTGTCATTGTTATTATTCAAGCGTGCGAGCGCGCGCGCGCACACACACACACACACACACACACACACACACACACACACACACACACGAACACACACACACACATACACACACACACACACACACACACACACACACACACACACACACACACACACACACACAGGAATCCAATCTTGACATAGCGTTTAACCTGCACGCGCTCAGAAGAAAGTAATTACGTCTAACAGTCAAACTTGACAGGACTGTCTGGTCCGGAACCAACTTGGTCAGCTCACAATTTAAGGAGAGCGAAATTGAAAAAAAATTATGGCTGTCTGAAATATAGAAGGAAATGGGCAGCATAGATAATATATCTCTGTCTGTCTGTCTGTCTGTCTATCTTTCTTCCTCTGTCTGCCTGTCTGTTTGCCTCTCTCTCTTTCTCTCTCTCTCTCTCTCTCTCTCTCTCTCTCTCTCTTCATATCTCAGTACACACACACACACACACACACACACACACACACACACACACACACACACACACACACTGAGAGGTACCCAGCATCTCTGAGCAACGAACACGGACTGCTATCATCTCAATCACACTACAAACTCATAGTCTGTGTCAATATTATATTGAGACCAGCAGTAGCAGCAGTAGTTGCAGCAGTAGCATCCTCCTCCTCATCATCATCATCAGCAGCAGCAGCAGCAGCAGTAGCAGCATCAAGATCATCACCATCATCATCATCATCATCATCATCATAATCATCATCATCATCATAGTCATCTTCTTCTTCTTCTTCTTCTTCTTCTTCTTCTTCTTCTCCTTCTCAGTCCTCCTTATCCTCCTCCTCCGTCAATATTGATCATCATCACCTTTATCTATGTATGGGTAAAAAAAATATCATAAAAATAGTTCAGCTTTCATGTTTCAAGATTCAGCTTTCATGTTTCAACATCATTTTGTTCTGAAAGAATACGAAAGTGCAAACAAGAAAATGGTCTATGTTACTTGTGTTATTGACACTGATTCAATCTTTCAAAATCTCTGTCTCTGTCCCTCTGTCTCTGTCCCTCTGTCTCTCTCTCTCTCTTTCTCATTCTCTCTCTCTCTCATCATCATCATCATCGTCATCATAATCATCATCATCATCATCATCATTATTATTATTATGTTTTTCACAAAGAAAAACATAAAATGTATTTTAGAGTCATATCCCAAACGAGCATTGCTCTAAGTGCCTTCCACGATCCATCCAAATCGCGCATTTCAAAACATGATAGGAAACACGGGGCAATGATCCAACATTAAAGGCTCCCCACGTGCACAAAGCTACCGCAAAATCATGCCAGAAAGCTGAGGGAAATGAATGGAGTATATTGCTTCCTGCTGCTGATGCAAAAACCATAATGGAGGTCGCAGTGGCCCTGCCCAAGTTGAAAGGTTTACCAGCGTGCATGCGACATTTCCCTGCATTTTTTTTTTTTTTTTTTGGGGGGGTGGGGGGGGGGGGGGCGAGAGAAAGAAGCCACTCATGATCATTATAAATGGTGCGTCATTCATTGAAATTTGTATTCTCTGTTTTGCTCTCGACATCAAATAAAAAAGAGAAGAAAAACGGAGGTAACCTGAATGGAAATAAAATAAAGTAACAAAGTGATAGAGAAATTACAAGAAGAAGACATAGACTCAGAGCTGCCTCCTAATTCAGTGTTCAACACAATCATTTCTTTTACCAGTTGCCACTGCCTCTTGAAAATCGCAGTTTGACATACTGCAGGAGTTCATTCTTTTTGAAATGTTCTTAAATCACGCAATGTATGGGAGGGCGGAGTCCCTTTGTGTTTCTGCGTAAGAGTGGTCTCTCTTTGAAGGGGCAAAACTCTGTAGCCACTTTTTGTATGCATGGGGTGAATTTTTAATTGTGTTGGGTATTGAGTGCAGTCAAAGACATTATTTGATATTTTACACTCAATTCCACATGATGTCAGTTTCGGTATTTCCTTCCTCCACTTTGTTGGCTCTTCCTGTTGCTATTGATTTTGTTGTTGTTTTATGTAACGGTTAGAATCTCTCTCCTCTCTCTCTCTCTCTCTCTCTCTCTCTCTCTCTCTCTCTCTCTCTCTCTCTCTCATATCATCATCATCATCATCATTTTTTTTTAACATAGCATATTTTCTAGAATCATATCCCAAAGTAGCACTGCTCCATTCAAAGTGGACATTTCAAAACATGACAGGAACCACGGGGCTGTGATCCGACATTAAAGACTCCCCACTTTTTCAAAACGCTATCACCAAATCATGTCAGAAAGCTGAGGGAAATGAGTGGAGTATATTGCTTCCTGCTGCCAATGCAAAAACCGTAAGGAAGGTCAAAGTGGGGCTGTCCAAGCTGAAAGGTTGACCAAATATGCCTATGACATGTCCCAGCATTTTTTTGGAGAGGGGAAGAAACAAAAACTGCTCATTAACATCATGGATAGTGTGTCATTCATTTGAATGTGTATTCTCTGTTTTGCTCTAGACATAACAAAAAAAAAAACTGAGATCTAGTTGCAAAAAAAAAAATTGAAGTAACTTGAATCGAAACAAAGTGACAAATTACAATAGAATAACAAGAAGCAAAAAAAAAAAAAGAAAGAAAGAAAGAAAAAAAAGGACTTTGAGCTGCCTTTTGCCGAAGTATCCGGCACGATCATTTTCGCAGGTAGCAACGCCCCTTGGACAGATCGTCATTTTACGCACTGCAGAAGTTCACTCCCTTTAAAATGTTCTTAAATAACGCAATGCATTGAAAGCTCTTCCTATATATTCCTGCATTAAGTGTACTCCTTTGCAGGGAACAGAGTTTGCACACACTTTTTGTATGCATGGGCTGACTTTTAACTCGTGTTCGATATTGAAGGCAGTGAAAAAAATCAGTTAATATTTGATTTTATGGTTGTCAGCTTCAGCCTCTTTACTTCGCTTTGTTCTGTTGGTTGGTTGGTTGGTTGTTGTTGTTGTTGTTGTTGTTGTGACGTCCCCTTATGTTCCTGCATTAGAGTGGTTGTGGTTTGTGGAAGAGGGGGGAGGGGGGCGGGGGGAGAGTCTGGGACACTTTCTGTATGCATAGCCTGAATTTGTAATCGTGTTCGATATTGAGGACCTTGACAGACATCAATTGATATTTCACAACAAATTTAAGGGATGCCAGTTTCATATTTCCTTTTTCTTTCCTCTTTTGCTGTTTTTGTTACGATCTTTTGTTCGTTTTAACTTTGGGTTTTTTTTTTTCGTTTTTTTTTTTTTTTTTTTTTTTGGTTTCTTTTATGTAACAAGAAATTCTCTCTCTTTCTCTCTCTCTCTCTCTCTCTCTCTCTCTCTCTCTCTCTCTCTCTCTCTCTCTCTCCATGTATATATGTGTGTGTTGGTGTGTGTGCGTGTGTGTGTGTGTGTGTGTGTGTGTGTGTGTGTGTGTGTGTGTTTTGTGTTTTCTGTATCGGTGAGTCGGATCAGTTGAACAGATAGTAAAGGGTATCACCAATTTCTCTAAGGTGGCATGCTTGGAAAATTATTTCATCTGTTATAATTCATGTTTACCATTGCTTCTGAAGTACTAAGCGCTAAGGACTAAGGACTTAGATTATACTAAGGTCAAGGTGACATAAATCAGATAAATATCTTGGTACTTTCACGATTTATAACAGTATCTAAAGACTGCTGTAGGATCAGAGATATATGCAAATTCATGTATGTATGTATGATGATGATGATGATGATGATGATGATCCGTTTATCTGCTAATGGTTTTATCTATTCATTTACATATTTTTCTTTTTAAAGCGGCTGCAGCAAATGCACAAGTGATTTAAAAGGCACATGGAAACAGGAGTTTCTTCCAGTGTCCTTGTTTATTTGCTTATTTATTCATTTGTTTAAAAGTTAAGTTGTTTGAGAAAGAAACACCTATATGCGCTCGTGGACGTGTTCTAAAGTGTAGTCATCTGTAGGTAGATTGAACAGAGAAAGTACCGTGGAAAGATGGTTGGTGTTATTTTCCTAGGGGAAAAATCAAATAACATAGAGAAAATTGTATACGTGTTTTCTCTGTTTTTGTCTCTGTCTCTGTAAATGCATGTTTGTCTGTCTGTCTATCTGTCTCCTTCCCTCTCTTATCATCATCATCATCATCATCACAATCATCATCATCGTCATCATCATCATCGTTATCATCATCATCATCATCATTATCATCATCGTCGTCGTCGTCGTCGTCGTCGTCATCATTATTTTAATCACAATTACAAGGAATCATTTCCATAGTTATATCCGAAAGTATTGCTGCTCATGATTCATTCAAATCGCACATCTCAAAACATGACAGGAACCACTGGGCTGTAATCCAACAATAAAGGTTCCCTGCATCAAACAAAAAAAAATCGTCAAATTATGCCCAAAATCTTAGAAAAATGATTGGGCTATACCACTTCCTGCTTCCAACGCAGAAAAAAAGCATAACAGGGGTCGTAGTGGGCCTGCCTTATTTGAAAAGTTTACCTAGCATGCATATTACATGACCCATTATCCCCTGTTGATAAACAACTAGAAACAAACAAATAAATGAACAAATAAATAATACCATTTATCGATTGAATTATTTATTTATTTATTTATTTATTTATTTATTTATTTATTTATTCATTTATTTATTCATATTGATTTATTTGTTTAGCTATTTGCATGCGTATTCTTTAATTCATTTATTTATTCATTATTCATCTATTCATTTACTTATTTGTTTATTTTGTAGTCCATTTGTACATAAATGTATTTATCTACTTATTTATTTATCTATTCATTCATTCATTCATTCATTCACTTATTCAATTATTTATTTATTTGTTTATGTGTCTACTTTCGTTTGCAGCATAGAAATATGGTAATGAATCGAAATAAAGTAAAACAAAGCAAAATAAAATGACCGACGGAAAATAGAACATAGAATGCCTCCTGTCGATGCACTCAGTCTGACCATTTTCTTTCCAACAAACACTGCCCTTTAGAAATCGCCATTTTACGTCCTGCGGGAATGTATTCCCACTGAAATGTTCTGAAATCATACAAGAATTCGTGAGAGGGTAGTGTACCCTGATGTTCCTGCATTCGAGTATTTATGTGGAAAAAGTCTGCAGACACTCTGTGTGTTGGTGTGTGTGTGTGTGTGTGTGTGTGTGTGTGTGTGTGTGTGTGTGTGTGTGTGTGTGTGCGAGCGTGCGTGCGTGCGTGCGTGCGTGTGGGGTTTGTGTGTGTGTGTGTGTGTGGTGTGTGTGTTGTGTGTGTGTGTGAAAAGGCTGAATTTGTAGTCGCGCTGGACATTGGAAACATTCTATGAAATCAATTGACATTTTACACTTGATTCTGCTGTTGAAAGTTTAGCTCTCCCCACTCCCTTTGTTTTACTGGCTGTTGTTGCTGGCTTTTTCTTTTGTTTGTTTAATGTAATGTCCAAATTTTCGCTCTCTCTCTCTCTCTCTCTCTCTCTCTCTCTCTCTCTCTCTCTATTTGCTCCCCACTTGCAAAAGGCTCTCACCAAATCATGCCAGAAAACTGAGGAAAACGAGTGGAGTATATTGCTCCCTGCTGCCAATGCAAAAACAGAATGGGAGTCGCAGTGGGCCTGCTCAAATCGAAAGGTTTACCCAGCCTACATGTGACATGTCCTAGCATCATTCTTTAAACACTCATCATCGTTATGGATGGTGCTATATATCGGAATTTGCATTTCCTATTTTGCTCTAAACATGAAAAAAGCGAGGTAACTTAAATCAAAATAAAATGGAAAAATGAAATAGAAAATCAAATAGGACTTCGAGCAGCCTCTTGCCGAAGCATGCAGACCGATCATTTTCGCGGATTGCAACGCCGCTTGGCTATCGCCATTTCACGCACTGCAGAGGTTTACACCCTCTCAAATCGCGCAATGCTGTCCTCGCATGTTCCTGCATTAAGAGTTATTACTGCTCGTGGGTAAAGGAGTCTGTAGACACTTATTGTGTGCATAGGTTGAATTCGTAATCGTGTTGGATATTGATAACAGTAAAAAAAAAAAAAATCAATCGACATTTTACATTTGATCCCACAGTCGTAAGTTTCAGCTTTTCTTCACGTTCTTCTGTTGTTGTCGTCGTCGTCGTCGTTGTTGTTGTTGTTGTTGTTGTTGTTGTATTGTTGGCGTCGTTGTTGTTGGTGGTGGTGGTGATGGTAGTAGTGGTAGTGGTGGTAGTAGTGATGGTGGTGGTGGTGGTGATGTTTTTGATGTTTTTGTTGTTGCTGTCGTTGTCGTTGTTGTTTTTGTTGTTGTTGTTGTTGTTGTAACCTCCTGTCATGTTCTTGCATCAGAGTGGTCGCTGTTTGCGTGGGATTAATCCGGGACATTTTTTGTACGCATGGGCTGAATGTGTGGATATTGACAGCCTTGAAGGAAATCAATTGGTATTAAATTTTCACAACTGATTCCACGGGTGTCAGTATCGGTTTTTCTTTTCTGCTTCGGTTTTTTTTTCTGCGTTGTTGTTGTTGCTTGTCCTTTTTGTTTATCTTATGTAATGAAAAGATAATCCCATCCCAGCTCTGTCTCTCTCTGTCTGTCTGTCTCCCTCTCTTTCTCTCTCTCTCTCTGTGCGCGCATGCGCGCCTGTATGTGCGTGCGTGTGTGCATGCGTGCGTGCGTGCGTGCGTGCGTGCGTGTGTGTGTGTGTGTGTGTGTGTCACAGGCTGACAGGACCGTGGCATGTTTTGATTTTTTTTTTCTTCCTTCCCTTCTTTTCTAGGTGGCGGCACAGTGAGTGTCCCGTATTCCAAGCGGAGCACGTGCTGCAGGGTCAGTTCAGCTCACTAGAACCCAGCCCACGTGGCAGTAGGCGACCAACCACTACCCAGCGATCGGGGGGGGGGGGGGGGGTTGTTGTTGGTGAGCAATGCCTACGTCACGAAGGTGAAGAGGTGGAACGAAAGTGTTTACGAAGTCAGAGAAGGGACAGCAGCCGAGGGAACAACAACAGGCAGCCATCCAGGAGGCTCGTTACCTACGTGCCCTCCGCCCTCGACGTCATCGTTGAGCCGAGGGTCAAGCTTCGTTGCTGGAGGCACCTGCGACATCCTTCGACGGGTGGCGGGGACGGGGTCCCCGTTTTATGGATTGCCCTTCTTCGGTGAAGGCCGCTGCCAAAGGTACTGCACTACACGGAACATCAGGCCCTCCTAGCAGTACCCGAGCTGACTATAATAATAATAATAATGTATAATATTTATATAATATAATACTATGCCATCCTCTCCCTGGTTTGGACCGAGGAGAACTCCCCATCACCTCCAGCTCGTGCCGTCATTACCGCTGCCGTTCCCTGCAGTCTTGGTGGCACATGTGGTGGCCAGGTACCAGCGTCAGCGACGACGCCACTCTGTTGACGTCGGCCTTGGCTGGACCGCCTTCCAGCTAGAGGCGTCACCGTCCTCCGCCCCCCCCCCCCCCCCCCCCTCTCCCGATCCGTTGTCGCGGCCGTCGGCGTGGAGGACAGCCCGTGAGGTCGAGGTTGCCGTGGCCACCAGAATGCCTTACTTCACCAGCTGTTGAGGTAAGGGTTAAGAAGGCGTTGCAGTAGTCGATATCGACGCGACTATGACCATTCCATATGTAACTAGTGGGAAGACATTAATTCATTAGATTCCGGCCGGTTTTTGCGTGGGAATAATCATTTCCTTTGGATGATATAGTATTGCGTGTGCAGTGTTTTCCTTTAGGTGCGGACGGAAAGGGTATTTCCTGAAATCTTGGGGGCGTGGCATCGTTTTAGGAGTCCCCTCGTTTCCCCCCTTTCCACTTGATTTTCCTGGACAGGGGGAAATAAAGTGTGAGAGTGCCTTTGTGTGTGGCCATCGTACCTGTCCTATATTCCCCGCTTTCTTTACTCTCCCCCCCCCCCCCCTTCTGGCTAATAAAAGAGGGTTCCTTGGCTATCCTCTTGTGTGAATCTGTGGGTAGGTGCGTGTGATTTCTGTGAATGATTGGCCTCTCACCCACTTCCACCAAATATGCACCTGACATCAACAGCTTTAAAAATAACTCCTAGATGAAAACCCAAAATTGAAAGATCTTTTCTTTAGTGTGGATTGAATGTTATTTATAAGATAGGCATGCAACCAGACCGAAATTAAATTGAAAAATAATGAGGGGACGCAAACAGGCCGTAAGGCCTAAGGTAAAAAAAAAGCCGGTCCCTATATACTACTACTACTACTACTACTACTACTACTACTACTACACTGTCCTCTACTGTAGGGAAAAGAAACACGGCGAGTCCAAGTGGTTATGGTTTTCTGCAGCTGTTTCCAGGGGCGGATCGTCGGCACCGAGGAGGGGCCACCGCCTTTTTCACTCCACCCCTCTTCGGACTCAGGCGTGTTCCAACGGACATCGTGGGACCATTTCCCGCCGGACCCTCCACCCCGGTACGTGGACATTGCTAAGATTTCGATGTTTGGGTTGAGAGGCGAGCGCATGTTGTTGTGTCTTGTCTTCTTTTCTTGACCTTTCTCTTCTGTCGTTTTGTTCACTTCCTCATCGTTTGTCATGCTTTAGTTTGAAGGTTTTGGCCCCTACCCTCTTCCCACTGTATACCCCTGCCTTTGACTTCTTAGGTTTAGGTGGTAAGGAGGGAGGGTGTAGTTTGGGAATCCTCTTTCGTTCTAGATTAGTCAGCTTACCCTACCCCATTCCCGTTAGTTTTCTCATTTGTCGTATGCTTGAATAAAGAAGTGTGAATGTGAAATCTTTGGTGGTCTGTTGGCGCGTTCGCGAGTGTTCGAGACAGCCTTCCCTTTTGGACCCCTACACCAACGTGACAGTTTGGGGGGCTCGTCCGGGATCAAATTGCCTGGCGACCCTTCCATTGGGGCTGTCTCGGCGCTCGGGGAGGCGCCGGCATCAGGCGGGAGGAAAAATAACACGAGTTTTAGAACAATTGAATAGAATATTGGAGAATTTAAGCGGGCGGTTGGAGGGTTAGGACCCCCGGGGTTGGCTGGCGGGTCCCCTTTTCCTGTCTGGGGGGGAACGTTTGGGAGGGGGACATAGGGAAAAGTTGCTGCTCCGCTAGGTCGTCACGCCCGTGCGCACCCCGCCCCCTCTTCCACGCGGTCGGTTGTTTGCGCTTGTTAGGGGTTTCCCCCTTTCTTTCGCTCAAAGAAAAAAAGTATATCTCTCACAAGACCGGTAAGTTCGCCAGCGTGTTGCGTGCAAGTCATTTTTCCGCCGCAATCATTGACTTCAAGTTGACAGGACAAAATGGCGTCGGGAGAAAGGCCTTTTACAAGAAGTATGAGTAGCGCCTCTACTGCTGCTCAGGCTACAACTACCGTGACGTATACCGCGGCAGGGGCTAGTGGCACCCCTATTGCTTCTACCCGAATAGATCGATCCCCTGAATGGCTGTGATCGTTGATGCATAAAGGTCAGGGGACCCCTCCCGGGTTGGTTACCCCGGGTGTTACCCCCTCCACAGGGCGGGACTCACGCCTCGTCACCCCCCCCCCCCCTCCCCGTATGCAGCTCCCCCTCAGGACGTCATGTCCTTGCTATTTCATTTTGAAGAGGGCGCGTAGAGAGGAGGAAGAAAGAGGGCGCGTAGAGAGGAGGAAGAAAGAAAAGAGAGGGCGCGTAGAGAGGAAGAAAGTAAAGAGAGGGCGCGTAGAGAGGAGGAAGAAAGAAAAGAGAGGGCGCGTAAAGAGCAGGAAGAAAGTAAAGAGAGGGCGCGTAGAGAGGAAGAAAGTAAAAGAGGGCGCGTAGAGAGGAAGAAAGTAAAGAGAGGGCGCGTAGAGAGCAGGAAGAAAGTAAAGAGAGGGCGCGTAGAGAGGAAGAAAGTAAAGAGAGGGCGCGTAGAGAGCAGGAAGAAAGTAAAGAGAGGGCGCGTAGAGAGCAGGAAGAAAGAAAAGAGAGGGCGCGTAGAGAGCAGGAAGAAAGTAAAGAGAGGGCGCGTAGAGAGGAAGAAAGTAAAGAGGGCGCGTAGAGAGGAAGAAAGTAAAGAGAGGGCGCGTAGAGAGCAGGAAGAAAGAAAAGAGAGGGCGCGTAGAGAGCAGGAAGAAAGTAAAGAGAGGGCGCGTAGAGAGGAAGAAAGTAAAGAGAGGGCGCGTAGAGAGCAGGAAGAAAGTAAAGAGAGGGCGCGTAGAGAGGAAGAAAGTAAAGAGAGGGCGCGTAGAGAGGAAGAAAGTAAAGAGAGGGCGCGTAGAGAGCAGGAAGAAAGAAAAGAGGGCGCGTAGAGAGCAGGAAGAAAGAAAAGAGAGGGCGCGTAGAGAGCAGGAAGAAAGAAAAGAGAGGCGCGTAGAGAGCAGGAAGAAAGAAAAGAGAGGGCGCGTAGAGAGGAGGAAGAAAGAAAAGAGAGGGCGCGTAGAGAGGAGGAAGAAAGAAAGGAGAGGGCACGTAGAGAGGAGGAAGAAAGAAAGGAGAGGGCACGTAGAGAGGAGGAAGAAAGAAAGGAGAGGGCACGTAGAGAGGAGGAAGAAAGAAAAGAGAGGGCACGTAGAGAGGAGGAGGAGGAGGAGAGAGAAAGAATTCGCAGAGAAGAAAAAGAAGAAAAAGAAAGGATTCGTAGAGAGGAAAGGGAAGAGAAAGAGAGAATCCGTAGGGAGGAGGAGAGAGAGAAGGAAGAACAAAGACTCTTTAGGGAGGAACAGGTAAGGAGAGAAATGATGTTTAGGGAGGAACTAGAACGACGAGAACAAAACCAGAGAAGAAAGGGAGATGGGAGTTACTTCGTCTAGAGACAATGGCCGAAGGTATGCGTGCCCAAGACTCCCGTCAGCCTGCGAGCGTACGTTCTCTCCCCTTGCCCCTTAAGCTCCCTGAATTCAACCCCAACGATGACGTAGAGGACTTTCTGGCCCATTTTGACGCCGTGGCAGATAAATATAGACTGGAGGAAGAGGATCGGATTCTGTACCTGGCGGGTTCATTAACAGGTAAGGCTCGGGAAGCTTTCAACGACCTGCCCAGGGAAAGCACCTACGCCGACCTCAAGTTGGCTCTTCTGAAAAGATTTCGGCTTGGGCCAGAGGGCTCCAGACGCAAGTTTCGCGACCTACGCAAAAGAGGGGATGAGTCGTTCATCCAGTTTGGCCAGCGCCTCACACGCGCACTTGACCATTGGGTTGACCTTTCAGAGATGGAGCTAAAGGACTTAGTCCTTTACGAGCAGCTCACGACGGCGATATCGGACGAGATGGCCACGCGTATTAGGGAAGCGCAGCCCACGACCTTTCGTAAAGCCATTGAAGTGGCTGAGGTCTACGCGGAGGCCCGTAGGGGTGGAAAGCCAGGCGCCAGAGCCCATGGCAGTGGGCTGAGCCGGACTCGGCCCCACCACTCTTCCTACCGACCGGGGATTCCTCAAAGGAAGAGTTTGGGCTTTTCCGGTCCGCGCCCGACTAGTGGGGCATCCCTCGGAAACCCCTTCCTAATCAAGGACCTCGCAACCCCTCTGGGTGCTTTTACTGCGGGAAGGTGGGCCATCTGAGGAGGGACTGTCCTGCCTGGGTTCGGGATACCCAGCGACCCTCTGGTGCACCCAGGAAAGCGTCCGCGCAGTTCTTGCGGACATCAGGGGAAGACAAACCGTGTCCCATGTTCTTGTCTCAAGTCAACGGAAAGATCGCTGACACGATTCGGGCCACGGGGGCCACGGCGATCTTCGTGGATAAGAGGCTGGTAAGCCCCGATGCTCCGCGAGGCCCCAGTTGTGAGGTCACCGCGGTGGAAGATCAAATGCGGATGGTTAGGGAGACTGCCTTGGTCGACGTGTTCACCCCTTATTTTAAGGGGAAGGTGTGGGCAGTAGTGCTCGACAGACCTACCAACTCCCTATTGACAGGCAACAACGTAGAATTCGAGGATGGAATGTCCGGTGAGGTTGCCGTCGAGCTACCAAGGGAAACAATAGGGGCTGTCACCACGCGAGCAGGAACCCGCAGGAAAAGGGTATTCTACCCTACCCTAAAACCTATGGACCAAGGACTGACTTCGGTCACGAGGTCCGAGCTCATTGAAATGCAAACTTCCGACCCCAGCTTAGCAGGGCCCAGGAAATTGGCCCAAACTACACCCACTAGCCGCTACCCGAGCCGCTATCTCGTGGACAAAGGTGTACTCTATCGGGAGTATACCAAAGGGAAAATCCAGGGCAGACAAGTGGTCGAGCTCCGGAACAGGATTGCCGAGACTTGCAAACTCGCGCAACAGCACCTGGAAGTGGCCAAAACCCGATACCGCCTTTACTACAATAGGAAGACCACAGAGAGGTGGTTCGACCCTGGGGATGAAGTTCTTCTTCCCGTCAAGCACAAGAAACTCCAGCTGGCCTGGCAGGGGCCTTTCAAAGTGCTAGAGAGGGTCGGCGACCACGACTATAGGATCGAGGTCCGGGGTACACCCCGGCTTTTACCACGCTGATCTCCTCAAGGCGTA
>CM065728.1:35222654-35230154 GCA_033310375.1 Conus canariensis
CGCATGCAAACCGGCCGGTTCTCAAAGAGATTTAATTTATGCCCCCGAGAGAGAGAGAGAGAGAGAGAGAGAGGGGGGGGGGGGCAGGCAGGCAGGCAGGCAGGCACGTTTGACTGGTGTTCCACAAAATGATCTTGAACTCGATGTTCTCAATTTTCCCTTACGAGTAATGTCTATCATACAGCTGTGACATGAAAATAACGCTACACAAAGAATGCTGATAGTAGTAGTAGAAGTAGTAGTAGTAGTAGAAGTATCAGTAGTAGAAGTATCGGTAGTAGAAGTATCGGTAGTAGAAGTATCAGTTATAGAAGTATCAGTAATAGAAGTAGTAGTAGTAGTAGTAGAAGTATCAGTAGTGGTAGTATCAGTAGTAGTAGTAGTAGAAGTATCAGTAGCAGTAGTATCGGTAGTAGTAGTAGTAGCAAGATGATGATGATGATGTTGAGAAGAAGAGGAAGGAGGAGGAGGAGGAGGAGAATTTCAAAAGTTATTAATGTGTAAAGATATCCAGGAATCCACTTTTGTACCAGGCTTTCATTTTCTCTCTCACACACACAATTAGAGGTTTTGCGGAACGAGCCAGGAAAAGCATTATGGCAATAGCCACAAGTACTCCCAACAGCAGGCAATGATTCCATCTTTCTTTGTTTTGATGTTTGTTTGTTTTCTTTTTTCCTTAAAATGTTCGATGGTCGAATTCAACCTTTAACGACATACGGATATGGACTTTGGGGACATTCAAATGACCAACAGCTCATGGAAAGAAAGCATTTGTCTACACTGAGGGGGGCTTTATGGTAGGAAGCCCAAATCACTAAAATATCACACGCATGGGGAGACGGACACGCACTCTGTTTTTTTATGAACACCTCCACTAGATGCATCACATTCAGACGACGGCTTGTTTGAACGGATGTGTGCGGGTATCCAATCGAGGCTTATAACATTGGACAATCTTTGCAAAACCAGAGCTACGTTGCAAGCGTGTGTCGAATCCAAAAGGATGTCTATAAGGATGTTTGGGGTTTTGTGTGGAAAGCGCAGGATATGGGGATGGTACATTTGTTTTCTTCTAAAAGAGTCGAAACAATAGCCTGGGGATTATTTTAGGCCAATTTGATGCACTGCAATATTATCTTGCGATTTCCTTCAACTTTATTCCAATTCCAATGAAACATTTTTACTTAAATCGTACTTGTATTGGCTAAGGAGTTTCTGCCTACAAAAAAGAACTAGAATTGGAACAGAGATGACGGCTACAAACCGAGGTCATCCACAGCATACACCTTTTGGGGCAAATACCATGGGCATTGTCCATTATGATGTCAAGCACGTTTAACTGAATTAGGTTTTCTTCTCGTGTGTCTGGAATATAAAAATCATAGAAAAGAAATACTTCCGGCAAAGCATTCCAGATATCTATCATTATTCAACGTTTGATTGCCCGTTGCTCATATTATCCCTAATATAACTATGAAGCATTTGACTGATTCTCTCTCTCTCTCTCTCTTCTCTCTCTCTCTCTCTCTCTCTCTCTCTCTCTCTCTCTCTCTCTCTGTGTGTCTGTCTGTCTGTCTGTCTCTGTACACTTTTAACTACATTCCCTTCTGCTCGCCTCTCCCCAGCCCACTCCACATCCCGTGTTCTCCTGTCCCTTCCCTTACTCTATCTTTTTATGCTCTAATGAAAGCAATAAAGTTTAACGACGATCGGTCCCCAGCGCTCGATTGAAAGGTGGGACACTGTATTTCCGCAAAAAATCAGGCGCGAAAAGAACACAAGCCAGGTGCCAGGACCGATGGAATACCGCTGCGTCTCACGCAATAATATCGTAATTAACAGAATCTCTCTATCCTCTCTCTCTCTCTCTCTCTCTCTCTCTCTCTCTCTCTCTCTCTCTCTCTCTCTCTCTCTCTCTCTCAAGCAGAGGAAATGACAGCGATGATTACATCCGCACACATACTAGGCTTTCGGGTTCTTGATGGGGCAAGGATATGTTCAGCGCTCCATAAATTATCACCATATTGTCTTTCAGAGATTTAGAACAAAGGAAACATTTTCAGATTCTTCTCATTAATTATTAACGTAATCGAGCATGCTCGAGCTGCCTTATTCATTCCTAGTCGTTCTGATTGCGTTCGTCATAGTCTTACGTCAAAAGGGCGAGGGAGGGGGGAAAAGAGAGGTGGGCAACAACAAGAATCATCATCAAGATCATCATATAAGTTGGTTACAAAAATCAAAACTTCATTGATACAGACGAGATGTTATGATCAGGTATCAAACAAGAAAGGCACTCGGAAGGGAAGGTTTCACCCCCTACCAAGATCGAACATCTTGTATCCGTCCTCTGAATCTGCTTATGAATGAGAGGAGACCAAAAGGCGCTAGTGAAGCATTACGTTATACACATAAAGAGTGATTACCACCACCACCACCACCACCACCACCCCACCACCACACACTTTTTTTAAACAGGAAAAGCAACAACGTTTTCATTATTAGAAAATATACATGATAATATCACAGTAAACACACCTTTTTTTTAGGTTTTCATACCACTATCATTCTCGTCATGCTGCAGTAAACACATCTTGTTCATATTCTCATACCATCATTCATTATCCACACGTTACAGTAAAGAGATCTTTTTTGTGTTCTTATACCACCATCCAACACCGCCATGTTACAGTAAACGCATCTCTTTTTTAGGTTCTTGTACGGTCATCTATTATCTTTATTTTACATTAAATAAACCACCCTTTCTTTTTCTTAGCTGTCCGTACATATCCAGATCCGGATCTGGGCTGGGCAAATGTCTCTGCTTTTCCGAGCGCTCATGTTATCCTAAATTGTATGTTTGCGTAATTGCATCAGGTTCATAAGAGTGGTGGTAAGTGAATTATGCGTTTGTTTCTGCATTTGGTTAGGCTGAGGTGTGTGTGTGGTGTGTGTGTGTGTGTGTGTGTGTGCGTGTGCGTGTGCGTGTGTGTGTGGGATTTTTTGTAGGATGGTAGGGAGATGGAGTGTAGGATGGGAGTTATCAGCCAGTTCTCATGAATATATCAATGCTTATTTTCTTTATTATGCTCTCTTAAATGATAGATTAGCAATGAGTGACACTTCATTTTTGTTTGTTTGTTTTCCCGATCAGAACCGATTGACAGGAAATTGCAGTGGCAATCACTTCCGCACACACATTTCCTGTTCTGCATCAGCAGAAAGGATAAACTAGCTCTCATCTTGTGTTGAATTGGACAGTCGGAATACCATGCAAACAACTACAAAGTGTGGGCAATTCCATTCTTCGTTTTTTTATTTCCGAGAAAAGAAAATTCGACCTGAATTTTTCTATGCCAGTAGAAATTCACCCTTTTGTTTCACTCTTTACATTCATCTTTCTCGATTTTTTTTCTTTTCGCTAATAGTTGTCCACTTGTGCTTGTGTTTGTTGTTTCTGTGTTTGACTGCATTTGTAGCACACTCACGTACGTTTTAGTCCACACGAAAGTTCTTTACCTTTTTTCTCCTTTCACGATATGTAACAAGTGGTTTAACGGGACGAAGGGCCCCGATCGGGGCTCTTGTACGCTTTGAATTTTTTGAGTGGCACGCGCTTCGCGGATGACTTGATTATCAAATAATGATATCCATTGACCTTTCCCCTCTCCAAAGCAGCCAATGGTTGCTGTAATTTTCGGCGGGCGAGCGAGCCACAAGGTGTTTTTGCAAGTCACTGTCCGATGCATTCAATGTGTG
This sequence comes from Conus canariensis, assembly GCA_033310375.1. NCBI lineage: Eukaryota > Metazoa > Mollusca > Gastropoda > Neogastropoda > Conidae > Conus > Conus canariensis. Next base: position 35,226,417 of record CM065728.1, read on the forward strand.
TCGGCAGTGGCGTCTCAATCCAGCACTACCAGAGAGCAAAGCTCGGAGAGAAGTCGTCATAATCAGCGTTTCACGGCATTAGAAGTGTTAATTACTTCAAAATTAAGGGTCGGACATTAAGGAAGACTTTGACGACAGCAATGGGGTTTTTATTGAAAGTGGAGGTGAAAGTTCAGATACTGAACTCAAAGTGGCTGCACTGTTAGCTGAGGCCAGTGATAGGGAGAGAGGTGGTGGTGATAGCGATAACGCAGCACAGACCAAACAGAGAGGGGAGCGTGCTGGACATTACAGGGGAAGAGTTTATGCGGTTCATGTTGCAAAACTGGCGTCAAGATTTTCGATTTGTTCCTGCTGTGCCACCTTTCACTGGTGAACATGGTTTACACATATCACAAGAATGCCACGCCCCCTTCCAGTTTGTTTTAACAGCTGAAAAAGCATCCTTTGCCACCCCGTGGTCATGTCTAGACTTTCCGAAAACGGTGTATATTTCATTATGGTATACTGTTATTGAGGTTTTTTCATCTCAATTACACACATACATGTCTACACATAATCACGCGCGTGCGAACACACACACACACACACACACCCCACACACACACACACACACACACACACACACACACACAAACACTTGTGAAAGTTATGATAATGATGATTATGAAATATTTTTACATTTTCAGGAAAAAAGCATGGGTGAGTGAAATAAAAAGAAAAAACATCATTTAGATAGAAAATGATTTACTGTGCTCTTGCGTCAGGTGCTGTTGGTGTTCTGCGTGGATGGACAGGAAGCTAGTCCATGCCGTCACTACCAAGGCATCACTGTCAACACCATGACAGATGTGACCACATGCTGTGGGCAGTTCAGGAAACCCCTGGCTGTCCAGAACGTGACTAGGGCGGACAAAAGTGACCAGCTGATCTACATTCTACTGGACCGCAAGACCATGAAGTGGTGGAAAACATTTCTCTTCTACCTCTTCAGCCTGAGCCTCGTCCTGTGTGACAAAATAGTCCAGTGAGCTCATTCACATAATGCCGTACAATATGTTTTAAGTACAACAAGCAGTAGTGTGATGGTAGATGTTTTTAGTTTCTTCTTTCTGTTCTTGTTTGTGTTGGTGTCAAAAGTAGTTGGTCAAAGATATATATATATATATATATATATATATATATATATTGTTAAAAAGGAAAGGTTTAAAATTTTACCTACGTTGTTTCATGAAACCGCATGCGGTTGCAATCGTCAGGATGTGGTGGGTCTGTGCTGCCGGTGTTTTATAACTGCTTGTGTTGTCTGTCATCACGTGCTGTCTGTGTTTTTCGTGTGTTTCTGATTCTTGTTCACTGATAGGAATTTCCACTTGTGCCTGCAGTTGTTAACCATTTCTATCCTGGTGTTTAAGTTGCCATTTGTGGTTTGCACAGTATTATGTATTTTTCTGTTGAGCATAGGTTACATCTTTTTGAAATATTGTTATATGGTGCTGCTCTTTTTATGATTTTCCAGGATATATTGTAGTCTATTTTTTTCTCTTTGAGCTTCCAGATGTATTTACTCAATTCTGTTTGGTTTTTGTATCTTTCTTTGTTAAATGACTGTTTGTGGTTTGCATATCTAGTTTTAAATTGGTTTTCAGTAATACCTATATATGTTTCTTCTGCGTTCTCTGATGTTACAGTGGCTTGGTACACAATGTTGTTGTAGAGGCATTTGTTGCTCAGAGGGCACTGTTCTTTCTTGATGCAGTTGCAAGATTTCCTTTCGTCACCCTCGTTTTTCTCTATACTGCTTTTCATTTTGTTGGTTGAATCAATGTTTTTAAAGTTGGGCATACATGAGTATGATAATTTGATGTTACTTTTGTTAAATATCTTGGATAATTTGTGTTCTTTTGGAAATGATGATGTTAGGATTCTAAAGAATTCTTTCCCTATATTTGTTTTTACTCTTCCGTCATATGGGGGGTTGAACCATATGATCTTCCTTTTCCTGTTCTTCTTGTGTCTGCCCATGTCATTATCTGGATCATATTGTAGTTTGTAGTTGTAGCCGTATAGAGAAAAGCAGTATAGAGAAAAACGAGGGTGACGAAAGGAAATCTTGCAACTGCATCAAGAAAGAACAGTGCCCTCTGAGCAACAAATGCCTCTACAACAACATTGTGTACCAAGCCACTGTAACATCAGAGAACGCAGAAGAAACATATATAGGTATTACTGAAAACCAATTTAAAACTAGATATGCAAACCACAAACAGTCATTTAACAAAGAAAGATACAAAAACCAAACAGAATTGAGTAAATACATCTGGAAGCTCAAAGAGAAAAAAAATAGACTACAATATATCCTGGAAAATCATAAAAAGAGCAGCACCATATAACAATATTTCAAAAAGATGTAACCCATGCTCAACAGAAAAATACATAATACTGTGCAAACCACAAATGGCAACTTTAAACACCAGGATAGAAATGGTTAACAACTACAGGCACAAGTGGAAATTCCTATCGGTGAACAAGAATCAGAAACACACAAAACAGACAGCACGTGATGACAGACAACACAAGCAGTTATAAAACACCGGCAGCACAGACCCACCACATCCTGACGATTGCAACCGCATGCGGTTTCATGAAACAACGTTGTAGGTAAAATTTTAAACCTTTCCTTTTTAACAAATGTTGCTCCCAGTGCGGTTGAGCATTTTTTTTAAATCTCTGTTGGCACTTGCCACCATTATCTATATATATATAACTGCCTTCAGAAGGGATCACGATGGTTCCCTCAGGCAGCTAGTGAGGGGTTTCTCATATTTATAATATATTTCCCCCATTTTCTTCATCTTCATTTTTTTTTTTTTTTTTTCAAAAAGTTCAAATCTTTGCGAAGTCATTATTATAATGACCGAAGAATTGTTAGCCTGCACTTGTTTTCCCCCACTACTTAATTGTTCAGCATTATATATATATATATTATATATATATATATATATATTCATATATATGTATGTATGTGTATATATATATATATTTATATATGTATGTATGTGTGTGTGTGTGATATATATATATATATATATATATATATATATATATATATATGCACACACACAAAACATGAAAAGCAACAGGGCGTTTGATTAAAAACATGAAACTCTTCATTCGTGGCTTATTTTGTCTATTGTAGTCCAAACTGTAAACAGAACCGTCCTTTTTGCCTACCCAGTGGCCTTTCGTATGCTGATTCATACCCATCGGTGTCATACGCACACGCACACACACACACACACACACACGCACACGCACACACACATAGGCGCGCGCACGCGCGCGCACTCAGACAGACAGACAGACAACGACACACTCTCTCTCTTTTTCTCTCTCGCTCTCTCGCTCTTTTGTCATCGTTGTCTCCGGCGTTGTCGTCATCGTCTAGTAGTAGAAGTAGTAGTAGTAGCAGTAGCAGCAGCAGCAGCAATAGTAGTAGCAGTAGCGCAGCAACGGCGTCAGCAGCAACAGCAGCAGTATTTAGGAGGAGAAAGAGGAGGTGGGAGAGGAGGAGGTGGTGGAGGAGGAGATGGAGGCGGAATCGGAGGAGGAGGATCAAGAGTAGCAGTCTTCCAGTGGGCGCTATCTGTGGAGTGCAGAGGCAGAAGGCCGTCTGCGGCTGTGAAGATGGATCTGGGAGTGACCGTTCCTGTAATGGTTTCCTTCGTTCCTTCTGGT
>CM065728.1:35242654-35247654 GCA_033310375.1 Conus canariensis
ACTTTTAAGAGCTGACGCTAAAAGTTCTCTCTTAGGGGAATAGAAGAGCACTGCAGGTTTCATTACTGTTGGAGAATAAGGCGGCATAAAATGGCCTGACGGTGACATGTTCTACCTTCATGTATTACTCACTATTCAATGAGGAAAATGAATTCGGATGAAACTCTACAGTCTAGAAGTAAAAGGAAAAAAAATGGACACAAAGTTGGAGGGAGCTCAGAGGTAAGTAATATGCCTGTCATTGATCCCATTGTTAGCTTGAGAGTGGGACGATTTGTTGTCTGGGTGATTTGCATGTTTTGTTGAGAAAGAAAATAAAAACGCGAGTCAAACAAGAGAAATCAGAATGAAACTCAATGACGTCTCCTGTATGTGCTTAGGAAGTAAACACTTGTGTTCATGACAATAATTATTTGCAAAACATTAAAAGAAGAAGTTAATTTTAAAGAATATGCAATACTGGATTCATTGACTGAAGATTCACTCAGATTATTTTTTTAGTAGAAAATATCGTTTGGTTATTTTAGGTGCGTGCGCTGTCTCTTTACTTTTTTTTTTTTTTTGATAGCCATGATCCAGTCTGCGTGGCCACTAGGGTACCGGTAATACGCTCTCTCTCTCTCTCTCTCTCTCTCTCTCTCTCTCTCTCTCTCTCTCTCTCACCACACACACACACACACACACACACACACACACACACACACACACACCACACACACACACACACACACACCTTCTATTTTTTTACTTACAGCCACACGCGTCTTCTTTAACTAATATATGTTGTCAACGACAACAATATGCATACATAATGCGGCTTCCTCGGTTTCCGGTTAGCCAGTATGAATAATGATTGTCCGCATCAATTAACACCATAATACTGCACTCTTCCCGCATCATGCCGGACGTCACGATATAGGTACCAAGGGAAATCACTCTCTCGTTCTGGATGCTGGCGTGACATCTGATTGCCCAGGACTGGTTCTGTGGTGGAGGCTGTCGTCATAGATATTCGTTCAATTTCCTGATGTATGGAAAAAAGAAGAATAGGACGAACACTGAAACGACAGGTAAAAAAAAAAAGACAAAATGAAGGCGAGAGAAAGAAGGCGAAGTGGGAAAAACATAAACAAAGGAGGAAGAAGACAACAATAACATTTATGATCACGCTGACAAGAAGACTTCCTAAAAGTTAATCGTCTGTCTGTCTATACATGTGTCAAGGAACTACCAATGATAATGACAATACATGCAAACAACATACATCAGAGGAAAAATAAGACTTATAAATAAAGAACAAACTAAGGGAGGAGGAGGAGGAGAACAGGAGGAAGAAGAGGAGGAGGAGGACAAGAAGAAAAAGAAGTAGTAGTAGTAGTAGTAGTAGTAGTAGTAGTAGTAGTAGTATAGTAGTAGTAGTAGTAGAAAGAAGAAGAAGAAGAAAAAGAATAGGAGGCGATAGGTGAGGAGGATAAGGAGGAGGAGGAGGATGGAGGTTAGAGAGCATGAAGGAGGAAGGGGAGAGAGAGAGAGAGAGAGAGAGAGAGAGAGAAGAGAGAGAGAGAGAGAGAGAGAGAGAGAGAGTTCAGATTTCAGACTTCAGATTTTTATTCAGTAAGGCCATTGGCCCATCTGAAGGGGAATGAGCATAATTATTCACATTAAATGTAAGAAACAAATGATTTATCAGGAAACAAAAAACAACAACACAACAAGACTATAAGACGTCATTATTTCTCTGATCTTAAACGCCTTAAACAGAAACATACCTCAATCCCTAATAACCTTATAACTGTTAGAGCTAAGTCGTAACTGTAAACGAAACATGCATGTGCGCCTATGATATTTCTGTGGAATAAATATTTGACGAATATCTTCTAAAGCTGGACAAAGAACATAAAGTGTATTTCATTCTCCTTACCTTGCATACACAATGGACATACCAAGTTATTTTGTCTATGTTGTCTGTATTTAAGTAATGAGTCCTTATGTCAGAAACACCAAATCTGAATTCAGCAATTGATCTTTTCAGATGCATATCCAAATCAAATTTCAGATGAAACTGAGAGCAATGAACACTAGAATAATTTCTGTACAAATCATAACGTCCACTACTTCGCAAATGGTTCTCCCACATTGCCATCTACAGTCAATCAACCTTTGCCTGAAAACATGAATAAACTGGCTTTGATTTCCAACACCCTGTGACAGCCAGACATCCCCAAATCCGTGCTTACACAGAAACAGACGTACATTTGAAACCCAGTTTGTTTTTATCTTTACATCCAACTGAACAACATTTCATAAAACTTACAAGGTAATCTATAATGCTCCATGTGTAAAAGCTTTAACCAATACCGAACACATCTAATGGCTGAACGATTGAACAGTGGATATCTATTGGTCTCCCCATACACCAAATCATTAGAAATACGCCTGCCAAAACATAGAAACCTCTTCAACGCAAATAGATGTATTGCCTCGCAATGAACAACAGCATTATCCAAGCCCCAACTTTTAGCCCCATGCATCAAATCAGGCTGTATTTTGGAACCAAATATTTTTAGAAATAGCTCAAGCGAATTGTTATTCAAAACAATCAATCTTTTTATGACACAAATCAAAGCATTCTTTGCCCCACATGTAAGATCTTTACAGGTAAAGGTAAAACTAAGGCGTGTAGAAAAATAGATCCCTAAATATTTATATATGTTCAGCACAGGTATAGTAAGTCCGTCATACGTCCATCTTTTTCTGAGAGAGAGAAGAAGAAGAAGAACAAGAAGAAGAAGGAGGAGGAGGAGGAGGAGGAGGAGGAGGACGATAAGATTATAGCAATGAGAACTTTGCATGTCCTCACCTTTCAAATCGCATGTGCTCACGCGAGCCTGCTCCATCAATACACAGAATTGTAGCAAACCCATACACTTACATACCTTCAACACCAGGTCCAGCCAATACCTTTACCGAGAAGCTTCGAAGACAAAGTGGTACTTCGACATTTATGTTTGTCCTCATTGACGGAGAGAGAGAGAGAGAGAGAGAGAGAGAGAGAGAGAGAGAGAGAGAGAGAGAGAGAGGAGGAGAGGGAGGGAGGGAGGAGGGAGAGACAGAGATAGAGAGGCAGTAAGACATAGAGCGACAATGAGAAAGAGACAGAGAGAGAGAGAAAGAGAGAGAGAGAGAGAGAGAGTGAGAGGAGAGAGAGACAGACAGACAGACAGACAAAAAGAGACGGAGACAGAGAGGCGCAGGGGAAGCGAAGTGGAGGCCGGATTGCGATATAAAAAAAATGATTGAAAGGTCAGCGCCAGAGAACCTTTCCCTCAGGAGATGGCTCCATCTCTGGATTGGGATGGATACGTCGCTGTCTGGCCTTCCACTCGGCGAGGGGGGTGGGGGGTGGGGGAGAGGTGGTGGAGTGCGTGAATAATCTACATATTCCTCGCAATATTCGTCGGCTCTTCCAATGACATGCTTGTTAAAGCATTTAATTTGCAGTCGTCTCCGGTTCCCCTTCCCCCATATACCCCTTTCCACTTTACAACCTCTCTCTCTCTCTCTCTCTCTCTCTCTCTCTCTCTCTCCCACACACACACACACACACACACACACACACACACACACACACACACACACACACACACACACACACACACACACACTCGTTTACACATGCTTGCACACCCACCCGCACCCACCCATTCGCACACCCACACCCACCCACCCACCCACCCACACGCGCACACACACACACACACAAGCTCTCTCTCTCTCTCTCTCTCTCTCTCTCTCTCTCTCTCTCTCTCTCTCTCTCTCTCTCTCTCTCTCTCTCTCTCTCTGAGAGAGACTGCTACGACTACAAAACAAGAACAAAAGGCAATCACGCTGTAAAGTTCAATGTCTGTATGAAGTTTGATAAGACGTTTACATTTGCTTAGGAATTAAATCTGTCAAACAGTTCATATAAATGTCCACATATATCTTGATACGAATTTTCTATTTGCCTTGGTATAAAATCTAATTTCTTGGGAACCAAACTCACCCGACTGTTCTGGTCCACTTCGATGGAAAAGGCATGGAACTAAATGGATGGTACTTGTCTGAAATGATGCCCAATGGCCGCTTGCTGATTGGCCAGTACAGACCAGAGGCCTCAATTACAGTCTACTGTGCGGAGGGACATTGTCGGACGAAGATTGAGGCCAAAGGGCTAACGCCCAATGCCTTCCCTTCTGGGACTAATAGTCCAGCGCTTCTGGTCTCACGTCTGATGAAGTGGGGGGAGGGGGGGGGGGGGCACATAAAACGCCCTGGTAGCAGTGGTTTTTTCCCCACCAGAATTAACCCTGTATTCAATCAATACACCATGGAATGATGAGTCTGTAGTTTGGAACAAAATACAAATGGACGTGTGTAGGTGAGGGAGGTATGTCACGTTCTTGTGTTTAAGACCTGTTTGTGCCTTAGGGATGACAAAAGGATTGCTTGTTTAGGTGAGAGACTTAATTCATTGGAACGATAGACCATTTTGATGCCAGATGTAGATATTGGGTTGGAAGTGAATGCAAAATGTGATTGATTTTCCTGGTTTGTGTTGCAAAAAAATGAATAAAAATGACTAACTTGACAATATGAAACAAACGACGATTTCTGACCAACAACGAAAGTTTTATTTAAATAGTTTGAAAAATTCTGGGCATGAGCAGCAGATCTAAGAGTAAGGAACGGGAAGGATGGAGAAAAAAATAGGAATGTATATGGCATGATCATGTATTGCTTGCGGATGTTGTGTCCTGTTGTATACAATGCCAAAGAGAGAGAGGTTGTCTGGCAACTATTCAAGTCAAAAAGCTGACACTAAAATCCATGTCAAGTGTTCCCAACAAAACTGATTTCATTCAGTCGTATAAACGGGGAGGGATCAAGGTTGACAACTGAAAACTCAGAATAAAACTGTACGTTTATAGGGCTTGGGGAGACAGAAAGATTGTAACATG
>CM065728.1:35255154-35270154 GCA_033310375.1 Conus canariensis
ATGAGTCCCGGACTTAGATTTGGAGGGGTGGGAACACAGTGGTTGAGGACAAGGGTGGTCGTGATCAGATGAGGGGGTTGGTGGCACGGCTCAGGAAACTGATGGCAAGCGAATTAGCTCTCTCTCTCTCTCTCTCTCTCTCTCTCTCTCTCTCTCTCACTCTCCTCTCTCTCTCTCTCTCTCTATTCTCTCTCTCTCTATGTCTCTCTCTCTCTGTCTCTCTCTCTCTGTCTGTCTGTCTGTCTGTCTGTCCTCTCTCTCTCTCTCTCTCTCTCTCTCTCTCTCTCTCTCTCTCTCTCTCACCACTAAGAATGAGATTCAGTTCAGGACACAAAGAAATGGCGTGGAAAGAGCGGAGGTCTCTAAATCAAAGGCTGACTGAGGACGGGTTCACTGGCCCATGTCTGTGGCACGGCCCTGGCCTTTGTTTCTCAAGCTCGGTTGTTTTAGGAAGACTCGGGGAAAGGAAGGACAGGACTGAAGCTCAGTTGTTTGAGGAAGACTCCTGAAGGGAAAGGACAGGACTGAAGCTCAGTTGTTTGAGGAAGACTCCTGAAGGGAAAGGACAGGACTGAAGCTCAGTTGTTTGAGGAAGACTCCTGAAGGGAAAGGACAGGACGGAAGCTCAGTTGTTTGAGGAAGACTCCTGAAGGGAAAGGACAGGACGGAAGCTCAGTTGTTTGAGGAAGACTCGTGAAGGGAAAGGACAGGACGGAAGCTCAGTTGTTTAGAAGACTCTTGAAGAAGGACAGACGGAACTCATTGTTAGACTCATGAAGGGAAAGGACAGGACGGAAGCTCAGTTGTTTGAGGAAGACTCCTGAAGGGAAAGGACAGGACGGAAGCTCAGTTGTTTGAGGAAGACTCGTGAAGGGAAAGGACAGGACGGAAGCTCAGTTGTTTTAGGAAGACTCATGAAGGGAAAGGATAGGACGGAAGCTCAGTTGTTTTAGGAAGACTCCTGAAGGGAAAGGATAGGACGGAAGCTCAGTTGTTTTAGGAAGACTCGTGAAGGGAAAGGACAGGACGGAAGCTCAGTTGTTTGAGGAAGACTCGTGAAGGGAAAGGACAGGACGGAAGCTCAGTTGTTTGAGGAAGACTCGTGAAGGGAAAGGATCAGACTGGAAGTCATGTTTAGAAGACTCCTGAAGGAAAGGATAGACGAAGTAAAATGGTTCAGGATGAGACGAGGAATCTTGTCTGACACACGTTCCTAGTACCTGTTACTGTTCTCTCTGTGTGTGTGTGTGTGTGTGTGTGTGTGTGTGTGGTGTGTGTGTGTGTGTGTGTGTGTTGTGTGTGTGAGGGGAACTGTAAGCGTGCATGCGTGCGTGTGTGTGCGTGCATACGGTGTGTGTGTGTGTGTGTTTGTGTGCGTGCGTGCGTGCGTGTGTTGTGTGTGTGGGGGGGGGGGGGGCGTATACTTGAACCGATACTCAGGTGTTGTAGAATTACAAGAGAAGATAGAACCGAAAGGGAAAAGAGGAGAGAGAGAGAGAGAAGAGAGAGAGGAGAGAGAGAGAGAGAGAGAGAGATGAGGATGCTGAGTGGAGGGAGAAGCGTGGTGGGACGGAGAATGGGGCTTGATTGGGACAAAGATTGAGAAGTCAGTGCCAGAACCATTCTCTCAGGAGATGGTCTTGTCTCTGGATGGGGATGAATACTTTCCTGGCAGGCCTTCCACTCGAGATGCAGAGACTGTACGAACGATCTGCACGTTGCAACTAACTCGTCCGTCCTTCCTACAATACACTTTTTAGAGGGAATTTCATTTTCTACTCCTTTTCCTCTTACCCTTCCTCCCTTCTACCCCTTTTCTTTCTCTATCTATCTCTCTCTATCTCTATCTTTTTCACACACACCCCCCTCCTCCCCCCCCCCACACACACGCACTCACGCACGCGTGCGCATGCACATACACTTACAGATACACGCACACACACACACACACACACACACACACACACACACACACACACACACACACACACATCACAGAGAGAGAGAGAGAGAGAGAGAGACAGAGACAGAGACAGAGAGACAGAGAGAGACAGAGAGAGACGTGCACACGCACAGAAAGGGCACATGGTTCTTTGCAGAGGTTTCTCAACTGGCGATTCCATAGTGATGGCTCATGGAGCAGTTCACCGGAGACCCCCCCCCCCCCTCCCCCCCCCCCGCCTCCCTACCCCTCTCCACACACACACATGCATATGCACAATCGGATACAATGCACGTAAGCACACACATACTGGCATTATGATGAGGTTATGTTCGTGCACTGATCAGTTCATAGTGTGTGAGGTTTGTTTGCTTGTGTTGTCAGTTTCTTTGCTTTTGGGGGAAGAGGGGGAGGGCCTGGGTGTGCGTGTGTGTGTGTGTGTGTGTGTGCGTGTGCGTGTGCGTGTGTGTGTGTGTGTGTGTGTGTGTGTGTGTGTGTGTGTGTGTGTGTGCATGGGTGTGTGTGTCTGTCTGTCTGTCTCTCTGTGTGAACTTTTGAGTTGCGTTCGGATTTGGGCAGACCTAAATATGCTGCGAGTGAAGTGTGTAATATTTGTATTCTGATACACTTTTTAAAATTCTCATTACCTTATTCTCAAACACCTCTCTCTACCATCGCCACCTTTTCTTAAATCAATTAATCCTTTCACGATCTTATTCAGGAAGAGTATAAAATGCTGAAATGGGAGTGTTTTAAGGTTTGGCATTTGATTAATTGTAAATATTGATGCTATGTCTTTTCTGTGGGATAGTCCTTGCCCAGTCTGCATGTCAGCAAGGAATAAAAGCAATCTTGTCACCCATAGCCCCCCCCCCCCCCCCCCCCCGTTTCTTCTCTCTCTCCCCTCTCTCTCTCTCTCTCTCTCTCTCTCTCTGTCTCTCTCTCTCTCCTCTGTCTCTGTCTCCTTCATAACGTTAGTATAGAAAACTGATTTAAACATTTTCAGAAACCTCTTGAAAATAATGCCAGTAATATTATGGAAGATGAAGGCCTTGCAGTTAACAATGTGAGAAAATGACACCGATGTGGTAATAATATCGATGATGATGGGTGCGCCTTTGCGTTGTGTGTGTGTGTGTGCGTGCGTGCGTGCGTATGTGTGTGTGTGTGTGTGTGTGTGTGTGTGTGTGTGTGTGTGTGTGTGTGTGTGTGTGTGTGCATGCTCGTGTGCACGCACGTGTTTGTGTGATTTATTGATTTTTAACGTGTTTTAGTATGCTGCGTAGAATTCTCTGTGGTCTGCTTTACAATACCCCTGTTAACAAGCTGACAAGATAAGGTGGACATCCACTCTAAATGCAAAGCCAAAAATGGAAACGATCAAACCTGATTTTTCCACACTAGACGTGGGTACGTTTTCTTTTTTCGGGTTTCGTTTAAAACATGATACTGTCAATGGCGTTTTGACTACAAAAAAATTGATTGAGTTAAAAAAAATCATGCCAGTCAACTATAAGCAGAGATAAAAAAAAAGGAAACAAATGACATTTTAAAAAGAGACGTAGTACCAATACTACGTCACTGGCATACCTACCACCTGTACCACCGCGCAAAAAGGCAGGGTCCTCAAATATGGGGTCGAAGGATCCCTGCCAGATTAGCTCCCCTGAAGTTCCAGTGTGACCAACAAGGAGAACAAGTTACATGGTCCGGTGGAGCCCTGGCTTGTCACGCAGGAATAAGTGCTGGATTCAGAGCATGAAGAGTTGGGAGACAGTGGCAGAGGAAGGGGGTGGTTCTGATCCGATGAGGGTATAGGTGGTACGACTCACAAACCTGATGACAAGAGAGATAACTCTCTCTCTCTCTCTCTCTCTCCTCTCTCTCTCTCTCTCTCTCTCTCTCTCTCTCTTTGACCGCCAGTAATGAGATCCAGGACACAAAGAAATGGCGTGGAAAGACCAGAGCTATCTAAATCAAAGACTGATTAAGCACGAGTTCACTGGCCACCGACAGTGGCACTTCACTGGCCTTCGCTTCTCAGGCTCAGTTGTTTTAGGACACTCAGACAGAAAAGGATAGGGCTGAGGTACAACGGTTTAGGACGAGACACGAGAGATGTGTCTTGCCGTCCATTCTTCTCACTTGACACTGTTCTAAGCGTGTCGAGGTTGGCAGTGGTGGGACAGCGGGTGAGAGTGGAGTGTGTGTGTGTGGTGTGTGTGTGTGTGTGTGTGTGTGTGTGTGTGTGTGTGTGTGTGTGTGTGTGTGTGCGTGTGTTTCAGTGTGTGTGTGTGAGGGAGAGGATGCTGAGAGAGAGAGAGAGAGAGAGAGAGAGAGAGAGAGAGACAGACAGACAGACAGACAGACAGACAGAGAGACGGACAGACGGACAGACGGACGGACAGACAGACAGACAGACAGACAGACAGACAGACGGACAGACAGAATTGCTGATTCCAGTGACGCTGTCATCGCCCAGATCTTATGACCAAACGTGACTAGTTCCACTATTTTCCTGCATGGTAGGTCTGATGTATTCTAAAGTGTCTCTCTTCCGTAGGAATAGGCATTAATGGCAGATAAAACCAGAGCTGGCTGATGGCTCTTCAGGTCGTGGGTTAACTCTCTCCTTCATCATAACCATCATCCTCATCAGCGGTCCGACAGTGTTGGTTCCATGATTAGATCAGCTGTCTGTCATCACCAAGAACGTCCAGAAAATGATTAGTAATGAACCGTCTGGAAACTAAGCATGAAAGTACATTAGCAAAACGCGAAAACGCCGTACCCTCTCAGTCCTTTGGTACCTATATGGGAGACACACATTTTACACTACTGTACTCCAACTACAAGAAGCCAATAACAATGCTAGAAGGCATTTTCAAACGAGGCGTTTACTTTTACATTCGTTTTTAAGGTATGCTTAAAATGATAGCAGAAAACCCTTTTTTTTTGTGATGATCAATTGTATGGTTAGGATGCCGCTTTCGTTCTTTTCTTTTTAGTTATGTTTGTTTTTGTTTTCTTTATTTGTTTCTTTTGATATAGATAGCTGCATCCTGTAACAAAAGTATCACAGAGAGAGAGAGAGAGAGAGAGAGAGAGAGAGAGAGAGAGAACACATTTATTTTTGCTGAGACTAGTTTCCATTGAATACGTATACACTGAGCAGTTTCTGATATTTGAATTCAAAGGAACTTTGAAAAAAAAAAGTATTCTCCTCATGTGGGGATGCTAGGCCTAAATGGGTTTAAATGACTCACGTGCACTGTAGAAATTGGTTACGCGTGTGCATGATACGTCTTCTATCCGTAAAGTGACACTATTACTATTGAAACCATAAAAACAAAATCCAAACTAAACGTGCGCGAGTACCATTTGTGTACAATAGTCTCCCTTAGATATTTTTATCCTATATGTCATGCTTCGCTATTATTCTGTTCAAGTTATCAGTCTGCATTCTGTTTTGTAACTGTTTTTTTAAAACAAATCCAACCAATAGGCAGAGTTACTGTCGGGAAGAAAGTTATTTCTTTTGGATTGTCCGCGAGGTGGGGTATATTACCACAGAGAGTTAAAAACACACTCACTCACACACACACACACACACACACACACACACACACACACACACACACACACACACACACACACAAAATAACCGTAGCAAAAAAAGCAACTCTGTTTGAACGAGCCCCACAGCTATCTAAGTCAGAGATGATTGAGCACGAGCGCACTGCAGATCAGATCTAAAAGTGTGGCATCTGGCTTTGGCGGAACAATTCTCCATGGTAAATCGCGTTTGGAGAAAGACGGGATCGAATTTTGTGAGCCTTGATCTTTGTGTGTGTGTGTGTGTGTGTGTGTGTGTGTGTGTGTGTGTGTGTGTGTGTGTGTTGTGTTGTGTGTGCGTGCGTGCGTGCGTGGTGTGTGTGTGTGTGTGTGTGTGTGTGTGTGTGTGTGTGTGTGTGTGTGTGTTTGTTTGTGTGGGTGGGTGGATGGGTGTGTGTGTTTCAGAGAGAGAGAGAGAGAGAGAGAGAGAGAGAGAGAGAGAGAGAGAGAGAGAAGAGACTGACTGACTGACAGATGTAAAGAAAGAAATAGAGAGAGACCGCGAGAGACAGAGACAGAGAGAGAGAGAGAGAGAGAGAGAGAGAAAGAGAGCATGCATGTGTGTACCGGTGTGAAGAGAGAGAGGGAGAGAGACAGAGAGAGACAGAGCGAGACACAGAGAGAGAGACAGACAGACAGAGAGAGAGAAAGAGACAGAGAGAGAGAGGAGGGGGGAGACAGACAGAGACAGAGAGTGAAAAACATGCACTGACGAAGAAAAAGAAAGAAAGAAAGAAAGAAAACAAATGGAAAGAAACAAAGAGAGGAAGACAAAATAACCACTTGTGTGTCTCCGGGCTGCTGAACTACGCTCGAACGTAACCCCCCCCCCCCCCCCCCCCCCATCTCCACTCTCAACCCCATCGCTCTCAAGTCTAGAT
Organism: Conus canariensis; assembly: GCA_033310375.1. Lineage (NCBI taxonomy): Eukaryota > Metazoa > Mollusca > Gastropoda > Neogastropoda > Conidae > Conus > Conus canariensis. The sequence goes on from CM065728.1 coordinate 35,261,593, forward strand.
TCATACGATTGTTGTCCTCTAGCCTCCGTAGTTCATATGATTAAAAAAAGAAAAAGACGAAAGGGGAACGTGCAAGGAATGTAACTGCATTTCCTTCTGAACAGAAGTCACCACTACAGATGGTACGTGAGAAATCGATGATGGCCGGGCTTCTGAAGTTTGTGAGACTCCGTCGTACAGATGTGACACTTTCCGATTAAACGAGAGGCATTATCTATCTATCGCCATTGATGTGATTCCATTTTGTTCAGGGCTGATACTTTTGCTGATGCGAGGCTCCCCACTACGAAAACAAACCCTCAAAAGTCGATGGAATGCCCTGACTGCGGTACGCAAATTAGGACATGAGACATCCAGTGAAAGTCCTATTAGAATTTCATCTGAAATCGCCTGTTACCTGTAAATGTACCGCACACAATACTCTGGGTGAGTTTTCCTGTTTGAGTGCACTAAAGTAGGGAGTTTGTCTTTCGCGTGCCCACAATGATAGTACAAAATGAAGACCGTAGCGCATCAGCATCGGATTACTTGACCTTTACAGCTTTCTGTGCATTTGACCTTTACAGCTTTCTGTGCATTTCTCTCGACGTGGAAAGCTTTCTTGCATTAGGTTTCCTCGCCAATCGCCAGAATAGGACATTGCTCAACAATCGCCGACATAGGACATAGTTCAACAATCGCTAAAAAAAAAAGGCCATTGTTCAACAATCAAAGCCTACTGGGATCCCATTATGCCACAAATGGTCAAACTATGTAATGCCACCGCTCCTTCTATGACGGAGGATTAAGCTGAAGTCCCTTCTACTAACAGATAATCAATGCTCACGCCATAGGAGGAAATGGAGAACACAGTGTCGGTGCGGATGTGATCATCGCAGTAATTTCCTGTGCTTCATTTCCATAGTTCCCCCTTGGAACTTTATTTCCTTGCAGAGGACAGTATGACAAACCGATATTCCATTGTTTCTGACAGCGTTTCTTCGCATGGATGCAGGTCTAATTCCAGCCATTGATCCATGCAGTCTTTTAATCTGGTGGGAAATAGGAAGAGTAGAAGAATAAGAGAGAGAGAGAGAGAGAGAGAGAGAGAGAGAGAGAGCGAGAGAGAAGACTCAAGATCATTTATTCATGGTTAGGCACCGCCCCTCATGAAGGGGTGCAGGGAAATAATTATGATCATAGGAGCGCCATAAGAACCACAGACATGCATAACTAACATATATTCAGGAACTAACTGAAGATAGCGTAAGGGATCGCAGTTTGAAGGCTTAAGGTAACTGCATCGACAAATTTTTGACTGTTTGTATATGGGAACATTTGCAATATATCTGGTGCCACGCGAACAGCATGTCCTGCTATGAATATAAAATGACCCTTTCTAGTGTGTAATGATCCTTCTTTTCTTGAGACCGAAATTTACTAATTCAGCAGCAGCAACTAGATTACGAATCAATGGTTTCAGAATGGGGTGATGATGATGATAATGATGACGATGATGATAATGAAGATAATGATGATGATGATGATGATGATGATGACAACAATGATGATGATGGTAATGATGACGACGACAGTGATGATGATGATGGTGATGATGATGATGATGATGATGGTGATGATGATGATGATGATGCTCCTGCTGCCGCCGCCGCCTCTGCTGCTCCTGCTGCTGATCCTGATTTTCCTTTTGCTCATTATCATCATCGGTTCGGTCTCGGTCTTCTCCCCTGCAATATCTGTCCTCTTCTCTTCACTTCCATTTCGTACTTTTAGTTTTTCACCCACGCCACACTTCCTACTAAGTCCTGCCTGAAAAAGAAAAAAAAAAAAGAAACTACGTCGAAACGCATTGTGTGTCCTTTTCAATGTTCAGTTCCTTTCTTTGGTGGCTCAGTAAGGCTATTTTTGCTTTGAATAAATCACTGAACTATCCGTGTATACTGTTGGTAAAAAAAAGGCCTCTTGGGTATATGATTAAAATAAAAGTGCAAACATGTGGGTTATTTTATTTTTATGCTGATTCTGTTTTCATCGAAAATTGCTTTTTTTCTGTGGTGGATTAGGAATGAAACTGCCGGATGCCCTCATATTTTTTTGTATCTTTATCCTGATACGTTTTAAATATCTGAAGCACTTACAGCCATTTTTGTCGATGATTTTACTTCTCTTGCGCTTTAAGGAAAACTGATAATCGGATCATGTTTTTCTCATGACCTTTAAGATTCTGAACTGTGGTATTTCTCAGATGATATTCAGTAGCAGTTAGTCTATAATACTCTTTTGAGGTAGAAGACCCGTTTCTTTACAAATTGCAAGAATAAGTGAATGGGAAAATCCACTTTCAGCTAGTTCTTATGCCTTAGAATCTCTCTCTCTCTCTTTCTCTTTGTCTGTCTGTCTGTCTGTCTGTTTGTCTGTCTCCCCCTCTCTCTCTCTCTCTCTCTCTCTCTCTCGCTCTCTCTGTCTGTCGGCCGCTCTCTCTCTCTCTCTCTCTCTCTCTCTCTCTCTCTCTCTCTCTCTCTCTCTCTCTCCCTCTCTCTCTCTCTTTTTCGCGCGCGCACACGCGCACTGAATATCCTCAATAAGAATTATGCCCTGTCTTCATGCTCAGTCGTGCTCACATTCTTAACTATCGCCCATGATATGATCAATTTCCTTCAGGTCATTATTCCTAGGCAGCAAAGAGGCTCTGCCTTTGATTTCCATTGGTTGTGGTGAATAAAACTCTCTCTCTCTCTCTCTCTTCTCTCTCTCTCTCTCTCTCTCTCTCTCTCTCTCTCTCTCTCTCTCTCTCTCTCTCTCTCTCCTTTGTTGCCGAAGGGGGGAGGGGTGTTAAATACATTGACTAGAACATGTCATGAATCATGTATGATTTCATTGTTGTTGTTGTTGTTGTTGTTGTTGTTTTGCTGCTGCTGCTGCTTCTAATCGTGATGATGATGATTATGATGATAATGATGATGATGATGAGGAGGAGGAGGAGATGGTGCAGGAGTTGGAGGGGAGGAGGAGGTGGATTATGATGATGATGATGATGACGACAACGACGACGACGACGACGATGATGATGATGATGATGATGATGTTGATGATGATGATGATGATGGTGACGACGACGACGACGATGCAAATGATCTTGCATTTGATCTGGTCAGTATGCCTGTGTTTTTCAAATAGCTGTGTATCTATCTTTGTGCTTGTTCGTAAACACATGCGTGCACCTTCAATTATTCCTCCCAAAAGAGGGTCTTGATACGTACATGATACAGAGACTCCCTTGTTTCCTTCTTCACTTCTTCGTTTGATGCCAGCCAATATCCGTGTCTTCTCACGACTGACCTTAGAGGTGCTTAAAAGACTTGAAGAGCAAAACAAAGATAATTTCCTGCTATCGTATTAATTTTTATTCATTCATTTATTATCAGTTTATTTATCTAGTTATTTCTGTGTTTATTTATTTATTCAATTATTCATCTATTTTCATTTATTTCTGTGTTTATTTATTTGTGTGTTTATTTGTTTATTTCTTTATGTGCTTATTTATTTGTTTATCTACTCACTCATTTGAATCACTCCCATGTTTGCCGTACTAGTTTGGTTTCGGATGATGAACAACACAAGGAGAAGCCTTCTGACAGTCGTAGTTAGTGCAGTTGAGCAGTGGTTACACTGAAAGCTCTCTCCTATTCTTCTATCGACTCTGTCAGTGCAATGACGCTCTAACAAAGGGTGAACTTGTTATGAGTCTGACAACAAGTCCTATTCTTGATTACTGACATCTTTATATGCAAGTGTTGGAAGACTCCAGCTCATGTCTGAGCCATTTCTAAGACAGTTTTTTTTTTTTTTTTTTACGAAAAGAGGTATATTGGAGGACGAAGAAGTGGAGATACTGAAACAATGTAAATGTGTGTGTGCATGTGTGTGTGTGTGGGGGGGGGGGGAAGAGGGGGTGCGTGTGTGTGTGTGGTGTGTGTGTGGTGTGTGTGTGTGTGTGTGTGTGTGTGTGTGTTGTGAGTGTATGCGTGTGTGTGTGGTGTGTGTGTGTGTGTGTGTGTGTGTGTGTGTGTGCGTGCGTGCGTGGTGTGTGTGTGTGTGTGTGTGTGTGTGTGTGTGTTGTTGTGTGTGTGTGTGTGTGTGTGTTGTGTGTGTGTGTGTGTGTGTGTGTGTGTTGTGAGGACAGGGACATACAGGCGAGGTAAAGGGGTGTGAGTAAAAACACTTAAACGAGGTGGCAGGGGAGGGGGTGGGTGAGGTAAGAGAATTTGTGTTACTCAATGTTAAAAAAAAATATTTAAAGCTAAAACAAGTTGAATTGGAGTTCGGGAAATGTCACTGGTATTTTTCAAAGAAGGTTTAATGGAAGTTTGATTTTTTGCGATCTTCCAAATAATTTCAGATTGTGATTTGAGAAAACTTCCTAAAAACCTGGATTGTAACTGTCGTTTCATGTGCATCTGGTTTGTTATATATTTTGAACACTTGATATAAGACCTTGTAGCCTGAGGAGATAAATGGCAGTTTTTGTTGTACTCGATCAAAATCATGGCATATATATTATCAATTCATTTGGAACTGGACGATCTTAACGATAGTTCGTGTAAGTTTCCTATTTTCGTCTTCTTATCCAGCTTGTCTTCTCCTTTTTCTTATTCTTGTTCTTGTTCCTTTTTTTGTTCTTCTCGGTTTAATTTTTGTTTTTTGTTCTTTTTTTGTTGTTCTTGTTTCTTGTTTCTACTTCTTCTTCTTCCTCTTCTCTCTCTTCTCTTCTTCTTCTCTCTCTCTCTCTCTCTCTCTCTCTCTCTCTCCTCTCTCTCTCTCTCTCTCTCTCTCTCTCTCTCTCTCTTCTCTCTCTCTCTCTTTTTTCTTGTGCCTGACACTAAATTTCCTGTTCAGGAAATGTGAATTGTTTTCATGCGCAATCACGCCCACCTTCTTATTTGTGCCATGAAATTGCCCTTTTCTTTAGAACCATTCTTTTTATGCGCGAAAGAAATATTAGAATTGGATTTCCATTACATGTGGTGGATAATCTCACGCGCGCGTACGTGTGTGGTGTGTGTGTGTGTGTGTGTGTGTGTGTGTGTGTGTGTGTGTGTGTGTGTGTGTGTGTGTGTGTGTGTGTGTACGAATGCGGATGTGTGCACACGCACACACACACGCACGCACACACACACACACGCACGCACGCACACACACACACACACACACACACACACACACACACACACACACACACACACACACACACACACAGTCCCTTCTCTCATGAATCAGAACACCCCCACCATTTTATTCCCCTGCTCCATTAACCTACAACGCGGGCAACGGACTTGTCCAAACGCAGTCCTTCAACGCAGGAACGGGATTAGAATAATGTGGGTATTGAAGGACGTGAAAGTTCAGTCTCCGAGCATTGTGGCGTTTTTGTCATTGCATCTGTCGCTGGGATGTAGTGCTGGGAAAGCCGGAAGGAAGCTGACATTTTGCCCATTGGAATGGAACAGTGACCTCCAAAATTGCTTCTTGTCCTCTTTTACTCTTTCTGAAAGAAATGTGGAACGAGTAGTATTTCTCTAGCATATTGAAAGAGAGAGAGAGAAAGAGAGAGAAAGAGAGAGAGAGAGAGAGACAGACAGACAGACAGACAGACAGACAGCGACACAGAGAGACAGACAGACAGCGACACAGAGAGACAGAGAAAGACAGAGGTGAAGAGAAAGATAAGCAAAGACAGAACTAAAGACACGCGAAGGGGTGGGGAGAGAGAGAGAGAGAGAGAGAGAGAGAGAGAGAGAGAGAGAGAGAGGAAGAAGAAGAAGAAGGGACAGACAGACAGACAACTACACACAAACGACAGAGAGGAGAGAGAGAGAGAGAGAGGGGAGAGAGAGAGAGAGAGAGAGAGAGAGAGAGATGTATTTGTGAACACACGTGTTACTTATTTTTCATCTCTTTGTTTTCTAGCACCGAAATGACCTGACCTCATTCAACCTCTGTTGTTCTTCACAGTCAGTGCATGACACAGAACAATAGCGGCAAGAACATTAACAACAAGATCATGCATATTCAAATATGTCATGCTTGATTCAATCTGCCTCCTTCGAAACTGCCAACTATGAAAAAAAATAATAGTACAGCCAGCCCATGTCTCATGCTACGTCAAATCTAATTCAGAAAACCGCTTTATTCTTTCGTTGATTTATTTATTTTATTTTACTTATTTAGTTGTTGTTGTTGTTGTTGTCGTTGTTTTCTTTCTTTACAGCATCCTGTTATTCATTTTAGTTGTGAGCAGACGATCTGAACGGTAGAATTCCCTTGGGACAGAGGGAGTGGAAGGATATAAGACGAGTCTTGATCTCTCCTGTGAAACTGAGGGCAACACAGAGTAGAATGACGAAAATCACAGTGTGACCTCTGCCAAGTACAATATATGATTTAGTATTATATGACCAATATAGTAGTCTGATTTGGTCGTTCTGTTCAACTGATGGAGTATTACTTTGGCATTGTGTAGATATACTTAGACTATAGGGGGGAAGGGGAGAGAGAGAGAGAGAGAGAGAGAGAGAGAGAGAGAGAGAGAGAGAGAGAGAGAGAGAGAGAGAGAGAGAGAGAGTTGTTTGCGAACAAGCGAACTGGATGCTTTTGACCTCTGCGCTTTCTACCACTTAAATGACCTGATCTTCCTCAACCTCTTTGGTCTTCGCACGCAATACATGACGCAGAACAATAACGACAAACACATCAACAAAATGGTCATGCATATTCAAATACGTCATACTTGATTTAATTTGCTTCCTTCTAAACAGCCAGTCTCCCTGAAAAAAAAAAATGTACGCCAGCCCATGTCTCAAACTCTGTCAACTCTTATTCAGAAAACTGCTTTATTCTTTCCTTTCCGTTGTTTCGTTTGTTGGCATCATCGTGTCATTTAGTGTAGCTGACAGCAGCAGATCTGCATGGGAGTGTTCGCTTGGGGCAGAGGCGGTGGAAGAATATAATAAGAAGCTTCAGTTCTCCTGTGAAACTGAGGGCAACGATGTGTAAACTGAATACAAAATGTGTAATTGACCTCTACCAAACACAACTGATTGTTGAACAGACAGCAGTTATTTTTCCCCTCCGTCTGTTCAACTGATTAGGGGTTTTGTCGGTAGTGTGTATGTATGCTAAGACTGTGGTCAATACAGAGAGAGAGAGAGAGAGAGAGAGAGAGAGAGAGAGGAGAGAGAGAGAGAGAGAGAGAGAGAGAGAGGAGGGACATTTGTAAACAAACGTGTTGGTTATTTTCGACCTTTTCATTTTCTACCACGGAAATGACCTGACCTTGCTCAACCTCTTTCGTTCTTCACAGACAATACATGACACAGAACGATGACGACAAAAGCATCAACAAAAAGATCATGCATATTCAAATGTGCCATACCTGTTTTAATTTGCTTCTTTCTTTACAGCAGGCCATGACAAACAGTTATAGCCAGCCCATGTCTCCTGCTCTGTCAGCTTTCATTCAGAAAACGTTCTTTATTCTTTCGGTTTTATTGTTTTGTATGTTCACATCATTTTGTCATTTATTTTACCCGACAGCAGCCAGATCTGCATGGAAATATTCGATAGCAGCAGAGAGAGACGAAGAATGTAATAAGGAGCTTTATATCTCTGTGACATGGACGGCAAAACTGAATAAAATGAATAAAATCACGTATTGACCTTTACCAAGTACAATATATTATTCCGTATTCTACGACCAGTACAGTAGTTTGTTTTGGTTGGTCTATTTAACTGATGGGGTACATATTTGGCAGTGTGTATGTACACTAATCAAGAGAGAGAGAGAGAGAGAGAGAGAGAGAGAGAGAGAGAGGAGAAGAGAGACTGACAGAGAGAGACACATAGAGAGAGAGACATAGAGAGAGTGGTTTGTGAACAAACGCGTTGGTTATTTTCGACCTCTATGTCTTCTACCACATAAATGGCCTGACCTTACCCAACCTTTTTTTTTTCTTCATAAACAAAACAACACAAAAACCTTAACAGAAAGATCATGCATATTCAACTATGTCATGATTAATTCAGTTTGCTTCCTTCCCAGCAGTCAGCCAAGAAAAAAGGTTAAAGCAAACTCATGATCCCATACTCCATCAACGCTTATTCGGAAAACTGCTTTATTCTTTCGTTTTTTTTTTTCTTTCTATTTTGTATTTGTTTTGTTCGTTGGTGTCTTCACATCATCGTGTCGTTTGTTTTTGCCGACAGCAGGCAGATCTGCATGGAAATGTTCACTTGGGGCAGAAGGGGTGGAAGGATATCATTGGAAGCTTTATCTCTCCGGTGAAAGTGAGGGCAAGGAAGTGTAAAATGAATGAAAATATATACCGACCTTTACCAAGCACAACTGATTGTTCAGCAGTCTAATGGCAAGACAACAATCCTTTTTTTCGTCTATATAACTGATTTGGGATTTTCTTTGGCAGTGTGTATGTGCACTAAGATTGTTGTCAAGAGAGGGGGGGGGAGAGAGAGAGAGAGAGAGAGAGAGAGGAGAGAGAGAGAGAG
>CM065728.1:35280154-35285154 GCA_033310375.1 Conus canariensis
TTGTTTCTTATTCTTCCATGTCCTCTGCTCTAGGTAGATGTTTCAATTCAGAACTGTCTGCTTTCAGCTGATGCCAGGACTGGGGATAACCAAATTGAAAAATGCTTTTGGAAAGAAACTGGGGCATTCCTTAAATCTAACTATTCGATGACTAGGTATGATAGTAAAGACCCCAATGAATGTGACCTGAAATAATAGCAGATTTGTCCAAATAAGAACTGATCGAACAATGAGGCATAGATTAGCTTTTAGTTTCTAGTGGCAGGGTTTTACGGCGTAGATCTGTTATATTTACCGTGGGCTGCATTGAAATAAGCGAATGAAATTACCACAATCAATTATGACGATTTAATTTTGTTGTCGTTGTTGATGTGTATGAAGTTGTCCTTATACAAGTATGGTGCTTTTATACAAACAGTGGCCCGATAAGCGAAGCAAATACAAAATAGCACACCAATTAGATGCACCAAAGTTTTGTATATCTTCTGCTCTTCTCCTCCCCTCCCTCCCCCCCCCCCCCTCTCTCTCTCTCTCTCTCTCTCTCTCTCTCTCTTTATCCTTGTGAACTGTTTCTCATCTCATATTGCTCTAGGGAGGTACTACAGAAAAATACAAGCCATTGTGGCAGTCAATATGTTTTGCCTTTACGAGGCCCTTGGAACTGCCGTAGGAAGATGGCAGGTAATACATGACAACTATGTCCACTATATCATGACCGCAACACACACACACACACACACACACACACACACACACACACACACACACACACACACACACACACCACGCACACAGAGAGAGAGAGAGAGAGAGAGAGAGAGAGAGACAGACAGACAGACAGACAGACAGACAAGACAGAGACAGAGACAGAGAGACAGAGAGACGCACGCACGTACACACGTACGTACGCATGCATGGACACACACGCGCGCGCGCGCGCACGCATGCACGCACGCGCACACACATACACTCACACAACACACACCACACACACAACACACACACACACACACACACACACACACACACACACAAGCGCGCGCGTGCACACACACACACACACACACACACACACACACACACACACACACACACACACATACACACACACACACACATACACACACACTCTCTCTCTCTCTCTCTCTCTCTCTCTCTCTCTCTCTCTCTCTCTCTCTCTCTCTCTCTCTCTCTCTCTCTCTCTCTCTGACATATACATTTTGAATTACACAATGAATGTCCTCAACTACCCTCATTATCCCTAAGACGGTTCTCGTGTTGAGGGATTTGGTTTTGACAGGTCTTTTGGCCACGCTAGCCTTTAATGGAGCAAGAGAATAAAAGGTAGCGGTGTTTCAAGGCGGAGAAGGAGGGGCTGCCGTCTTGTGGTCATGTGTGTGTGTGTGTGTGTGTGTGTGTGTGTGTGTGTGTGTGTGTGTGTGTGTGTGTGTGTGTGTGTAAGAGAGAGAGAGAGAGAGAGAGAGAGGGATGATGGGTGTGTGGGATGACACTGACAGGGCTAAAGAAAAAAATATGAAGATATTTTAATAGCTGTAGATTTCTATCATATATTTCCATTCAGAACAGAAATTGAAAATAGATGAAAAGAAAAAAAAAGCACAGCAGTATTAAGCGTTCTTCCCTTTCAATTCCTGGCGTGACAAATCCCAGTTCACCTTCTGCGTAATGAACTCAGCTGAAGGGATGGATGGTTATGTGTGAATGAAAACGATACTGCCTTTGGGATTGGAACGATTCAATTCCACAATTAGGGAAGAAAACTCCACCCCATCATCATTTTCAGGAAACTGGAAACCAAGTGTTAAATTATATCATCTCCGTCGAACGCTTCGTGCATTAAAATATTCCAATAATTCATTGGGCATCTTAACCAATGAGACTGAAAATCGACTTAAGGGAGAGACAGAAACAGAGCCAAATACAGAGAGAGAGAGAGAGAGACAGAGAGAGAGAGAGCAGAGAGAGAGAGACAGAGAGAGGACACAGACAGAGACACAGACAGACAGATAGACTGACAGAGACACAGACAGAGACACAGACAGGCAGACAGACAGGCAGGCAGGAAAGCAGGCAAACAGGCAGGAAGACTGACATGAAGAGACAGACAGACGGACGAGAACAGGGCAGAGTCACAGACAAATGTGATGGCGAAACAGACATTGGATTCATTTCATGTTGTCTGACTGAACTGACTGCACTGAAGGCAGGTGCTCTTCGTGGGGAAACACTGCAGCAACAGTAGCTACATCAAACCACCCTTTGGGTCGGCATCTGAAGTCACGTTGAAGTCAGCTTTAATAGTCATAAGCACTTGTTCTAGGTTGCAGACAGGTGGTGTTATGACCAATTGAAAATGTTATTGGCGTTTACAATACGTCACCATTAGCGACAGGTGACATGCTATTCCAAATGTATAAGATTAAGTGCTTTAAAATAGTGCCGCGTTAGGAGCAGAGTTTGTACACCTCAATACTGTATGCACGGATTGAACATTCCATCCGGTGAAAACGTACATACTGCTTCAAAATTAATGTAGGAGAGAGAGAGAGAGAGAGAGAGAGAGAGAGAGAGAGAGAGAGAAGAGAGAGAGAGAGAGAGAGAGAGAGAGGAGAGAGAGAGAGAGAGAGAGAGAGAGAGAGAGAGAAGCTCCATAAGTAAATCGCTGTCCATCGTGCATGAAGAAATTAAATGGCTCACTGCACACGATGCACACTCAACTTAAAACAAGCTTTCGGGAGGAAAGAAAAACCGCTACAGAAGTAACAGACCATCCACCTGTTAAACTACTCTGCACTCCCACAAGTTAAATGACAATCATTCTGCGCTAGCTGAAAGAAAAAACGGATGATGTGCAAATGGAAGTCAATGATAGTTGCAATACCATATACATCAATATCAATGACTGCGTCATGGGAGGAGGAAAACTAAACACAAAAGCAAAAACAAACGCATCACCCTAACCACTACATGGTTACTAAGGAAGCAGAGGCCAGCTTAGAAACAGCAGCATTTTCTCCCGATGCACAGCTCGGTTCCTTTGTTGCTGCACATAATTCTTCTGCATTTCATAAACCTTTGATTGGAATCTTGATTTTAACAGTAACAACATGAATTCTCCATTGCACACAACAGCCTTCCCCTCTCTAACACACACACACACACACACACACACACACACACACACACACACACACACACACACACACACACACACACGCACGCGCACACACACACGTATACACGCACACACACACGTATACACGCACACACACTGACAAGGCGAAGGGGCGAAGTGTTCATGTATGTGCTTGTTTGTGGAGGTGGGGGAGAGTGAAGGGGAAGTGGGTAGGTGTGCGATGGTTTCCTGGCATGATAAATTTCAATTCAGTATGCAGTAGTTTGGTTTTTGTTCAGTCGAAGCAGCGAATGGTGATGTGTGCACGCTAATAATGTTTCTGATACAGATTCGCTGGGGAAATAGAAATTAGAATTATGTGTTTTAATCTCTGGGTCGACTTTTGTATACATTACGACACTGGACAGAATTACAAGGTTTCAGAGGATGCGGACGATTGCAGCGCCACCAAGTTATCTTGTTTTTCAGGTTTCTCGCATGATGGATTTGAATTCATCCTATCAACAATTAGTTTTTTTTTTCTTTTTTTAAATCTTTTTTATTTCCTTCTTCATTCAATATTTGTACATTATAATTTTGAAATATTCTTTCTCTCTAATAATTGAACTTTCATCCATCATGTTTTCATTTGTTACCTGTATATCAACGTTGAGTATGAATAAATAAAAGGAAAAAAAGAAAAAGATGGACAATGTTTTGTCAATTGACTGCAATTATGAAAATTACGACATTCATATTATAATGTATATTTTCCAGGAGCATTATAAGAAAGTTTTTTTTGCTTGTTTTTAATACACAAAGAGGAAAAAAAAATAAATAACAAACACAAAAACAAACAAACCAGCAGACAAAGAAAACTGAAAACCTGGGTTGCCATATTTGTAGTACATGATGTCTTACACATACATGAAATACACATGACATTTACTCTCTCTCTCCCTCTCTCTCTCTCTCTCTCTCTCTCTCTCTCACACACACACACACACACACACACACACACACACACAACACACACACACACACACACACACACACACACACACACACACACTCATTACACTCTTCTGATATTACTTCCATGGGTATGCAGGAGAAGTTTGATTAACCTGACATGTTCACAGTTAGGTTTTTGGAAGGGGGCGGGGGAAGGGGAGGCTGCAGTGTGAATGAAAAGAATGTTGTCTTCAAAGTCAGGTGCAATTTCATAACAGGAGCGGAATAGAGGAACGGCACGTCCTGGATCGTTAAAAAAGGCCGATAACCAGAAACAAAATACAGAAACCTGTGAGTTTGCGAGAGAGAGAGAGAGAGAGAGAGAGAGAGAGAGAGAGAGAGAGAGAGAGAGAGAGAGAGAGAGAGAGAGAGAGAGATGCTGTAAAGATCCTTTTCTTCCTTTATCCTTTCCACTAGTATTTTCCCTACGGGTTTAATATCCCATTGAAGATTATTTATTTGTCTCAAGGGCAAAAAGCACAAATTTCTTCTTGAAAATTTGATTATGCAAGCGACTGTCATTAATTGAAGGCTCTTACGCTTCAAGGCACTGAATTCAAAGTTGCCGAGGCGTTTAATGTATCGCTCTATTACAAGTGATGAGAAGAATATTATTTTTGTACGTGCCACCGGATTGATCTGTCCAAACGATCAAATAAGTCATCAGCTGACACTTGCTGCAAAAACAGGGGATTTTGTCAGTGTGAAACTTAATCTTGAATTGAACAGATGACGATTTTGATTTGAAAGATTTATGGACAGTGGAGGTGAAGTGTAGGAGGCGAGGAGGTAAGGAGGGGGTGGGTGTAACAGACAAACAAAGGTGCCAAAAGAAGTTCCAAGTGCCCAG
>CM065728.1:35290154-35292654 GCA_033310375.1 Conus canariensis
GGCTGCTTAAGGATCCTTTTGTTTCTAATTTCTCCACTAGCATTTGTTTCCTATGGATTTAATGTTCTATTGAAAATTAAGTGTATGTCTCAAGGGCATAACGACACGTTCTTGGCAATTTGATTATGCTGGCGAACTGTCATTGAAGCGTCTTGCATTTCAAGACATTGAGTTCAAAGTTGCCGAGGCATTTCATGTATCACTCTATCACAAGTGATGAGAAGAAAATTATTGTTGACCCTGACACCAGATTAATATGTCTAAACGAGTTCATAACTCATCGGCTGACGCACGTTTCAAAAAGAGGGGGATACAGTGCTGAGAAAGTCAATCCCACATTGAACAGATGACGTTATCAATTTGAGAGATTTATGGACAGAGAGGAGGTGAAGAAGGGTTATCGAGGGCAGAGACGAGGGAGGAGGGGGGTGGGTGGGAACAGACAGACAGGGAGGCAGAAAAGGTTGCAGCTACCCAAAATGAACAGGTATGGGCAGAAGTTTAATAGAGGTTAACCGGCACGTGCATTTCAAGATCAGTTCATTTCAAGATGCATAAGTGCGTAATGCGACACTCTGTCTTGCCATTTGATGCTGCAGATCTTGCGCAAGCATCGTTGATGGAACTGTTTGAGTCGTGTGTCGGTGATACGTGGTCCGCGTCTCACAACAGTAGAGGAGAGCGCTCAGAACCACAGCTCTGTATACAACCTTTGTGCGCAATCTGATGCCATGGTCTTGCCATAGACTCTTAGAGAGTCTGCCAAAGGCCGAGCTGGCCTTTGAGATGCGCAACATCACTTCTGCATCCAGAGATCCATTGCTGCTTACAGTGCTGCCCAAATAGCAGAACTTGTCCACAGTTTTGATCTCTGTGTTGTTGATGACGGGAGGTGATGGTGGAGCACTATCAGCGGATGGTGAAGGTTGGAACATGGCCTCGGTCTTACCAAGACTGATTGTAAGTCCAAAGCGTTGACAGGCCCTTGCAAAGCGATGTGTGGTGCACTGGATGTCTTCATGGGAGTGTGCGGCCAGTGTACAGTCATTTGCAAAGAGGAAATCTCTCAGAAGGGCATCAAATACTTTGGTCTTGGCCTGAAGTCGTCCACGATTAAAGAGTTCGCTATCTGAACGTAACTGGAGGTAACTGGAGGTATAACCCCATGCTACAGTCCCGGAATGCATCAATCAGCATTGCAGCAAACAGAATGGAAAAGAAGGTGGGAGCTTAGACGCATCCTTGCTTCACTTCATTTTCCACTGGGAATGGGTCAGAGGTGTCTCCATTTTTTGCACCCTGTTCGAGCCCCCCTCCCCCCTTAAAAAATATATACACCGTCTTTTCTCTCTCTCTCCCTCACCCCCCCCCCCTTTTTTTTTTTCTCTGCCCCTGTCTCTCTCTCCACTCTCTCCTCCCCTCTTACTCGGTGATATACATTGTGTGTGTGTGTGTGTGTGTGTGTGTGTGCGTGCGTGCGTGCGTGCGTGCGTGCGTGCGTGCGTGCGTGCGTGGTGTGTGTGTGTGTGTGTGTGGTGTGTGTGTGTGGCGCGCGCGCGCGCGTGTGAGTGGTGTGTGTGTGTGTGTGTATGTGTGTGTGTGTGTGTGTGTGTGTGTGTGTGTGTGTGTGTGTGTTTGTCGGTCTGTGCGTCTGTGTGTGTGTGAGTGTGGTTGGAGGGCCTATTGGAGTGAATAATGTCCTGCATGCGGCAGTTGTTGACCTCTTTTTACCTGATTTTACCTGGTTTACCTGAATATGAGTTCACCATCAACGGTTTGTCCTTTTCACTTGATGTGAGGCTTTTATCATTGTACCTTGGCCTGACGAAGCTGTTAACAGCGAACATTTGTTTAAAATACAAGTCTGAGACATGAACCCACTGTTATTTTTATTCTTGTATTTTACCGTTTCTGGTTTCTACCTCAGTCAATTCTACAGGGTGCGGAGCTCAGGACAACAAGAGAGCATTATTTTTAAATATGTATATGTATATATGTATATATATATATATATATATATATATATATATAGATATATGTCTTAAGAGGTTATCTTTTTATATTTTCTACTTTTCACAGGAAAATGTAGCTTGTTTTGCTCTTTCATGATTTTCTTTTGCTTCTTAGGTGGCACCTTTGGTTGGTTTTTTGAAAACTCAACAAACATACTACGGTATTGCACACCGGCCTTTTCTGGGATAGCACTCTTCTTAAAACCGAAAAGGCAGAGGAGTCAAATTACCACTTTCCGCGGTCACTGAGGAGAAACAATCAGGTTTCGAAATATCGGTATCTGACCAGGAGTTATATGTTAGTGGTTTTCCTCCCATTGGAGATCGTCTCCCACTTGGAGACTATAAGCTTGCTGAAGGCTCATTTTGAGAAGCATTTATTTAATTTTTCCCCATTCACCCACTCAAGCACATACTGTTAGTTAGGCAGAATGATCTACCACTGCAGATATGAATGCTTATCTCCCCCTATTTCTTCAATCTAAGAC
>CM065728.1:35295154-35302654 GCA_033310375.1 Conus canariensis
CTTTCTTCGTTTCTACGTTTTCCACTTACGATATTCCCTACTAATTAATGTAGCATCAAATGTGATAATTAATGTAGCATCAAATGTGATGTGTATGTCTCAAGAGAATAGCATGCACGATTATTTTTCGGAATTTAATTATTCCTGCGAATTGTCATCAAAGCGCCATGCACTTTAAGACTATGCATTTAAAGTTGCCAAGACATCGAATCACTTCATTACAATGTGTTGAGAAGAAAATCATTGTCCCTGACACCAGATTGATCTGTCTAAATGATGTGATGACTCATCAGCTGACACACGTTGCAAAAATAAGGGATTGAGTGGTGAAAAAAGTCAATCACGTTACTAATTTGAGAGATTTATGGACAGAGAAAAGGCGGAGGCAGAGGGGTCGGGTGGGGTGGGTGGGGTGGGGTGGGAGGCGGGGGTCAGAGAAACAGGAAGACAAAGAGAGGTTTCAAGTGCCTGAAACAAACAAGTATGGGCAGAACTTGAATCCAGGTTGATCAGCATTTGCGTCGATGTTTCAGTTCAAGGTCGGTTCATTGGATGTTTGGTTGTGTGACGCTTTAGAACATTCAAATCATAATTTTGTATCAGTTTCACTTGTGTGTGTGTGTGTGTGTGTGTGTGTGTGTGTGTGTGTGTGTGTGTGTGTGTGTGTGTGTGTGTGTGAGTGCCAGTGCATGCTACTATATTTTGTATGTGTCCGTTCCTGTGAAAGCATGTCTATTCGTAGGTGATTGTGTGTGCGTGCGTACGTGAGACACATGGGGCCGTGCTTGTGTGTGTGTTTGTGTGTGTGTGTGTGTGTGTGTGTGTGTGTGTGTGTGTGTGTGTGTGTGTGTGTGTGGAAGGGGGGATGGTACATGTGTGTGTATGTGCGCGCGCGCGTGTGTGTGAGAGACACAGGGAGAGAGAGAGAGAGAGAGAGAGAGAGAGAGGAGAGAGAGAGAGAGAGAGAGAGAGATGAAATGAAAGTGTCCGTGTGTGTGTGTGTGTGTATGTGTGTGTGTGTGTGTGTGTGTGTGAGAGAGAGAGAGAGAGAGAGAGAGAGAGAGAGAGAGAGAGAGAGAGAGAGAGAGAGTTAGTGTGACAAGAGTGTCGGGTGGTCATTATGTGGTTGTGTGTAATTCTTCGCCTTCTCAACTGCAGGCCAATGTCTGTGACTGAAAGTCTCTTACCCATGATACAACACAGACCGTCTGCTGACCAGTAACATCATGAAGCGAATCTCCCAGCCTGCCACCTACCTTCATTTTTCTTCTTCTTCTTCTTCTTCTTCTTCTTCTTCTTCTTCTTCTTCTTTTCTCTTCTCTCTCTCTCTCTCTCTCTCTCTCTCTCTCTCTCTCTCTCTCTCTCTCTCTCTCTCTCTCTCTCTCTCTCTCTCTCTCTCTCTCTCCCCCCCCCCCCACAATAAACACTCAAGGGGCCGAATATTGGGTTCTCTGGCATTGTTGACCACGTTTTGTAATTGTCATTCATTAGATTTTCAATTTCCTTCTTCTCCTAAAGGCCGTGATTTTGTGGTCTGCAATGCCTTTTGTCGTGAGCTTTACGAGTAGTGGAAGCCATAAATTTCTCATCTAATTGTGTGTGCATGCCTCTCTGTGCGTTCACGCGAGCGCGCATGAGCATGTGTGTGTGTGTGTGTGTGTGTGTGTGTGTGTGTGTGTGTGTGTGTGTGTGTGTGTGTGTGTGTGTGTGTGTGTGTGTGAGCATGGAAGGACTCACTGGTGTAGACATGCGGTCAGTCATGGATGAGTTTATCTATCGGTCCCTAATTATGTATCTATTCACGCATTTATATGATTGTGTGCTTCCCTTGCATTAAATGTATCATTCATGTTTCTTCTCTCTAAATTAAATTTGACTTTTCGTTATTCTTACTTTACTTTTCTTTATTCGTGTGTTTATTTGAAATGAAATTTCCCAACTCAGTAATCATGAATGTGCATTATGTAAATTTACCAATTTTACAAATTAAAAGAAACAAACATCATAAATGAATAAACTAGTTGCCTTTAGGATCTAAATCATTTGGATACATGCCACACGTCCAAGGAAAAATATACAGAAGACGAAGAAGAAGAAGAAGAAGAAGAGATGATGATGATGATGGTGGATGACGACGACGACGAGAAGAGGACGCAGTCAAAGAAGGAGCAGAAGAAGAAGAAGAGGAAGACGAGATGGAAGCGGACGACGGGGAGGATGGGGAGGAGGCGGAGGGGGTGAAGATTTGGGTGGAAGGTAAGGAATTAAATTCAGAGCAGTATGAGGCCGATTTTGTTGAATTGATATTCAGTGAGCCTAAATGAACTATTGATACACATTTGGCCGAAAAGAAACGTGGAGATTACCCAAAGCAGGGATCAGGAAACAAGTTTCATTCACCAGATCCTACAGTCCATGGCTCCGTACTCTTCAAGACAAGTTCCCCAAAACGACATTAATTGCACTCTCTCTCTCTCTCTCTCCTCTCTCTCTCTCTCTCTCTCTCCTCTCTCTCTCTCTCTCTCTCTCTCTCTCTCTCTCTCGTTTCGTCGTTTTTAACATATCATGCCGAAAAGAAAGACCATGCTATGATGCTCTCTTATCTCTGCATTCTCTGTGTGTTGCCATCCAAACAAGCACCACAGGATGATTTGTTTCCGATTTCCTTGCGTTTCTGTTTGTCCATCTGTCTTGTTCAATCCCACTCTTCTATGGATTATTCCCGGTCCGAGAGGAATCAGGGTTGTTTTTTTTTTTTTTTTTTTTTTTTTTTTTAACCCACGATCCAGGTTTCAGATTGATTGTATGGCAGATTATGCTGGTGAATTAGCAATGAAGCGGAATGGAAGTATGTGTGGGTATGTATGAAGAGGAGTGAAGGAGCGAGCGTGGGTCAAATATGTGTGTGTAAGTGTGTATATGTGTGTTGTGTGCGCGTGTGTGTGTGTGTGTGTGTGTGTGTGTGTGTGTGTGTGTGTGTGTGTGTGTGTATGTGTGTGTGTGTGGACAGGAGGGGTAGGGGAGAGGGGAGGGGGGTGAATGAGGGAGGGCGAAGTGGTGTTCATGGGTTGAAGGCGGGAGTGGAGTTCTGGACCATGATGCCCAGTTTCTGCAGCAGGAATTGTGACAGCGTATCACATACCACTCGCACCATTCACATTCGTGATCATTTTTCTGTATCTTTGTATTTTCTTAAATGTCTGTTATGAATTGAAAATATTGATTCAGAAACAGAAGCCGCGCATGCACATTCTCCTCGGCACGCCCCCCCCCCCCCCCCCTCCCTTCCCCTCCCCATCATTTTTTTTTTCTTTTTTTGCTGTTAATGTTTCCGTTCTTCTCGATGGACAATGCATTCACATGTCCATCATGTTTATCCAGAATTCTGAGAAAGCAGCAACATTTCACGTAAATATCTTTTTTTTTACTGTGCTCCCAGCTAAGCAAAAATTGTGCTGCCCTTTAAACTCTATGTGATATGAAAAACTTCTCAGAATAAAGCTGTATCAATACCGAAGTGAAGAAAAAATATTGTACAACAACAACAACATCAACAACAATATGAGCAGCAGCAGCAGCATTAACGACACTTACTGCTTCCACCACTGCTGCTACTACTATAACTGTGATGACGACGATAACTACAACCACTACTACTTCGTCTGTTACTACGACTGGTACTACTGCTGCTGCTGCTGCTGTGCTGCTATTACTACTAGTACTGCTGCTACTTCTGCTGTGCTTGACCCATGCCCTCGCTCTCCCGACCTCCACCTTCACTCTCTCCTCTCTCTCTCTCTCTCCCCTCTCTCTCTCTCTCTCTCTCTCTCTCTCTCTCTCTCTCTCTCCCTCTCTGTCTGTCTGTCTGTCTGTCTGTCTGTCTGTCTGTCGTCTGTCCTCTCTCTCTCTCTCTCTCTGTCACACACACACACACACATACACACACACACACACACACACACACACACACACACACACACACACATGCATGCATGCATGCACACATGCATACTATACATACATACATACATACATTCATACATACGGACATACATACATACATACATACATACATACACACACACACATACATACATACATACATACATACATACATACATACATACATACATGCATACATACATACATACATACATACATACATACATACACACATCGCTGCTTCAAACCTCTTTGCTCTGTTTCACAATCGATTTTTTGCTATTTGTTTGTTTGTTTTGCAGATCAAATCCATTTTTTTTTTGCAGATGACCTGTAAGGTGAAATTGGAGATTTTCGGGGACGGCCTTAGAAATGATGGAATTCCCTATCTAACCTCTGTGAATCCTATACCAATAATTCATGTTTACTTGGTGAATCCTTGGAAGCAACATTACTCACATACACAAACTATATTTTCCTCTTCCTCTATATGAGACAATATACAGAAGAAAAAGGAAATTTATTTTGGTAGAGAATCAGATAGAAATACAGTTGACGGACGCTGCCATTAGTATATTTTACTTTAAATCACATGTGCATACATTATGGTCACCCCAACAGGCTTTATATGCCAAAACCTATCTTATATATCATTGACTGATGTTAAAAGTATGAAATGTTGAAGATTAAAACTTTCAGCGATCAGATCCTGTGCTGACTTGAATGGCTAGCCAGGACAGCAATAGGAACCATCGTCTGTTTCGAAAATTCTTGGTTAGTTATCCCCCCTGGGAAGGCGATATCTTCACCTGCTTCCACTGATTTGTCAGTGTGCCTGTCTGTTGACCAGATTTAGAGAAAAACAAACAAGCAAACAAACCAACCATTCAAACTACAGATGTGATAATATGGAAACATAGCGAAACGATTTAATGCAGCGCAGGAATGAACACTTGAACTTTGGTTCAAAGCCTAGAAATAGTGCGGAGCTGAGTGAAAGTGCTAAATTATGACAATTACACGGAGGCTGTGGTGTCTGGACTAACCCGTGTAATACTGATGACAGATTTGTTTATTTAGTTTCAACAACTACAACTGCTAATGCGACAGAAGCAGATTGAAAGATAATGAAGTTGTCGAAAACAATAGCGACTTATATTTTGAGAAAAGCACAGGCCTCTCTCTCTCTCTCTCTCTCTCTCTCTCTCTCTCTCTCTCTCTCTCTCTCTCTCTCTCTCTCTCTCTCTCTCTCTCCCCTTAAATTTCAAAAAGGGACGGGGGAGGGGGTTCGTGAAGAGTGGAGGGGTGGAGGTAGATGATTGAAGTTTCTTCCACTGAATTGAAAGGTGGTGGAAAGAAACAACAAACCAATTCCTGTTCCAAAAGACACCATTCACGCCAAAATGCAAGAGCGATAAGAATTTATTGACCACGGGAAATTAAAAGTAATATATGGAGACGATTCCGGCCACAAAATAGCGCACTTGAGTGGGTAGAGGAAATGAAAAAATATCGTCCATTATGAAGGTGAACATGAATGCACATTTAGCCAGCGTCTCCCAAAACGGAAATTCACTGAGAGAGAGAGGAGAGAGAGAGAGAGAGAGAGAGAGAGAGAGAGAGAGAGAGAGACAGACAGACAGACAGACAGACAGACAGACAGACAGACAGACAGACAGAGAGACAGACAGACAGACAGAGAGTCGAAATAAAAAGACAAAAAAACGAAACAGACGATGTTCATTGTGAGAAACAGAGGGGAAGTGGACAGAGAAAAAAACGTTGCGATAACAGACAAACATAGAGAAGGAAACATTGATTGATAATGAAATGCCCGTTTTTACTCTCTGAAGCATTCTCCTTATAGTAGGACGAATGGGCGCTATAAGAGACAAGCATGGGGAAGGAAATGTTGATTTATGATGAAATACCAGTGCGCACCCTCTAAAGCATTCTCTTTACAGTAGGCTGAATAGATGTGAACGCTGTCGGATCACCGCTGCAGTGCAGAGGCCTTTGTTTCGAGGGCTCCGTTTTTATGCTCCTCATTCGTTTGCATCACACATAAGAAAGAACTTGGTAAAAATATCAGGCCTTTGGGGGCAAATAAGTTGACTCTCATTAAAATCACAAATTCATTTTTTTCAGGATGTTGCTTAATTTGCGCCACCTATACTACAATTTTCCAAACTTGCTTGATTTCGTTCCATACGTTGAAAAAGGAGAAGTCTCAAAGCAAATATTCTGATGCTGTAGTCAGAAGTAGTATCCCCGTGTGTACATTCCTCAGTATGAATAAAGACAGATTCCAACAGTCGATGTCACTATTTAAGTCAAAATGATAAATTAGTGGTATAGCTAACATGCATAGGTGTCTTGATACACATACATTCCAGGACATAACTTGAAGTCATTGAACATTATCCACTACTTTCTTGCGTCGATTTACAAGACACCACACACACAAACGTTGCGTAATTAGTTTTATGAACTATATCCACCTGTGGGGAACAAAAAACGAAAAAAAAAAATCCGTTGTTTCACACCAACGCAGAGACAATTGACACGAGCTATACGGAAGACGAAAGAGTTCCTAGACGACTCCAAAACATGAAAAACGTTCAAATTGCCATAAGAGAAAAGAATTTGTTGCTTAATGCCAGTCTGAAACACATGAAGAATAACACAATCAACCTAGAAGATGAAAGAGCTGCTAAACGCCACAGCAACTTATATTACAAAATGCCAAAATCGTCAGAAAACAAAACAAAACGGTCTCTTAGTGTCTGTCTGAAATACATTGACAGATTTCGTACTGATTCTAGATAACGAAAGAGTTCAATGGGTCCACTACAGTTATTTCTAAAATACGGTTTATTCAATAGAAAAGGGGACGAAACAGTTTGGTGCCACTTCAATTTATGCCAAGGGTGTCAGAAATATAACAGACGATGACTGAACTCACTAGTGTTTAAAATCCACAAAAGTCAAAAACATCATGGGAAACAAAAGCGTTCCTTATTAATGTCACTCAGTATACAACACAGAGTGTACTCAGAACAGATGATGACACAAAAGCTTTTTAAATTTTCTTTTAATGCAGACTGAAACATACGTGAACATTTCTATAAAAGAAATGCGTTACTGCCATCATACGCTCCAAAAAAGAAGACAGGAGAATTCGTCATTTATGCCATTCCAAGATACACCACAGAATGTCATAATCATTAGAGATAACAACAGATTTCCATAGGGCTTGTTCAAAATACAGTGTAAAGTATGTAGAATGCAAGGTTGAACAAAACGTATGGTTTAAAATCTCCATGCGTATACACAGAATTAAGTTAACCGGTAGGAAAAGAGAGAGAGAGAGAAAGAGAGAGACAGAGAGAGACAGAGAGGGAGAGGGGAGGGGGGGGGGGGTATTGCGGGCACTTACTTCATCTCCTAGTGTGTCATTTTATTTGCAATGATATTATACATAGAATGGCCATGTGCTGAAATCCGTTACCAACAAACAAAACGAGAGAGAGAGAGAGACAGAGACAGAGACAGAGA
>CM065728.1:35307654-35312654 GCA_033310375.1 Conus canariensis
TAACGATGGGTTTCAAAGGTATCACATTTCAAGGATGAAAAGTGGACATTCCAAACCCGTTTAACTATTTTCATTTCGGGTTGAACTATTAGATCTGCACTTTGAACATTACATAACTTGGTCAGTCACCTTTGACTTTTGTTGACATAATCCGAAAATTTCTATAAAAGGCCGATCAATCAGTCCCAGCATACTTTTATCTCAAAGGGGACTGTGGTCAACGGCTTGAGCGTTTGTCTCCAGAGCTGGCGGTCGTGAATTCAAACCGCTTAAGGGGTCTGGTTTAAAGACTTGAAACCCTTTTCCATCCACCAGCAGTGAATGGGTACCTGATCCACGTCAGGGAGGGTCAAAGGTGGCAGAAGGAGAGGGATTGTGTCCTCGCTCTGTCGGGCCGTGCCACAGACACAGTGAACTTCGTACAGATTTCTGTTTCCATGACTATGGGACTCTACCCTTGAACGCTAGCTCTATTGTGATTTTGAAACCATGGGTTAAAAAAATGGTTTTCCTATAATTATATGTGTTTGTCACCCATGACTGTAATTTGAATATGAGTAGGAGGCTAATAGGTGGTGTCCTGAGTTCGTTGAATCGGATCAGTCACCACTAAACAATGCCGAGGTGTCAATGCAGTGGTAAGTACCTCCTAAGGTAGCCTGTCTCATATACACCTGGTATTTTATTATAACGTGTCTCTTCTGATGAGCTGCTTCCTATAGACCTGATATTTGATTACACCATGTCTCTTATGGTCAGCTGCCTTATGCTGACCTGGTATTTGATTACACCGTGTCTCCTCTGATGAACTGCCTCATGTAGACCTCATAATTGATGTTACCATGTATACTGTTGGTGCTAGGACTGCAGCAAAATGAATCTAGGTATGGCATTGTATGGCACAGTGGAACGCGTGGTGTGAGTAACGGTACCGAAGGGGCAAGCAAGATGAAACAGGAACCTAACACACACACACACACACACACACACACACACACACACACACACACACACACAACACACACACACACACCTATCTATCTATCTAATCTCTCTCTTATCTATCTATCTATCCATATATACATACAAATATTTTCTCTCTCTCTCTCTCTCTCTCTCTCTCTCTCTCTTTAATATATATATATATATATATATATATATATATATATAATCCGTCGTCATTAAAAAAAAGAGCAGCCGCTCGAAATATTGGATTATATTTGTTTACATTGCTTGTTTTCCTATATATTCCAATTCTCTCTCTCTCTGTCTCTGTCTCTGTCTTTCTGTATACATTGCAATATATAAACACACACACACACACACACACACACACACACACACACACACACACACACACACACACACATATATATATATATATATATATATATATATATATGACATACACACACATATGTATATATAGAGAGAGATATAGATATATAGATATATTTGCAATATATACAAGAAAGAGAGAGAGAGAAACAGAGAGAGAGAGAGAATTGGAATATATATGTGTGTGTGTGTGTGTGTGTGTGTGTGTGTGTGTGTGTGTGTGTGTGTGTGTGTGTTGTGTGTGTGTGCACGTGCATGCGTGTCAGTGTGTGCGTGCGTGCGCGTATGTGTGTGTGCGTGCGTGTGTGTGTGTGTGTGTGTGTGTGTGTGTGTGTGTGTGTGTGTGTGTGTGTGCACGTGCATGCGTGTCAGTGTGTGCGTGCGTGCGTGTATGTGTGTGTGCGTGCATGCGTGCGTGCGTGCGTGCGTGTGTGTGTGTGTGTGTGTGTGTGTGTGTGTGTGTGTGTGTGTGTGTGTGTGTGTGACACCTTATCACAAGACTGATGAGCAGACAGAGTGATGCAGGACATACGGAAATAGAAGTTACATTAAACCAAGGATCAAATACGTTTCACATTCAGACAGGGAAGGGAGTAAACATTCACATTTATCCCAGTTAAAATACTTGTATTTGAAAGACTTTAGAGGGGAAGACGGCAGTAGCATGATAAACATTGAAATACAAATATGCAGTGAGAGAGAGAGAGGAGAGAGAGAGAGAGAGAGAGAGAGGAGAGAGAGAGAGAGAGAGAGAGAGAGAGAGAGAGAGAGATGGCACAACAGACTTCTTTTAATGCTGGGAAAGGGTCCTATTGCGGCATGGCTAAGGAGGAATGCCGCGGAACTTTTGCAGTAATGAAACCATCCAATTCGTTCTCCTATGAATATATTCAAGGAGAGGACACACTACATCCGTTGTGTGCTAGTGCCACATGCAGAGAGCCGGAGGAGATAAGGTAGGATTTCGGCAGATGGTGCAGGACATTCTGGGGAAAGTACAGGGACGTGCAGTTTTCAGAGTTAAAAACGGCTTCTCTCTCTCTCTCTCTCTTCTCTCTCTCTCTCTCTCTCTCTCTCTCTCTCTCTCTCTCTCTCTCTCTCTCTCTCTCTCCTCTCTCTCTCTCGTGTGACAGAATGACAGTTTGACAGTTAGTTTGGATACTACTAAAGCGGTTGCCTTTCGCAAAGGTGGTTACACTGCGGCGAGAGATTTTTTTGTAGCAGTAAGCTAGAAGCGGTCAATCAGTATCAATACCTTGGAATCATTTTTTTTCTTTCTCAATCATTTTTTTTCTTTCTCCTTTTCCTACGCTATCGAAGATAGAGCCGCTAAAGCAAAGAGACGAATTGTGTGTATCTTAAAACTGGTCCCTCGGTGAAAAGCATCCAAAAAGTGTTTTTTATTAAATCGTTTGATTGTCAAATCCAGCCAAAGCTTACGTACGGCTGAAAACTTTGAGGACTGATTCCAGACCAGAATTTGATTGAAAGAATGCATAATTATGTTTGCGTTGAAAAGATTGTTAAATGTTAAGAGTTAAGACACCGAATGCCATCGTCTATGGTGAATGTGGTAGATATCCTCTTTACGTTCATACATATTCAAGATGTGTTAAATATTGGTTGAAACTTTTGACAATGTCTGACGATCGTCTACCTTCAAAATCTTACAAAACGTTGTTAGCTATCCATTATAAAAATCAGAACAATGGAGTTTCTGCCATATGCTTTACTTTACACAAATATGGGCTTCGACGTGTGTGGAAACACAATATGTTCCAAATATGTGTCTTTTTCTTCGAGAATTCACGCAAAGGCTAATCCATTGTTTCAGACAAGGCTGGCAGGCTCAATTTGAGAAATAAAAGTCGTTTTACATTGTATGCATGTTTCAAACTATCTTTTGGTACATCTCAATACTTATCCAACCTAAAACAGTCTGTATTGAAAAAGACCTTGATCAGATTTAGATTTTGTGTTTCAGCAGTGCTTACGCTTCGGTACCGATATTCTATCAATGTCTCCCTTAACTACCCTATTTGTGAGAGTGCCCCTTATAGCGAACTTCATTTTATATTCGTTTGTCCCAAATATTCAAATGCATGGAGAAAAATACATCCTCCGAAAGTATTATAAAGCCTGTCTACTTTCAAGCTATCGTGATCGATGCGTGACACTAAACGTATGTGCAGACTGGCAGCAACTCTAATAGATCATTTAAAATCCGTAATCTTGCTATTTCGTCTAAAGCTTAGTATGGATGTTAATCATGTTCATTTTTCAATGCAGCATCCTGATATGATTTCCCTTTTCGCCCCCTCCCCTTGACATGGGCAGAACGCCCGGCTCATAAAACATTTTGTCTCTGTCTCTGTCTGTCTGACTGTCTGACTGTCTGACTGTCTGCCTGTCTGCCTGTCTGTCTATCTGCCTCTCTCTCTCTCTCTCTCTCTCTCTCTCTCTCTCTCTCTCTCTCTGTGGGTGCGTGTGTTCATGGTAGCATGTGTGTGTGTGTGTGTGTGTGTGTGTGTGTGTGTGTGTGTGTGTGTGTGTGTGTTGTGGATGTGTGTGTCTGTGTCTGTGTGTCTGTGTGTGTGCATGACTGTCTATCTGTCTGTCTGTCTGAGAGGGAGAGATAGAGAGAGACAGACAGGTTACGATTTTGTTGACCGTGTCTGTATTTCATTGATTTGCTCAATATTGAGATACGCTAATGAATGATGTTCCCATCATTATCCCAGCACTGTAATATTCTTTTAGGACAACTTCAAAAACAAAATAGGACAGATTATTAGGATGCATATCTCTCTCTCTCTCTCTCTCTCTCTCTCTCTCTCTCTCTCTCTCGTTTGTTCTTTTGTGTGTGTGTGTGGTGTGTTGTGGTGTGTGTGTGTGTGTGTGTGTGTGTGTGTGTGTGTGTGTGTGTGTGTGTGTGTGTGTGAGGGGACTGAGAGAGGGAGGTGAGGTAAGGATGGTGCTGGAGTTAAGGGATGGAGAGATGCAAGTGGAGGATAGCTGTGCGCAATTTGTTGCTCGCGTGCTTCCCCGTCTGTTATAGCATAGCAGCGCATTCTGTTTCATCTCACATCCATCTACAACCGCGTCAGCCATACCCCCTTCTTTCCCTCTTTGTTTGTCTGTCTGTCTGTCTGCATCTCTGTCTCTGTCTCTGTCTCTGTCTCTGTCTATTTTCTGTCTGTCTGTCTGTCTGTCTGTCTGTCTGTCTGTCTTCTCTCTCTCTCTCTCTCACTCTCTCTCTCTCCTCTCTCTCTCTCTCTCTCTCTCTCTCTCTCTCTCGTATTACATTCATACGCAAGAAAATGTGCGATGGTACCTGTAAGTGCATATTCATATGTGCAGGTGTGAGAGTGTACGTGTGAGTGTGTGAATGTGTGTGTATGCGTGCGTGCGTGTTTGCGTGCTTCCATGCGCACACGCGCATGTAGAGAGAGCGAGAGAGAGACAGTGACAGAGAGAGAGAGAGAGAGAGACAGAGACAGAGACTGACAGAGACAGAGAAGAGTGGGTGGGTGGGTGGTGGTGGGTGGGTGCGCGTTCGTGCGTGCGTGCGTGCGTGCGTGCGTGGTGTGTGTGTGTGTGTTTTGTGTGTGTGTGTGTGTTGTATGTTTGCGTGCATGCGTGTGTGCATGTGTGTGTATGTG
>CM065728.1:35337654-35340154 GCA_033310375.1 Conus canariensis
TGTCTTTTCCGTTACCTTGAAATGCTTCTAACACAAAAATGATACGAGGTGCTGTCTGGTGCTCAGTGGCAGTCACTGCTACAGACAAACCTCAGGGAAACCCTCCAAGGGTCAACACTCTTCATGCCCGCCAGCTGGGCTTCTGTCTGCCTGTCTCACAGACCAGACAAATGAGGCTTTCATGTTTACAGTCTCTCGGGCCTATTTCGGGATCAAAAATCCTTAAAACGAACATTCAGTGTGCGGCTGGAACATGACTGCTGGAAAGAAGTGAAACTTGTCAGGAACAATCGAAGACGCTGTGTGTCTCTGTTGCATCGACTACCACTGTCCAGTGCTGTCAGACTTTTGCTTGTGCAACGGGGACATAACCAGATGGACATAGACACACACACACACACACACACACACACACACACACACACACACACACACACACACACATATGTATATATATATATATATATATATATATATATGTGTGTGTGTGTGTGTGTGTGTGTGTGTGTGTGTGTGTGTGTGTGTGTGTGTGTGTAAACATCCAAACAAAGAACTCAACAACAATCACGTTGAATATTTCCCAATATTTCGACCTCTTTGGTCTTCCTCAAGGGACTTTAATGATTGACTTGCATGTAGCAACCATCATTCACACTTTTTTTTAAAAACAGTTCACCATTGTTCCAAAGGTTAGAGAAAGAACAAAGGTGGAAGGGTAGTAAGCTACGGGGAACACACACACACACACACACACACACACACACACACACACACACACACACACACACACACACAACATGTGGAAATGACTATTGAAATAAAACATATCATTCATGAGTTGTCTATAAAGGGTACCAGTATTACCTTTTGCTGGATTCCTTCTCACTCCGGAATCACCCACAAAGAGTGGGCAGATCATGCGGCTAAAAAGGCAGCGAAAAATTTAGAAGGTTCACAGCATCTCGACATTCAGCTAGATCTGCATGAATTTAACCAACGCATAGAAAAAGTGTCTCAAAATCAGGTTGCTGAACTGCACACAAAAAAACAAATAGTCAGTATTACCAGCACTGTGTACAAGTAAAGAATGCAGCGAATCCGAAATCTTTTTTAAACAACTTATCTGTAATGCATTCCAGACAAGTTACTAGTTTGATGTATAGATTCCGACTGAATGCTTTTAGAACAAAGTATTCTAAAAATATACATTGCATATGTGGCAAACAAATGACTGTAAACCATCTACTTCTTCACTGCATATGTGGCAAACAAATGACTGTAAACCATCTACTTCTTCACTGCATATGTGGCAAACAAATGACTGTAAACCATCTACTTCTTCACTGCATATGTGGCAAACAAATGACTGTAAACCATCTACTTCTTCACTGCATATGTGGCGAACAAATGACTGTAAACCATCTACTTCTTCACTGCATATGTGGCAAACAAATGACTGTAAACCATCTACTTCTTCACTGCCCAGGAGTTAGGCCTCTGCTCCTCAGATAAAGTTAGCAGATCAATTGTCAGCCAGTGCACCATTATCCACTGAAAATATTTTAAATAATCATGCATTACTTTGCATGTTCTCTGAAATTTTTAATTCCAGTCCACTTGGTATCTATCTCTGATGTATTTTAAACTAAAATTGTTGTGTTGTACAACATTGATATAAAAGAGTTACGATTATATGATATATATGGTTAGCCCCCCCTCCCCCCCCACTCCCTTCCTCTATTCCGTCCTCCTTTCCACCCTGATGCCCCCCATCCCCACCAGCAAATCCCTCCCCCCACCCATCCCCCTGCATTATGCTCCAATCCTACTAAACTTGTTTCGTTTGATATACTTTAATTTCCCCGATTAACATACACTAAAGGCTAGATAAACAACCAGGATAAGTAAATATCTACATATCTCACCACCCATCCCAACCTTCCCCTCTTGCCCCTAGCACAGTCCTCTCTCTCTCTCTCTCTCTCTCTCTCTCTCTCTCTCTCTCTCTCACACTCTCCTCTCACACACACACACACACACACACACACACACACACACACACACACACACACCGAGGCGCGCACACACACACATAATTATGCACGCACACACACACGCACTCAAACGCATACACATGCACACACACACACGCGCGCGCGCGCGCGCGCGCACGTCCACGCACACACACACATGTACACGCACGCACACAATCACCTCCCCCCCCCTCCCCGTCTAATAACACTTATAGTGAATAGACGTTAAACTAAAGAACTAAACAACACACACACACACACCCGACACACACACACACACACACACACACACACACACACACACACACACACACACACACACACACACACACACACACATATATATATATATATATATTTTTTTTTTTTTTTTTTTTACTAAGGCTTCATTCAATATTTTCATGTTCACACCTTTTCATCACAGCATATCAACCAGGTCTCAAAAACACTTTCCTTTTAACATCTGG
>CM065728.1:35345154-35350154 GCA_033310375.1 Conus canariensis
TTACCATGTTCCCATTTTTGGATTTTCTCACCATGATTTCATCCGTTATTTCCTTTGTCATGCCATTGAACCTTTCCTTGATTTTCAGCCTGTGGCGTCCTCATCCGCCCATTTTCCCTGACCATCTCTTATCCGTCCTTTCATCCCTCACCATGTCTCATCTTTTCTTTCCTTCCCTGTCATGTTCTCAACAACTGTCCTCTTTCACACGTAGTATCCTCATACTACGTTTTCTTTCTTACCAAGTCGACGTGTGTTTTCCTTATTCAACACGTCTTCACCCGTCCTGTTTTCTCAACATATTTTTTCTTCAGTTCTTTCCTTTACTACCATTATATCTCTGAGCTTCTGTTTCCGTGATTTTCCCTTCTATATTTCTCGTATGTCCTCCATTTTTCCTTTCTTTACCGGTCCTCACCTTGCCTTCCTCCTGTACATTGTGCTGACCAGTCGTTTCCTGTCTCACCATGTTATCATATACCAACTCATGATTTCCTCATCCGTCTTCCCTATGTCGTAATATCCTCGCCCATCTTTCTTTCTTTCTTTCTTTTTAACATCTTCATCAGTCTATTCTTTCTCACAAAATTATTAGTCTCCCCCACCGAGCGAGGACAAAAATGTCATACGTACATATCGTCATGTAAACAAATGCGTATTCTGAAAGATGGACGATTGGTATAATAGGACACATAAAATAAGCTATGCTGAGTGCGTCAGCCATTGGATCTTCTGTAAGTAAACCTGAATCTCACTATTGGCTGGACGATTGCTTTCTTTCTCCATTTGTGTTTGGATTGGGAGGTTTGAACGGCGGCTTCGGTTATTTTTTTTTAGTCTGCTTCCCATTTTCTATGCCTTTTTTATTTTCTTTATCAGTTGATGTGATTAATTGAATTACTGCTCATGAGATCAGCAGGATGATAAGTCGTGTCAGTCATTGTATACGGAAATAAGGAAATATTTTTTGTGAAAGCTATTTCACGATAAGAATTGACAGTCATCTGAGGCACTAGAAGATGGAGAGCGGGGCTGCTTCTGTGTTTCTCATTCCCGCCGATCTGCTATCATTTCGTGCAGATTCCATGCACGCTCATTTTTGTCGTTCTTATTCAAGTTGAGTTGTATGTACCTTCCCTCGAAGTGGAACTACATGTCTCTCTCTCTCTCTCTCTCTCTCTCTCTCTCTCTCTCTTCTCTTTAGTTTGTACTCTCCCCACGCCCTCCACCCCCCTCCCCTACCCCAGCCCCCTCTCCCCTTTTGCACTAAGACATGTAACTTAAACCATGTAGTTGTTCTTATCGGTGTCATTTGACCTAAACCGTGTAGTTGTTCTTCTCTTCTCATTTCACCTCACAGGATTTGGGATATAGGATGGGATATTGAAGGATCTATACAATGCACAAATCTATTACCCTAAGCACTGATCATGATTTCAGAAGCTCGTGTGAAATGATCGCATTTTTAGGACTCTTTTCCATGACATAGCAGCGCCGTATGACGGCCATCACACATTTTCTTCCTGTCTTCAACGTTGGTTTTAGAACTGTGTCCCAACCCCCTTCCCCCATCTCTTTCTTACGTTTTTTTTTTCTTTCATAGATCTGTTCCTTCTTAAGCATGTAAACAAGAAAAGACAAACATTAGAATTGTCTCAGTGGGTGAGCAATCTGAGTGTGTCGGTTGTCGAAACTAGTTTCAATAACCCTCTTCCCTTGCATTAGTCGCACCCTCCACGTCGAGCGCAGAAGAATTGGCTCCTTTTGTTCTCATCTTAATGAAGGATCTGTCTGTGCTTTCATGTGCTCCTTTGCCCAGTCTACACCACAAACCGGAAACTCTTTTCTAGCCCTGAGCACTAGCCTCTATGAAATCCAGAACAGTGCTGAACGACGTGTTTTCGGATCTCCTTTCCATGCTTGTGTCGCACATGTCTCTTTCGTTCCCCTACACCCGTCGCGCGTTGAACAAAAGATATATCCCAGTCTCTCTCTTCTGTCGTTTAAGTTGATTGTTGACCAGGCTCCAGCGTGTCACTGGGAACCCATCGAAAGTCCGTCCACTCCTCTCCATCTTCGTTCAGCCGCTGACATCCATATCTACAACCTCCCTTCTTTTAGGCCAAAACCGTACGACCAACGTTCTTCTTTCTGACATCCACATGTTCGCACGTCCTTCT
The DNA here is from genome assembly GCA_033310375.1 of Conus canariensis. Classification (NCBI taxonomy): domain Eukaryota; kingdom Metazoa; phylum Mollusca; class Gastropoda; order Neogastropoda; family Conidae; genus Conus; species Conus canariensis. The sequence goes on from CM065728.1 coordinate 35,347,335, forward strand.
TTTAGGCCTAAGTCCTAGAGCCAACGGTTTTCTTTCACACAAAGGTCCCTCAATCTGTAACCAGCTCTCTTTCTCTGGTCACTCAGTCAAGTTTTACATCTTTCCGAAAATTGTTTCTTCGAAGAAGCGTTTTGACCCTTTACCCATCAACGTTTCATTTAGTCTGCGTCTTCCCTCACTGTTGGGCATAGTGTGTGTGTGTGTGTGTGTGTGTGTGTGTGTGTGTGTGTGTGTGTGTGTGTGTGTGTGTGTGTGCGCGCGCGCGCGCGCGCGAGCGCGCAAGCTTGTGCATATAAGTGCATTTGAAATGTACGCGCTCAGCGCCATTGTTGACAAAATTTGCTCAGATCGTCTTGTCATGACTGTCGTGATGTAATGGGCGAAAGCAGCAGCAGCAGCAGTATCAGCAGCAGCGGTAGTAGTAGTAGTAGTGGTAGTAGTTGTTGTTGTTGTCGTTGTAGTAGTAGTAGTAGTAGTAGTAGTAGCAGTAGCAGTAGCAGCAGCAAAAGTAGTGGCGTAGCACCAACAGCAATAGTAGTACTAGAAATAACAGCATTCGTGAGCGCAAAATGATATTGATAATTGCGATTACTGCCACTGTTGCATTTTTAAAAATCTTTTTTTTTACTCAGTGCTGTGATTCACAATGAAATCCGTTTTCGTTCTTCCTTTCTTTTATTTTTTTATTATATTTTTTAAAACTGATCCTCCTCCTGTTTCCCACCCTCACTCCCTCGCCACTCTCTCCTTCTGCCCTCTTCCACCTTTCAATAAAACCGCACTAGTTGGGGAGCATGCTAAGTCTGCTTCTTCAAATTGTTTTTTTTCCACAAAATGTAAAACGGGTATGGGGTGTGGAAAGAACTATTCGGCAGTGTAAACAAGCTAATGCAAACGCTTTGCATCCCACAAAGTGTAAGTTAAGGCCGATTTCACTATTCATTTGAGGCATTTCTGTTGGTCTGAAGAGTTTGGAGTTCGATTCTGACAGGGTTTATGATGGTTTACATGAAATGAAGTTGGAAGGGAGGTCAGTAACATTAGGTTATGACTACATCCTGACATGTATATACAGCCTTTTCACTGGATGTTCCGTGGGATCGCAAGGCAATGTTTTCTTTACTGTTACAGCTTTGAAAGCTTGAGAACGGTTGACAGAAAAGGTCATTTCGAATGAGATCAAGAGTATTAACTCGGGACAACAGTACTGACAAGTTTCCGTACAATTACTTTGAAATGAAATTTGAAACGAGCTCGCGGGTGGGGGTGGAAGGATTCTTGCGAGCTTAAACGCGATTCATGTGAAATGAAATGTTAACGAGTTCAGAGACATTAAATAGTGACTATGTTCTGACAAGTTTGGGTATAGTTGGCACGATATTGCATTCAAAATGAGGTCTTGATAATTCGGATATCTGTCAGCACGCTTACCTACAAAATGAAATTTAGGTCAGGAAAATTTGGTTGGTGTTAAGACCCTACGATTTAGTGCAATCAATGAGGAATAATCGTAGAAGAGAGGTCAGGAGATCTGTAATAACCAACCAACCAGGATGACATACTCCGCACAGAACGCCTTCCCAATGTCGCTTACTATATCATACAACTACCACATAGTTCTAGTAAGTGAATAAATCAATCCACACACGACGTCACTGAACACTTTCCTCCATTTAACAAGAATCAGTGACTGATAAGGCAAAACTGTAATTGTGTGTATTGTCAGGTTACACTCAAACAGAGAGAAAACCATCACCTTCTTCCGCTTTCTATTTCGGATGTATAGGGCATGGCATCAAATGCAGAAAAGCTGCCGGAACTTCAAAACTCCTAGTTTCGAATTATCTTTATAGCAATTGTTTTTAATGAGATAGCTGCCTTGTAAGCGCGCACGCGCGCTTGCGCTCTTGCGCGCACACACACACACAGACACAAACATAAACACAGACACACACACACACACACACACACACACACACACACACACACACGCACACATACACACACGAATACGCCGATACTAAAACGGACGGAGGCGCAAGCGCGCGCGCGCGCAAGCACACACACACACACACACACACACACACACACACACACACACACACACACACACACACACACACAGATAGAGAGAGAGAGAGAGAGAGAGAGAGAGAAGAGAGACAGAGACAGACGAACGGACGGCTGGACAGACGGACAGGACGGACGGACGGACGGGAGAGAGAGAGAGAGAGACAGAGACAGAGACAGACAGAGACAGAGACAGAGGGAGATTCTGTTTCAGCCGCGTCACCTTATTCACTTATTCCTCACTTATTCTCACGATCCGTATTCAAACCCGACTCTCTGCCCTTTGAGATATGTTTCAACAATCAACCCTCCACCGACGGGCGGCCGCCCGAACCCTCGGGCACCGGAATCGCCCACAGCGTCATCAAACGGTGGTTCCAAGCACCCTCCTTCTTAAATGTCCTCCCTCTTTCCACTTTAGATTGGGGTCAACAGTGGCTGCCGTCTCCTTGGTTCTAGACATAAGTGATCCTCCGCCCACCAAAAAAAATGTCCCGGACCACGGATGTTAAAAAGGCAAACAAATCTTCCACAGCTGACAGGGCCGATTACGCAGTCAGATAGTATGAAATGCGGCTAAAGACTCGCGAATGCCCTATTACGTGGATAAGAAAGTTAATGTTATCGTCGAATAAAGGGTGATGGAAAGGTGGGGAGGGGACTGTACCCTAACGGGGCCAATGGCGCAGTCAGATGGTATCAAATACGCCGGATGACTCGGGAAAGCCCTAGTTCATGGTTTAAAAAGTT
>CM065728.1:35352654-35390154 GCA_033310375.1 Conus canariensis
GTAAAATATTCTTGATCGTTTTGTATTATATTGATCAGACTATGAGAGACACGTGAACGCGATTTCACAACCGAGTGCTCTATATCTGATTGAACCATCTGGTTTTTGTTTTCTTTACAGAAAAAGAGAGAATATCTGTCTTCCTCAGCACATTCTCCTTAACTGTTGTTCAGTCAGTAAAGAAAGAAAAAAATCAAGCTAGGATGGCGTCAGATGGTCAGGGATAGATAGGCCAAACAAAAAATAACTATAAGAAAATTCGACTGCTACTACTACTACTATTACATTGCTACCGATGATGAGGATAATATCAATAGTGATTATACAATGATAATGGTAATAATAATAATAATGATAATGATAATAATAATAGTAATTAAAAAAAATCCTGTGTCCGTAGCGCCAGTAGCCGATTTGATTAAGAAGCAGGCAATTATCTGTTATGATATTTCATTGGAGACATCTGCCAACAGCTCTCCTACCTCTTACTGCTACTTCCTTAACTTTCCATCCCACACTCTTCCCCTTCGCCCCGTCTTGCCTGCATATATGCTCGTGAGCGCGCACACATGCACGCACGCACGCACGCACGCATGCACGCACGCATGCAGATGCAGAGATGGCACGGACACTCCTGTTGTTTGTCAACACAGGGGGTAATGGCGGTCAGTCACAAATCTGAAAACGGCTGTGTTGTAAACGAATTAAGAATGAATAAAACGGCCGAATTTCTTTCTACAGAGAAAGTCTTAAATGTCATTTCTCTAAATCTACATGTTATATCATTTCTTCCTGATCACTTTGTTCTGTCATATCTTTCGTCTTTGTCCTACCTATTGTTTAACTGATGTTACTAACGTTTCTCTGTTATTATCTGAGAGCCCACTTGATCCTTCCGAACGTGTGTCCCCCATCTCTCTTCCCCGCAGTGCCTTCATGGCACCTTATTCACTGATGCACGCACTATTCTTTTCTTTCTGTGAGTGAAATGGAACTTCACAACATCCTAGGGGAAAGGATATTTGAGATCCACGAAGCTCATTCCTGAACTAGCTTACGATTGTCCTGAAACAACTTCCCAGTGATGTCAACAGGTGAACACAGTTATTTCTGCCCTTCGATGTGTTTGATCTTCACCTCCCTCATCTTGGTCAATCTGCAGCACAACTCTCTCATAGTACACCCATGCCAAAAGAAAAGGGTGGGGGCGGGGTGGGGATAGGGGTCTTGGTATGAACTGTGTTCCAATCGTCTTGCGATATTGTCCTGGCAATTTCCTTTTTCTTTCGCTTTTTGGATTTCTTTTATCTCCATTTCTTCACCGTCGTTTTTTGCTGCTTATGTAGCCCATTCTTTCATCTGTGTTAAGAACACTGCATACTTTGCTGTACGCCCCATAGGAATGCATGAGAGAGAATTTGAACTGGGGGTTATTTCTACACCGCACTGTAGCCAAAAGCTCCTATGTATTTGTGGTCTGTTCATCTTCCTGTGGTCTTCAAAGAATTTTCTTTCCTTTCTTCTTTTTGTTTTTGGATATACTTTGTAAGATGCAAATTCTTCTTTATAATCTGGTGACTGGGCTTAGTGAGAGTTTAACCACTGGAACTGGCACTTGTACATTTTCCGGTGCTGTTCACTGATTATCCATTTTGATGTATCTTCGTTGCACTGGAAGTTTCTCAAAAGGATTGTTATTGGTTGTATACTACCATACCAGTTTTATTTCTGATCATGCTGTCAGCGTTGGGTCATTCAATTCTCTTCAAAGCGCTTACATTCTTCGCTTGGTGATTGTGGAACTGGAATGCCAAGACATTGTTGTTTTTCTTCACATATTGGCGCAGTCTGACAAGATCTTCCTTCCTTTATATTCGTCCATGCCAGTCTGATGATGTATGGAGCTGTTGTTTAATATTTGTAAAAGACACTTTCCTCATAAATTAAATGTGTCACATACACGTGCTCGCACACACACACACACACACACACACACACACACACACACACACACACACACACACCACTCACACACACACACACACACGCACACACACACACACACCACTCACACACACACACACTCTCACGCGCGTGCGCGCGCGCGCGCGCGCGCACACACACACACACGCGCGCGCGCGCACTCACGTTTACACACATTTACACAAGTGTCCTGACCGCTTTTTCGTTCTACGTGCCACCTGCTATGTTTCTTGCGTGACATTTTCACTTATGGGTTCACTTCCGTTTAGCACCCTGTACCATAGGTCAACAGGTGCACTCTGATTCGCCGGGTCCTTTCTAAAGGTAGTCAACACCATACGTGTTTCTTTTCTTTTTCAGTGGCCAAGTTTCTGCCCCTAGCATTTGTTTGAGTTCTCCAGGCTTTGTGCTGTTTCTCTTTCTGTGTGCAGCGAAGGTGCAGCGCAGTGTTATTTTGTTGCCATTCCGTGAAACACTTCGCTTACGGCACTACCCTTAGTATTCAGCAGTTTTCCATTGCTGCGATTGCTTTTGTGATAGTGCTGGTAGTACCCAACCATAATTCTTTGCTGAGAGTACTTCCACATCCATCAAACTAGTGTTAAGGCTAATTCACTATAGACCCTGTGCTGAGCCAGGTTCGTCGTGAGGCCATATTCAGGTTGAGTGTCGACACTCACCAAGGTGATAGGGTAAACTAGATAACCACAACAAGAAGGTAGCTCAGAGGGGGTGGGGGATGGAGGGAAAGAGAGGAAGGTAGAGTCAGAACATCAATGCAGGATGCACTAAGCGCATGTGAATTCATCTTATGACGGCTTTGGTGCTTTGCCCTGAGCATACTATTTAATGAGGTGGGTATGGTATTGATGGGAAATGGTGAGGGTTCCTGAAGCAACCATGCTGATTCACGTTGATTAAAGAAAGTTTGGCCTTTTATATTATTTTGATCCATGCGTTTTTCGAGTCTCGATCTGGAGATTCAATTTTAACTGATATTCTTTTTTAAATGTTTACAACCCTTATATGGTTTACGTCTGATCCACTCAAAATATATCAATTTAGATAAATATCATCTATAACTCTTTATAAATATCCACCTTTTCCCCTGTTCCCAATCACGAAGGATTTTCTGATGCTCATCGCACTTTTTTCACTTCCTTTCTTGTGCTTATCAGGTGCGTTATATCACACCAGGATAATGTACTTTTCAGTGCAGTTTCCCTCCCCTACCTACTTTTCAAGTTCATTCCTTGATGTTCGCCAGAGACCCTTCACTTTATCGGATACACATTTTGTGGAAATGCTGAAAGGATTGCGCACACCACCACCAGTTTCGTCTCCATCCAGTGGCAGTTTATCGCTTTTCCATTGCACTTGTATTCTTTTAATATTTCATGGATTTGAACCCTAGGCCTTTCAGTTTCTCTTCGCTCCTTTTATCCTTTAGCCGCTCCATCACTGCCCATATCCCGTGTTGTGCATTATCTATGTTTCCATATTCCCCATTCTTTTAAGCCATATTTGGGCTTTTTCCACTACACCTCCAAGCTTTGAAGTCCTGCAGTGCCTCCCCGCCCCCCGCCCCCCTCGCCCATTTCATTCTTCTCTGCTACAAACAGTTCCTTTTATACACTGCTGACCTATTCTTCTGCATTACTACGAAACTATGATATAGTCATTTCCTTTGTTACCCCTTGACTTTTCTTTCAGCAGTATTGAAGAGCAGGATGGATGTACCATATTCAACTCCATCCAGTTCTTCCCTTCCTATCGCTCCCGCAATGTATCATTCTTATGTTCTTCTCCCTTCCATCATTCATGCTCTGTAAACTCCTTTTCTCCTCCAGAGTATTATTCATCAGTTTCAAGTTGGTTTCTTCTCACATCCATTGATCTTCGAATTCGTTTTCTTCAAACGTCCATTATCCATCCTTCTCACCGTTACCGTGAGTTACCGTTCCGTCTCTCAGATATCATTCTCATGTTCTCTTCTTCTCGTGTAGTTCTTCATTTGTTATTGTCATGTTCTGCCCTCGTCCTACACTCAGTATTTGTATATCCTGTTCATTGTGTCAACTATTTGTTATTAACACGTTCCCGTCCTCTCATTTTGTCTCATTCTGTGCTGACTGCACCCACTTCTAGTCTGCCGCTATCCTTTTGTTAAGGCCAACATCCTCACGCTTTTCTCTCTTCTTCGCTTTCCTCATCCGTCCTTCGTCCTTCGTTCACCAGTGTTGGACCAGCTTACCATCCGTTATCCATCTTTCCTGCGTTCTTCTCTTCCCCTCCAGTCCAGCATTCATCATGCTCACGTTTCCCGCTCTCCAAAGTTCTTTATTCTCAGGTTTTCACTGCCGACATTCATCATTCACAACTTCGTCCCCAAAGCAACATTCATCATTTTCACGTTTTCCTCCGCCTAGCATTCATCATACCTCTTCATACGTTCATCCGTCACAATTCCCACTGTCTCTTCTCTTATTTCGTCTGTCATTCGTCATTCTCTCGTTCTTGTTTTCTGATCGCGTCCAGCATTCGCTATTCTCTCTCCTCTCTTCTCACTCCATTCATCATGACGATGTCCGATCTTCATGTATTCCATGATTCCTATGTTCTTTGCTCGTATCTCCTTTCTCTCATCCCTTTTCCCATTCGTCATCCTCACCTTCTCCTTGTTGTCTTTTCCCTGTCATCATTACTTTGTTTTCTTTGTTTTTCTGCCCATCACTGCACGATTCTAACGCTGTCCAGTGGTCAGTAACCCATTGGTCCCAGGCTTCTCTTCTTTTTCCTTCTTAACTTGACCTCATCGTTCTCACGTTATTTTCCATTCGCAGTTCTGTCCGTCATCTTTCGTGTCATCATTTATCATTCTCACATTCTTCGTTTCACCTCCCGTTCATTGATGTCACTTTCTCTTGTCATCTCACCCCTCATTCATGATCCTGATGCTTTAATCATCTTGATAAATAGTCATCTGATGTTCTCCTTTCGTCCATGCTTTTATCATTTTCGCGTTTGCCTGTATTCTTCCAATCGGGGCCGTATGCGCCATCCTCGGTTTCTTGCCTTCTCACCCGAACTGCCCTTCATCACTCTCAGGTAGTCTCCAGTTATTATTTCACCATTTTCACTTTCTTCTCTTATCCCTCTTTCATCGTTCTCGTGTTCTCCTTTTCTCCTGTGTTTCACCATTCTTTAGTTTTTTCCCGTCCGTTATTCACCCTTTGTCCTTCCTCTGTTGTGCCTTTGTCTTTTCTCAATCTCTTCATATTTATCAGTTCAAGTCCCGTCGATCATTTACCATATTTTCGTTCTTATCAGTCAGTCATGACCTCGGTTTTGTTGTTATTGTGTCCGTTATTCATATTCCTCTCTTCTTTCCTTCCTTCGTCATATTTACGTCCTCCTGTTCTTGTTTTTCATAAATCATTCCTTCCGTTAACGTCTTCTCATTCATCTAATCCTGTCTGTTATCCGCTACTTGTAGTCCTATCCGTCACTGAAATTTCTCACGTTTTTCCCCTCGCCCATTATTCATTATTTTCATTCTCTTCTCTATTCATCTCGCCCGTTTTGCGCTTTTCTCTCCTCACCGCGTTCATCATATTCGTCATAATGTCATCTAATTCTTTGTTTATTTAATTATTGTGATGATATCCTTCTTTAATGTAGTCCATCGTTCTGACGCTCTTTTCTCTCTTCTTGTCCTGTACTGTTCTCTCGTTTCATTTCCTCCCAGTTTGTCCGTCACTGGGTCATTCTCACACTGTTCTATTTTCATGTAATCTATCATTTTCATGCTCTTGCTGCCCTTTCCCTCTCCTCCTTTGGTCAATCTTATCTTACTGTCCAGTCCACCGTACATTTGTTTCGCATTCCCCATTGCTTCTCCCTCATGGATATTATGTCATCTCATCCCATATCTCATTTAGAAATGTCTATTTGTCATCATTCACGTTTTGCCCTTTCACACTTCCTTCACTATTCTCACGTTCCGTTTTCATTATACGTTCTTCTTGCTTACATTATCTCGTTAGACTATTTTACATCATTGTCTCATTCTTCTCCCATCCCACTTTCATCTTCTTTTCCCGTCATTTTCTTTCTATCATTCTCACATTGTCTTCACGCATTCTCATACTCTAGTAACGTCTGTCATTCACTGGTTCACAATATCCTCCAGTTAGTCAGTCAGTCATTTTCGCGTTCCTCTATCATCAGTCATTTATCGCTTTCACGTTCTTCTCCAGTCACTCAGTCATTGTTTCAAGTTCTTCTAGTCAGTCATTCGTTGTTCAGGTCTCTCGAGTCGGTCAATCATTATTTGCATGTTCTTCTCCAGTTACTTACTTTTCATTTTTCGCTCTTCTCCAGTCATTCGATTTATCCTTTTCACGTCTTCTCAAAGGTTATTCATCGTTTCCTTTTCTTCGTCCCACTAATCATTCATTAATTTCACGTATCTTCCCTTGTCTCATTCACATTTTCACGTTAAATCGTGGCACAGATTGTTGCATAACACTTTGTATTATTTTTCTGATGTTCGTAAGCCTGAAATGTCTGAATAAGAAAATGTGCGCAATACTTGGAAAAAAAAACATTGAAATAATCATAAACTCCCATTGATCCTATCAATTAGGATGCATTGTTATCATGATGTCTTTTGAAAGCATAGAACCATTTTATTGTCTAGCATCACTTCTGATATTTAAGTCGAAGAGAGAAAGATGAACTATCTGTTCATCAATTACCAAATTCTATAATATGGAAGGAATTTCATGAACATTTGACGTCTTTCTTTTGGCGTACAAATATTTTTGCCATTTCACTTTCTGTGAAAAGATGCCAGAAGATCGTTTTAAGAAGTCTCTGGAAACAAACAAAAGAATAGACTTAGTACATCAGGCGGGTAGAAAAGGTTTGATGCACTAAGCTCGAAGAATAGAAAGTTAACAGGCAGTTTAAAACTTAATCACGCTGCAAGACTCGGGCAAAAGGCCTGATATGCCAGTAAGCTGCAAATATTGCTTCCATTGGGGACACGCACAGTGTGTGTGTGCGTGTGCGTGCGCGTGTGCGTGATACGTACATCTTGCCTGCGCGTGTGCAGGTTGTACATATTGTTTGTGGGCGGGCAGGCGCCGGCGCGTGCGTGTGTGTGTAGAGTGTATTTGTGCGCGTTGGTGTATGTGTGTGCGTGCATACGTTCGTGTGGTGCGTGTGCGCGTGCGTGTGTCCTTGCGTGCGTGCGCGTGTGTGTGTGAGAGAGAGAGAGCGAGAGAGAGTGTGTAGAGAGAGAGAGAGAGAGAGTGTGTTAGAGAGAGAGAGAGAGAGAGAAGAGAGAGAGAGAGGAGATGGGTTTGCGTGCGCAAGCGCGTGGTGTGTATATATTAGTACGTGCGCGAGCACATATTTGTAAACGTGTATGTACGCGCGAGAGCGCTTGCGCTTAGGTGTATGTGCCTACGCGTGCGTGTGTGTGTGTAAATATGGATGCTGTGCGTGCTCAAGCGCATGGATATATGTATGTATATATATATACTATATATATTAGTCGTGTGCGCGGCAAGAGCGCGCTTGCGCTGTGTGTATGTACTACGCGTGCTGTTGTGTGTTTTGTGTGTCCATGAGCGGTTGGCGCGCCCGTGTGATAACGGTGTTTTGCGCGCGCAAGTTCATGGTTGTTATGTAAGTATTAGTGCGCGAGCGCCTATTTGTATATATACTATGCATATACATTTGGGGGGGGGGGGGGGGGGGGGAGCGTTGTGTGTACGTGGCGCGTTCGCGGCTTGTGTGTTCGTGTGGAGGGAGAGGGGGGAGGGCGCATGACTCAGCATTTTTGCGCAACCATGTAAATCGATGTGTTTGTGGAGGAGCGGCAGCACATGCGAAAAGATAGGATGGGAGTGTCGAGAAGGGGTGGGGATAGTTTGAATATGTAACTTTTCAAATGAAATATTTGTGGTTTTTTGTACTGTTTTAGAATGGCTTTGCCAAAGGCGTGTTAACCACATGTAATTCTTTTAGTTTCATGCGCCATTTTGGAAATGAGGATTAACTTGGTGTTGGACACGGTTTTCTTTCTGTCTGTGTCAAAAATGACAGGGTTCAGGAGAGGGGCCAGGCGGGATCCGCGAATCGCCACACACTCACGGACAAACAGTGGCAAAGGTAAACAATACTTTATTACATATGGACAAGCATCAACAAAAATCAATCACGCTCTGTGGGAAAGGACCAGACAGAAGAGAAAGTGAAAGTTGGGAGAAAGTGCCTATTGAGAAATCCGAGCTACCTACACCGGTAAAAAGCAAAACACTCCCGAAAGAAAATATAATCCCAAACAACACCAACCCTTGGGACTCCCAACTCTATCTCACCACTCCTCTATACCCAACCTAAAGTGCTACCACCCCACTCAACCCAAAGATAAGGAGGCACATTCCTAGCATAAAGGATCTGCTACACAACACGCACACACAACCAATATCAGAGATAAATATGTTGAGTTTTCTTAACTCCCAGCACACAGGAGCATGTGCGTTGCATCAGTCACTTCCTTCAAAGGGTAGCGAACCTTGGCCGCAAATCCCGAGAATCGGGTTACAGTTACTGTCGTTGCACAAGGGGAAGACAGGCCACACTCTCCAGCAACAATCACAAGACACAACACCAAGGGACTCGCCGTGGGAGGGGAGGACAGGAGTCCTTGCAGCGCCGCAGAAGCCACGCCGACGGGGCTCACGGCCCGGGGATCCGGCGGGAGCTCTCCAGCCGACGGCGATCTCCGTGGCTGGCGAGGCCTCGTGCAGGCACTCAGCGGGGCTCGATCTCCGCCGGGAATGCGTCAGCAGCCCAGCGCTCCCAGGGCAGGAAGGTGCAGAGAAGGTGGAAGGTGCAGAGAAGGTGGAAGGTGCAGAGAAGGTGGAAGGTGCAGAGAAGGTGGACGGTGCAGAGAAGGTGGACGGTGCAGAGAAGGTGGAAGACGTAGCAAGGTGGGGAAATGGGCAGGTGACCAAAAGGTGGGACGAAGCACCAGAGGGACGGTGATGAAACAAACTCTGCAAGCCAGTCATGGTCTGTATATAGTTCCGGAGTATGGAGCTGTGTGGGGTGACTATGCTAGGAGAGGTAAGCACTGTCCAACCCCCTCCCTCCTTGTTAACGTGCTCTGCTTTACAGGGAAGAACCCTAATTTGCTCTGTGTGAATTGTTCCTTTTTTCCCTTCTCCTAATAAATACTATTAGCCCAAAGCCCCTCCTCTGCTTACAAAGGGAATGCAATCAATAAAAGGAAACAATTACGGGAAAGTGATATCCAAACTCCACCTCTCTAATTCTTTTTCCCGCATTTCCAGAAGGACGGATTATGTACAGGTTGACAAATCGCTTTTCACCAGGAAAAACAAATGCGCGAGCATGTGATAATATTTGTTTACACAACTCTAAGGTTAACCAGAAATCTCAGAAGGGCTGAAAGCCTACGCCAGTTCCGTGATTCAGCAAAATTCTTGTACCAAAACTCACAGCATCTACAATGCACAAAATTTGCTAATTAACTGTCTCACTAATGATTATCTAAATTTACGCTCATCACCATAACCATACGACATATGCACATCAAAACTGTACAGTAACATAAACCTACCCTGAATCAAACAATTCAACATGTAATATTCAATACCCTCTACATGCACACCTCCCTTCCCCCACATTTTTACACGGACGAACAGAAACAACACAGACAAGCAGGGCGATGGAGAGTGCTGATGGGGGAACGCGAGCGCCGCCCGAGAATTTAGTGGACTCCGCACACACCTGGATGCACGCCGTGCGCTCACGACCAAAACTTGACAAAAACACGTAGCTGGGATCTACGCTACGGTCCTGTAGCAAGCACAAATATACTGTACATAAAAAACTACTATGGAAGATTTCGGCTCGACTACAGATTTGACACACATATCGTCGAACTGCGGGGTATTCACGTAACCGGGCCAACTGTGCGGTCACGTCTCTGTCAAAAACGAAAAGGGAAAGGGGAAAAAAACCTTTATATTGACTATGGCTTGATACCAAGCCATACTATGATGGAACCAAGACCACTTTGGTCCCCAGAAGTCTCAAAATAAGCGGACTTACGACTAACAATAACTGGGGTTTTGTAAGAATAACGCGTATTTTATGATATGAAACTGTACACGCCCAATCATCTGCTAAGGGTTATGACCAGAACCTCAAATTTCCAGACTTCCGACGAAAAATACACATTCCAAACCAACAGCAAACCATACGGAACAATCCTGTACCAGCAGTTTGTGAGCGGGATGGAGAGGGTAGGGTCGGACACCCAGTGTCTCCTGTCTCGACCCAGACTAAGGGCAGGCAGGCCGGCACCAAAACGTACGTCACAACAAAGTGACCAGGAACTCTTCAGGATCCCCACCGAAGGGGTTCGCCAAACCAGGAATGGTTTCAAGAAACTTGTCTAGACTGAGGATCGTGGTCCTCCGAAATCCTTTCCCCCTCTGTCTCTCCGACTCCCCAAACCAAACCGAAAACCTACAGCTGAGCAGTTCACACATGCAGTCAGTCATGCAGGGAAGTTGGAAACCCGCACGGACTGCACGTGCAACTGGAAAAAAAAACAGACCCTACCAGTGTGGCTGGAAACTTGATTTCACTCTTTAAAAAAAAAACGACCCAGTTACAAAAAAAAAAGAAGTGAAGAACGTGGAAGGGTGATGAGGGAGGACGGTCCAGGGGCGACTCACAAATGCTAATAGACGAGTATGGAAGAAAGGAAACACACACACACACACACACACACACACACACACACACACACACACACACACACACACACACACACCCCCGGAGGAATCGGGGTTGCGAAAAGTACGGTTTCGTACTCCTAAAAGATGGGGCACCCAAAAGGATAGAAGGAAAAAGTTAGTAAAATCAACGATAAACCACTATAAAGAGACCCTGATCCTTTTGAATGAAAAGGAATATGAAGTACGGAAAGTATAGAACGTATCCAAAAGTGACTAGGGAACTATAAGACAATGAACAGAAGAGAACTCTAGTTTCCCTATGTTGACCTTTCAAGAAAGAGTTCAAAAGCTGAGCCGTCCGTGACAACACCTCCCACCAAAAAAGTTCCGTACCACTGAGGTACGAACTATCTCGGCACCCGAAACGTTCTGTTAAGCTAAAAGAAAACAAAGGAACTTCTGTACAAAAATTCTTGTCATACTCTACACGGCGCCAACGACACAGATCATTGACCACAAAAATTTGTACAATCTGCCTTAGCCAGTCGATATCTCACTCTGCAGAATCATGATGTCTCCATGCGGCTGAGATAATCAGCCTCCACATTTTTCTCGGGGATTGGCCTGAATTGGAACGCCATACTCTGGAGCTCAATTGCCCACCCCATAAGACGACTGATGGGCCGGATTCGATGAAGGTACTGGTGTGGGTGGTGGTCGCATTCGAGGACGAATTCCCTGCCCTAGAGGTATGGGTAAAAACGTCTCACAGCCCAAACGACGGCAAAGCACTCCAGCTCGATCGTATGGTAATGGCGCTCTGATCCCACGAGCTTTTTGCTAGCATATGCCACTGGTTTCAATCCACTCCCGAGATCTTGTAGCAAAGCGGCCCCTAGTCCGCTCCCAGAGGCATCGGTGCGGAGGACGAAGGGCTTGCAGGGATCTGCTAACTGGAGGATAGGTCGGGAGGTCAGAGCTTCCTTAAGGGATTGGAACGCCTGCTGGTCGGTCTCCGTCCAGGTGACTTTGTTGGGCTGCCTGGCTCCAGTCTTGTGTGTGAGGGCATGAGCCATCTCCGCAAAGTGGGGCACAAACAACTATAATACCCGACCAAGCCCAAGAATGACCTCAACTTGGTCGGTGGCACCGCATCCTGGATTCTCCTGAGTTCGTCCCCCTCCAGGAGGATGTATCCATGGCCCACATCATGACTGAGGAACCCAATTTCTTTCTCCGCTAGGAGGCACTTGGTGGGTCGGGCAGCCAGCTGTACCTCTCGGAGTCAAGCAAACAGAATGCACAGTGCCTCTAGGTGACGTTCCCACTCCTTAGTAGCCAGCAATATGTCGTTGATGAAGTTCTGGGCTTCAGGCAATTGCAGAGGCTCTAGCATGAGCCACATGTGACTAAAGACAGCTCCTGCTGTCTTCAGCCCAAAAGGCATCACAAGGAACTGGAACTGTCCTTCTGGGGTAGTGAACGCAGTCTTTTCCCAGTCTACTGGGTCCATGGGTATCTGCCAATACCCCTTCGCGAGGTCCAATTTGGAAAAGAACTTGGCCTCTGCTAGCTGGGCGAACATCTTATCTACGTCGGGCATAGGTTCTGCATCGTAACGGAGTACTTTGTTCAAGCATCGGAAATTGACGCAAAACCGCATCTTGCCATCAGACTTCTTTACCAACAGCACAGGAGACGAGTAGGGTGAACTACAGCGTTCAGTCACCCCCATTTTCAGCATGGTTAAAAAAACTACAAACACCCATTTTCAGCATGGCGCGGATCTCATCCTTGACATTTGTTTGGGAGTGAGGAAGGGGGTATTGCTTGACACGGATAGGTTTGTGTTGGTTCAGCTCCAGAGAGCACACTCCCAAATTACATCGTAGCGGAACATCCGTCAGCACATCCTGGAACTCCTCACAGAGTGGTTAGTTCCTGGCACCTTCCGGGAGACAGATCAGACGAGAACTTGACATCCCTCCAGGTCTCCTCTTGCTGTAGGGGCGGGCCTGGAACTTGGAAGGTAGTGGGTGGAACCTCCACGATGTCCTCCACGACTACTGGAGTATATCCAGACTGGCACCTTACCCTCCTTACGTATTTCTTTAGCAGGTTGGCATGGATGAGCTTTTCTTTACCCCGAATTGTGACAACATAGTCAAAATCGCCCACACGTTTGACCATGGGGAAAGGGCCATGCCATGCCAACTGTAACTTGTTATGCCATAGGGGCAATAATAAGAGCACCTCATCTCCAGTTCGAACCAGCGTTCACGACTTTTTCGGTCATAGTATATTTTGTATCTTTGTTGGGCTTGGGCCAGGTTCTGATGGGCAAGCTCACACGTGGACGCAATCCTATCCTTGAGTTCAAGCACGTATTCTGTCTGGGTTCGAGGTTGATTCTGTTACTTGACGTGTCCACTGGTCGTGCAGTACAGCCATGGGCATGTCATATCCGAGCCTAAGCACCATAGGGCGCAATGGCTTGGGGACCACAAGCCGAGTCGCTTGGACCTTGTCAGATTGGTACTTCCGATGAAGGATCCCCTTGCATTGGATGAACTGGACACTGTGGTTCCTGGTCTCTGGGCAGGTTTCCCAGCTAATCCTTGCAGGGCGTTCAGGGTTGGGTCCTTCTCTTGCAAGGTCCACACCTTTTCAGGATCCATATTAATGGTATCATGCTGGGAGAGTGGTTTCAGGAGAGGTTTCAGTGCTTCCTGCTCCCTACGGGCCTGGGACCAGGTCATGACTCCTACGAGCACTTCAGGCGGTAGTTCTGTCGATACCTGGTGGGTCATGCCATCTTCGAAGGTCACCTCATTGCCTATCAACAATGAGTAAGCCGGCTGACACAGGGCTACGGCCCACACAGTTCCCTGAAGTACGGATTCGATACCTCAATGAGGACGTTGTCCTGAGTCGCACGGCAACTCTCCTCTATCCCCAATACAATGCAGCTCCCTTGCCGTCGAGCACCTGCCGGTACCAGCTGAACGTCGACGAAGACGGTGGTGGCTCCAGTATCTTGGATGGCTTCAACGATATCTCCCTGGACTATGGAGGGGAAAGAAGGACACACCGGTTTCTCCAGTTTCTGTTCTCCATAAGAGACCTGTTCTCTCCCGGCAGATAGTCCCAGCTTGGTCTGCCGGTTTGGGCAATCCCACAAGAAATGGCAGGTTTCCCACATCCGAAGAAGGTCTTGGAGGTGGAAGCCGGCTTTGGCGGAGCTTCTTGCTTTTCCCCCTTTGTAGGATAGTGCTTGGGAGGTCCCCTGGAATCCACTGGTAAATTCCGCCTGAATGAACCCGTGGGTGGAGCACGAAAGTGGCGATGGGCGTCAGCAAATGCCTCAGCTATCTTGACGGCCTCAGTGAATGTCTTGGGTTGAGACTCGCCCAGCTTAAATTGTAACTCCTGGGACATGGAATTGGACAGCTGCTCCAGGAGTAAGCAGTCTTTCATGGGCATATCTGAAGCTTCGATCTAGTATTCGAAAACACGTCGAAGTCGTTCTCCATACTGACGAAAAGTTTCTTCGGGCTCCTTTTTCATGGTTCGAAATTTCTTGCGGTATGACTCTGCAGTCATATGGAGTCTAGAATGCAAGGCCTTCTTTAACTCCTCATATGAGGCTCCGGGGGTTACATTGACGAACGCCTCCTTGGCCTTCCCTGTGAGACCACCTATAAGGTAGAGGGCCTTCCGTCTCTCGGAGAGTCCCTAGTCATAGCGGCCATAGTCTCAAAATGCTCGATGTAGGTGTCAATATTGTCCTGTGCGTGGTACATGGGCATTTTGATACTAGGAGCCATGTATGGTTCAGGAAATGGCGGGGGTGGAAGTTCTACCTCAGAGGACCCAGGCGGGAGCGCGGCTGCTGGCTCTTCAGGCTCTGAGTGTTTTCTGAGCTGCTCCAGAAGCTCTTGCCTCATCTTCTCCCGCTCAGCTTGCAGAAGCACTTTCAGATCAGGTACGGTCTCCTTCCTCTCCCTATCCACCATTCTCTCTTCCATCTCCAGCTGCCATCTTCGTTCTCTTTTCCTCCTTTTCTAGCCTCTTCTCCTCCATCTCTAACTGCCATCTCCATTCTCTTTCCTCCTTTTCTAGCCTTTTCTCCTCCCATCTCTAGCTGCCATCTCCGTTCTCTTTCCTCCTTTTCTAGCCTCTTCTCCATCTCTAGCTGCCATCTCCATTCTCTTTCCTTCTTTTCCTCTCCTTTCTCTCCTGCTTCTCTTTTGCAGCGCTCCTCATCACGTCGCTAGAGGGCCTGCAGTTGCTCAGGAGAGACACCCGGATACGACGGAGCATGTGGACGAGGTGTAAATCCTGGAGGGCCAGCAGGCATAGTTGACCTTCGGGGCAGAAGGCCTTGATATCCCCCTAGTTCTGGAATGTGGAGCTGACCGCCTATCTTGTCCTCCATCTCTACAGATACGCTGGTCTGTCCTGTGGCAGTCGTGGCTAAGAAAATAGGATTGCCAGCTCTGGACGAGTACACAGTCTGGGTGGTCGGGCCGGTGGACGCTACGGTGGTTTGGCTAGTCCTGCCGGGTAGTATGCCTGTCACAGTGCGCTTGGCCCGCTGGCGAGTAAGTGGGGCGGTCCACTCCGAGTCCATAACGGTGTCTCAAACACTAAGATAGGTGGACACTGACTTCACACTGGAGCTCAAAATTCCGGCACACGGAGGAGGTGGACACACCTCACTCAACCCTAAGGTAACACGATGCAACCAGAGATCCTAAGACGGGAGTTAGTCCTAAGGAGTGAATCTACCACACCCGGAACTGAGAACCCCCAACGAATTACACGACTGGAAGGTGGGTAGAATTGCCGTCCTAACAGTAAATACCCAACACCAGCTCAAAATTACGTTGTACCTCGCTCCACCGTACGTAATGGGGAACAGGGGAAATTTACCCGGACGCAAAGAAAAAAGAAAACCCACTCTGACAGGCCAATAGTGAGACCGCACGGGACTCTGTTCTGAAGGTGTGAACTA
Organism: Conus canariensis; assembly: GCA_033310375.1. Lineage (NCBI taxonomy): Eukaryota > Metazoa > Mollusca > Gastropoda > Neogastropoda > Conidae > Conus > Conus canariensis. The sequence continues at coordinate 35,368,444 of CM065728.1, forward strand.
AACAGTCACACTAACCTGAACCCGGAATACTTTTTCGCTACAGGAGTCAAAGCATGCCAATAGCCTGTCCTCAGGCTTGAAAGTGAAAAGTCCCAACAAGAAATTGCGACAAGACAAGTAGTCCCCTCACTCAAGTATCACTTTGAGATAGCCCTATCCAGTGCCAAGGAAATAAAAAAAAACCCACTGAATATGAGACCTGCAGATGGTCCCTTCTGCTTGCGCGGCAACTATGCCACTGAAGGCACTCCCTAATACGAACAACTGACTACACAGGGCCTACCAAACATGTGCCAGTAAAACTCCAGCAGAGCTCTCAACAATCCTCTAACCAGTGAGGGTCAGGACAATAGTAAGGGATTAACGGAGCCCTTACATCAGAAACTCAACATAGAGAGTAAGATCTCAGGCAAGCCAACGAAGGCCATTTTACGATCGGCGAATGACTGTACTATTCTACCCCAAATTCCCAGAAATGCGAAAGCAATCACTGCCAGTGAAGGCACCAATTCTCGAAACAATACTCGGTTTCCTGAACACACTAATAAAACGCCCCCACTCAAAAGTAGTTCTTTCACAGAATAGATCGAATGCACACGTCGCTACACGGTAGGCGGCTCCCTAATTGTCTAAGTTAACGCTACGGACCTGGAATCGGGTGCACAGAAAACGGTCGATTACCCTATAAACCTTCAAACAACTCGCGAAAGTACGTGTCTGAACGGTATCAAAATACGCCAAAGCACGGCCTTTGGTTCGGCGAACAACGCGCAAAAGGTCACGGCAAGTGTGCGGATTATGGTCGGACTAACAACGCACAAGCGAGGCTACGGCGCCGTAAACGATGAAAACCAAATCGCCAAGGCCAGGATGTCGGGAGGGAAACACAAGGCGCTGTTCTTATTTCTTAGTCTGATCGGACGTCGGGTCCGGATGGTTAACTCACGGCCTAGCCCGGCAAAATGTTTGGGACAGTTACGGAAACGCACGTCCTATGACTTGACAAACTCGGCAGCGGCCTTACCGTAAACAAGGTAAGGGAGGTCGCGCACACCCAGGGTAGAATGGGAACACTGGCCGACGACTAGGCCCCTACTTACACCTTACTGTAAAAGATCCTGCCTGACAAAGCCAACCAACTCACAGATCTCACACACTCACTAATACATAGATCTTTTTATTGCCCTAACAGACATCCATACTGGTGCACAAACACTACCAAGTGTGGGCTAAAGAAAATGAAGTTCCCTGACATCAACGAACTAACAGGATACAACTATTGTAGGTGAGTGTAATCGAGACAGCAAGAGACAGCCTAAGCAATACAGGATAGCCCTGTTACTGATTATTCAAAGAACCCTGCCTCCTAGTGTACCAATCATCTCCTAGTGTACCAGTCAACCAATGCAAAATGTCACATAGGTTTCCTAAACAAAACTACTACGGAATCGCGACGCAGACGACCGAACGCCCTACACTGAACCGCGATAACCAATGGGATGGTCAAAGAAGGACACCAATCTCCTACCTAGCTCACCTTCATACTTTTAAAGTTGTCAGGGGTACAGCCAAGTCTGCCAACTGTCGACCAACCGACACAGGCGCTGGTATCGGCGAGCTGAAAGAGAAACCTATGCACTAGTCCCCCGAATCAAGACCACCCCGTACACCAAAACAGAACCAACTACCTACTTATACTAATAATAGACGGAAAGAGGTATACTCGGAATGGACGGAAAAGAACACGCAACTAACAAACTACGTAATCCGGCGGAACGCAAGGCGGCGGACGGGTGTGGAGCTGTCACGGGCAGGCACCCCCCCCCTATCCCACCAACACTCCAGGTGCCGAACGCTCCTGAGTAGGCCCCCTTCCACTCTAGGGCCTAACCCAACCAACCTCCCGCAGCTAGATCAACAGAAAGATAGAGAGCTCTCCCCGTGTCCGTCAGCAGTGTGAGGCAACAGCGGAATTATCTGCCCCTCCCAAGCATCTCCACCAAAATTGTCAAAAATGACAGGGTTCAGGAGAGGGGCCAGGCGGGATCCGCGAATCGCCACACACTCACGGACAAACACAAGGAGGCAAAGGTAAACAACTAAGACAACACTTTATTACATATGGACAAGCATCAACAAAAATCAATCACGCTCTGTGGGAAAGGGCCATGCAGAAGAATAAAAGAAAGACAGAAGGAAAAGTAAAGAGGAGGAAAGTGAAAGTCGGGAGAAAGTGCCTATTGAGAAATCTGAGCTACCTACATGGGTAAAAAGCAAAACACACTCCCAAAAGAAAATATAATCCAAAACACCAACCCTTGGGACTTCCCCCCACTCTATCTCACCACTCCTCTATACCCAACCTAAAGTGCTACCACCCCACTCAACCCAAAGAAGATAAGGAGGGACATTCCTAGCATAAAGGATCTGCTACACAACACGCACACACAACCAATATCAGAGATAAATATGTTGTTTTCATACTCCCAGCACACAGGAGCATGCGCCACATGTTGCATCAGTCACTTCCTTCAAAGGGTAGCGAACCTTGGCCTCAAACAAATCCTGAGAATCGGGTTACAGTTACTGTCGTTGCACAAGCACACATACAAGGGCAAGGGCCATACTCTCTCCAGCAACAATCACAAGACACAACACGAAGGGACTTGCCATGGGAGGGGAGGACGAGAGTCCTTGCAGCGCCGCAGAAGCCACGCCGACGGGGCTCACGGCCCGGGGATCCGGCGGGAGCTCTCCAGCCGACGGCGATCTCCGTGGCTGGCAAGGCCTCGTGCAGGCACTCAGCGGGGCTCGATCTCCGCCGGGAATGCGTCAGCAGCCCAGCGCTCCCAGGGCAGGAAGGTGCAGAGAAGGTGGAAGGTGCAGAGAAGGTGGAAGGTGCAGAGAAGGTGGAAGGTGCAGAGAAGGTGGAAGACGTAGCAAGGTGGGGAAATGGGCAGGTGACCAAAAGGTGGGATGAAGCACCAGAGGGACGGTGATGAAACAAACTCTGCAAGCCAATCATGGTCTGTATATAGTTCCGGAGTATGGAGCTGTGTGGGGTGTCTTTTGTGACTATGCTAGGAGAGGTAAGCACTGTCCAACCCCCTCCCTCCTTGTTAACGTGCTCTGCTTTACAGGGAAGAACCCTAATTTGCTCTGTGTGAATTGTTCCTTTTTTTCCTTCTAATAAATACTATTAGCCCAAAGCCCCTCCTCTGCTTACAAAGGGACTGCAATCAATAAAAGGAAACAATTACGGGAAAGTGATATCCAAACTCACCTCTCTAATTCTTTTTCCCGCATTTCCAGAAGGACGGATTCCGGATTATGTACAGGTTGACAAATCGCTTTTCACCAGGAAAAACAAATGCGCGAGCATGTGATAATATTTGTTTACACAACTCTAAGGTTAACCAGAAATCTCAGAAGGGCTGAAAGCCTACGCCAGTTCCGTGATTCAGCAAAATTCTTGTACCAAAACTCACAGCATCTACAATGCACAAAATTTGCTAATTAACTGTCTCACTAATGATTATCTAAATTTACGCTCATCACCATAACCATACGACATATGCACATCAAAACTGTACAGTAACATAAACCTATCCTGAATCAAACAATTCAACATGTAATATTCAATACCCTCTACATGCACACCTCCCTTCCCCCACATTTTTACACGGACGAACAGAAACACAACACAGACAAGCAGGGCGATGGAGAGTGCTGATGGGGGAACGCGAGCGCCGCCCGAGAATTTAGTGGGCTTTCGCACACGCCTGGATGCACGCCGTGCGCTCACGACCAAAACTTGACAAAAACACGTAGCTGGGATCTACGCTACGGTCCTGTAGCAAGCACAAATATACTGTACATAAAAAAACTACTATGGAAGATTTCGGCTCGACTACAGATTTGACACACATATCGTCGAACTGCGGGGTATTCACGTAACCGGGCCAACTGTGCGGTCACGTCTCTGTCAAAAACGAAAAGGGAAAGGGGAAAAAAACCTTTATATTGACTATGGCTTGATACCAAGCCATACTATGATGGAACCAAGACCACTTTGGTCCCCAGAAGTCTCAAAATAAGCGGACTTACGACTAACAATAACTGGGGTTTTGTAAGAATAACGCGCATTTTATGATATGAAACTGTACACGCCCAATCATCTGCTAAGGGTTATGACCAGAACCTCAAATTTCCAGACTTCCGACGAAAAATACACATTCCAAACCAACAGCAAACCATACGGAACAATCCTGTACCAGCAGTTTGTGAGCGGGATGGAGAGGGAAGGGTGGGACACCCAGTGTCTCCTGTCTCGACCCAGACGAAGGGCAGGCAGGCCGGCACCAAAACGTACGTCACAACAAAGTGACCAGGAACTCTTCAGGATCCCCACCGAAGGGGTTCGCCAAACCAGGAATGGTTTCAAGAAACTTGTCTAGACTGAGGATCGTGGTCCTCCGAAATCCTTTCCCCCTCTGTCTCTCCGACTCCCCAAACCAAACCGAAAACCTACAGCTGAGCAGTTCACACATGCAGTCAGTCATGCAGGGAAGTTGGAAACCCGCACGGACTGCACGTGCAACTGGAAAAAAAAACAGACCCTACCAGTGTGGCTGGAAACTTGATTTCACTCTTTAAAAAAAACGACCCAGTTACAAAAAAAAGTGAACGTGGAAGGGTGATGAGGGAGGACGGTCCAGGGGCGACTCACAAATGCTAATAGACGAGTATGGAAGAAAGGAAACACACACACACACACACACACACACACACACACACACACACACACCCCGGAGGAATCGGGGTTGCGAAAAGTACGGTTTCGTACTCCTAAAAGATGGGGCACCCAAAAGGATAGAAGGAAAAAGTTAGTAAAATCAATGATAAACCACTATAAAGAGACCCTGATCCTTTTGAATGAAAAGGAATATGAAGTACGGAAAGTATAGAACGTATCCAAAAGTGACTAGGGAACTATAAAACAATGAACAGAAGAGAACTCTAGTTTCCCTACGTTGACCTTTCAAGAAAGAGTTCAAAAGCTGAGCCGTCCGTGACAACACCTCCCACCAAAAAAGTTCCGTACCACTGAGGTACGAACTATCTCGGCACCCGAAACGTTCTGTTAAGCTAAAAGAAAACAAAGGAACTTCTGTACAAAAATTCTTGTCATACTCTACACGGCGCCAACGACACAGATCATTGACCACAAAAATTTGTACAATCTGCCTTAGCCAGTCGATATCTCACACTGCAGAATCATGATGTCTCCATGCGGCTGAGATAATCAGCCTCCACATTTTTCTCGGGGATTGGCCTGAATTGGAACGCCATACTCTGGAGCTCAATTGCCCACCCCATAAGACGACTGATGGGCCGGATTCGATGAAGGTACTGGTGTGGGTGGTGGTCGCATTCGAGGACGAATTCCCTGCCCTAGAGGTATGGGTAAAAACGTCTCACAGCCCAAACGACGGCAAAGCACTCCAGCTCGATCGTATGGTAATGGCGCTCTGATCCCACGAGCTTTTTGCTAGCATATGCCACTGGTTTCAATCCACTCCCGAGATCTTGTAGCAAAGCGGCCCCTAGTCCGCTCCCAGAGGCGTCGGTGCGGAGGACGAAGGGCTTGCAGGGATCTGCTAACTGGAGGATAGGTCGGGAGGTCAGAGCTTCCTTAAGGGATTGGAACGCCTGCTGGTCGGTCTCCGTCCAGGTGACTTTGTTGGGCTGCCTGGCTCCAGTCTTGTGTGTGAGGGCATGAGCCATCTCCGCAAAGTGGGGCACAAACTAACTATAATACCCAACCAAGCCCAAGAATGACCTCAACTCCTTGGTGGTCGGTGGCACTGCATCCTGGATTCTCCTGAGTTCGTCCCCCTCCAGGAGGATGTATCCTTGGCCCACCACATGACTGAGGAACCCAATTTCTTTCTCCGCTAGGAGGCACTTGGTGGGTCGGGCAGCCAGCTGTACCTCTCGGAGTCAAGCAAACAGAATGCACAGTGCCTCTAGGTGACGTTCCCACTCCTTAGTAGCCAGCAATATGTCGTCGATGAAGTTCTGGGCTTCAGGCAATTGCAGAGGCTCTAGCATGAGCCACATGTGACTAAAGACAGCTCCTGCTTTCTTCAGCCCAAAAGGCATCACAAGGAACTGGAACTGTCCTTCTGGGGTAGTGAACGCAGTCTTTTCCCAGTCTACTGGGTCCATGGGTATCTGCCAATACCCCTTCGCGAGGTCCAATTTGGAAAAGAACTTGGCCTCTGCTAGCTGGGCGAACATCTTATCTACGTCGGGCATAGGTTCTGCATCGTAACGGAGTACTTTGTTCAAGCATCGGAAATTGACGCAAAACCGCATCTTGCCATCAGACTTCTTTACCAACAGCACAGGAGACGAGTAGGGTGAACTACAGCGTTCAGTCACCCCCATTTTCAGCATGGTTAAAAAAAACTACACCCATTTTCAGCATGGCGCGGATCTCATCCTTGACATTTGTTTGGGAGTGAGGAAGGGGGTATTGCTTGACACGGATAGGTTTGTGTTGGTTCAGCTCCAGAGAGCACACTCCCAAATTACATCGTAGCGGAACATCCGTCAGCACATCCTGGAACTCCTCACAGAGTGGTTAGTTCCTGGCACCTTCCGGGAGACAGATCAGACGAGAACTTGACATCCCTCCAGGTCTCCTCTTGCTGTAGGGGCGGGCCTGGAACTTGGAAGGTAGTGGGTGGAACCTCCACGATGTCCTCCACGACTACTGGAGTATATCCAGACTGGCACCTTACCCTCCTTACGTATTTCTTTAGCAGGTTGGCATGGATGAGCTTTTCTTTACCCCGAATTGTGACAACATAGTCAAAATCGCCCACACGTTTGACCATGGGGAAAGGGCCATGCCATGCCAACTGTAACTTGTTATGCCATAGGGGCAATAATAAGAGCACCTCATCTCCAGTTCGAACCAGCGTTCACGACTTTTTCGGTCATAGTATGTTTTGTATCTTTGTTGGGCTTGGGCCAGGTTCTGATGGGCAAGCTCACACGTGGACGCAATCCTATCCTTGAGTTCAAGCACGTATTCTGTCTGGGTTCGAGGTTGATCTTCTGTTACTTGACGTGTCCACTGGTCGTGCAGTACAGCCATGGGCATGTCATATCCGAGCCTAAGCACCATAGGGCGCAATGGCTTGGGGACCACAAGCCGAGTCGCTTGGACCTTGTCAGATTGGTACTTCCGATGAAGGATCCCCTTGCATTGGATGAACTGGACACTGTGGTTCCTGGTCTCTCGGGCAGGTTTCCCAGCTAATCCTTGCAGGGCGTTCAGGGTTGGGTCCTTCTCTTGCAAGGTCCACACCTTTTCAGGATCCATATTAATGGTATCATGCTGGGAGAGTGGTTTCAGGAGAGGTTTCAGTGCTTCCTGCTCCCTACGGGCCTGGGACCAGGTCATGACTCCTACGAGCACTTCAGGCGGTAGTTCTGTCGATACCTGGTGGGTCATGCCATCTTCGAAGGTCACCTCATTGCCTATCAACAATGAGTAAGCCGGCTGACACAGGGCTACGGCCCACACAGTTCCCCTGAAGTACGGATTCGATACCTCAATGAGGACGTTGTCCTGAGTCGCACGGCAACTCTCCTCTATCCCCAATACAATGCAGCTCCCTTGCCGTCGAGCACCTGCCGGTACCAGCTGAACGTCGACGAAGACGGTGGTGGCTCCAGTATCTTGGATGGCTTCAACGATATCTCCCTGGACTATGGAGGGGAAAGAAGGACACACCGGTTTCTCCAGTTTCTGTTCTCCATAAGAGACCTGTTCTCTCCCGGCAGATAGTCCCAGCTTGGTCTTCCGGTTTGGGCAATCCCACAAGAAATGGCAGGTTTCCCACATCCGAAGAAGGTCTTGGAGGTGGAAGCCGGCTTTGGCGGAGCTTCTTGCTTTTCCCCCTTTGTAGGATAGTGCTTGGGAGGTCCCCTGGAATCCACTGGTAAATTCCGCCTGAATGAACCCGTGGGTGGAGCACGAAAGTGGCGATGGGCGTCAGCAAATGCCTCAGCTATCTTGACGGCCTCAGTGAATGTCTTGGGTTGAGACTCGCCCAGCTTAAATTGTAACTCCTGGGACATGGAATTGGACAGCTGCTCCAGGAGTAAGCAGTCTTTCATGGGCATATCTGAAGCTTCGATCTAGTATTCGAAAACACGTCGAAGTCGTTCTCCATACTGACGAAAAGTTTCTTCGGGCTCCTTTTTCATGGTTCGAAATTTCTTGCGGTATGACTCTGCAGTCATATGGAGTCTAGAATGCAAGGCCTTCTTTAACTCCTCATGAGGCTCCGGGGGTTACATTGACGAACGCCTCCTTGGCCTTCCCTGTGAGACCACCTATAAGGTAGAGGGCCTTCTGTCTCTCGGAGAGTCCCTAGTCATAGCGGCCATAGTCTCAAAATGCTCGATGTAGGTGTCAATATTGTCCTGTGCGTGGTACATGGGCATTTTGATACTAGGAGCCATGTATGGTTCAGGAAATGGCGGGGGTGGAAGTTCTACCTCGGAGGACCCAGGCGGGAGCGCGGCTGCTGGCTCTTCAGGCTCTGAGTGTTTTCTGAGCTGCTCCAGAAGCTCTTGCCTCATCTTCTCCTGCTCAGCTTGCAGAAGCGCTTTCAGATCAGGTACGGTCTCCTTCCTCTCCCTATCCACCATTCTCTCTTCCATCTCCAGCTGCCATCTTCGTTCTCTTTTCCTCCTTTTCTAGCCTCTTCTCCTCCATCTCTAACTGCCATCTCCATTCTCTTTCCTCCTTTTCTAGCCTTTTCTCCTCCCATCTCTAGCTGCCATCTCCGTTCTCTTTCCTCCTTTTCTAGCCTCTTCTCCATCTCTAGCTGCCATCTCCGTTCTCTTTCCTTCTTTTCCTCTCCTTTCTCTCCTGCTTCTCTTTTGCAGCGCTCCTCATCACGTCGCTAGAGGGCCTGCAGTTGCTCAGGAGAGACACCCGGATACGACGGAGCATGTGGACGAGGTGTAAATCCTGGAGGGCCAGCAGGCATAGTTGACCTTCAGGGCAGAAGGCCTTGATATCCCCCTAGTTCTGGAATGTGGAGCTGACCGCCTATCTTGTCCTCCATCTCTACAGATACGCTGGTCTGTCCTGTGGCAGTCGTGGCTAAGAAAATAGGATTGCCAGCTCTGGACGAGTACACAGTCTGGGTGGTCGGGCCGGTGGACGCTACGGTGGTTTGGCTAGTCCTGCCGGGTAGTATGCCTGTCACAGTGCGCTTGGCCCGCTGGCGAGTAAGTGGGCTGGTCCACTCCGAGTCCATAATGGTGTCTCAAACACTAAGATAGGTGGACACTGACTTCACACTGGAGCTCAAAATTCCGGCACACGGAGGAGGTGGACACACCTCACTCAACCCTAAGGTAACACGATGCAACCAGAGATCCTAAGACGGGAGTTAGTCCTAAGGAGTGAATCTACCACACCCGGAACTGAGAACCCCCAACGAATAACACGACTGGAAGGTGGGTAGAATTGCCGTCCTAACAGTAAATACCCAACACCAGCTCAAAATTACGTTGTACCTCGCTCCACCGTACGTAATGGGGAACAGGGGAAATTTACCCGGACGCAAAGAAAAAAGAAAACCCCACTCTGACAGGCCAATAGTGAGACCGCCTGTCCTCAAGCTTGAAAGTGAAAAGTCCCAACAAGAAATTGTGACAAGACAAGTAGTCCCCTCACTCAAGTATCACTTTGAGATAGCCCTATCCAGTGCCAAGGAAATGAAAAAAAACCCACTGAATATGAGACCTGCAGATGGTCCCTTCTGCTTGCGCGGCAACTATGCCACTGAAGGCACTCCCTAATACGAACAACTGACTACACAGGGCCTACCAAACATGTGCCAGTAAAACTCCAGCAGAGCTCTCAACAATCCTCTAACCAATGAGGGTCAGGACAATAGTAAGGGATTAACGGACCCCTTACATCAGAAACTCAACATAGAGAGTAAGATCTCAGGCAAGCCAACGAAGGCCATTTTACGATCGGCGAATGACTGTACTATTCTACCCCAAATTCCCAGAAATGCGAAAGCAATCACTGCCAGTGAAGGCACCAATTCTCGAAACAATACTCGGTTTCCTGAACACACTAATAAAACGCCCCCACTCAAAAGTAGTTCTTTCACAGAATAGATCGAATGCACACGTCGCTACACGGTAGGCGGCTCCCTAGTTGTCTAAGTTAACGCTACGGACCTGGAATCGGGTGCACAGAAAACGGTCGATTACCCTATAAACCTTCAAACAACTCGCGAAAGTACGTGTCTGAACGGTATCAAAATACGCCAAAGCACGCCCTTTGGTTCGGCGAACCACGCGCAAAAGGTCACGGCAAGTGTGCGGATTATGGTCGGACTAACAACGCACAAGCGAGGCTACGGCGCCGTAAACGATGAAAACCAAATCGCCAAGGCCAGGATGTCGGGAGGGAAACAAGGCGCTGTTCTTATTTCTTAGTCTGATCGGACGTCGGGTCCGGATGGTTAACTCACGGCCTAGCCCGGCAAAATGTTTGGGACAGTTACGGAAACGCACGTCCTATGACTTGACAAACTCGGCAGCGGCCTTACCGTAAACAAGGTAAGGGAGGTCGCGCACACCCAGGGTAGAATGGGAACACTGGCCGACGACTAGGCCCCTACTTACACCTTACTGTAAAAGATCCTGCCTGACAAAGCCAACCAACTCACAGATCTCACACACTAATACATAGATCTTTTTATTGCCCTAACAGACATCCATACTGGTGCACAAACACTACCAAGTGTGGGCTAAAGAAAATGAAGTTCCCTGACATCAACGAACTAACAGGATACAACTATTGTAGGTGAGTGTAATCGAGACAGCAAGAGACAGCCTAAGCAATACAGGATAGCCCTGTTACTGATTATTCAAAGAACCCTGCCTCCTAGTGTACCAATCATCTCCTAGTGTACCAGTCAACCAATGCAAAATGTCACATAGGTTTCCTAAACAAAACTACTACGGAATCGCGACGCAGACGACCGAACGCCCTACACTGAACCGCGATAACCAATGGGATGGTCAAAGAAGGACACCAATCTCCTACCTAGCTCACCTTCATACTTTTAAAGTTGTCAGGGGTACAGCCAAGTCTGCCAACTGTCGACCAACCGACACAGGCGCTGGTATCGGCGAGCTGAAAGAGAAACCTATGCACTAGTCCCCCCGAATCAAGACCACCCCGTACACCAAAACAGAACCAACTACCTACTTATACTAATAATAGACGGAAAGAGGTATACTCGGAATGGACGGAAAAGAACACGCAACTAACAAACTACGTAATCCGGCGGAACGCAAGGCGGCGGACGGGTGCGGAGCTGTCACGGGCAGGCACCCCCCCCCCCCCCTATCCCACCAACACTCCAGGTGCCGAACGCTCCTGAGTAGGCCCCCTTCCACTCTAGGGCCTAACCCAACCAACCTCCCGCAGCTAGATCAACAGAAAGATAGAGCTCTCCCCGTGTCCGTCAGCAGTGTGAGGCAACAGCGGAATTATCTGCCCCTCCCAAGCATCTCCACCAAAATTGTCAAAAATGACAGGGTTCAGGAGAGGGGCCAGGCGGGATCCGCGAATCGCCACACACTCACGGACAAACACAAGGAGGCAAAGGTAAACAACTAAGACAACACTTTATTACATATGGACAAGCATCAACAAAAATCAATCACGCTCTGTGGGAAAGGGCCATGCAGAAGAATAAAAGAAAGACAGAAGGAAAAGTAAAGAGGAGGAAAGTGAAAGTCGGGAGAAAGTGCCTATTGAGAAATCTGAGCTACCTACATGGGTAAAAAGCAAAACACACTCCCAAAAGAAAATATAATCCAAAACACCAACCCTTGGGACTTCCCCCCACTCTATCTCACCACTCCTCTATACCCAACCTAAAGTGCTACCACCCCACTCAACCCAAAGAAGATAAGGAGGGACATTCCTAGCATAAAGGATCTGCTACACAACACGCACACACAACCAATATCAGAGATAAATATGTTGTTTTCATACTCCCAGCACACAGGAGCATGCGCCACATGTTGCATCAGTCACTTCAAAGGGTAGCGAACCTTGGCCTCAAACAAATCCTGAGAATCGGGTTACAGTTACTGTCGTTGCACAAGCACACATACAAGGGCAAGGGCCATACTCTCTCCAGCAACAATCACAAGACACAACACGAAGGGACTTGCCGTGGGAGGGGAGGACGAGAGTCCTTGCAGCGCCGCAGAAGCCACGCCGACGGGGCTCACGGCCCGGGGATCCGGCGGGAGCTCTCCAGCCGACGGCGATCTCCGTGGCTGGCAAGGCCTCGTGCAGGCACTCAGCGGGGCTCGATCTCCGCCGGGAATGCGTCAGCAGCCCAGCGCTCCCAGGGCAGGAAGGTGCAGAGAAGGTGGAAGGTGCAGAGAAGGTGGAAGGTGCAGAGAAGGTGGAAGACGTAGCAAGGTGGGAAATGGGCAGGTGACCAAAAGGTGGGATGAAGCACCAGAGGGACGGTGATGAAACAAACTCTGCAAGCCAGTCATGGTCTGTATATAGTTCCGGAGTATGGAGCTGTGTGGGGTGTCTTTTGTGACTATGCTAGGAGAGGTAAGCACTGTCCAACCCCCTCCCTCCTTGTTAACGTGCTCTGCTTTACAGGGAAGAACCCTAATTTGCTATGTGTGAATTGTTCCTTTTTTTCTCCTAATAAATTCCACTATTAGCCCAAAACCCCTCCTCTGCTTACAAAGTAAGGGACTGCAATCAATAAAAGGAAACAATTACGGGAAAGTGATATCCAAACTCCACCTCTAATTCCTCTTCTTCCGTCATTTCGGGAAGGACGGATTATGTACAGGTTGACAAATCGCTATACACAAGGAAAAACAAATGCGCGAGCATGTGATATTAATATTTGTTTACACAACTCTAAGGTTAACCAGAAATCTCAGAAGGGCTGAAAACCTACGCCAGTTCCGTGATTCAGCAAAATTCTTGTACCAAAACACAGCAACCACAATGCACAAAATTTGCTAATTAACTGTCTCACTAATCATTATCAAAATTTACGCTCATCAGCATAACCATACGACATGTACACATCAAAATTGTGCAATAACATAATCGTACCCTGAATCAAACAATTCAACATGTAATATTCAACACCCTCTTCATGCACACCTCCCTTCCCCCCACATTTTTACACGGACGAACAGAAACAACACAGACAAGCAGGGCGATGGAGAGTGCTGATGGGGGAACGCGAGCGCCGCCCGAGAATTTAGTGGGCTCCGCATGCGCCTGGATGCACGCCGCGTGCTCACGACCAAAACTTTACAAAACAAACACGTAGCTGGGATCTACGGTCCTGTAGCAAGCACAAATATACTGTACATAAAACAACTACCATGGAAGATTTCGGCTCGGCTACAGATTTCACACACATATCATCGAACTGCGGGGTATTCACGTAACCGGGCCAACTGTGCGGTCACGTCTCTCAGTCAAAAACGAAAAGGGAAAAAAAAAACCCTTTACACTGACTATGGCTTGATACCAAGCCGTACTATGATGGAATCAAGACCACTTTGGTCCCCAGAACTCTCAAGTTGATAAGCGGACTTACGACTCACAATAACTGGGGGTTTTTTTTTGTAAGAATAACGCGCATTTTATGATATGAAACTGTACAAGCCCGATCGTCTGCCTAGGGCTATGACCAGAACCTCACATTTCCAGACTTCCGACGAAAAATACACATTCTAAACAAACAGCAAACCATACGGAACAATACTATACCAGCAGTTTGTGAGCGGGATGGAGAGGGTAGGGTGGGACACCCAGTGTCTCGACCCAGGCGAAGGGCAGGCAGGCCGGCACCAAAACGTACGTCACAACAAAGTGACCAGGAACTCTTCAGGATCCCCACCGAAGGGGTTCGCCAAACCAGGAATGGTTTCAAGAAGCTTGTCTAGACTGAGGATCGTGGTCCTCCGAAATCCTTTCCCCCTCTGTCTCTCCGACTCCCCAAACCAAACCGAAAACCTTCAGCTGAGCAGTTCACACACGCAGTCAGTCATGCAGGGAAGTTGGAAACCCGCACGGACTGCACGTGCAACTGGAAAAAAAAAAGAAAAAAAAGACCCTACCAGTGTGGCTGGAAACTTGATTTCACTCTCAAAAAAGAAAAACGACCCAGTTACAAAACAAAAAGAAAAAAAGTGAAGAACGTGGAGGGGTGATGAGGGAGGACGGTCAACGGGCGGCTCACATATGCTAAGAATAGAAGAGTATGGAAGAAAGGAACACACACACACACACACACACACACACACACAGAGGGAGGAATCGGGGTTGCGAAAAGTACGGTTTCGTACTCCTAAAAGATGGGGCACCCAAAAGGATAGAAGGAAAAAGTTAGTAAAATCAACGATAAACCACTATAAAGAGACCCTGATCCTTATGAATGAAAAGGAATATGAAGGAGTACGGAAAGTATAGAACGTATCCAAAAGTGACTAGGGAACTATAAAACAATGAACAGAAGAGAACTCTAGTTTCCCTACGTTGACCTTTCAAGAAAGAGTTCAAAAGCTGAGCCGTCCGTGACACACACACACACACACACACACACACACACACACACCTCTCTCTCTCTCTCTCTCCCTCTCTCTCTCTCTGTACGTCTGCCTTTTTCTCTTATGTTTACTATTTTTCATTGATGCTTTAATGTTTAATGGCGTTGACTGTGTAGGTCATTGTGCTTTGTTTTTACAGTTTCTATTCACCATTAAAAACTTACAATAACAAATGACTTGCAAACCACCTCTAAATTGTGAACATTAATACACTAAACGAAGTTTTGTATAGCAATGTTGTTTTCATCGGGAGAATATGAAAATGTAAGAGTCGGCAAAGTTTAGTCATTTTTTTTTCTGAATGTTCATAAACTTCCATGTGTCATCATTGTCTCCTACTTATGACCTACCTGAGGTAACATCAAAAGACACGCATACGGTATAATATTCAGACGATATTTCCATCTAGATAAATGGAAGTCTAAGAAGATGGCAGTAATAAATCACGCAGAAAATGTTTATCAATTGGAGACAGACACATTAAGTATGTACACGAAAAAAAATGGGTTTGCACATTTAGGAGAGAAAACCTCAATAATGATTTTTCTAATGGGAAGAATCCAACATCATTGCTATAACATCAAGTATTAGATGACGGAACTTTATAAGATTCACAAGACAAAGTTTTAGGATACTGAAGTTAGTAATTTACACTGGCAATTTTATACTGAAAGTTTGACATTGATAGCAAGGAAAATGTCAAGATTTACAGCAAATAATGCTTAACCATGGGATCAAGATACAAACACAACAAAACACCTCCATTATTACATTCGCCAGCCTCGTCCAATCAAAATTGATTTATGGACAAGAAGTTTGTTTTTTCAGCCCTGCACAGCGTGTTGAATCAAATTTAATCTTCGGACCGTAGAGCTGTTGGATTAGCTTTTGACAATCTGGAACTTACAAATATATTGCATTCCTGCCATGAAGCTGGCTTACTGTCGTTTTCAGAATAAGGTAAGTTGTCAAAAGCTAATCGTTTTTATTCGAAGTGTTTTTTGCCTTAAATTCAGAAACAAAGAAGGTATTCATACACTGGCAACGAGCATCCGAAAAGCGTCAGACACACGATGTCTCCCTTCAGCCAGTTAGAAGTTATAGGAATGAATCATACAAAAAAATGTAATTGTATATTGTCATCAAGTCCAAGAGTGCCTGTCATGCCTCACTGAGAGAAACGATAGGTCCCATTTGAAAATAATTATATTGTACTGACCACAGGTGAAAACATTAATATCTTATCATTTGAGAAAGATGATAACGTAAACATTTTATTTTCTAAGACTCAAGAGTATGTGAAAGACATGTATCCAAATTGTTAGACAAATAGGATGACACAATCCGAAAAATCACGCATTCGTTCTGGATTTAAAAAAATCATTTAGAAGTCGTCGTCGTCGGCGGCGGCGGCGGCGGCGGCGGCGGCGCGCGCGCGTACGCGCGCGCACACACACACACACACACACACACACACACACACACACACACACACTCGCCCGCGAGCGCGCGCGCGCGAGTGCATGCACAACAAAACCAAACACACTCTCCCTGGCTCGCATGCGCTCACGCACGCACGCATCACAGAAAGAGCCAGCCACACATACACACACATACACACACACGCGCGCGCGCGCGCTCGCAAGCACGTACACACTCGCACACACATACTTGTGCATCTACGCACGCGCGCGATCAAGCACACAGTCACACACATGCAACACACACACACACACACACACACACACACACACACACACCCTACGTACCCATGCACACACACACACACACACACACACCCCGCGCGCGCGCGCGCGCGCACACACACACACACACACACGAAAGCCAAACGCACGCGCCCTTCCTGGCGCGCGCGCGCGTGCACACACACACACACACACACACACACACACACACACGCACACACACAAGGAGACGGAAACACCTATTCACGTGCGCGCTTTTCGCAGGCGCGCTCGCACACATACACCACAGACACACACATAGACACACATACAAGCAGGCACACACACACACGCACACACACACACACACACACACGCGCGCGCGCGCGCGATCGCGCGCGCACACACACACACACACTGTACACACGCACACACAGAGTATATTTATTCTTTTCTGTTAGGACAGTTATTCTTTAACCCTCAATAAAGATAATTTTGACATGACTTGACACACACCCAGAATTGTCCAGGAGCGCGCACGCAGGCACGCACACGCACAAAACGCACACGTCGGTACGCAGGCGCGCGCGCGGACACACACACACACACACACACACACACAGATATTCTTCTACACACACACACACGCACACACACACGCACACGCACGCACGCACGCACGCACGCACGCACGCACACACACACACACACACACACACACACACACACGTGATGTCCGGGAGACGTGAATGCAGGTATGGTAAGGCGTCGTGGATGAAGGATGTAATGTGCGTGAGCATACTGGGGCGTAGAGGGCATGGATGAAGGGTGTGCATATAAAGGGATGAGTGTATTGGGGCAGAGGCAGCACGGTTTAAGGGCGTGACTTGGGTGGGCATAATTACTGGGGCTGAGGATGCGAGTATGAAGGGCGTGACATGGTGAGCGTATGTGGCAGACTTCGCGACACACAAGGCAGAGTTTGGTTTGAGGGACGTGTGTAAGCGCGACACACATTCCTTCTACTGTTGCTCCGTGATCTTAAAAATATGATGCCTCAAGTACCGTATGCAGTTTTATTTAAGTCTTAATTAAGCATGTTGAGGTTAGACACATGGAATACAAAATTTAGTCACCATGATTCGTGTTTCTGCCGAGGACTTATTTCAGAAGCGTCGGAACCGGGAGAGGATTGGGCAGAGAGAGGATTGCTAATGGATGTTTGTGTGTGTCTTTGATAGTACTGATATGACCACAAATGACCAACCTGAAAACGCACTTTAGCGTTCGCAATGATTTCTGAATGTATATATAGACAACGGGAGTATCCAAAGACACTTGAGGCTTTTAAAAGCCATGGGTTTCATTGTTTTTCGCACATTGTCTAATTTCATTAGACTCAGAGACCTTGTGAGGTCAAAGCAGCTGTGGACCTAGATTCAGGATGAATCAGACAAGGACCTGGGGATGGTGCTGGATGAGGAGGGGACACCGAGAGACGTAAGGGAAAAAACTCCTGCTGGTGATGTAATTGACTGGCAGCAAGGCTGAGCTTTGTATGCACATGTGTTATTGTCGTCTTGATGGTCTACTTTCATATATGTCAGTCATTCCAAAGAAACATAGAAGAACAAATCTACCATGTAAAAAGAGAATGTATACTTTCGCTGGCTAATTTTCAATTGTGTCAAGAGCGGTACATGATTTAATTTCTTTTTTCTACGGTACATGATTTAATTTTGTTTTTTTTAGTCAATCATTTATTTCCTATCCACCTGTGCGTACATGTGTTTACCTACCTTCAAAAATATATGGGTGCAGTGCACGCGCGTATGTATACGTATATATGAAAGATGCTTTCTCTACATAGAGTTGACACACATACACACAAACACATGCACACAGAGAGAGAGAGAGAGGGGGGGGGGCTTGGGGGGGGGGGGGGTCCCTGCAATTGGCAGGTCTTCTGCGTTTTAGCTTGAAAAGGGTTTTGCATAAACCGAAAATTTGCAATTTACACAGTGTTGGTTGTTTTTACTATTCAAGAGAGAGAGAGAGAGAGAGAGAGAGAGAGAGAGAGAGAGAGAGAGAGAGAGAGAGACTTTGACACGTTGATATTTTATTGTCATTACTAAAGAGGTCTTTTGACAAGGTGGGTGGGGGTAACAGAACAATAACATTTCCCTCTTCCTTTCCTGCAAACAAATAGTACACATTCATTCCTAGTGTGTATCAGATCAAACGTTAACAAAAACAAATAAATTCGTAACATTTCCTTATGCCCTCACGCACAGGAGTAATGCAGTAAGGTTAAAACAAAACAAACAAATATGAGAGAGAGAGAGAGAGAGAGAAGAGAGAGAGAGAGAGAGAGAGAGAGAGAGAGAGAGAGAGATTTCCAACTTTCATGGTTCAACTTCGTTAAATGATCTTTAAAAGGATATGATGAAAGAAAGTGGTACGCATGTGTATTTGTACAAAGTTATGCCACAAATGTGCTTCGAACTGAATTTTGCGAATGTCATGCGTAGTTCTGCGTAGTGCCATGCGTACATCACTACCGTATTTGCCATGAGATGAACAATTCTATTTTTCCTCACACTCACGTACGTGAATGATGACATACACACACAACACATATGCCGGCACACACATACACACGAGACCACACATGCAAATACAGTTTCTTTTTATTCATGTTTTCAGAGAGAGAGTAAGGATGTTTGTTTGTTTGTTTGTTTGGTTTTAGCTGGATTATATTTTAACTCTGTATTAATTGTAATTCTCCTCAGCTAATGGAAATCGTCCTTTGCTCATTGGTTCGTTCGATGTTCCTTTGAATCATCAGTTCAGTCCAGTCCTTTCTGTTCCCGGCGATACATTAAAGACCACAGTAACAGCGGCCATCTTGTGTTTCCAAATTACGTCTGAATCCCAAAAGTATAAGATGCCGTTTGGTGCTCAGTCGCAGATACTGCTACAGACAAACTGCATGGGGGACTTCCAAAGGACTACACTATTCCTGTCCACCAGCCATGCATCTGTCTGCCTGTCGACACAAAAGACAAAGGAGACTTTCATGTTTACAGTCTCTCATTTCTATTTTTGGATTGACGATCCCTGAAATGGACATTCAGTGTGTGGCTGGAACATGACTGCTGAGAAGAAGTAAAACTTGTAAGGAACGATCGAAGACGCTGAAACTTGTAAGGAACGATCGAAGACGCTGAAACTTGTAAGGAACGATCGAAGACCCTGTGCGTCCGTGCTGCTTCGGCTATCATTGTCTGGTGCTGTCAAGCTCTCACTCCCACAAAGGGGACCCAACCAGACAGACAAACAGAAGGGAGTGCCCCTTTTCAATTAACGATTATTTTCACACTATTTACATAACACACGCTTTACTATCGTTTCACATAATATTTTTCATGCTCATGCGTTTCAACACAAAATATGAACCAGGTCTTCATGGACTCAAAAGTACCTCTAACAGCTGGCCTCAAACAGTGCCGTAAAAAAGACCATCACATCACACAAAAATGTC
The DNA here is from genome assembly GCA_033310375.1 of Conus canariensis. NCBI lineage: Eukaryota > Metazoa > Mollusca > Gastropoda > Neogastropoda > Conidae > Conus > Conus canariensis. Next base: position 35,388,409 of record CM065728.1, read on the forward strand.
TCGTCGTCTTCACAAACTTTACGAAGATGTAATTCCTAAATTTGGCCTCAACAAACCACAAAACCTTTACAGCCTCCACGATCTCAAGTCAACTATCAAAATATAAAGTGTGCCTGTGCCCCACTCAGTAAAATAAACGTAAATAGTCTGTCCCTAATGGGCCAGCCATTTCCTTTGCTTTCATTTATTACTGATACTTCCCATGTCATTTGGAAACAAAAATGAAAAAATTAGACCTGCGCCCTCGCCAACGGCTCCAGGTACGCCGCCGTCAAGCAGTCTGTCCCCCGAGACAACTGATCATCCTTCAGGTGATAACCCAATCAGCTTGTGTTATTTGCAAGCTTCATTCAATACACTCAAACCGCACGGCTTCCATGACCAGGTGGCCTGGGGCACGAATGGGTAAACAACATTTCAAAACCTCTGTTTTCAAAAGCTTGCGTAAAGAATTTGTTTTCTGTCGGCATCCTCTTTTCAAAAATAAACAAATATTATTAGACGACCAGGGAGATGAACCCAGATTCTGACAGGAATATCGCACGACTTTGGTGTAGCTGAGCGTATTACCAGAAGCGCGCGCGCGCGCGCGCGCAAGCGCGCGTGCGTGTATGTGTATGTGTGTGTGTGTGTGTGTGTGTGAATACAGTCGTAGCATATGCAAATTCAAAACATCTGAAAGAAGATAAAAAAAACAAAAGCAATGAACTATTAAGTATTTTCGTTTGTATATAGTTATCGTCACATGAAGCATTGTTCGGTTCTGTCAGACTCTCACTCACGAAACGAGGACACACAACCGGACTGACGAACAGGACGAAGTTTCTCCTTTTAAATCACTACCAGTTTTTATGTTATTTACATAACACACTTTCCACTGGGGTTTCACATAACGCTTCCATGCGCGTGCGTTTCAACAAAAAGTATTGATCGGGTCTTTCCACACACAAAAGTACTTTTTTCTAACAGACGGCTTCAACAGGGCCACACAAACTAAGTAAATGAAAAGTCAACAGTATGTCCCTGGTCAGCCAGCTATGGCCTTTGTTTTGCATTGATCAGTAACACCTTCCCTGTTAACTTAAAAAAACTAAATTAAAAAAAAGAAAACTTCTGAGGCATGCGCCCTGGCAAAGTCTCCATGCATGCCGCTGTTGACTTACTGATCATCCTCCAAGGGATAAGCCAGTCACCGTGTTATTTGTTCAGCAAGCTGTAAGGTTTCCATGACTAGGAGCGCGAAAGACGGTAAATGACATTTCAAAAAGTGTTCTCTTGTTAAAAGCTTGCATAAGCAGTTTGTGTTTTCTGTCAAGAGACTGTACACACACACAAAATGCATATTAAATGACCAGAAACGTGTACACTTGAGAGAGAGAGAGAGAGAGAGAGAGAGAGAGAGAGAGAGAGAGAGAGAGAGTGTGTGTGTGTGTGTGCGTGTGTGTGTCTGTGTGTGTGTCGGTGTGTGTGTCGGTGTCTGTGCATAGGAGTGTGTGTGTGTGTGTGGGGTGTGTGTGTGTGTGTGTGTGTGTGTGTGTGTGCGTGCGTTGTTTGAGTGCACGCGCGCGTTCATATGCGTGTGTGCGTGCATGTGTGTGGGAGGGAAGGGGAGGGAGACAGTGGAAAGGAGAGGAGAGAAAGAGCTGTTTTAAGAATTGTTTAAAATGTTGGATTAGCTGAAAAAAGAGCATGTAGTGCTTCTTCTTTGGCTCGGCGTGCCATCAGCACGAGGGAAAAACCTCCACA
>CM065728.1:35395154-35397654 GCA_033310375.1 Conus canariensis
GTGCGTCTGAATGTGTCTGTGTGTTATAAGATGGATTCTTGTTTCTGTACTTAACCAGTTGTAGCAGACAAGAGAGTCCAAACATATGTGGAGGCTATTTAACTTAACTATCATAATCATGAGTGGCTGGGAATCTGGTTTCACATGTCCCCACACATGTGTGCTAAACTTATAGGAAATGTTAAGGTCTCAGCCTACATAATGGATGGTATGGATGACACGTTACACACAGCATGCACCCTGCGTAAGAAATGGAAAGAATGAAGGAAGTAAAGAAACTGAGTGAACGATATTGAACGATATTGACTGGATGACACGGGAAACGACTGAATGAAGCGCCAGCTGGCAGCTCTTCAGTCGGCACTACCCAGGTAGGCAGCCCGTTGTGTAAACGAGTGTGGAATGTAAAGCGCTTAGAGCTTGGTCTCTAGCTGAGGATAGGCGCTATATAAGTATTCATTATTATTATTATTATTATTATTATTATTATTATTATAAGGAGACTAGCATAGCTGTAACACTTTTGATTTTCTGTCTTCATGTTAGTTTCTCCATTGAGGTTTTCGAGTGAATTTTAACAAGTGATCAAAGACAGTAAGAAACTGCTTCATGATTTAAGGGAAATGACTCCTCGAAGTAGTCAAAAATCTCCGGTAGCGTAGTGAGGTACTGGATTACACGTAGCCCAAGCACACATTATAATTACTGTGACATACGAAAAAGACATTTAGATAATCAACAGAATTTATAATAATCATACCAGCTTTTATCAAATAGTGACATAAGGTAGTCATATTAAGGTATAAAGCATAAATATAAACTATGCATATTCACAATATATTCAAAAACTAGATTCCACTCACTGCTCTTCTGGGTCAATCAGTGAAACTTGAAACGGGATTTCAGGCAGAGATAAACTTTACCCCTCCTGACATACACAAGTGGCGAGTTTCACACACTGAACACTGAAAAAGACTGTTTTCGGCTTAATAGCCTATGGTGGGTCGTGCATTTTTGGAGCGTGCTCACTTATTTTTGGAGGATTGAGCTAACTATCATGTTTCTAATGTCTGCCTTATTGACAGATTGTCAGAGGAACATAACATCCAATGAAATCTATTATGGAAAATGGTGTAAGTCATCTGTTTGAAAATATTTTGTGAGAGACTTTTCAACACTTGCTGGGTGAAATAATGCATTTTGGATTAAACATCATTTCTCTCAGACCTTCAGCATTTAGCAATGATATTCGAATATTTGTGCCACGTGTGGAATCACGCAGCCAAGAAATAACCGACATTTTTTACGGGATGCATGTAACACACAGTTAAGGCGAATAAGAGAGCGTTGCAACGACGCAGAACTGAAAGGGGAAGGAGAGGCAGGGTTGGAGCATCCAGCCGTGAGTGTGATCATGGGATTCCACAGGGGCCTAGTCAGTCAAGCTTCGCTAAGGCAGGTGGTGCATGACGTGGAAGTTGACAGCCTTATCATTGTCCGCCAGCATAGAAGAGAGAGAAAGAGGCAGCCCGGCAGACAGGAAAGAAGACAAAGGCATAATGTTCAAACCGTCAAGGCAGAATTCAAAGCCGATCTGCTGTAGTCAACAGGACAACTAATGATGGAGAGGCCATTAGGCAACTCCCATGGGTTTCTCTTCTGGGCTGAATGAAACAAACGCAGGGTCTGTGAGTACAGTGGACTGTTCTTGCTATACTTTCCTGTGTCACAAAAAAAACCCTGTGTATGGCTGCGCTGGAGCACTGTGAAATATTCTGTGTCAAGTTTGGAAATGAATTGCTTCACCCCCCCCCCTCTCTCTCTCTCTCTCTCTCTCTCTCTCCCTCTCTCTAGTTTGATAATGGTCTGGATCAGCAAGATGAAGAGAGAGAGAGGAGAGAGAGAGAGAGAGAGAGAGAGAGAGAGAGAGAGTCCCTGAACCATACCACAATTCCCCAAAACATTATTGCTCTGCAGATTGGATTGTTGGAATGATTCGCTAGTGTTCATGCCGAGAGAGAGAGACAAAACACCGAGAGAAAGAAGGAAGGCAAGAAAGAAAGAAAGTCCGTAAAAAATAAAAACAGAAGGAAAGAAAGTAAAAAGAAAATACATGATGGTACAGCAATTCAACTCAGGCGTCCCCTTAAACATTAACAGCTCTTCCCCACAGTTAAAGAAATATTGAGGGTTTAAAAAAGAAAAGTATAAATATTAAGAAATGGAGGCTGCATGGCGATTCAATCACGGAATAGGTCTTTGAGGGCCTTTGCCAACTGCAGAATGCTGACCGGCGGAGAAATGGATTAGCAGCCGGCCACCATGATCAGCACTCCCTGGTCTCCTGAGCGCTGCACAAATTGAGATAAGCAGTGGAGAGAAAACAAACCAGGGCGCTGTTGCCTTCGTGTGGTGCCTATGCTTGAGAAACGTAGTGGCTAACCTCTCTCTCACTCACTCTCTCTCTCTCTCTCTCTCTCTCCTCTCTCTCTCTCTCTCC
>CM065728.1:35405154-35430154 GCA_033310375.1 Conus canariensis
GAAATGCAAGACAAGTGCATTCGCCTGTGATCTGGTATTTTAGCAATTCCTGTCAAACTTCATTTATTTAGTAGTTAAAGGCAAGAATCGACTACGTTTCTACTGAGTCTGTTACTTGGAATTGTTATGTAATCATTTTCTCAAGATGGAGAATGAGGAGTAAAGTCGCCACATTTAAACCTGTGCGCTGTGCTTAAAATCAAATGGTCGTCGCCATTATGAATATTACTTGTGTGTGTGTGTGTGTGTGTGTGTGTGTGTGTGTGTGTGTGTGTGTGTGGGTGTGTGTGTGTGAGTGTGCGCGCGAATGCGTGCACGCATGAGTGCGTACATGCATGCATGCATGCGCGCGCGCGCGCGCGTGTGTGTGTGTGTGTGTGTGTGTTCAACTGACAGAAAAGCGACATTTTTGTTCTTTTTTAAGACTTAATTTGTGTGTCTTGCATGCAATTACCAGATGAAACTGTATCCTGCCAATGTATCGTTGCTTATCCATGAAGCACTTCTGGACTACACTGTGGTGCATATGTAAGCTTATTGCATGCCGTTCTCTTTTTACATTGGGCAACTAATGCTAACTGCCCATGTGATACATCTAAAACAGACAACGGGTAAACATAAGCTTAGATGTTGTTTATCGTGGGCTATGTCGCACGAACTTGTATGAAGTAACATTTGTGAATATGTGACAAATTCTTGTCAACATATTCATAGACAGTGTTTCCTGAAGCACAGGTTTCTGCTTCCAAATGAAATGTCTCACAAAAGACCCAACAAATTGAAAACAATGGAGATTGAGTTTTCCTTCCTTGGGCATGACACGCAATAATTGCAATTGTCAGGTAAGGGCAGGCACTCTGCATCACTGAATGCAAAGTTGAGCAAAAAATTAATGATCCGAAAATTGTCAGCTAGATCCAATGACACGGTGTGTTTTGACATCCGCGTAGCACGTTATGCTTCCAAACCTTTCCGGAAACTTGTCTGTCTATCTGCAAAATTACGGAAAGAAAACACTGAAACAATTTTACGAAACCGTTTGGATGATTTGAATCGTGGCCCAAGGATGAATCCATTCAATTTGTGGAATGGTTTCGTAGTGCTGTTCCGGTGGATGCAAGATCCGTTCTATCTTTGCAGAGATCATGGCTCTACTGTATTTCTTTGTTGTTCCTGGTTATCTGTTCCTTTTTTTTTCAATCAATCAAGACCACACTAATGTTTGAATGATTAACGTCGATGGTTTTTACAAAGGGAGACAGTTCTTTCTTCAATAAACAAAATTCCTACCGATTGCCTCCCTTGTTTGGAAAAATGTAATTGCCTGTGTTCATTTCTGTCAGTTTCGAACCAATAGCTTATCTTTTGAGTGTTGTTCATATCTACATATTCCCAATGAAGAGCCCCCAGACGTTTAACACTTTGTTCTGAAGACGCAAACAACTGCCTATTGAAAAAATCTCTCTCTCTCTCTCTCTCTCTCTCTCTCTCTCTCTCTTCTCTCTCTCTCTGTATGTATGTATGTATGTATGTATGTATGTATGATATGTATGCATGTGTGTGTTTTATAGCACTGCGGTGCATTACTTTTAATTGCACTACTTTAATTTTGCTGCCTTAATTTTACTGATTACTGTTACAAAATATTGTAACGCATGCACTGATTTATACACATCATATTTCTGATGTTACGTTATACTGCTTGCTATCTCTGCGTACTGCATTGTATGGTATAGCACAGGGGTTTGTCTTGGTAGGTCGTTAATCAGAACAGATGTCTCTAATTCATTTTAGTGTATTTTACTTTGTAACGCAACAGTCACAGCGGGTTTGTCCAACCATTCTAGTGTGTAGTGTGTAGTGTTTTATACTGAATAACTTGACACCACAGCTGATTACTTATTTATTTTAACTTGACAGTCACAACAGATTTTTCCACATGTTTCTTTCTCTCTGTGCTGCTTGATTTCTTTACTTTTACTTTTATTAACTTTTTTTCTTACGTTCTTGGTAAGGAGAGCGGAAAGGGTATGTGTATGCAGAGGGAGGAGACAGACCACGTGTGTGTGTGTGTGTGTGTGTGTGTGTGTGTGTGTGTGTGTGTGTGTGTGTGTGTGTGTGTGTGTAGATCACCGGATGAGGTATAAGAATGGACTTTTAAAGAATGAGGATTATCCTATAGCATGTTTGCCGAAAGCAGTTCATCTCCATTGTCGCCTCTTGTTCTCTGACGTGCGTTGAGTTTGAGCCGCTCACGCGACCTTGGCTCACCGTCTCACAAGAAAGGACACTACCTGGACCACCATTTACTTGCAGGGAAACAAGAAGGAAACACACGTCCTGTGTGACTCACAGCACCGCCTTGAAATTTCATTTTCTTAGAAGTGAATGTATTGTCCAATAGGACCCTGCTTTCAGTCGAGCAGAAAACAAGTGAGGGATGAATTTTTGTTTACTTCCACCTGTTTTTCCTCCGCTGTCTATGTGGTCCGAAAATGGTAATTGCATCCCTTAGAAGAACCAAGCCGACGTTGCACAATCCTTAGCCTCTGCCAGTGCTGATTTTTCAGGTATGCTTGGGTTAGTAAACCAGAGAGCTGACCACTCTTGCCATTGCCATATTCCTTACCTCCCTTGCATCCTTTCCGATGGTCTTACACTAGGTCCGAATTAACTGTTTTTAAGATTCATTTTCAGCCACTTGTCTCTTTGTCTTCGTCAGACTTTCCCTTTTCCCTCATACTACCCTTTGCTAGTGGCCTTAGAACGACAGCAGATGGCATAATTATCTTGTGATGTTGAGAACTGCACTGAATTATAGATAGTGTATATTATAGTAAATGATTCAGAGGTCTATTCTTGAAACTGGCCAGTATTTATCACCTTGGCAGGATATATTAAGCGTTTGTCAGACAGCAAAAATGAACGGGCCGGCTGCCCGATGCGAGTAGAATCAGCCAAACGGATGCAACAGTCCACTCGAACTCCCAAGTGATGATTAAGTACAGCGTAAAACTTTGAACTGTGTGGAAGCTGAATTTTCGACGAAGTCAAGACGTTTCCGTGGAAGTTGCCTGCTCCCTACTTGGTGGAATTGGGAACATTATTCTATGTCATATACATGTTGCGTCATCGTTAATGTCTTGTCCATTGCTTTCAAGAACATGCACTCTCCACAATTCCAGATTAAAGGCAAAGGTTATAGATTAGTCTCTAGCAACCCTCTGTGATTTGAATATCCTTGTTGACACATTAAACAGTGATGATAATCTATGTCTACTTGAATTTTAAAAAGTGCTTAGCAATTTTTCTTTCTTTTTTGCTGTCCCATCACCCGTGCCACCTCAGTGGCATTGCACCCACACTATTCATTCCGACCCCTTGTTCACAGCCGTAGCCTGACCCAGCCCGCAGCAGCCCTGGCACCGGCAATCCGCAGGGAGCAGTCAATGTCAAGTTGTCAAGAGGTAACCCACCGGAAGAGACACTGCACTGCCGCCAAGTCAATTTGGTGATGTTCAGTGGTGCATGTTCTGATCTAACATACGCAGGACAACATCTACTAAGTCCCCTACTGACGAAAATAATCACTAAATCGCGGAGCCGGTGTGAGTGAGCTCTCCCTCCAGAGGGCGCTACTACTTTCGTCCAACGACAGCCGTTATGAAATCGCCGATGCCGATGACCCCAACGGAATCAAACCAAGGCCATAAACATGGAGAGGACATCGGAATTGAGATCACCATGAGAACAGGGCATGAAGAACGACATAATTTGATTTTTTTTTAATGCTGATCGAAAGAATGAGGATGATGAAGATGATGCTACAGGTTTCCATTCCGATCTGAGACTGCATGGCAGGGCTGTACTCTACGCTTAATTTCATATATGCCGGCGTTACCCAGGCCCGAGAGATACAGACACCTGCAGTGTTAGTCAGGATATTTAAGCAAAAGTCTCAGAGACGATCCATTAAGTGGATGAAACTCGACTGTGTGGTCCCAGTCTTCCCAACTGAGCCTTTAGGAAACTCCACTCTGGGTAGTAGCCAGTCGGGCCAGAAATATCCCACATGACTCTGATGGGAATCTAACCCTCGACCTCCCAGCTGGGAGTCGACGACGCAAACCATTTCGCCAAGGCGGCTGGTATGTTCAGCAATGTTGTTAACATCAGAGAAAGTAAGGCAGTCCTACAAATGATGTCACAGTTTTCTGTCCACGACGATGGCTTTGAACCCGTAAGCGAAGGTAACGTTTTTGAAATTCCTGAAATCTATAAAGCATTTTTTTCATGAAAGGAACCCCACATTGCGATTACACGAAGCTCAGTCCTGTTTTCAGAAACATTATTGCCTACCTTGTAGGCAGACTTTTACAGCTCAGCATTTTGTGCATCCCAAGTTATATTTCAATAGGATGCTGCTTTATTTGACTAAAGCGCACGCGATTTCCTCTGGTCTTGTTTCTGTTAGTCTTAGTAAAATTTTCACCTTTAAAAATCCGGGCTTTTAACAGATGCATGTATCCATTTTGTTTGGTTAGTTGATGTTTTGTTTTTGTATTTCTTATGTAATCTTATGCAGTTAGTTTGCTTTGTGACTGTCCAATATCTTGGTTCGTTAGGTAGATAGACAGACAATTGTTTATCGTATCTGAATATCTTCCAATTACTCCACTGGCTGCATATGTTGGTATGTTAGTGTATTCATTTGTGGAGTCATGGCGGTGTGTATACGCGGGTGATGTTTCCAGGACAGGTGTGTTCCCGATGTGTAGGGCAGTCCAGGAGCTGCCAGGCAGGAGGAGAGGGCGCTTGTCCTGGGCAGAGTCGTTAGTTTACTTTTCAACTTTGGGGGGGCTGTAAACGTAAAACATTGTTTCCTTGAGGCCAGGGAGTGGCTAATTTTGATGTACCGCAGACAAGAGTCTGGTAAGAATTCCTTTGTTAGAATACGGATTCCCTATGGGTTAGTTGTCTGTTGAGGAATTATAAAATATATAAAGAAAAAAGAAAAAAGATTAATAAGCAAATGTAAACAATTGATGTGATAATTCAAAAGAAAAAACCTTGTGTAATGAGAATCATTTTGTGAAAACGGGCAATTGGTTAAAAGAAATCGTTTTCTTGTATGAGTACTTTCGTAAAGATTTCACACTGTATCCCCAACTGTAGGTAGGATGTGCTTAAATTTCATTCGCCACTTAAGAAGTATCTTCTTGTATCATGTTGTGTGTAAAATGTCTAAAAAAAACAAACAAACAAAAAAACCCATTAATTCAAACTCGTTAAAATCGTATTCTAGCTAACGTTAGGACCTGGGGTTTCTTTTCAGAAAACCTCAACGTCCAGCCCTGGGACTCAAGTTCTTTTCTCCTGGAAACTTAATTCCCGCTGGTGCAATTAAAAAAAAGAGAGAGAGAAACGTTTACAGGTCAACTGTATAGTGATTGAAAAAAGTCGAAACTTGAAGTGTATTAACCATATGCTGCTTTTTGTTAACGAAACAAATTGACCTGCGTCTATGGTGTCATGCAGCTACTTTTGTAAATTCTGTAAGGTTGTGAAATTGTGAAATATTTTGTTTTGTTTTGTTGACAAAATCTGCTAAAGGGAGCTAAAGAAAAGGGTGAATTTTTGTTTCCCCAGTCTCTCCTTTGGACGGATGGAGTAGATGCGCACGTACGGAGTAAACATGCCGTATGTGTGATTACGTGTGTGTGACAGGAACGTGCAGTTAATCTGGACTTGAGTATCTTACAAGGCTGGGTGTTTGATACCTTTAATTCTGGGTGTGTGTGAATATCTGTGTTTGTCTACAAAATATTCTAAGCGCATTGGTGATCTGTACGCATATTTCCCTCCCCCCCCTCCCCCCCCCCCCCCCCCCCCCCCCCCACTTCACAGGTTCCTTCATTTTCGTTTTCTTTCCCTCTCCCTTTGTATTGATGGATACTTCAAATGCTGTTCTTGTTGGTTGACCTGATGAAGAGTTGATAATACATTGTGCTTTAAACATTTGTGCTTTAAAAAGGTGTTTAGACAGATATTCATCAATATTATTATAAGCTACATGCTCAGACGTATATCATGGCTGACCCTTTAGTACCAGAGATGAGGTTTCTGAAGAATTGCACCCAGGGGACCAAAGACGATTCCATCCAAGCATCAACCCCCCCCCCCCCCCCCCCCAAAAAAAAAAAAAATGTAGAGAGAAGAGAGAGAGAGAGAGAGAGAGAGAGAGAGAGAGAGAGAGAGAGAGAACTCTGCCATCATGCTGGACGTCAACAGATCACATCTACTGTCACTGTACGATTAAAAAGTTACGGGCAACTTCCTTACGACTGCTGCTCTATCACCGTCTCCTTCCCTGCTCCCCGCTTTCATAAAAAAAAACACAACAATCTTTGCAGGTTTTTATCTTAATGACAGAAGAATTGTTTTCCTGCACTTCTTTTTCTTCGTTACTGATTTGTATCTTGTGTTTGTTTAGTTAGCCAGTGGGAGATCGCAAATTCCAGGGGATCCTGGTAAAGGTTATTTTCCGCAAGTTCAGCTGTCAGCGTCGATTCATCTTACTTAAGCATTAATTAAACAGCAAGATATTTGCATTCCTCTGTAATATACAGGTGAACTACAGTTATTCTCACTTTCTGGGTCATTTTTCTTACACACACACACGCACGCACGCAACACACACACACACATACACACACACACACACACGCGCGCGCATACATGGAGGTCAAGTTTTGACAGAACGTCGTCAAATGGCATATTGATTTATCAGTTCCCTATCTGACACAAGATCTAAAAACGTGTATACATGTTGAATCAGTATGCTATCTACTGGCACAATGCCTTAAAAGGATATGTTGTCCCTGCATGCCATATGTTGACACCGTGTCCTGAAGCTGGCAACAAGTTTCAGCATAAAATGTTCTCACATGGTGTCACGATTTTGGCGTGCTAGTCCAGCATATCAGTGAAGAGAATTACCTGTAGCTTAAATGTGTCAAATACTAGGCTGTGTGTGTTTGGGTGGGAAGGCGACAGACTTGGTCTGAGACCTTGCTATTCCCAACTGTTCAGGCGTCTGTCTGTCTGTCTGTCTGTCTGTCTGTCTGTCTGTCTCTCTCTCTCTCTCTCTCTCTCTCTCTCTCTCTCATTTGCTCGCTTGCTTTCTTGTTCAATCGCTCGCACAAGATTCAAACAAATAAAAAGGAAACTGATACTTTTTGTTTGCATGGTCCTTATAGATTCAAGAGAAAGCAGACATTTTTTTTTTCTCCCGTCAACGAATTTGAAACGGGGGAAATGCACTTGTGCTTACACACATTTTAGGTGAAAGGCGAAAGCAACCTGTGAAATGGTAACAAAAGTAATGTAGAGGACTGTGGAGAGGAGAGTGCTACAGTCAGGCAACATGACGTTTGTGGGCTGGGGGTCAGCATCTACCGGGGGGCCTTTCAGCAGTTATGGCTCTGCATGTATTCGGCCAACAGCACTCTTCGGCTTTTTGGCATTTCATGAGACCCTCTTTGCAGTCTAGTGGCCTTGAATGAAAAACAAAACAACGCAAATAAGTCTAACCATCTATTTGATACGTTTGTGTACCCCCTACCAGTGCTACAGATTAGTAAGTTTATGCTTCACTACCTGAAATTTAGAAAGAGAGGGGGTCAGTTACCGCCAAGGACATAGATAAACAAAGTACAGTACAAGACACAATGTATTTTGACCTCTTGGGTCTTCTTCAGGCAAAAACAAAGAACATTTAGGACAGTGAAAACTAAGAACGAGAAACCACTTATCTTCTCGTATTCGGCGCACGACCCATTTTGGGTCAAAGCAGCTCGTATGATACATATTTCTCTACCTGCAAGTTTGGTCTTGAAGCAAATATGTAAATAGAAGGTAAGATGCTCAGCTCTAGGAAAGCTTCACTGAGGCAGTTGTTGTCAATTTACAATCAGCATCCGTGTAAGTATACCTGAATTCAAATCAGCAGTGCCATTTAACTTGCCTGGTACATAAGCTGCATTAAGTCAGTTGTTAGCATTGATACACTATGACCATAGCTCAAAGGTCGACGAATTGCAAGCATATGAATGGCTTGTACCCGCATGTGCTAAATGCAACACACACACGTCATGTCATCACTCATAAGTCTAACATGTTTTCTTTTTATTTTCTGTTGAAAGCACTGCAATGCTAGGAAAGCAGTTTTCAATATCAGGATATTTATGTTAGACATTTTCTCCGTGACGGCTAAATGATATTCCCTCCTATTACCATCCTCAGCCAACAAAGGCTTGCATCAGACGTGATTACGATATCAGCATCACTGGTGCTGATTTCATTGTATGCCTGGTCTGCATTAAAAATCCGCCAATTTAGGTCAGCTTTGCTGTTAATAGACGATGTCATAGTCTGGTCAAAAACCAGACAGCTTATCGTTAAAGCCTGAATTTTCTCTGCTTCTATAGGTCGATAATGGACAGCCCCATGTTTGACTGGCAAAGCTGGTAATGTTTATACCTTTCGAACTGTCACTGTTTCAGAGTCAATGATAAAACCCAAATACTGGATTTGTTTGGAAGGTTTCAGCTCTGATTTTGTTGGATGTATCAGAAATCAAAACCTTTGAAGGGCCGTCAGTGTGTCAATGCCATTTCTCATACATTCTTGTTCAGTGATACCATACAGCAAACTGTCATCCAGAAAATCTGTGAATCTGTGGAGACGCCCTTTCAACCATAGCTGAGCAAACCAAACACAGGCTTCATCAGTTTGGTGAACAGGAGGAAAACTGAAGCAAGGCCATTAGGTAGGGCATTACATTCATGGCGCTGACCTCTACAAACAACCCTGAGCAGCTTTCAGAATTCTGGGTGTATAGCTAAAGAGTAACATGCATCTTTGAGATCAACAGAGCTCATGCAGCAATTTTTCTCAACCAGGGACAGAACAGTGGCTACCGTTTCCATTTTGAAATGGTGATATAATTGTAGCGTCATTGTTCGGTCTCTTTAAATTGAGGATCATCATGTATGATCAATCTTTCTTTTTTCCTTTTTAGTAAAACTGGAGAAATACTTCACCTGTTTTGCTTCTCACATGCTCACATCACACCTTTTGATAACAGTTTTAAAATTTCATTGTCAATAACAGAGCTCTCGCTTTCACTGAGATGATTTGTTTGTATGCAGGATTTTCTGCTCAGCCTGTTAGGTTGGCAATTAAAATGAATTTTTGACACCTGACACTATCCTCAGACTGTTTCGATGTGATGTGATATCTAACCAAGAATTCATACACTCATCGATTCTACCTGCCTGAAACATTAAGGCTTCACGTTCAAGATATGAGTTTAGCTTTGGTAACTGAATCTAAAATCACTCACCTCTGAAACTGAAAGTAGCGGAGACTGAATATTCTGTAGCGCCTGCCCCCTCCCCCCCCCCTCCCCCATCCCCTGGAACCAGCACTTCATCACATGGCCTCCGATTAGTACGTTTGCGTGTCGGCTGTTTGTGTTTGGACGGCTCTATTGGCCTGAAAAAAAGACTTCCGTTCTTCCTTGATATTGTGTAGTGAACTGGTTAAGTTTGTTTGATGCAAAAGCAGCCCCCAGTCTCTCCATTTCTTTTATTCCTTTCAGAGTGTTTGGCAAGGTATCACCAAGCAACAAAACTCAGACCAGAATGGATTCATCACAGATTTTCACAATGCTTTTGTTTACAAACGGCTGGATTTTAGCTCCTCTGCGCATGGAAATTTCCCAGCTTGTGTGACCCAGGTGGCCAATCGCATCAGTGCTGTGGCGAAGTTCATCTACTCGCCATGTATGTGCGTCAGCGGACAGGAGTGAGTTAACCACACATTTGATGGAAATAGTGGCCTTTGTAACAGCCCGCTGAATATGGGATAACTTCAAGTCCGATATCTTTCGTGCGGTGGTATCTGAGCCCATTCACCACTAAATGTAGGAACTGTCATGTCGGGACAATATTCTGGTCTGCTGTACCTTTCAATCCGTTTCTTTAACACTTCATCTGTGAGTTTCCCTTCAAATCTTTTGATCACAACCCCTGCCAAAATTTCGTCTGGTGTTTTGCACATGGACACTTATGTCTTGTATTAAGTTTTGATCACAATACACGGGGTCCCGACTGTGTGCGTTTTTGCGTGGGGGCTCTTTGTGATCAGCCACTGACTCCTGGTCATTTTTTGGCGGTGATGAGCGCCTGAATCGATTCGACACTTGAGATAGTCAAACTGTTTCTCTCATTTTGCATCAAAGGTCATGATCACATTCTTCATCTCATCTCGAGAATCAGCAGAGCGGAAGCTATCTACCTGTGGGGGACCACTCCTGTGGTCCGAACTGTACGTGGCTGGCTTTGGAAGACCTGTGGGTGTATTGAACTGAGACCGAAAGCGACTAGTCGGTGCCAAGACTGAAAGCGGCAATAAAAGTAGACTAACATTCGATTAAAGCCACTGGAAGGGCTTTCAGCATCCAGGTTACGAAATGTTCCTTAGCAAAGAAAAAAGAAAGATATGACTGGCTTGATGTTCCTTGTTGCCTATGAAATTACTGACACACACTTAATCATTCAATTCTGACAACAAAGTACCGTTTCCCGTCCTACGTCTGGCATCTCCTGGCTCTGACTGGCGATATTCCCGCGGTAGGTATCTCACGTAAATTTACTGAACCAATTGCAATGCGAGAAATGGTTTAACTTAACCATAAATCACACCACAAAGCTTTTAATGTCAGGAAGCCTGTTTTAGGCGGGCTGTCTCTTGTGTTATTGGGCAATGACAGATTAGGCACTCAAACTCAAGCCATAGAATCTTTTAAAAAAGTTCGAGCAAGAGACACAAAGCCAAACTGTTAGTTAACACCAGACATCTTGACGTCATGGGCTATGCAAATGAAGAGTGGTCCATTGAGATTCATAGAATGTCTACTCATGCCCACTTATTCAGAGAGTTGGTAGCCTATAGAGCGTCATGGTGGGCTATAGAGTGACATGGTGGGCTATAGAGTGACACGGTGGGCTATAGAGTGACATGGCGGGCTATAGAGTGACATGGCGGGCTATAGAGTGGCATGGCGGGCTATAGAGTGACATGGCGGGCTATAGAGTGACATGGTGGGCTATAGAGTGACATGCTGGGCTATATAGAGTGACATGGCGGGCTATTGAGTGACATGGTAGGCTTTAGAGTGACATGGTATGCTTTAGAGTGAAATGGTGGGCTATAGAGTGACATGGAGGGCTATAGAGTGACATGGTGTGCTATAGCCTGACATGGTGGGCTACAGAGTGACATGGTGGGCTACAGAGTGACATGGGGGCTATAGAGTGACATGGCAGGCTATAGAGTGACATGGTGGGCTACAGAGTGACATGGTGGGCTATAGAATGACATGGTGGGCTTATAGAGTGACATGGTGGGCTATAGAGTGACATGGTGGCTATAGAGTGACATGGCAGGCTATAGAGTGACATGGTGGGCTACAGAGTGACATGGTGGGCTACCGAGTGACATGGCAGGCTATAGAGTGACATGGCGGGCTATAGAGTGACATGGTGGGCTACAGATGGCATGGCAGGCTACAGAGTGACATGGCAGGCTATAGAGTGACATGGCAGGCTATAGAGTGACATGGGGGGCTATAGAGTGACATGGTGGGCTACAAGTGACATGGCGGGCTATAGAGAAACATGGCAGGATATACAGAGACATGGTGGGCGATAGAGTGACATGGTGGGCTATAGAGTGACATGGCGGGCTATAGAGTGACATGGCGGGCTATAGAGTGACATGGCGGGCTATAGAGTGACATGGTGGGCTATAGAGTGAATGTGCTTAGAGACTGGGACTATAGAGTGACATGGCGGGCTATAGAGTGACATGGTGGTCTACAGAGTGACATGGCGGGCTATAGAGTGACATGGCGGGCTATAGAGTGACATGGCGGGCTATAGAGTGACATGGCGGCCTATAGAGTGACATGGCGGGCTATAGAGTGACATGGTGGGGTACAGAGTGACATGCTGGGCTACAGAGTGACATGGCGGGCTATAGAGTGACATGGCGGGCTATAGAGTGACATGGCGGGCTATAGAGTAACATGGCGGGCTATAGAGTTACATGACAGGCTAGAGAGTGACATGGCAGGCTATAGAGTGACATGGTAGGCTATAGAGTGACATGGTGGGCTATAGTGTGACATTACACTCTATAGAGAGACATGGCAGGCTATAGAGTGACATGGCGGATTATAGAGTGACATGGTGGGCTATAGAGTGACATCACAGGCTACAGAGTGACAATTGTGGGCTATAGAGTGACATCACAGGCTACAGAGTGACCTGGCGGGTTATAGAGTGACATGGTGGGCTATAGAGTGACATCACAGGCTATAGAGTGACATGGTGGGCTATAGAGTGACATGTTGGGCTATAGAGTGACATGATGGGCTATAGAGTGACATCACAGGCTATAATGGGAAATGGCAGGCTATAGAGTGACATGGTGGGCTATAGAGGGACATGGCAGGCTACAGAGTGACATGGCGGGCTATAGAGTGACATTGGGTAGAGGACATGCAGCTACAGAGTGACATGGCGGGCTAAGTGACATGGGAGATATAGATGACATGGCGGGCTACAGAGTGACATGGCGGTCTACAGAGTGACATGGCGGGCTACAGAGTGACATGGCGGGCTACAGAGTGACATGGCGGTCTACAGAGTGACATGGAGGGCTATAGATTGACATGGCGGGCTATAGAGTGACATGGCGGGCTATAGAGTGACATGGTGGGCTATTGAGTGACTTGGCGGGCTATTGAATGACATGGTGGGCTATAGAGTGACATGGCGGGCTATAGAATGACATGGCGGGCTACAGAGTGACATGGTAGGCTTTAGAGTGACACGGTGGGCTACAGAGTGACATGGTAGGTACAGAGTGACCTGGTAGGGTACAGAGTGACATGGTAGGCTTGAGAGTGACATCGTGGGCTCAGAGTGACATGGTAGGCTATAGACTGGCATGGTAGGCTTTAGAAGCCATACTTAAAGATTTTCGTATGTGAATGGTTTTGTTTAGTGGTTAACCTGTCAATGGAAAAGAAATCCTTTCTCTCAAGAAAGCTCACAGGCTGCGTTATGGATAGATACGTAAAGTTCAAATTGTACGTAACATCTATCACCATTGACTTTCTTTTCTAGGTTTACAAGCGCTAGTCAGAACACCACTACTAAACTTTGACGAAAGAGTGCTAAAATGCAGTATCTGTATCTCAGGTTTAAATGTCTCCTTGTATCAATAAAAGTTTCAGGTCTGAACAGTTATGAACATAACCAATTTTATTTTAATTGTTTTAGTCAAATGGCTAATATACAATTTCAGTCGGTTCTACCTAAGTTCGATGAAAAGACAGACACACGTATAGATACATAACTGGCTATTCGATAGTCAAATCGATTGTTTGACAGAAAGATATATAAACCCATGTGTTTAGATGTGCGAAGGTAAAAACGAAACACAACTGAAAAATAACACAGAAATGTAAACATCACCTCAGCAAGACTCGGCCTGTAAAGCGTTTGCTCCGTTTGTTTCGAGATATGTCTGCAAAGTCAAATTCACTTCATTTAGCCTTCCTGTGTGCGTATGTATATAGAGTGTCATATGCGAATTCATATGTGTGTCATATGTGTTTGTGCGTCTCTCTCTCTCTCTCTCTCTCTCTCTGAGAGAGAGAGAGTCTGTGTGTGTGTGTGTGTGGCGCGCGCGCGCGCGCGCCGTGTGCGTGCGTGCGTGCGTGCGTGTGCGTGGTGTGTGTGTGTGTGTGTGTGTGTGTGTGTGTGTGTGTGTGCTATCGCGCCCATATGTGTGTTGTTTTGTGGTGTGTGTGGGTGTGACTATCATTTGAAATAATCAAGTTTTGAATTGTTCTAATGTTGACCTGTGTCATGCTTAAAGCTGCATGGAATTTATAAGAGCAAGGCATATGTGTTCTGAAGAAGAATTCAAAGGTAGAAATTTTAACTCATGATTTTCAAAAACAAACAACAGACAGGACAAAGTTTGCAACACAGAGTAAATACCCATATAACTAATTTAAGTCAGTAGTTTACGTAATCTTACTCGTCGTGCATTCAAAACTCGCCCTCACCAAGAAATGCCAGCAAAAGCATGGGTCCACTAACACGTCTCCCAGGGGCCCATAAAATTGACTCCACACCATCCGCTATTAACACACTTATACAGGGGATATCATTTAAGGCAACAACAACCAAAAAGGTGGGTTTGAGGACGGAGGAGATGGGGGGGGGGG
This sequence comes from Conus canariensis, assembly GCA_033310375.1. NCBI lineage: Eukaryota > Metazoa > Mollusca > Gastropoda > Neogastropoda > Conidae > Conus > Conus canariensis. The sequence continues at coordinate 35,419,526 of CM065728.1, forward strand.
TGGAGGGGAGATGAAAAGGAAAAGCTGTTTGATTTATCACAGTATAACTATGGCAGCCATACAGACGCAATGCTTGTTGGGGCACACACGCACACACACACACACACACACACACACACGCGCGCGCGCGCGCGCGCGCGCGCGCGCACGCACGCACGCAGGCTGGCAGGCAGGCAGGCGGGCACGCACGCTCGCACGCACGCACGCACACTCACACGCACGCACACACGAGATATTAATGATTTTATTCCAAATGTGGAAAGTGTAACATTTGCAAACTCCATCCCATCTTCCTCTTTCCTGTTTAGAAAAATTATCAAAAGCCAAATATTTCAACTGTTGAACATCTGAGTAACATTCTCAGTATTCGAACAAAACAACGGCGCATATAAGCATATCATACTGCCTGTTTATGGTTGTGACTTTATCAGGAGGACGCTATGCACTGTCATATCATTTTGCAGGACATAAAGGCATATTGTGAGTGTTGTTTGTAAGGAAAATAATATAAGCACTTAAGTGCACATTTACACATGTAAAATCATTTAACTCTGATTAATCTTTATTTTTATTAATGACCTAAACAAGAACGGATATAGATTTTAAAAAATAGAAGAAAAGATCTAATATCTGAAACTGCACACTATATGTTTTCGGTACAGAGGACTCTTCGATCAAATTAACTCACATTCTGAGGACCAGATCATATTGTTGCTTATCAGTCTTCTTCTTCTTCTTCTTCTTCTTCTTCTTCTCATCATCATTATCATCATCATCATTGTTCTTATCGTTACTGTGTTGGTCTTTTACATTTAGGGAAGATGCTGGTTCTTTTGGCAGCACAAAACAGACACTGTGACGGATGGTACTTGAGTTCGTTTTGATGAAACATACCTCTGTTGTTAGCAGATACCATTAACAAATATATCACGCAATAAGTTTATACAAAAGAGAATGAAAAACGACAGCAAACAAACAGACATTGGGTATCAGCCGCTATAGTGGTGTCTCTGCATGTATTTGAAATCTGTCAATAAGACACACGTCTCATTACTGACTTGTTTTCGTGATGAATTGATTGCTAAATCTGCGGCCAATCTGTTCATTCATTTAGCTACGTTAGTGCAGACTTTTTTTCTGTCCCATCTTTTGTGCCACCTCAGTGGCATTGCACCCACGCCACTAATTCCGACCCCTCGTCCTCGGCCACAGCCCGGCTCAGCCCACTGCAGCTCCGGCATCGGCAATCCACAGGAAGCAGTCAATGTCACGTCGTCAAGAGGCAACCCATTCAGAGGCGACACTGCACTGCTGTCGAGTCACTTCGGTGATGTTCAGTGACGCTTGTTCTGATCCAACATACGCAGGACACCACCTTACGTAGCCCCTTACTGACGAGCATAATCACTTTGCCGCGGAGCCGGCGTGAGATCTCCCTTCGCAGGGCGCCACCATGTCCGTCGAGCGACAGCCCCCATGAACTGTTGATACTGGTGACCCCAACGGAATCAAACGAAGGCCATAGACGTGGAGAAGATATCGAATCTGAGGTCACCGTGAGAGCAGGGCACGAATGGCCACAGAATTGGAGATTTTTCTTAATGCTGATCGATGAGAATGAGAATGATAAAGATGATGCTACGGATTTCATTCCGGTCTCGGAATGAATGACAGGGCTGTATTTCCTTAATATATCCCGGCGTCAACCTGGCCGGAGAGATACTGACAGCTGCAGTGTTGTTCAGGAATATTAAGCAAACTCTCAGAGACGCATCCATTAAGTGGATAAAACTGGACTGTGTAGTCACGGTCTTCCCAAATAGAGCGCGCAGCAAACTCAATCTGGGAAGGAGCCGGTCGGGGCAGAAAAATCCCTCATGACTCTGATGGGAATCAAACCCACGACCTCCCAGCCAGGAGTCCAGACGTACATGTTTACTTCAAAGTAATGTGGAGGCAGTTGAAAAGGGACAGAAGAAACATGTTTTAATGCTAAATGAAGATTTGTTTACTCCCGAAGAACTTCTCTTTTCTTCCGCATACTCTGTTTACTATTATGTAATCTGTTTGATCCTCTCTCTCTCTCTCTCTCTCTCTCTCTCTCTCTCTCTCTCTCTCTCTCTCTCTCTGCTCAGCATTGCGAAATAGGGGATAATGTGTTATGTACATCAGAAGTGTTATCTCTGGTGTAATTGTCTCTCCCGTCATATTCATTCATTGGTACACGTTTTCAAAGAATATCATTAGTGATTATACTTACATACAAATATAAGGAGGGAGGGGGGGAGAAAAGGTGATTATTTTGAAAGGAAGACATACAGATATACAAAATATTGGGCAGACGTCGGGTCAGAATCAGGAGAAAGTTCAGTATATATACATATATATATCTCACCTCCTTCGCCTTGATCCATGATTTGGGTCAACATCAGCACAGTGGCAAAAAGAAGCACTTTTGTCAGTTTCCCCATGATAAGGTTTTTCACCCTGCAACAACAGAATTGTCAGGCTGTATCTTTACATTTCATTTTAACGGAATCATGAATCCACAACGCCAGCATAGTAACGTAAAACAAAAGGCATCACATGCTAATTTTACTTTAAATGCATATATTACCTCTCTCTTTCGATAGTTTTGGTTAGATTTATGACACGCATGTAGGTGCGTGTGTGTGTGTGTGTGTGTGTGTGTGTGTGTGTGTGTGTGTGTGTGTGTGTGTGTGTGTGCGCGTGTGTCTGGGTGAGTGCTGGTATGTGTGTGTGTGTGGGGGGGGGGGGGTGCATCCATCAATATTTGTACATAATGTTACTTCTTTTTGAATTAGTTGTGTTTAGAGCCATATGGCCCACAGCGTGTGCGTGTGTGCGCATTAATATTTATGGCTTAACATTTATTTTGTACATGATTTTCCTTTCTATTCCTTTGTTTAGAGCCATAACGCATGTGCAATTGCGTGTGGGTGTGTCTGCGTGAGTGTGTGTGCAGATTTTTTTTCCTTGCGCTTAGAGTTGATTTCATCAAGATTTTGCGCATTATAAATACCATAATCTATATATTCATTATAATTATTAAAAAATTTTGCGCATTATAAATACCATGATCATTATCATTATTATTACTATGGCGTTCTGAAGAAGGTAAACTGTAAAACGTTGACTCCATCTTTTCTTTTCTGAATACTGAATTTCAGAGCTCAGCTGATGATGGGAATGGGGGTATTTTGTATTAGTCGCACTACATATACAGTCACAGTAGCTGCTGGAAGAGCTGAAAGCAAAGGATGTACATGTATTCTCTTCGCAAACGTTGGCAGTTGGATTGACTTCCTGCCTTCCCAACCCCTGCTGTCATGACTTGTCGGGCTGACTGCTGGCCTACTTACTAAGCACTTACCACGCGCATTCCTCAGCCAGACCTTTCAATTTGCTATTATGTTTGTTTTGTTACTGTGATCATGTGAAAGTTTACAAAAAGTGTGGGTTTTGTTTGTTTATTTATTTATTTTTTGCCAGTGATACCAACCATTCGTAACGATTACTCAACACACTCATGCACATGTGAATCTGACGGTTTGTGAAACTAGATACAAGAACTATCAGTACACAAGTAACATTTTTTTCAACTTGTTGCCCAGCACTCATTTCATTGCATTATCAGTGAACCATACAGAGGAAAGACACAACATGCACCCACACTACTGGATAACAAAGCATACTGACAAATATTAACGGCCACTTTGTTTAAAAAGAAAGGTTATTAGTTCCGCAAGGCAATACAAACAAACAGATTACGGGACAAAACACGATATGTTTCGACCTCCGGGGTCTTCTTCAGGCAAAAACAAACAACGTTTAGGACAACGAAAACGAAGAAGGAGCAACTACGTATCTTCTCATATTCGGCACAAAACTAATAACTTCAATTCGATTCAATCCACGTTATTGTCCATCGGAAATTTTCCTTCTGCTCCACATCATTTCGCAAGTACATAAGACCTTGCAGAGGCATTATAAATCGTTACATAAAAGCCTGTGTTAGTACATGTATTTGTATATACATCAACACTCACACCCCCCTCCCCCCCCCCCCCCCCCCCCACACACACATACACCTGCATACACACACGCGCGCGCCACACACACACACACACACACACACACACACGCACGCACGCACACACACCACACACACACACACACACACACCACACACACACACACATGAAATAAACATTAAATCCATAAGACATAAAACATTACATAGATCATAAAAACAATACATAAAAACACAAACTCACCCGCACCAATGCCCAAACACTAAAACACACACACATGCGTACACACACCCACACACTCACCCACACCCACACCGCGCCCCCCCCCCCACCCACCCCCACCCATACCCACACACACGCTCGCGCGTGCGCGCGCGCACAGTCATAGTCACTTTTTAAAATTTGCTTCAATTTCCTTCTTCAGACACCTGGCTTTGAAACTAAAAGCCACATTTTGGCTGTTTGGGGCAAACGTCTTACAAACGTTGGTGCAGATGTCCTGTTTGCGAGCGCTGAAGACCTGTGGTCAAGATGTTTACAAACACACGTGGTCACTGCAGTGAGAGTATTCGACGTGGAAAAATGCTGGTGGAAACATTTAACATAATCAGAATTATATCTGTAGATACTATGCGCACTTCGTTTTTTGTTTCTGAGTGTATGAAATAGGGCCATGGGCCTTTAAATAATTGTACGTTTGAGGCCTCCAGATGCAAGAGAATTTTCTACATCTGAAGTCAGTTTAATTTGTATCCACGCTATACTTGAGGAAAAAGGCTGGGCACAAAGAAATGACAAGAGTAACAACTGACGACATTCCTTGGAATTGTCCCAGTCATTGTTTATTACACAACCCTCAGCTGATACCAACTAAAGAAAAAGAAACAAATGTCAACATGACAAAAACAAACAAACAAGCAAACAAACAAGCATACACACTAGTTGATTGAACTTCAACAGTGACGCATCTCTCAATGCGACATACGCGACTACTATTTCTTAACACGTAACACAGATGTGTGTTTACAGTGTGTACGCCCTGCAGTTAATCCAGCTGTCTCTGCTTGACGTCAGGTCTCCAAACGACATCACGCTGTCTGCTGTCTCCGGCGAGAACAAGTGACGTGTAAATGGCTTAGAAGTCTTGGTTTCCGAGGGGTTACTGACTTCAGCTGCCTGATGAACTCACCAACAATCATCAACACACTTACATTCTCTTTGGTCATGAGACCATGTGTGCCATGCCAGCGTGTAAGGTCTGTATTCACAGCTGAAGTGGAGTGTACTAACGGTGTGCACCAGCTGTTAACATTTTTTTAGCCTCGTGCACAAGCGCTGCTTACGTTCTTTTCCGTCAAGCTGTTTTGACATGTCAGACTAGTGAACAACCCGTGATATGAAAGGAAACAAGAACAACACAACATGAAATGAAACACCGCGAATACCACACTACCACTACCACCAGCACCACCACTACTACTACTACTACTACTACTGCTGCTGCTACTGCTGCTGCTACTACTACTACTGCTACTACTACTACTACTACTACTACTACTACTACACCACCACTACTACTACAACTACTACCACCAACATCTACAACCACTGTTTAGTCCCCTTAGCACTCAAGGCATGATTGAACACGTGAAAAAATTCATCTTAGTCAACTCATGGCACAAGGCGATATCAGGACTTAATTAGACACTGCTTCATAAAACAATTGAAGAACACAGACAGGCACAGTGTACAACAACCCCCACCCCATCCTCTGCCTAGGCCCATTCTCACGTTAGTCGTTCAGACAAGATGATGGATTGAGGTCCAGTATGTCGGACAGAAATAGTACAGACGAAAGAACCCACAAGAACCAGGAAGTTCTCACATGCCAAACTTTTGAAACTGGCGTGCCAATGTCCATCAGGAAAAGAACCTACACACTATACATGGTGACCGTCAGTCAGTTTCAAAGAAGGGGACAAAAAGTGGGGAGAAAAGGGAGAAACGAGGCCCCAGTGAACGTAATTTAAAATAAAAACTAAAATATTTTTAAACGAAGTGTTTAAAATGTGTGAAAATATGAGACGTACGGACCCTCCTCAAATAAAGAGGGAAAAGAAAGAAAACGTGGGAGTAGGCCCTGGCAAACATCTTGGGAGGAACCTTACACTCTACATAAGCGCAAATGAAAGATAAGACAAGAACAAGATCCACCGAAACATAAATGGAAGATGGCGTTACAGAGTATATATATGTTTGAATGAGGTGTATGAATGTTTGAATGTACACTGAAAGCCTGCCGCGACGATAAAAAAATCACCACAAGCAGCCGTTTCTTCTTTCGGTTTTGGTTACACACTATAGCGCGGTCCAGTCTAATCCAATACAACACGCTTACATAGTACAGTGAGTAAAACAGTCAGACTCACCTTACAAAGTCAGCGCTGAGATGACGGCTGGGCAAATGCAGGCAGCAATGGAGAAGACGGAAAGAGTAGATGACACGACTGCGAGGAGGGTGAGGACGTGTATGACGTGGAATATCTTCAGTTCAGTTTATGTTGTCTTTCACTCACCTTCACCTTGAACACAAACGGCTGTACAAACATCGGGTAAGATGGGTAGATGAAAAAAGAAGAAAAAGGAAAAGAGAGAGAGAGAGAGAGAGAGAGAGAGAGAGAGAGAGAGAGAGAGAGAGAGAGAGAGAGAGACTCTGACTCTTGACTCTTGACGCGCGTTTAACGCCGCGCCATTTATTGTGAGGCCAAAGGTCTGTACACAAAGAGTTCGCAGCGTCAAAGTTTCGATTTTTCAAAAGAAAACAGTATGAAATGAAATGTGCCAGCTGTGCTCCGACGTCTCTTGTTGCTGTCCGGCCCGCCCGACCGCGTCCTCCCCCCCCCCCCCCCCCCCAATCACAGCGGGAGCGCAAGAGAGGGGAGGAGGGGGGGGAGACCGCGAGCCGCAGGGGGGGGGGGGAGGGGGAGACCTCGAGCCGCACAGGGCGCACCGGCCGGCAGCTGTGGAGAGAGAGAGAGAGAGAGAGAGAGAGAGAGAGAGAGAAGCGGAAGCTTATTCAGTATAGGCCATAGCCCCTTGTGAAGGGGGTACAATACATGGACAATACACTTTTGTATAAACAGCGAATAGGTAGACAATTATATCAAATGACATGACAGTTGAGCATTAATCCATTCTGACTGGATAATCTAAACAGCGAATCGGTAGACAATTATATCAAATGACATGACAGTTGAGCATTAATCCATTCTGACTGGATAATCTAAGAATACTTTAGCTGAGTAGTATAGTACGTCTTTGAAATGCTTTATACAAATATATGCAAACATTCTTCAATATAATTTCGTTCCGATTTGCCATGAGCAATACAACTTTAAACAGGCATGGGCTTTTTAGATATATAATAGCATCTTCATCAACATTAGTATACCGATTCTTCTGTGCGGATATATCGGCTATTCCAAATCTCATTCTTGCCATATAGGTCTTCAGATGTCTATCAATGTCCAGCAAAAGATACGCTTCACAATTCCTAGATGATTTAAATATTCTATAAAAAGCATACCTGTCACTATTTTGAACGTGTTCCTCTACATTCTTGCCATCGGTTATCAATCAACCTTTGACGTAGTTCTTTTAAAAAGATATTGACATTTTCCACACCTTGATTGACCCAGACGAACCCGAACCCATTTTGATACACAAATTCTCGAATGTCTGACGCCCAATTTTTCTTACCTTTTAAATCTAAACTAAGCAACATTTTATACGCCTTATATGGTAATCTTTTCTCATCCATACGCAGAATTTTCAACCAGTAACTAATACATCGAAATAGGAGTTGATGTACATAGGATATCGACCTGTATCCCCATATACAAAATCATTTGGCGTTTTAGGTTGCACTCCCAAGAATCTTTTTAAAGCAAACAAATGAACTTTTTCTATTTCAGCAACAGCTTTATCCATACCCCATAACTCTGCTCCATACTGAGCAATTGGTTGGACTTGCGCATCAAAAAGTTTAAGTAACACAACCAAAGAGTTGTTATTAAGTAGTTGCCAGCATCATTAACATTTCCTTTTTTAAACAATGGTACTATGATTGATTCCATCCAGCCTTCAGGACATATTCCTCTGTCAAAAAGAGCACTGAAAAATTTAACAAGGAACTCAACAATAGTCTCGCCACCATTTTTAAACATTTCTCCAATTAAGCCATCTGGACCAGCAGATTTGCCGTTTTTCAACTTCTTTATAGCTACTATAACTTCCTCTTTGGAGATTGGGTCATCCAGAAAACTAATTTCATCTGTGCTTTCCGAATAATTTACCGTTTCTGTTTCTATTGTGCTGTCAACATCTTTTCAAGGAGGTTTTTGAAATGTCTATGCCACTCGTTAACAGAAATCGCATTATGTGTGCGAGACACCTTGAAAGACACCCTATGTACATTACGCCAAAAATCATTGGTATCATTCACCGAATTAACAAGATTATTTAATAAACAAGTGTTGTATTCTTTTTCCTTCTTCTGTAATAGCTTCTTATATTCTCTTCGAGATATACAATAATTCGACCAGTCACTGACATCCAATGCTCTGCGAAATATTCTTAGAAGCTTTCTGGTAGACATTTTAGCTACTTGACATTCTAGGTCAAACCACGCATCGTTACGTGTTCTTTCATCAATTCTGATCCTTGTTTTCATACACTCTGCTTGTTTTCTCATACAGTTGTTAAACGTATTCAATGCCAGGTCAATATCCACATCTATGAGATCAATTGCTGCTTCAAAGAAAGATTTAGTACCTTCATTGTTCATCAGTGCATGAAATAAATCAGCATTCTGTTCCCGCCATACAAATTTTTCAATCAACTTACAATTTTCAATCACATTATCTTGATCCCTATGAAGTTCATCGTCCTGATAAAAGTTCACATGAAACTCTAAAGGCAAGTGATCGGACTCAATGCGTTCTTGTACATACATAGAACATAATGACATAATACATACATAAAGATCAACAGAGGCCAAGAAATAATCATTAACACTATTACCTGTATCAGAAACGTATGTGAAACGACCTTCGCGGTCGCCATTACATACTCCGTTTAAAATGCATAATTCTAGAGCTGTGCACATGCTTAGTAAACACTTACCATATCTATTTAATACTTTGTCTTCAGACTCCCTTTTAATACGAAAAGAATCATTTTTTAAACATGCACTATAAACATTGCTATTAGCACCTGTATCCTGACCGATATTAGAAGTTCTGCTGTTAAGGTCTCCGCTTAAAAGAATATACATATTAGGAAATTCAAAGACCTTATCTGTGAGAATATCTTCTAGTGCACGTATACCATTATCAACATCAAAATACGAGTAGTATGGTGAATTTTCCGGAGGTACATATGTACATACATACAAAACATCTTTGGTCAAATTAAGTAGACTTCTAGAAATTACAAACATAATAACATTGTTATAATCAACATCAATTGCTTTCACATATTGCAAAAGTTCTTTTTTCACGAGACAAATTATTCCCCCTGATCGTCTTCCTTGACGTGTGAATTGTAAAGCAGGTTTACAGAAAATTTCATGGGTATGAAAAGAAAAAGGTTGTAAACAATCAACGAAAGTTTCAACAAGACAAACTATGTCAAACGATGTTATATAAGAGAGAAAGTTAGGATCACCAATCTTCGATAACAATCCATTGACATTCCAATGTAAAAAATGACAAACGATTTCCATCCACACACACGTTATTCCTTTCTCGCTCTCGTACGCATGCACCCTTCCTCTGCTGTGTACAATTCTCACTACCACTCTCAAAATACACATCAACACCGCTGGTGGAAGGTAACGTGTTCACACTATCCTCGCGCACGCAATCGGGAGCGGACATGGCTGCAGTGTCATCTTCTGTCACAAGCTCACGGGGAACAACGCCACTTGCACGTGAATACATTCTGTCAGAACTAGAGGAAGACGGTGACTCTATTTTTTTGTTCCCTCTGTGTTATGTACAACTTTAGTAACAAAATCTTTTTTAAGACATAACAATGTATACCGTTCTTTATGTATGCTAGGCCGGCCGTATTCCTACTGTATTGGCATTAGGTTTTGTTGATGATCCAACACAAATTTCTTCCCGTCAATAATCAGGTGGTCAAAAACCATTGTCGCCTTCTTATTTTCTTTTCTGGCTATCTTTAGATGAGGGACAAGTTTCCGCCGAATCTCCCTAACCCGCGCAGAGAAATCTTCCCCAATGAATATGTTGCTGCCGGTCAAAGTTAATGTCCTGTGTCAGGTCCAGTTTGTCCGTCAGTAGATCTCTAATCACACCTTCACATTGCTCTTTAGTTTCATTTTCCAGCTGGGGGATACCATAAAAAATGATATTGTTTCTTTTGGACCGTCCCTCCAAGTCGTCAGCCTTCATTTCTAAGTTCTCAACCTTTTCCCAGAGTCTTTCATTTTGTTCTCTCAGAGTTTGATTTTCACTTCTTAAATTTATCACTTCCTCTTTCAGTTCAA
>CM065728.1:35432654-35440154 GCA_033310375.1 Conus canariensis
TTGAAATAAAAATTCCACAAAAAGGATCGATGATCCGCCAAAAGTGAACACTCTCCACGTGTTGCAGCCTGCAGCATCAAAACTTGTTTCTGGACAGAAAGGGCTGTGACAGATCAGAACGTCGAGCAGCGCAGGTAGAGCATGAAGTGCAGCAGCAAAACCAGAACCACTGGGCCTCAACACGAAGGAACAAACAAGTAAAACAAGCACAACGTGTCTCGTCTTGTTCCATCTTCTTCAGACGGGACAAAATGTCTTTTAAAATGATAGCAGCACAGGACCAACAGTCATTTCTCTTTTCGATCTCGGTGACCGCCTTATGATCTCAAAGCCAACATTGCATACACTCCTGAAGAATGAAGAAGAATCACAGAGGGCCTTACCAAATGCAGACACGAAGGACCGAACACCTGTCAACTAACATTACACTTTGAATCTCTCCGGACTCTCCAGATTTGTGTTCTTGTTGTGCAAATCATGTGCACTGGTAAGTGTGGATCAAAGATGCACGTTTGTAAAGACAGGTAGTGATGAGTCCATAAATATGAGCGTATATATGTGCATACGCGCGCGCGCCAACACACACACACACACACACACACACACACACACACACACACACACACACACCACACACACGTCACACACACACAACACACACACACACACACACACACACACATGTTCACTCACTTCATACACATGCACTGACAATAGTGCACAAGCATTATAAGACAGGTACGCAAGGTCTGACCAGCACAGTGGGCTAATGCACAGGTCACACATCTGTTAAGTCGAAGCCATGAGACAGTCATTATAGACCTTGGCCTGTCCGTAGACCCCCCCTCCCCCCCCCCCCCCCCCCCCGGGGGGGATTTATGAGTGAATTTTTCTGATACTTTGTTCATTTTAAAATTTTATGGCATATGTTACCCCGCTGTAACCAGGTTATTTTAGGATATACGAGCGTTACACTATAGTAACCCTACCGATGGTGATTATTCAGGGGGTGGGGTTATTTTAAGTCTCTTAAATCAAATTTCTTCTTAAGTATTTGTATTAAATTTGGTACCAAACTAAAGAATATTGAAAACGCTATCTGCTCATGGACATTTCACAACCATACAAGGAATGTGGAACATGTTCTTTACGAACAAAATTTAAAATGCATATGAAAACACAGCACGATACAAAAAACCAACTTGTCAATGGTAATGACATGTCTCTGAGTACAGATAAAAAAAACCTCTCACCCTATTCATTGCTGATGTCACAGCCATCTTGAAAGACAGCATCAGCCAAGCTGCCAAGCTGAGGTGGACTAGTTTGTGTACTCGAAGAGTACGATTGTAGTGTTTGCCAGCAAACACTTGCTCCATTGACCCACTCGCACAGATAGCAGACTGAATGACTTTCAGCAAGACCAGCTCCCCTCATCAGTTTGCCAACAGCGCCAAGGAAAGAGCAGATTGTATGGAAGCTTCCTAGTCTGACAAAGATGCCTTGAAGAGATTATGCTGCCACACCAAGTTGTATGCTTTCCTTGCTACTGCTAAGTCAAATGTAATTAATGTTATACCTTGCCCCACTTGCTTTGCTGCACTTTGAGGACATGCTGGACTGTGGAATTTTCTGTGATGGGGTGGTGGATGGGTGGCATGTAGTCAACAGTAGACTGCATCCTTTCTATCCCTTCTTCTCCTGTGAGAGACACCCATCCTCCCCATCCAGGCACCAGGTGATTTCCATCTTTGGCCTCAAATCTGGAGAAAACCCACCAAAAGTCAACAACTTTAGCTTTGTAGACTGCCTCTGGGTTTGAGAAATGAGTGTCGACAACATTCAAGTTGGGTTCTGCCTTTTCTTTTGCAAAGCAGGGTGGTACGTGTTTCTTGGTTCATACTGCACGGAGCATTGGTGGTTTTGAGGAGCAGGAGATAGTTCTGTTTGAGAAGGAACTGTGTCATGCACTGTGTCTCCTGTCACCTCTTGAATAACTATGCCATGAGTGGAGTGGGTGTGTCAGCTCCTGAAAGGGTTTCTTTGTTCAGGTCAAAGTTATCCCAGCAGAAATGAATCACTTTGTTCTGTTCCAAACTCACTGTTGAAGGCAGAAGACTAGCACACTGATGTACAGAGTTGGCCATAGCAGTCTCAAGTCCTACAATTGTTTTGTATCCAGCAACGTGCTCAAAATGATTCAAGAGACTTAGAACTTCAGAGCTACCAGTAACATGTCTGATAGACATTCCAAGTAGAAGATGTCTGGACATTTTCCACTTTCCCCCTGTCAAAGAGTGTGTCCTGGCCGATGGAGGATGCTAATCTGGTGGTTTTGTTTTGCTCCACAGTACTACTTTTTCCAGACAGCAGGTTTTGGAGAAAATCTGTGAGAATAGCTGGAGGATGGACAGCATCAGACTGAAGGTACTCTGTAGATGGAGGCCATGGCATGTCAGGTGCAGCTCTAAAAGCATCCAAGATGTGTCGACGAAGGACATATGCAGACTCCTCAAGTCGCCTTTCTTCTGAAGCTGCTGACACAAACGCTGTCTCAACTGCCTGACCTCGGGCAAGTTCGTCACAATAAACAAGTTCACTGCGATGATTTGGAGCCCAAAATTTTATTCTGAAGCCAAAATATTTCATTATCTTTTCTGTCAGTTTGTAAGTCTTGTATCCTGGGTTGTAGAAGTCAGGAGAATGTTGTTGCATGTATCCACAGTACTTCTCTCTCAGCATGGTCATTCTCTCCACCTGCGCACCTCTGATCAAGGCATTTTCAACGTACTCACATATGTACTCAAATGCCCTCTCATGTGCCTGTTGCTGCTCAACAGATGTCTGGCCTGTGATGTTTCAGCATGCCTGCCTTCAGGTCTCACATAGTCTTTCCTACAACCCTCATGATAGTGAGCTTCACGTGCTACCAGATCTACATCTTGATAATGAGTGAAAATGTCATCATGCGTAATTTTTGCTGCATCCTTTATAGACTGTTCTGCCGTCTTGGTGACTCATTTTACAAGTTTGTCAAAACATGCAACTCCTTTTGAAGCTTTCTTCCTGAATTTTTTGTTGCAAAAGATACATCTGTCGTATGGAAGCAATGGCCTGATGTAGCAACAGCAGTCCTCATTGGTTTAGATGGTCCTGCAACTTCTTCACTCTCTGTCTCATGTTTCCTTTTCCTGGCAAATTTCACATTGGTAAACCGTGCATAACAGCTTCTGTGATAACCATGGCGAGTAAAGTCCATACTTTCTGGAATGCAATCACAAATCTGATCTAGTCTGTGACATGCTACATTTGAAGCACGTCTCAAATAGAGAGACTTCTGGATAGTTTTTTTATTTTTTATTTTTTACTTTCTTCAGTTAGTGGGGTTATAGTCTTCTTTTTTTTCTGTTGTTTTTTAAATGAATTACACATGTTCTCCCATCTCTTGAACATTTTCCTTTGCATTTGGGTGTGCTTTTAAAGGTCACTGGTTGTTCATCTGCATGGTGCAAATCTAAATTCACACAGGAGAAGATGACGCATTTTAATTACAGTGTAGTTAGAGGCTGCACACCTGCCCATTCCCAATGACCTGAAACAAGACGGTTAAAAACAATGGATACTATAATGCGGCAAAGCGGTTTGCCCTATTCATACACTTTGTCAAAGTTAGTGGTGAAGTACGCAGAACTAAAACTAGCAACGAACTCAAGCAGCGGTTTTTCCAAAGCACGGACACGCATGTCAGAGGTTCTCCAGCAACCCAATCAGAAAAGTGCATCTTGCGCTGTGACAGCGAGTATCATCTGCTATACTGATCTAGGCTACACATGCTTAGCACAGGAGTCTGGCCGAAATAATGAGACACGCGCAGTTGACGGGATGGGCAGAGGTGTGTAGAAGATGTGTGCATGAACGCTTTACACTGAGACACACACACACACACACACACACACACACACACACACACACAGGTGGGGATGGGGGTGAGGTGGGTTTACCAAGGACATGCATACGTCATGCTGCAGACAGAGATCACAGTAAAGCACGCAATGGCATGCACACATGACTGCTTTGCATGTTAGATTTCTTTACAAAGACAACATTTTGCGACAAGAAGAAGAAAATACACAAGCGCCTTCGTAAGATAGGTGTGACTTGAGAGACAAAGAAACTCATGGCATTATTATTTTCATTATTATTAGACCAGTTGCTCCAAATCACTGGTTCATGTTATTGAATCTCTCACCACTAGAGAAACATGCCTCAACGCGCTGTCGTAAACGCATTACTTTTAGTGCCACACCGATGTGACGTTATAAACGAATGTTACAGTACTTACTTTTTGTAGAAATTCTATGATCACAATAGCGAAATCTTAATCTAGGCCTAAGTGAACATACGCTGTTTTGTGATACACACTGAAATGTGGAGACAAAACTAGAAAGAAACGCGTGGAAAGGTGTCGGCTGCTCCACTTGCGCGGGGGAACAGAACAGCGCACAGCTGTGGTTGAGTGGTACGACAGATTTCAGCTGCATGCGATTCGGATGTCCATGCACAAACATCATCACTGTATCTCTTTTTGTAAAATACCAGCAGAATAGTGTGCAGATATATCGAGGAAATTTGTTTTAGATGTCATTCACGACAAACCTATGAGATATCAAGCCAGATTATATGTGACAAACAGAGAGTGAACACCCCTACCCCATAATGCTAAATACAAGGCGCAAAGAGGAAAAAACACACTATTAATGCAGCTGTCAATGCCAAAATAACCTGTTTACCAGAGGGTAACATGTCAAATGTTTCCTCCCATATCATAAGCTTTCTAGAAAACCAAGTCAAAAATTCCCCCCAGAGGAGGGGGGGGGGGGTTCCACCCCTCCAGACCAAGGTCTATTACTTCATTTATCCATCAACTTTGAATCGTGCGCAGTGTGGTCTGGAAACTAAATAGATGTGGTGTAGCATACCTGGAATGGTATGGACGCAGTAACAACGCCTTTATCAAACTGAAGCTGACACGTGGTGATGAGGAGACTGCCCTAGAAGAAAAAGTTGATGCTAGTCAGCGTGAACACATCCCACTGTGAGGTACGTCCAAGATGAAAAAAAAAGTGTTTTACCTGAGGCTCACAAACCTTATAGATTAATCTTTAAAGAAATAAGTACTGTATCTGCCAAACATGAACAAATGAATCACAAGAAAATCACGACGCATTTCGACCTCTTAGGTCTTCTTCAGGCAAGATAAACAACACTCAGGACAACAAAAATGAAGAATGATCAATCACGTATCTCAATGAATTCGACGCAAGATGGGCTGATAGATTAAGTCTCAAGAGACGACAGCCGCTGCTACTAGGAGACTTAAATGCCCAATTTGACAGACATTCCCAGACTTGGCCGTATGTGAATGGACTCCATAACATAGGACAGGTAAACTCACATGGGCCGCTTGCTCCTTACATTTTGGCGTCGAACA
Source organism: Conus canariensis (assembly GCA_033310375.1). Lineage (NCBI taxonomy): Eukaryota > Metazoa > Mollusca > Gastropoda > Neogastropoda > Conidae > Conus > Conus canariensis. Next base: position 35,438,146 of record CM065728.1, read on the forward strand.
CAGTCTGATCATCACCAACACCCGACACAAGCTCTCTGATTTTTACAAGGCTGCTTGGAGGTACCCCACACAAAACATTGGCACCTAACTGACTACGCAATAACTAGGTGCCATGGCATCCAAGATGTATGTAGCATGAGGGTAATAAGGGGCTTTCCATCACACAGGGGTAAAAAAAACGTAGCGCCAAGAACAAGTTGAACTACAGAAACTTTCTGATCTTGAAACAAAAGAATTCCTTGTGAACAGCCTCTGCGATGAGATTAAACCTTAGCAAATAAAGATGATTCAGAAAAAGCCTGGACTAACTGCTGGAATACAGCTTGTGATTTCTTAAAATCCACGTTAGGATACCCTGAGGGAAGCATCAAGACTAGCTTGACAGCAATAAAGAGATCGCTTGTCTGTTTCAACAGAAGCAGGAAGCGTTTACAAACTGGCTAGATGACAAATGTTTACCCGTCAAGGACGACCATTTCGCGTATATCAGTGAAAAACAGTCCAAACTGAACTATGACAATTGAAAACTAAATGGTGGGAGGCAAAGGCAACAGAACTCCAATAGTATGCAGATGGTGGGAGGCAAAGGCAACAGAACTCCAATAGTATGCAGATGGTGGGAGGCAAAGGCAACAGAACTCCAATAGTATGCAGATGGTGGGAGGCAAAGGCAACAGAACTCCAATAGTATGCAGATGGTGGGGAAGGCAAATAGAGCAACAGAACTCCAATAGTATGCAGATGGTGGGAGGCAAAGGCAACAGAACTCCAATAGTATGCAGATGGTGGGAGGCAAAGGCAACAGAACTCCAATAGTATGCAGATGGTGGGAGGCACAAGGCAACAGAACTCCAATAGTATGCAATGAGCATAATTCCCAGACGTTCTTCCAACATCGTGTCCTGTTCAAGGAACCAATAGCACTGTCTTCACAGAGAATGGCGACATTGTCCACCGGTGGAGGGAACTCTTCAGATGATTATGGTATCTGAGATCCAGTGCGGCTTCCAGCGCAATAACAGGACGACGATCAGTGTAATATTCTCAATCCGACAATTCGAGGAAAAGTACAATGAGCAGAACGAGAATCTCTGCAACACTTTCGTGAACCCGGAAAAGGCTTTTGACTCCAATGAGCCATCATGCCCAGACCTGGCTGTCCAACCATACAATCGATGATAGATTGTGGAAAATGGATCCGACCCTTTTCAAGCATCCAACAGTGTAAAACAAGGATGTGTCCTGGCACCCACACTCTTCAGCGTCATGTTTGCTACCATGGTCGTTTTTGCTCTCTCGTCGACTGATGCAGCGATCACTGTTCACTACAGATGTTATGGTCGATGCTTTGAAGACGACTGCGCCCGTGCAGTATTGAACAAAACAGACCCGCAGGAACTTGCTAAGTGCATGTCTTCAGCAGCCAAAATCGTCGGAATTACCATCAGCCTGTGGAAGACAGTAGTCACATTTCAATATGTACTTGGCCTGGCTTCTCCAGAAATTAACACTGAATTCGAGCAAACGAAGCTGTACAGCGTGGAGAACTTTGCCTGCTTGATGAGAAGCTTAATTTTAGTCTGCAGCGTAGATAAGAAAGTTTGAATAGACTGGAAATGCGGATGCTTCTTTCGTCAAGCTACGGAAGCGAGCGTGATTTGGACACGCATGAACTGTACACCAAGCTGGCTGTCCACAAAGCGGAGGTCGGTCCCATTCTATACATTGTAGAGCTGTTTCCTTCACAAATGTGTTCTGTTGTTATGTGGAATACAATTGATTCCTTCAATAAAATGCAATCTATATCATTCAATATTGCGCAAGCGTGTTTCATTTGATGAAATGTTTTGTGTACCATTTGTATGGTGTAGAATCGTTCCACTATCAAAATGTGAACTACATCATTCTATGTTGATTATAGCTGTTAAATGCAGCGAAATGTTTTCTTTATTATTTTATGTAGTATAGAATGTTTTCTTTAGCATACAATGTTCTTTATCAGTGTGTGT
>CM065728.1:35457654-35460154 GCA_033310375.1 Conus canariensis
ATGTGCTGGTCATTCAGAAGGATCCACCACATGTCCATTCATCCACAACTGATGGCATGTGCTGGTCATTCAGAAGGATCCACCACATGTCTATTCATCCACAACTGATGGCATGTGCTGGTCATTCAGAAGGATCCACCACATGTCTATTCATCCACAACTGATGGCATGTGCTGGTCATTCAGAAGGATCCACCACATGTCCATTCATCCACAACTGATGGCATGTGCTGGTCATTCAGAAGGATCCACCACATGTCCATTCATCCACAACTGATGGCATGTGCTGGTCATTCAGAAGGATCCACCACATGTCTATTCATCCACAACTGATGGCATGTGCTGGTCATTCAGAAGGATCCACAACATGTCTATTCATCCACAACTGATGGCATTGTGCTGGTCATTCAGAAGGATCCACCACATGTCCATTCATCCACAACTGATGGCATGTGCTGGTCATTCAGAAGGATCCACCACATGTCTATTCATCCACAACTGATGGCATGTGCTGGTCATTCAGAAGGTTCCACCACATGTCTATTCATCCACAACTGATGGCATGTGCTGGTCATTCAGAAGGATCCACCACATGTCCATTCATCCACAACTGATGGCATGTGCTGGTCATTCAGAAGGATCCACCACATGTCCATTCATCCACAACTGATGGCACGTGCAGGGAACTACCATATTCATTCACCCACAACTGATGGCATGTGCTGGGAATTACCGAGGCATTCAACTGCGCCGCCCACCTTATAATCATGGTGCTTCCATTGCTCTAGTTTTATGCTGTGCTCTTTCCTCGTGCAGTCGCTATCTGTCTGTCTATTTATTTATCTACCTATATATCTATCTATCTGTCTATCTATCTGTCTATCTATCTATCTATCTATCTATCCGGTCTGTCTATCAATTGATAGATCGATCGATTGATCAATCGATCTATACCTTTAGCAATGTACACATACTTACAAAGATATTTAGATAGGAAACTATACATTATAGGAACATATATCTCCCTCTCTTTTTATCTCTGAATCTGTCACTGTATCTGTCCTCTTGTCTGTCTGTCTGTCTGTCTGTCTGTCTGTCTGTCTGTCTGTCTCCTCTCTCTCTCTCTCTCTCTCTCTCTCTCTCTCTCTCTCTCTCTCCTGTGTTTTTCTTTCTCTCTGTTATATATATATATAATATATATATATATATTTTATATATTATATATATATGTGTGTGTGTGTGTGTGTGTGTGTGTGTGTGTGTGTGTGTGTGTGTGTGTGTGTGTGTGTGTGTGTGTGTGTGTGTGTGTGTGTGCGTGATTGTGGACGAATTGTGGTCCAGTTGTTTGGAACAGAACAGCGATCAATGTCTGACGTAACCTAAGAACATACCAGTTATTTGATGGCGTGTACAATCAATTTCCTGATATTTCTAGTTACTGGCTGCCTATATGGAGGGCGATAAGTATATTTCTAGTTACTGGCTGCCTATATTGATGGAAATAAGGATATTTCTAGTTACTGGCTGCCTGTATCGAGGGAGATAAGGATATTTCTAGTTGCTGACTGCCTATATCGGAGGAAATAAGGATATTTCTAGTTACTGGTTGCCTATATCGATGGAAATAAGGATATTTCTAGTTACTGACCGCCTATATTGATGGAAATAAGGATATTTCTAGTTACTGCCTGCCTATATCGAGGGAGTCAAGGATATTTCTAGTCACTGGCTGCCTATATCGAGGGCGATAAGAATAGTTCTAGTTACTGGCTGCCTATACCGATGGAAATAAGGATATTTCTAGTTACTGGCTGCCTATATCGAGGGAGATAAGGATATTTCTAGCTACTGGCTGCCTATATCGAGGGAGATAAGGATATTGCTAGCTACTGGCTGCCTATATCGAGGGAGGTAAGGATATTGCTAGTTACTGGCTGCCTATATCGAGGGAGGTAAGGATATTGCTAGTTACTGGCTGCCTATATCGAGGGAGATAAGGAACGAGAAGCTTTACATGGATCGACTTACCCCTCACCCTCTCCTCTCTTTGACCTCATTTCGACTGAATCTCTGACCATGGAAAAAGAGAAAAGGAAAGAAAAATAGTTGGTTTTTGTTTTTAAAGAAAAGAATAGAAAGAAATAGAAGGAAAGAAAGGAAAGAGAAAGCGAAAAAGGGGGAAAAGTTAACAGTTTGTGTTTGTAGAAAGATAAGAGAAGTGATCACTTTTTTTTTCCTCATTAGACTGCATAGCAGTCCCTCCCTCCCAGTGCGCTCTCTCACCACGCATCTCCTCATTTGCTCCTACTACTCTACTGCTCAGCGTTCATCAGTGCATTCTGTTTTTGAAGGGTCAGACCATCCCCAACATACTCATCGCCATCTCGCCTCCAGCTGTCTGGTGTTCCTTTCCCTGCCGCTACCTCCTCCCCTTCCCATTTATTTCGCCCCCTTCCCACCCATATCCCCTACCACCTATCCTCCCTTTCCCGTCCGCCAGC
>CM065728.1:35475154-35485154 GCA_033310375.1 Conus canariensis
CCCCACCCCTCTCCTCACTTCCCCAGCTCCTCCTCTTTTCCCACCCTCTCCTCACTTCCCCAGCTCTCTCCTCTTCCCCACCTTCCTCACTTCCCCACCCCTTCTCCTCCTTCCCCAGCTCTCTCCTCTTTTTCCCCACCCTCTCCTCACTTCCCCACCCTCCTCTTCCCACCCCTCTCTCACTTCCCAGCTCTCTCCTCTTTTCCCCACCCCCTCTCCTCACTTCCCCAGCTCTCTCCTCTTTTCCCACTCTTCTCACTCCCACCCCTCTCCTCACTTCCCCAGCTCTCTCCTCTTTTCCCCACCCCTCTGCTCACTTCCCCAGCTCTCTCCTCTTTTCCCCACCCCTCTCCTCACTTCCCAGCTCTCTCCTCTTTCCCCACCCCTCTGCTCACTTCCCAGCTCTCTCCTCTTTTCCCCACCCCTCTGCTCACTTCTCTCCCACTCTCTCCTCTTTTCCCCACCCCTCTGCTCACTTCCCCAGCTCTCTCCTCTTTTCCCCACCCCTCTGCTCACTTCCCCAGCTCTCTCCTCTTTTCCCACCCCTCTGCTCACTTCCCAGCTCTCTCCTCTTTTCCCCACCCCTCTGCTCACTTCCCAGCTCTCCTCCTCTTTTCCTTTTCCCCACCCCTCTGCTCACTTCCCCAGCTCTCTCCTCTTTTCCCCACCCCTCTGCTCACTTCCCCAGCTCTCTCCTCTTTTCCCCAGCTCTCTCCTGTCCGAAATCCAGGGACATAAAACAGCTTTCTTCTTCTTCCACCCCCTCCATCCCCACTTTCCTCTCAATTACACACGCTTCTTCAGATCCCCCTCACCCGCATTCCCCTCCCCCCCCCTCCTCCCCGGCCTCAACCCCGACCTATATCTCCCCTACGTTTATTGTTCCCCCACCATTCCCCCTTGAAATGATGCATGCTAGCAGGCAGTTTATCAGACGTCTGCTGAATGCAGTGCCATGAACCTGCTCTTTCATTCCAGTGACGGCACGAACTGTCCGTTTAGGATGGCGTCATCTCTTCGTGAGGTTTGGGAACTTCACTGCACGGCTTGCTTCATTGTTGTTGTTTCTGTAACTTTTTGTGACGAGGATGCCGATGATCGCCGTTATACTGAGCGAGCCTATGTTATCTATAATAACTTTGTTACGATTGTTATCAAATTCTACTGTTAATACCGATAAAATGAATGGTGATAACAATACCTGCTGGGTCTACACATTTTCACATGTTCGCTTTTTGGAAATGTCATACTGACATGGAAAACATCTATAATCATTTGATGAGAATGTCCTCAAATGCATAGAAGACATGCACAAAAAATACAAATTCTCCCCCCTCACTCCTCGCCAGAAAATGCACGTCATATAAACCAGCAAACCTCAAAGCTCAGATAGGGTAGTGGAAGTATAATGGAAGGAACTGTTTGTGAATTGCAGGTCCTGACCTTGAGATCAACGACAAAAGGAAGATACCAATGTCATGGAAACAAGACACAGACATAGAATAAAACGAGACAGTAAGAGTTTGAATCACATTGACTTACTCGCTTATGGCTCTGGTTGCAGAAGGGAAATGGAAATGTGGAAGCAGAGACGTGAAAATAGGTCAAAAGATAAAACAGGTGTAAGAAATGTTTTCCCTGATTATAATGCTTATCATGAGACTGGCCGTGAAGGGTGTTATGGGGTGAATATAAGTTGATGTGGCTTTGCTCATACCCAAATTCACATTGAAATAATATTACTGTGACTCAAATTTATGGTGTGTGTGTATGTGTGTGTGTGTGTGTGTGTGTGTGTGTGTGTGCGTGCGTGCGTGCGTGCGTGTGTTTGTGTGTGTGTGTGTGTGTGTGTGTGTGTGTGTGTGTGTGTGTGTGTTTTGTGTGTTGTGTGATTATGGAATAAAAATCATCAATACAAACTCTGTAGGTTGACAGATCTCCAGTCACAACACATGTATGTACTTTCGTTCGTTCGTTTGTTGTTGTTTTTTGTTTGTTTGTTTGCTTGTTAGAAGGATCTATCATAGTGCATAGTAGATGCGCAACACAACTGATAGCTTGAAATAGCCATACACATGCACAGACATTTACTTGGGGGAGAGAGAGAGAGAGAGAGAGAGAGAGAGAGAGAGAGAGAGAGAGAGAGAGAGAGAGAGAGAGAGAGAGAGAGAGAGAGTTCTGTCTGTTCTTAACGACGACCTATGATGTTCACAAGGTGCTTCAGACTCTTCTCCACCGTGACCTTAAACATCACGAACTTCCTCGCTATTTTCCTATTAAGTGTAGTAGGGCTACGCGCAGTAAGCTTGTAGTAGGCCATTTCAAACGCCAGACACAAAACATTATTGAGGAGGAAGCAGCCAGCATACCACTATTTTTCTGGAAAATTCATCCAATCCAGCTCTGGCACCGGAATCAATGGGCCGAAAACAATGACAGATCGTCTGTTGGCAGAGAGGCAACACACAGAGTCAGACCTCGTGGCCAGGATGCATGCATCACGTTGTCAGTTATGTCTTTGTCCCCTGAGATGAGGTCAGTAGAGCACAGAGACCAAAGATGCAGAAAGTTTATGGCGGAGATATGGTTGATGATTTTGCTGAAGGTGTCAGAGGCCTTACAATGTGAATTAATTTCAGAATGTAAGTGAGCTAAATAGTGTGACAGAAAGTACTAAAAACAGCAAATAATTGAAAGTACACACTCTTTGTGAGCAAGGGATAATCGAGCAAATACAGGAGAGAGAGAGAGAGAGAGAGAGAGAGAGAGAGAGAGAGAGAGAGAGAGAGAACGAAAAACTGAGATAGAGAGAGAAACAGACACAGGCACAGACACAGAGACAGAGACAGAGTCAGAGACACAGGACACAGCGAAACAGACATACAGATGTTATATCGAAGAGAGAGAGAGAGAGAGAGAGAGAGAGAGAGAGAGAGAGAGAGAGAGAGAGAGAGAGAGAGAGAGAGAGAGACTAATAATCCTTTAAAGGAAAGATTCCAGTTTTTGTGGCACAAGAACCCATGTCAGTATGTCTGACTCAATAACACAAATGACGAATTGGTCATGAATTTCCATCGTCTCCATGTCATTTGAAGACAGCCCCCCCCCTCCCATCCTTCTCCCACTCATCTTCCCTCCTCCCCCTGCTTAGGCAAGCAAAGCCTCCTTTATCTCTGTGTTCAGTCATGTAACACAACAACGCTTTGCAGACAGTCAGCACTACCAATTACTCGATGCGCCGTTCGTTTAAAATTCAGACTGCACTGGATCGTCTCTTGCAGACTGATAATTTCACATTGGTAGGTGACCCTAAGGTCACAACTTTTCAAAAGGTAGTGTGCATAGGCGATAAAACGTATCTCTTGTTGATCAACCATATGGCAGAGTGAGGTATTGAAAAATGAATGTTTGGTTTTTCGTGTTCAGAATTCTTTCCATTTATTTCAGTCATTTTATGCTTCAATACTTCATCATTAATGAACTAGCCCTATTTCATTAATGAACCGGCCTCTCTTTACCCAGTGTCAAAAAACCGATAGCATTCGTTTTGAATATTTTTCAACATTAAGTCAAAAGTTATCTCTATCATCAACTCAGTAGCTATTTCTGCATCCCTTCAAATACTAAACTAGTATGGTATTTGTATAATTTCTTATAACCTATCTCTCTGTCCGTCTATCTATCTATCTATCTATCTATCTATCTATCTATCTATCTATCTATCTATCTATCTATCTATCTAGAAATAGAAAGATAAAGGGAGAGATAGATAAACACGCAAGCATACCTACCTACATACCTACCTGAACACATAATACACACATGTGTACATATATGCATACATATATACATACATACATACATACATATATGCATGTATGCATGCATACATACGTACATATATTCACACATACTACATACATACATACGTATATACAGACAGACAGACAGACAGACAGACGGACGGACGGACAGACATATACATATTCTACCACTCGCGTGCTTCGTTTATTGTCATACAATATGCCTTGTCTTGAAAGGACGATTTTACGTCACATGACATAGCTATATGCCGGTGACCAGAGAATTTGGTGCTTATGACAGAGTGGGTACACACCACATTCTCATCCGTCTCCCTTCCTCTTCAATTCCTCTAGCGTTCCCCTTTAGTGGCTCTTGTCGCTTGGTTTGCGTGCAAGGCAGTTGCCGTTGCTTGGAAACAATGACCGTTTCATAGGTTCGCAAACATCACTACTGCCAGACTAAATGGCATTCAATGAAACTATGCTCATCCAGTGGAAACGCTCACGTACATGCATAAACGTCCATGCGTTCAAGCGCACGCACCCATGAACGCATACACTCACCCACCTACACATACGTCCGCGCGAACACCCGCGCGCGCACGACACACACACACACACACACACACACACACACACACACACACAACACACACACACACACACACACACACACACACACACACACACACAACACACACTGACTGACTGAAACCATTTACTGTCAGATTAACATAGTGTTGTACTGACGACACACACACACACACACACACACACACACACACACACACACACACACACACACACACACACACACACACACACACACACACACACTTACTTGATTAATTCACTTCTCTGCTTGGTAAACTCGTAAATGTTTGTTAAATTTTGTCTGTCACTGGAATATTCGGATATTATTGGGCAACATTCAGCTGAGTAGAATCGCCTTCCGTTGAAAATAAAATGATATATTTCTTTGAATGTAGGAACAATACGTACAATATGCATAAAGTGATTATTTCAGTTGACAGTATTGCTGACCGTGAACAAATTAAAAAGAGATATCCACTGCGCGATTAAAAAGGAATAGTGACCTTGTAATGTAAGAATGCTTGAAGTCTAATGTATGGAATCCAAACAAATGAGTTCAGAATTAGATTATGAAAAAGAGATAGATGCTGGCCATTATTTATTTTAAAGATCTTCTCTGCTTTTTCTCCTCATATCTGAAGCTTACGTAGCAGCTTGTTCTGTTTTTTTTTAAACAATTAGTCTTTGATCTTATTGTTGTAAGCTGCGGATTGTGAGAAGAAGGACGTATTAACAAACAAACAAAATCGGATTACCGATACACGACTGTTGTATGATCTAAGATGTTGTTATGAATTTTGCATAGAGCAATGAACTTTTTTTCAATACAACAAACAGTTAATACAGAAGCATGACACTTAAACATTTGTTTTTATTTTCTTCTGCGTTATTAGTACTTCCCTCCTCTTTATTTTTTCACATCTGTTTTCGGTTAATTTCTCAGAGTTCTATCCGGCTGTGTGGATTATAGGCCATTCTAGTTGTACACATTCATCTCTGTCCATATTGCTTCACCTCGTTTGTTTGTTTTTTGCACCGTTTCAAATCATGTGGTTTACAGGCAAGCCGACCACGGTCCTACGATTTCAGCCTATATACAGCGACTGATTGAGAGTCTGGAGCCAAAGTGTACATCATAGTTAAGCTGTTTGGTGAAAATGGATTATATTGTGAATCTGAAGCGGAGAAATGCCCATTGTTTTTTTTTAGCAACAATGTCTTTTTTGTGTGTTCACATTATAGAACACGACTAGAGAGGCTCCCATGCAATATCAGTTTGACTAAACGTATGGTATTTTCTAATGAAATAAAATGGTGGAGCGTGTAATTCGTATCATTTAGTTTAATGAGTGTGAGGGCAATATTCAGTACCATGAGCAGCCTTTAGTAGTGTAGTAGTAGTATAGTAGTAGTAGTAGTAGTAGTAGTGTCATTATTATTATCATAATTATTGTTATTATCATTATGATTACTATTATTTTTATTATTATTATTATTATTATCATTAATATTATTGTTGTTGTTGTTGTTGTTGATATTGTCGTTGTTGTTGTTGTTATTGCTGCTACAGCTGTTGTAGTTGTTGTTGTGTGGAAAGGAAAAGAACCATAAGAAGAAAAAAAAATAATGTGGGGTAAGATGTCTTTCAAACGTTTTGTTCCCGATTCCTTTGTTACAAAACAGAATCCTCTTCTGACAGAGCTAAAACTGAATTTCATGTCATGTCTTCTGCAACCAAAAAACAATTAATAGCAGTAGAGAGGTCTAAATCAGTTTAAATTCTAAGCTCACACACGCACGCATGCACGCACGCACGCACGCACACACGCACGCACGCGCACGCGCACGCACACGCACACACACACACACACACACACACACACACACACACACACACTGCATTAATCAATTCTCTCATGGGACAAAAATCACATTCCATTATTTAAAAAAAAAAAAAAACACAGTTCCTAATGCCAGTTCCACGTTAACATTGCGATGTTGATCAAGTAGTAGGTGCGTGCGTGAGTGTATGAGCTTAGCATTTCAACTGATTTGATCGTGACTATCCAGTGGAGTTATCATCGCCATATCCGTTGTGCGCACAGCGCTAACCCGTTGTCTCTGTCTTTCTTGGCACCGCACCAAGGATTGGCTGCAGAACGGACAACTGTGAAAGACGAAGACATCCTGGCACACATTGTGCCAGGATGCGTGTACATGCAAACTAAACTACCAGTGTGCTGTAGCAAGAGCGAAGAGGGAAATACAATAAAACAAAAGACATCAATTGATGCTCTTTTTCCGCTGAAAGTGGAGATTGGCTAAGGAAGTGGAAAACAAATCGTTATTTTTTGGTCGTAATGTGCAGGAACAAATATACAAGTGTCTCCTTTTGCGGTTACCTGATACGACAGACAAGAAAAAGAAAGATTGTGTTGCAAACGTAATGATCGTTACATCCTAAATCACTAAGGTGGGTAGACACATTCTGATTTCAAACTTTTAAGGTGTTACAAATCGAGGACAGTTTTATTTTACTTTTGTGTACTTCAGCGAATGTGAGTCCCGTTGCTACCACAGAGAGAGAGAGAGAGAGAGAGAGAGAGAGAGAGAGAGAGAGAGAGAGAGAGAGAGAGAGAGAGAGAGAGAGAGAGAGAGAGAGAGTTAAAATAAGTGTAATAAAAATACAGCAATCTTTAGTCAGTTAGAAGAAAACGTTTTTTGTGTGTTACTCGAATGGAATACCACGCTAAAGCTGGATCTCCGAAGGCCATGAAGAAGAGAAAGAAAGAAAGAAACAAAGGAAGGGGGGGGGGGGAGGGGGAAGAAGAAACATTATCGTGTGTTTCCCGTCTATACCCGATCTGCTATCTCGCCATCCGCCAATCGAAAATGAGACATGGCAGCAGACAGTTTATCACATTCCCGACGGAGGCAGTGCTGTGAACCTGCCTGTTTATAATGTCAGTAAACGCAGTGTGTCTGAGAAGGCGCCACGTTTCCTCTGCTGCTCTGATAATTACCGTGATTCTTTGATAATGCTGTTGTCTGTTTGTTGACGTTGCTGTTGGGAATTATGAGGATGATGATAACGGCTGTTGCTGTTGATGACAATGACAACACAGAATCTATCATTTCTGAGTGATGTTTAAGTGGTAGATAGATAGATAGATAGATAGATAGATAGATAGATAGATAGATAGATAGACAGACAGACAGACAGATAGATAGACAGACAGATAGATAGATAGATGGATAGATAGACAGACAGATAGATAGATGATGAATGAGTAAGTTGACAGACATATATAGATAGATAGATAGATAGATAGACAGACAGACATACAGGTATAGAGATAGATAGATAGATAAACATAGATATGCATAAACGCACACAGAGGTAGCCGTGTTGAATTGTGTATTACACACTGATCATAAAAATAGAAGGGTGTGGGGCGGGAAGAAGGGGTGTAAGAAATGGGTAGGAAGAACGACTTGAGAGAGCTTCATTGTGTGAAGAGGTGGTTAGGATAGATATAAATAGATCACCACTTAAAGATGCATACTTAAATTGGTCTAAGGACAACATATGTTTCTGGCTGAAAAATGAGCTAGCTCTCAGTTTAAAGAAGTCACGCCATTCAAACAATATTGGATATTCGTGCTTCCAATTTAAAAATTCAGCATGATATACATACTTTCTATCTTGTTTAGTTCATATTGATTTACCTGAACACGAAAACCAAACATGCATGTACATGTAATATACGTATTTTTTGTACGTTATCCTGAAGTAATGTTGAGACGTTAGAGCCTCCGTCCATTGTAATATCTCATTTTAGTGACGAGAAATGTCAGTGGGGGAATCATACATTTGCATGTTGTTTGTTTTAAACATTGGTTTAAAATGTTCCTTATAATTTATTTTCCCTATTGTCCACACACACACACACACGCGCGCGCGCGCGCGCGCGCACGCACACGCGCACGCGCGCTCGCGCACGCACGTATTCATTAAGCAAAAAGATCAAAGGGTGAAAGTCAGGGAAAGGTGTTGTCCCGAGAGATGACGGGGAAAGAACCTTCTTGTTTGCAAGAAAATCATTTCTGTCTTGTCGTTATTCAGTTGGAGCTTACTGTGTATCATCCAAGCTTGAACATAAGAAATGCATGCATGTGCACTCCGAAAGATAAAAGGTAGCTAAAGGTTATCATTAGAGAAGTAATGGTTAGACAGAGTGTTTTGAGAAAAAAATGTCATATTATGGTGAAACAGTTTGTCGAGAGACCATTTTAGAAATACTTTGAGTATAAATGACGAATAAAATGGGGTCCAGAATAGATTCTTATGAGACTCCAAACTACATGTTTACAGAAGAGGAATGGCTATTCATGGAAAAAATCTGAAAACGACCACAGAGATGAACATGAAACCAAAAGAGCGCACTTTCAGAAATAGCGAAAGTAAAGTGAAGTCCAGGAAAAAGGGTAGTGTGGAACATCATTATTAGATCAAATGCACCAGTAAGGTCCTTAAAAAAAAGGAGAAAAATATGATCATCGTCAAGAGCAATACACAGATCAACGGCTATTTCAAGAGTGTTGTTTCGGTGCTTTGACTGGGCGATGGACAGTTTGCAAAAAATGAAGCAAGTTGTTTCTGTGATAATGGCCAGAAAGCCGAAGAAACACTATCTTCTTTGTCTTCTTAGACAGGAAAAGTAACAGTATTAGAGAGACATGTCTAAAGTGCACGTGCGCGCGCGCATACATATTTACATACACACATACAAGCATGCACATATGCATACTTAGATACATATATATATATATATATATATATATATATATATATAAGTCATATTACAATGGGTGTTTTCGCAGTGCTTCATCAATGCCAACGAAAGGGCTGGTTAACAGAGGGCTGTCTGAAGATTAAGAATGGTCTGGCCCTGTCATTTCACGCATTATCCACGATTCTCGTGAGAGAGAGAAAAGGGCATCGTACTTCCAATCATCTCTATCTTTTTCGGCGTGGGCGACACGGAAGCAGTTGTGACGAAGGCATCTTAGCTGTTCGTAGTACATCTTCACAAAACATGCGCTGGTAGGCATACGCATGGAAACTAAAAGGGGGTGGGTTAAACCATACCATAATATTATAAACACGTCTCATATTTCGGATTTGGGGACTGGTTTCAACGGTGTCCGGATACAATTCTCTTGGCACTGTTTGGAAAGAATTGTTGCATTTGGGGCAGCATGACTTGCAGACTTCATAATCTGTTGGCAATGTTACGTGGATTCTAAAGATCTTATTACGGCTGATTACTTGAGGTGTCGTAACACCAGCGGTAATTACATGGTCACCATTATAAATGACTGAGCTTGGAAGACTCCATACATAGTGGACGAAATTCCAAACGTTGATTTGACTTGGCAGTTTTTCTTTGCTTTTGTTAATATTACCTGTGAAGGGAGACCACATAGTTGTCCTGTGTACGGAAACAAGGCTTAGTCTCTAGATTTTATTTTGAGAGAGAGAGAGAGAGAGAGAGAGAGAGAGAGATTGATCTTATAGAGAGAGAGAGAGAGAGAGAGAG
>CM065728.1:35512654-35535154 GCA_033310375.1 Conus canariensis
GAGATGATTTGCCTCCCTTTTACAGCTGAATGAAGGATGTGATGCTCGGAGTGTACCACAACTGAAGGCCATCCCTGACGTGACAGTGCAGTGAATATGTGAATTCAGATTGTTTTGTTTTCTTTTGCTTGCCTTCTTTCGAGATTATTTTTTTTATTTTTCAAAGGAAATACTCGTATTAAAGCAACCAAAATATCATTTAAGGTGTTCTGTCAAGGAATATGAACAGTTTTTTTTTAGGTCGAGGAATATTGTAATTTGCCTCAAGCCTTTGAAATCTGCCCAACAACTACTACGGACAAATTTCATAAGGCCAACAAGTAATGTTCCAACAGTAACAATAGTTCTCTCCTCTATAACACTGCCAGGAAATATCTCCCGACGTCATTGAATCTAATCTCCAGTTCGGATACAAAAAAGCACAATCGTGCTTTTATGATATTTCTCCCTCCCTTACTATTGCAGTGCCCTGGTGGCATAGTTTCCATACATGTGCATGCTGGCACATGCTCTGTCAAGATGCCCTACTTCTTGCATGGATGCCTGATTCACAACTGCCACCATATCCGCGGTGCCGAGAAACACAACGTGTCCAGAGCGAACCAGGCACAAGCGGGTAGTGCCAGCTGAATAGTACTTCTGAGTTGCGTTGATCTACGTATTTCACTGTCAAAAGGGGCGTTTCTCAGCATCAAGATATCCTACTTCTTGCATCATTGTCTGATTCATGGTTACTGCCACACTGGCAGGGCCCAGAAAGATGGGGATAATGGGCAAAGGCGACACGGACACCGGAACATTACATGATAACTGGCTGGGATGACAGGAACGAACCGAAACTGCCGTGTCAGTCAACTCTTTGATTTCCAGTTAGACCAAATTAGGCATAATCCAGTGTCGATCTATCTGTTAATGATACGGCTCTTGTTGCTGGTTCAAGGTTGACATCGCAATGTTGATAAAATGATGAACTTATCTTTACCCCTGTTATGTGTCAACGAATATTAAAAGACATGTCTAGTATTTTTTTTAGCTCTATTGACAAAAGCCTATTTTTCTTTTTCCCTTTTTTTTTTTTTTTTTTTTTTTGGGGGGGGGGGGGGTGAGGAGAGGATGGGGGAGGGGGTATGGAATCATCACACTTTAGAAGTGACATGTTTAGACATTGTCATTTAGAAGTGGTGGTAGTAGTAGTAGTAGTAGTAGTAGTAGTAGTAGTAGTAGTAGTAGTAGTAGTAGTAGTAGTAGTTGCAGCAGCAGCAGCAGCAGCAGCAGCAGCAGCAGCAGTAGTAGTAGTAGTAGTAGCAGCAGCAAGGTCATCATCATAAACATAACATCATTATTATTATCTTTATTATTATCATTATTGTTATTACTATTATTATAATTATCATTAGTATCATCATCATTACTATTATTGTTATCATTATTACCAATATTATTATCATTACTACTAATACTATCAGAATTATTATTATCATTATCATTATTATCATTATTGCTCTCTCTCCCTCTCCTCTCTCTCTCTCTCAAGATTTGTCTGCCTGTCTGTCTGCCTGTCTGTCATCATTTCTGCGTCATGTGCACAAGATAGAAAGTGTAACAGAGGGACACAGAGAGTAAAGGGAAAGGTTACATTCGAGTGTGTGTGCTCAAGGGCATGTTTGCGTGTGTGTGTGTGTGTGTGTGTGTGTGTGTGTGTGTGTGTGTGTGTGTGTGTGTGTGTGTGTGAGAGAGAGAGAGAGAGAGAAGAGAGAGAGAGAGAGGCAGAGACAGACACAAGATAAGATAAGATAATGTTGCTTATAGCCCAGCCGGAGAGAGAGAGAGAGAGAGAGAGAGAGAGAGAGAGAGAGAGAGAGAGAGAGAGAGAGAGAGAGAGAGAGAGAGAGAGAGAATGCGCATTTGAACTCGCAGATTTGTGTGGACACGCCGGTGTGTCTACCCCCCCCCTCTCTCTCTCTCTCTCTCTCTCTCTCTCTCTCTCTCTCTCTCTCTCTCTCTCTCTGACGTTACATATGTTTGTTTTTTTTTTACAACAGATGGATAAGACAGTTGTAGGCAGACAGTTTAAAACCACAAGGTTGACGACAAGAAATTTTCAAACAAGTAGCAGGTTGTTGTAAAAAGCTTCAAACTGTTTCAGGTATAAGTAAATTAAAAGATAAGACATCTTTGAAAAGACTCATGGTCAAAGTTTGTTTTCTTTACTTAACTCTGAACTCATTTAGCTGGAGTCTGTACGTCAGACTCGAATGTGTTCTTACAGTACTATGACATATGTTCAAACTGCAAAGTCGAGGTCTGTTTTTGAGGAGTTCGTTCTCAGCATTAACATAAAATGAAGTAGACTTTTCACACTCTTGACATTGATTTACTTTTTTTTTTCTTGTAGTCAAAGTTCCTGTTCCACATACAATAGCAACAAACTTTACCCAGTTTAATATCCACACTTATTTTTAGACATTCCAGAGGTTGACAAAACCAATGGTCATCTAGGTGTGTACCATGAAGGGAGATAGAGTAACTGAGTTAACTAAATGCGAGCGCGCGTGTGTGTGTGCGTATGTGTGTGTGTGTGTGTGTGTGTGTGTGTGTGGAGAGAGAGAGAGAGAGAGAGAGAGAGAGAGAGAGAAAGCGTTTATTTGTGTGCATGTGTAGTGTGTGAGTGCGCGCGCGCGCGCGCGCGCGCGCGCGCGCGCGCGCTGTGTGTGTGTGTGTGTGTGTGTGTGTGTGTGTGTGTGTGTGTGTGTGTGCTCCGGCTGAACTCGCATATTCTATTTGCTAGAAGCAACAGACCTGCTAGTGACGTTTATGAGCCTATGAAACGGCCATTGTGTCCAATCATCGCTTGCTGCTTCTGCATATGCACTTTGCTACTGGAGCCACAAAGGCTGAATATTGGATGGATTTCGAGAGAGTGAAGAGGTCGAGGAGACCATGCTCTGAACTCTCTCTCTCTCTCTCTCTGTCTCTCTCTCTCTCTGTCTCTCTCTCTCTCTCTCTCTCTCTCTCTCTCTGATGCACACACACACACACACACACACACACACACACACACACACACACACACACACACACACACACACACACACACACACACACACACACCAATCTTCCTGTCACTGGCAATCACTTTGTTACGTGATGTAGAATCATCCTTTTGAAAACATACTTTATACGGGACAAAACAATCAAATAATAACGCATATCCTTAATAGTACAAGTATCATAGGAAAGCTACAGAAATATCATAGACGACAACATAGTATCGCTCTAACTGCCTACTTGGCGACAAAGCAATCAAATGCCAACACATACGGTTAAGAATACAAGTGTAACAGAAAACCATACAAATATGAATGAAAACTACATACTATCGCTCTCTGTGTCAATGGAAGTGTAAGTGATTCCTGTTGTCGCTATGGTGAAAGTTCCCCAAAGCGAACACAGTCGAATTTCCAAACACTGATGGCAATTATATCTTATTCATTCATAAAATGTTTATACGTCTAAACTTAACAGAATCAAAATAATCTGACACGAAAAATATCTTTTTTTAAAAATCTAGTCCTCAGTCAGGCAATCCGTCACACAGCCGATTATCAAGCGACACGTTTTACTGTCCATTTACACTACGTTTCAAATGGCTTTGACCATAAGGTCACCTCCCAATGTGGAGAAAGCAATTTGCCAGAGGGCACCCCCTCCAGACTTCATTGCACGCAGCCTGCTCATCTTGTAATTTGAAGTGCTGAGCGTCAGCAAAGATCTGTAGGTATCGCATAACTGGATAAACGGACAGGTATTGCTTCACTGAAAAGTGAAGGAGGGTGGGTAGGAAAGGGAAGGGAGAGAAGGTGTTTGCCTGGCTTGAACAGAGATGGGTGTCTGTACATGGAATTAAAATGAGTGGCAAGGGGAGGGGGGAGGGGTAATACCATTAAAATGGCACATAAGATGGGACAGAAAAAAGAGGGTTGAGGTTATCCAAATCAATTTTATGTTTGGTGTTCCTACAATAATGTCAAAAAAGGCCAATACAAATGTTGACCCTGTTACCCTCATGATCAGTATTGACATCATCATCAGCAGCAGCAGCAGCAGCAGCAGCAGCAGCAGCAGCAGCAGCAGCAGCAGCAGCAGCAGCAGAATTTCATTACAATAGTAACAAAAACATATAAAGATTCTATCAACATTATCGCAATCCTTCTCCTCCTCCTCCTCCTACTCCTCCACCTCCTACTTCTCCTCCTCCTCCTCCTCCTCCTCCTCCTCATCATTCATCATCATCATCATCATCATCATCATCATCATCATCATCGACAAGAACAGGAACAGAAGCAGTAATAAAGCAAGTATCACTACGATGTCAGAGAAGCATAAGTATACATGGCACCTTCCCAAACGGACGTGCTATGCTCACTCACTGAACGAGATAGGCAGGTTTACAGCATCGCATGTGACAGGGGTCTGATAAACTGCCTATTGGCATGCAACACTACAGAAGGTGTTCGCAAGGGAGGTAGGGGGATGGGGAAAGGGACGAAGAGATAATCACAGATTCTCTCTCTCTCTCTCTCTCTCCTCTCTCTCTCTCTCTCTCTCTCTCTCTCTCTCTCTCTGTACACATACACAGACACACGCACTCACAGTCGCACGGATGTATGCATACACGCCCGCACGCACGTATGCACGCACAAATATGTGCGCGCCTTCACAGACTCAAGCTCAAGTCAATTTAATTTGAAATGCCATCACGGAATCTACATAAGGCATCACATGTAAAGGTTTGAAACAGTTTGGATTCAAATTGCCTTGATAAAGCAAAAGAAATTTCGGGGCCTCCGTGCTCAGTGGTAAAACTCACACGTGTATAGGAATACAGCCAAAATATTGAGAGAGAGAGAGAGAGAGAGAGAGAGAGAGAGAGAGAGAGAGAGAGAGAGAGAGAGAGAGAGGAGAGAGAGAGACAGACAGAGAGTTTATCTGTTTAATCCTCTTTCATTATATCTTTTGTTTCCTTGGTAATAGTTTGTATTCTAACACACGTTGCTAAGAGCACTAGAAGATATTCCCATCAAACAAAAACTGTGTAAAATGGACTATGAGGGTAGTACTATCACAAACCCTCAGTTTACCAGCAGCACAGAAACCAGTGAGCTTCAAAACGGACTTCATTCCCGGCCGAGCGGGGAGCAGCATTTAGGTTCTGGCGAGATGGTCGTTGGACAGGCAGTGGATGCTGGGAAGGCAGTGGAGAAAGGCAGCAGGGAGGGGATAGAGGGGGTGAAGGACGTCAGCCGGATGTAAATTCTGCCACGGGGATCAATGAGACCCGAGATTCTCCGATGGTACCAATGCCAGACCTAGACCAGAAACGATGGCTGAGGTGATGGGATCACATCAAGGTCTGCCCGGTTCTGACTCTGGCCATTAAGTGTGGAACAATGAGAAGGAAAGGGTAAGAGAGTACAGTGGCGGATACTAAGAGCTATGCATGAACAGGTCGGGATACATAACTCGGCTGAACCATAACACACACATGTGATAAGAACTGCAAATAATGCTGTATGCAGAGTTTTTGAATCAAAATCAAATCATTATATTATGCTTCTAAGTTTGAAGTAAATTCTGCGTCTCACACCAAAGCAGCTAACTTTTTCTTTGGTCAGTTTCGTCACAGATATTCTGAATTGCTTTGTTCGATTTTTTTAGAAATCGTAATCTTAACATTTGGTCGATCAAGATTTCCGACCTTCATCGTGGATGGCTAACTTACAGCTGTTTTTGCGCGTGAAATATCAAGAACAAAGTGTGAAGGTGAAGGATAGAAAAATGGTTGCTAATGGGCTGAAATGACAGAACGGAAATGACTCCGAGCGTGTCCTGGCGTGATTTGCACGGAACAGAGGCACAGCAGGGGTTAGGTGCCAATCGATATTGGATGTAGTGAGGTGGTTTGTTAGTGTGGTCGTGTTCCCTAGCTGCATATTCTGGAGAGAGGCTCGTGGTATGTGTTGGAGCTGTACTGGTTTATGAACCCCAGCAAAATATTTTGTTATAATTATGTTTTGAATAAGAAGACAGAGACGGCTAAACAACAATGTCAAAGAAAAATATAGAAAATGAGGGTTTTGATCTTCATGTTTGAAATCTTTAGTTCTGACTCTAAAGTTGAACTGGATACGTAGCACTAAATGGTCAACCTATGAATGGTGAAACATCCACTTATGCAACTGTCACAGCGGTCAGTTATGAAGAAATTTGGTCAAGACTTCGTCTGAATCTAAATGGGTAAAATAATTTTGTGCTCAAGTTCTTGAAGTATATCAAGTTTTTACATCGTTTTAGGGGGAAAAAAAAGAAAAGATGTTAACCGCCTCGTACGCGTTGTTGATGAAGGACAGTTTCTATCATATGCACTTTTCAAAGAAAATACAACATAAAATAATATTCATCACAATTTTGATCACTGTAAGTTGATCATAATCGGTCACGCACAAATAAACATCAAAGATGATAAATGTCTACACCCATTGCTGTGCTTTAAACACTCAGCCGTATTATGATATCTTTATTGCGAATAACTCGGGGCCAAAATATTGTGAAAACTAATGCATAAGGACTAGCATTAGGGTTTCAGCTCATAATATCATACGGGCGTTTAAATAATATTGTTTTAAAGGAGACTGGGATCGTTGAAAATGACATTGTATTTTCATAGCTCATAAAAATATAGCACTGACGATATGTTTCGGAAATGTCATTTTGTACAAATCAATTTAATTGCAAGTCGTCAGTTTAATGACAGAAAAACGTTTCTATACTGAAAATCTGCATTTAAGAATCGTCATTACGACAACAGGATTATAAGTGATACCATCTCTTATTCGTTGATAGTGTTCGCAAAGCTTTTTTTGCCCGTTTGTAGAAATAAATACTACCATGTGTATCCCTGTACAAATTGAAATTTAATTACAAAACTGAACAGCATGCTGCATATCTAAAATCAAACTATTCATCGTTTTTCATTCAGAAATGGTTGTTATATACACTACTTATTAACACTGTTGAACCGTTGAACTTCTTGGCATGAAAACAATACGCTGTATTCTATTTAAATGCGCAAGCTATAGTGATGTAAAACAATCTCTTTCACAATGACTTCACGACTGACATCCAACGCCTTTCTGTCTCTGTCTCCATCTCTGTGTCTCTGTGTCTGATTCTGTCTCTGTCTCTCTGTCCTCGTCTCTCTCTCTCTCTCTCTCTCTCTCTCTCTCTCTCTCTCTTCTCTCTCTCTCTCTCTCATTTTTATCGTTTGAAATGCTTATGTGAATTCAAATTGTTTTGTTTTGTTTTGTACTGTTTTGTTCTCTCCTCTCTCTCTCTCTCTCTCTCTCTCTCTCTCTCTCTCTCTCTCTCTCTCTCTCTCTCTCTCAGTTTTTTTTTCTCGTTTGGAATGTGTATGTTAATATGTGATTTCAAATTGGTTTCTTTTGTTTTTATGGCTTTGTTTTGTTTTGTTTTTGCTTGCCTGCTTTCTGTATTACTTTTTTTTCCAGCTTTTCACAAAAACTACGTGTCTGAAATCAACTACAAACGTCTACAAATGACATCTGCAGTTATGGAATGTGCGCAGTTTTTTTTTTTTTTAAGTCGGAGCATTATTGTGATTTGTCCCAAACCTTTGGAATCCACCCAGCAATTCCTGTGGACAAATGTCATAAGGCCTACAAGTAACATTGCAACAGTAACACTCCTCCTCTGTACAACACTGCCAGGAAATATCTCCCGACATCACTGAATCCAGTCTCCTGTTCAGGTACAAAAAAGTATAAATTATGCTTTTATGGTATCATTTTCTCCTTCCCTTCCTGTGGCAATGCCCTAGTGGCTTACTTACCATACACGTGCATGCTGGTGCATGCTCTGTCATGACGCCCTACTTCTTGTATGAATGCACAAATGCCATCATATCCGCGGTGCCGAGTAACACAATGTGTCCAGAGTGAATCATGCGCTAGAGGGTAGTGCTAGCTAAATAGCACTTCTGTGCTGCATTGATCTCCGTATTTCCTTGCCAAAAGGGACACTTTCCAGCATCAAGCATGTTATCTGTATTCCATTTAATCAACCTCAGTCATATATAAAATTTCAGAACCTGACTCAACAACAACTACTACTTTTTAGAGAGGCTCAAGACACATAAAACTGGATAGGTTAGGCTTGAAATACCACGACTTAAACGAGGACAGATCTAACATTATGCAATGACAATACTGGATTGTAAAACAATATTGATATTGACAGGAAAGGAACGAAGCCTAAACGGTTCAAAAGCTTTACGTACAAGCAAAAAGCCGTGTTTGTTCAGCTTGTTGTTTTTTTCTCCTCAATAAAAGAAAAGAAATCAGAGAGTATGGGACACAATCTTTATCCCTTCCTCAAAGCCCCCTCCTCTCTCTCTCTCTCTCTCTCTCTCTCTCTCTCTCCTCTCTCTCTCTCTCTCTCTCTCTCTCTCTCTCTCTCTCAACATTGCTTCATATATTATCATTTCAAGAAAAAAAAAAAGTGCCTTGCATTAACCTGACAGAGTTTTATTCGTTAATCCTGTTAAACACCCACGTGTATATGATACGGACTCAGCCGGCTTCAACACAATCCTCTGCAATGAATTATTTTATTTCTGTCCTCTCTCGGTCCTTGATCTCCGATCATAGACCCTGTCTGTGACAGACTGTTTCGTTCAGCTGATCTACGACTTAATGGACAAAGTGCAGACAAATTGCAGCGTGATTTGTGCATCCTGGTCACGGGATATGACTCGGGTGTCTTGCCGTCCAGACCGTTGGCTGTATATCATTCCTGCCCTCCGTCAATCCCAGAGCCAGTGTTTTCCATCATAGGCTATTCCTGTAAAGTGGTATATTTGCTGCTTTATTCCCATGCTTGACTGTTCTAAATGCCCAGCTTCTATGCTGCCTCTGTATGGAGAATGGAACCGAAGTTACATTGCGATGCTTAAAAATATGGTCGAGAGAGTTCTGGTGCATTTTATGTTTAGAGTGAGGTTGTGATGATCAAGGGATTTTGTTCATTTCATGTGCAGGGTTAGGTTACTATAATCGGGAGGCTTTGGGTGCTTTTAATGTTTAACGTTGGTCTGTCACGATGGGGGAGAATTCCAGTGCATTTCCAGTTTAACGTTAGATTTTCACGATCCATAGAATTATTGTGCTTGTTATGTTCAACGTTAAATTGCAATGATGTTGAGAATTCTGATCCATTGTATGTTGAATATCAAGCTAGCTGCCCCTCTCTCTCTCTCTCTCTCTCTCTCTCTCTCTCTCTCTCTCTCTCTCTCTCTCTCTCTCTCTCCTCTCTGTCCCTGTCTCTCTCTCTCTCTCTCTCTCTCTCTCTCTCTCTGTGTATGTGTGTGTGTGTGTGTGTGTGGTGTGTGTGTGTGTGTGTGTGTGTGCACGAGAGAGAGAGAGAGAGAGAGAGAGAGAGAGAGGAGGAGGGAGGGAGGGAGGGAGGGAGCGAGTAACAATTTTTGCATCATGCATGTTACTTTCTTTCCCACGTTGGTGTCTACTTGCTTTGATATGTACACATTCAACATTCATGCATTTTCGGTGGAGAATTTCTAACCGTATGCTCGGGTGCCTAATTACCTCCTGCTTTCGCACGTCCAACACCAGGAAAGTAGAGTGAGGGTGAAGCACAGATGAACGGTCTCTAATGGGATGAAATGGCAGGACGGAAATAATTTCTGAGTATTTCCTGTTTCTCATGTTCTTCGTTTGCATTGGGCAGAGGGACAGTGGGAGCCAGGGGCCGGTCATTATTGACTGTGATAAAGTCGATTGTTAGCGTGTTTCTGCTACCATATTAATTTAAGTCACGGTCATTATTGACTGTGATAAGGTCGATTGTTAGTGTGTTTCTGCTACCATATTAACTTAAGTCAACATTCTGGCAGTCATATGGTACTCAGGCTCACATTAATACTTGGCACTCTTGGCACTTCACTGGGTGTTCAGCCACTTTCCATCGTTGGTAGGTTTAACTTCTTTTCAAAGGAAAGCAAAATGTTGGATTGAATACGTATTATTGCTGAAGGTACCACCCACGTGGTAATGTACTGTGTAGAGAAGGGTTTGATGTCAATATCAGACTTCGTTCACTTCTTGTTTTACGGGCCTATGTATTTGTTAGTAATAAACGTTCGTGTTCAAGTTCTCTCTCTCTCTCTCTCTCTCTCTCTCTCTCTCTCTCTCCTCTCCTCTCTCTCTCTCTCTCTCTCTCTCTCTCTCTAACAGAAAAGATCAATAAGACTAACCTCCATACAAGAGGACAAGAAAAAATGTTTTTTTTGTAACTCTTTATGGAAGGCTTGAGAAAGAAACTGTCTCTCCATCTCAGTTACATAAGGTGGTCACGATGTAACTATCATTACTGTTGCAACACCGTTTCTGAATACTAACAACATTTTTAATTAGGTAGGACTAAAGCCATTAACCTCAAATGGACACGTTTTTATGGCGTCTGAAAGTCACATTGGAATAAATACAATTTTCTTTCTTCTAAAGACATCTCAGTTTCCAACACGAAAAAACATAAACCAATTGTATTCTAATATTGTCTTTCACTGTCCTTGTTGTGGCATTCTGGCGTTGTAGTTTGCATGCACGTGCATACCGGCACATGCTGTGTCACGATGTCCTACTGCTTGCATCATTGCCTGATTTATAGTGGTGCCATATCGGCGGCGCCAAGAAAGAGAGGAATAATGGGCAAACGTGACAAGGACACCAGAAGATTAGATGATAATCGGCTGGAATCACAGGAACGAACTGAAACTGCCGTGTTAGTCAAGTCTTTGATTTGCAGTTAGATCAAATTAGGCGGGAATCCCGTGTCGTTCAAGCGGTTATTGATAAGGTTCATGTTGCTGGTTCAAGGCTGACATTGTGATGTTGATAAAGTGATGCACTCACTTCACTCCTATCAAGTGTCAACGAACATTGAAAGGCATGTCTAATATTTGTTTTAGCTCTGTCGGAAAAGGACGAGAGAGAGAGAGAGAGAGAGAGAGAGAGAGAGAGAGAGAGAGAGAGAGAAATAAACAGAGAGACAGACAGACAGACAGATGGAGATGGAGATAGAGAGAGGGAGGGAGGGAGGGAGAGAGAGCCTGCACCAGAAACACGTAGATATATGTGGACACGCCAGTGTGCCTCTCTCTCTCTCTCTCTCTCTCTCTCTCTCTCTCTCTCTCTCTCTCTTCTCTCTCTCTCTCTCTCTCTCTGATTTATATGTATTAAGATTAAAGAAATGTTAGTTACCCAACGAGGTGTTGTTAAAAACCACTAACTGATTTCGGGTAAGAGGAACTTAGTAGAATTTTCCTTTCCTAATGAAAATGTTTAGCTGGAGTATGTATATCAGACTTGTATGTGTTCTTACAGTGCTATGACATATGTTCAAGTAGCGAAGTCGATGGCTCTTATTTTTAAGTTCATTGTCAGCATTGTTATAAAATAAAGTAGACTTTTCAGACTCTTAACATGGATCCGCCATGTTTTCTCTTCTAACCAATGTTCCTGTTACACATACAACGGCAACACACTGTACTCAGTTTAATCTACCCAATCATTTTCAAACATTCCAGAGACAGGCAAAAATCCACCGAACATCTACGTATGTACCATGAAGATAAAATGAATTAAGTTAACTAAACGTGTGAATGTGTGTGTGTGTGTGTGTGTGTGTGTGTGTGTGTGTGTGTGTGTGTGTGTGTGTGTGTGTGTGTGTGTGTGTGTGTGTGTGTGGGGTGTGTGTGTGTGTGTGTGAGCCGATGTAGTTGTCCATGGTTGTCCATGGAAAGACACACAAAGAGTAAAAGAAACCAAACAGATGTCGGAAGAAGGCTTGGAGACCATTGACCAGTGTGGGCTCCCCGGCAAATACAAGGTCTGGTGTCTGCAGTTCATGCTGATACCAAAGCTCCTATGGCCTCTGATGATATACGACATCTGCACCAGCATAGTGGAGGCAATTGAAGCCAAAATCAACAAGTTCACAAGGAAATGGCTTGGTGTCCCACCCTGTCTCACTGACACAGCGCTGTACTGTCGCCAAGCAAAGCTCACGGTGCCATATGAGAACAGAATGGAGGCAGCTCAAATCTACAAGACTGAAAAGTATGCTGATCTGGCAAACAGCCTGAGGAGAGAAGGCTATCTGGTCAAAGTCCTCACTGCAGAAATTGGAGCTTGGGGGTTTGTAGGAACGTCTGCATACAGCCTCATGAAACAGCTCTCAGTTGCAGGGAGGGAAAAAAACAGAGCCCTGAAAGCAATGGCAGAAGCGGCAGAGAGGTGTTCAAGCTGGATCTGGTCAAGGAGGAACAAAAGTGAACTTCATAAGGCTTAACTTTCCCTACAAATATCAGGTGTCCCAGTGGCTCAGTGGTTAGAGTGCGAGTCATTAAGTGGAAAATGAGCATGTCCAGAGGGTCATGGATTCGATTCCCAGCCATGACTCCTCCCAAGATGGGAAAAAAGGGGGCAGCAGAGGGACATCCGGAGTCATGAACCGGGTGTGGCCCACCCACCCCTAGCTGCCACGCTCTCCACGAGTTTCTTTCTACTGTTTTCTTCTGTGCTTCCAGTTTTGAGCATTATGCGCGCACGTAGTGTGTGTGTGTGTGTGTGTGTGTGTGTGTGTGTGTGTGTGTGTGTGTGTGTGTGTGTGTGTGTGTGTGTGTGTGTGGTTTGTTGGTATGTATATGTGTGTGCATGTATGTGTGTGTTCCGACTGAACTCGCATATTCTATTTGCTGGACGCAACTGATCTGGTAGTGATGTTTATGATCCTATAAAATAGTCATCGTTTCCAATCAAGGCCTGCTGCTTCAGGACATAAACTCAGCTTCTAGGGCCACAAAGGCTGAATATTGCATGGACCTGGAGAGAGTGAAGAGATTGATGAGAACATGTTCTGTGCTCTCTCTCTCTCTCTCTCTCTCTCTCTCTCTCTCTCTCTCTCTGTTTCTCTCTCTCTCTTCTGTCTCTGTCTCTCTCTCTCTCTCTCTCTCTCTCTCTCTCTCTCTCTCTCTCTCTCTCTCAGGTTTTATGCTCTCTCTGCTTCTGTCTCTGTCTCTTTTGTGTGTGTGTGTGTGTGTGTGTGTGTGTGTGTGTGTGTGTGTGTGTGTGTGTGTGTGTGTGAGTGTGTGTGTGTGTGTGTGTGTGTGTGTGTGTGTGTGTGTGTGTGTGTGTGTGACCATCATCATTTTCATTGACATCAGCAGCAGCAGCAGGATTTCATTACAAGAGTGACAAAAAACATACACAAGATTCGATCAACATTATCGCCATCGTCATCATCATCATCAGCAGCAGTCATCATCATCATCATCATCATCATCATCATCATCATCATCATCATCATCATCATCATCATCATCATCGCCATCGTCATCGCAGACAAGAACAGGAATAGAAGCAGTAATAAAGCAAGCAGTACAACGATGTCAGAGAACCGCATGTCTACATGGCACCTTCCCAAACGGACATGCTATGATCTCTCTCTGGAATGGACAGACAGGTTTACAGCACTGCATGTGACAGGGCTCTGATAAACCGCCTGTTAGCATGCAACACTTCAGAGGGTAGGGGCAGGGGAGGTAAGTGCATGGGGAAGAGACGGAGGAGGCATCGCGTATGGAAGAGATGGATAGATGAAGGCGGAAACAGCAGAGCGCTGGAGAGGAGAGAAGGGTGGAAAACGGCAAGAGCATTGGGTACAGAATCCAAAAGGGAAAAAAGAGAAGAGCAGAGTTTGAGGGGAGGAGAGAGAGAGAGAGAGAGAGAGAGAGAGAGAGAGAGAGAGAGAGAGAGAGAGAGAGAGAGAGAAGAGACAGAGAGGAAGGGAGAGGGGAGAGAGGGAGAGAGACAGAGACAGAGACAGAGGGACAGAGACATAAACAGACACATAGAAACACACACATGCACACACACACACACACACACACACGCACACACACACACACACACACACACACACACACACACACACACACAGAGAGAGAGAGAGAGAGAGAGAGAGAGAGAGAGAGAGAGAGAGAGAGAGAGTGCAGTGGATGTGGAGTGACAATGCCTTCATTAAACAAACATGATCTCTCTCTCTCTCTCTCTCTCTCTCTCTCTCTCTCTCTCTCTTGTGCGTGTACACACACACACACACACACACACACCACACACACACACACACACACACACACGTGCGCGCGCGCACACACACGCACGCACACACACACACACACCACACACACACACACACACACACACACACACACACCACACACACATGCTCAAAATGGAAGCACAGTAGAAAAAAAAACATGGACAACTTCATCATGATTAGTGCTCCAAATGTGGCAAATGTGTAATTGAAAGCAATGATTCTGATCCCTCCTCCTCATCTCTTCAATGTTTTGTTTAGCTCTCTCTCTCTCTCTCTCTCTCTCTCTCTCTCTCTCTCTCTCTCTCTCTCTCTCTCTTCTTCCATTTTCTCTTTCTATGCCTGTCTGTTCTCATCCTAATCATCTGTGTCTCTCTGTCCCTGTCTCTCGTCTCTCTGTCTCTTTCTCTATCTGTATGTTTGTCTGTTTATCTGTCTGTCTCTCTCTCTCTCTCCTCTCTCTTTTCTGCCCCTGTCTTTCTCTCTCTATCTCTTCCCCCCCCCTCTCTCTCTCTCTCTCTCTCTCTCTCTCTCTTTTGTCCATCCATTTCATTCAATGCATAATCCTTCGTGGAAGCAGTGTGTTGTGGTTACTTCCATGTTTTTGTTACTTTTCCAGTTAGCACTTTCTTTCATATTGTTTATCTGATTCAGATTTTTATATTCAATCACATTTTAGGGACTGACAGCTTTAGCAAAAAAAAATAATTTCATTAAACTCATTTACATTTCAGGGACTGAGAGCTTCAGCAGAAATCATTTCATTAAACTCATTTACATTTCAGGGACTGAGAGCTTCAGCAGAAATCATTTCACACGTCCATCGTGAATCCCCTTCATGTCCCCTTCTTGTTGTCATGACCTCCATCTCAGAGGACAAAGTCATAACTGGCATCCTCGCCACGAGGTCTGACTCTGTGTGTCGCCTTCTGCCAACAAACAATCTATTATTGTTTTCAGCCCATTGATTCTGGTGCTAGAGCTGGCACAATAAGGCAATTCCTAAAAGAAACAAAGGCAGCATGCCCTCTGCTTCCTGTTCCATTCAATGTAGTGTCTGGCCGTGTCTGCACTGAACGTCTTGGCAAAATGAACCCGAAGTCTGATCACCATGTTTGAAGTCACGATGGAGAAAACATCGATGAACTGAGTTTATTATAGGCTGATTCTGCCCACAAATTAAACTCTCTGTCTCTGTCTCTGTCTCTGTCTCTCTCTGTCTTCTCTGTCTCTCTGTCTCTCTCTCTCTCTCTCTCTCTCTCTCTCTCTCTCTCTCTCTCTCTCTCTCTCTCTCTCTCCATGCAGTATGTTTCATGTGAATAATCCACCGTTCAGATAGTCAATCTACTACACGGTAAGAAACCACACACACACACACACACACACACACACACACACACACACACACACACACACACACACACACTCACACACACTACGCGCCACACACACACACACACACACACACACACACACACACACACACACACACCCCACACACACACACACACACTATGTATCCTAGAAATATATGTCTGTGGTGACTGCATGGCAATCAATCTAAAGATGTCGCACTATCATTTCCCAATCTGTCTAAAAACCAAATCTCAATCAGAGTGGAGGCATTTAATGGTGGAAAGGGGCAACACCAAACCGACGTCAGTTAAGACTACCATTCCCATGTAGAATACTCGAGTTAAGTTCCTTGCCCTCCGTTCATTTAGTCCTATAATCGACTTCTTAGTCAGCTGCATACTGACTCTTCCCTCGTTCATTTAGTCCTATAATCGACTTCTTAGTCAGCTGCATACTGGATCTTCCCTCGTTCCGCTTCCCTTTCTACAAGTCATAGAAGTCAGCGGTCAGAGTCATAACTGGGTAAGTCAACGTGATTCGAGCACTAGCTATGTCATTTAATGGCTGTGCCGTAGCACTGTAAAACTCCAGTTATCATTGATCTCGGGGTCAGATTTAGCATTTCACTGGCAGTTCCATACACTTCAGGCTTTCTTGGCTTTTGTCTTGTGCATTTTCTGGCAGAGTGCAAAGAGGTTAAATGTTTTTGTTTTTTTTTCTCCAGATGTCTAAAGTACATTTAAGAATATAGTTATCAAAACAGTTACAGGTTATATGCATATCTGTACAACAATACTACTGAGGAAACATAAATTAGTTTCTAGGATTGTCATTATCATTTGGATCATTATTATCAGGAGCAGACTTTGATAAAATTAGAAATAAAACTATAATAGACAAATGACGTCGGCATTGTAGCCCTCATCGTCATTATCACCATACATAAAAAACAGACACACAAACAACAACAATAAAGCAAGCAGTGCAGCGATGTTCCAGAATCGCACAATTGACACGGCACCTTCCCAAAACAGACACACGCCGTGCTCTCTCACTGGAATGAGTAGGCAGGTTCATGGCACTGCATCTGACAGGCGCCTGATGAACTGCCTTCTAGCATGCATCAGTTCTGGGTGGAGAAAGGGGGAGGGTGGATAGATCGATAACAGATACCACGGGATGGGAGTTTGGGGAGAAAGATGTGTGCGGAGGCGAGGGGCAGAACAAAGCAGGGTCGGCAGAGGAAGGAAAGTGTTTCATGACAGCTAGTCACCCAACAAGATGATGACAGGATGGACAGTGGCTGGGAGGGCGATGGACGAGTCATGTGTCGCAGGAAAAAAAAATCTAAATAGCAGTGGGAATGGGACAGGATATGAGAAAGAAGGAGAGGAAGGGAAATAATAAGAGCATTTGGTGAAATCTGGAAAAAGTAGGAAGAAGAACAGAGAGAGAGAGAGAGAGAGAGAGAGAGAGAGAGAGAGAGAGAGAGAGAGAGAGAGAGAGAGAGAGAGAGAGAGAGAGAGAGAGAGAGGGGAGAGAGAGAGCTCAGAACTCGGAACTCAGAACACTTTTGTTCGATCATGGATTGAGATTTTAGGCAGAGCCTATTCTTGCAATCTCTCCTTGCTTAGCTAAATTATGCTATGAAATTCAAAGACAAGAAAATGAAAAGAAATTGAAAAAAAGAAAAAGAGAAAGGAGAGGAAACAATACAGGCACAAAGGATTATAGAGTACCTGATTCACACACACACGCGCGCATTTGTTATGCAAAGGCTTGACAAAAGGATGCATATTATATACGCAATCATAAGATGCAGACAACAACAACAAAATGGCGGGTGGGGGAGGGGGAGGGAGACGTGAGACAGGAGAGGATGGGGGGTGGGTGTGTAGTGTGGGGCAGTGGGTTGGAAATGAAAGATTAAAAAGGTGGTGAGATAAACAGTACAATATGACGATGTTTGCCGTGTGTTTGTTATTGTTGGTGAAGTTCGCGACCAGACGAGGATGATGATGGTGATGGCACTGGCATGAAACAAAGCACAGTATTCTAAGAGAAGCAATCTTCCTCACTGAGTGAGGACAGTTAGTGGTATTATTTAGTAACTAGCACGGTAACAATGTACACATCTGTAATTGCTGATGATATAGGTGACTGCTGCAAACACTTCTATGAGTCAGTGTAGTCTACGTCAAACAGTCTGTGAAATATTTTCGAAGGTTTTTTTTTTTTTTAAGGTTTGCTGTGAACGGCACAATTTTAGGTTTGGGGGAAAGGAGTTCCAAACGGCTGCACCTGAAAACGCAAAAATAGTTTTGAAATGTCGATCCGAGTATGTGGTAGAATATAATTGTTAGACCCATATCGACACGAGGCCTTAGTGTGTAAATCTCTGAAGTATTGTGGGGCCGCATGACTGTGTGCTTTATACATAAGGACAGCTTTGTTGAAATCTAGATGTGTTTGCAGCGGCAGTATGTTTAATTTAGGCTGCTTTTCGGAGGTTAATAAGGAAGAATCTGGCAAAATCATCCTTGCAGCTCTTCTGTACATTGAATCTAGTTTTCTATGGTGAATGGTTGCTGTACAGTCCCAGACTACAGATGCATAGTTGATGTGAGAGAGACAGCCTGAAAAAACATTTTCGAGCGTTTGTATTCTTGTGAGAGACCATGAAGAGACTGCCAGCCAGCTTGATAAAAACAGATTCAGTGTGTGACTGCCACTTCAGTTCCTCGCACACTATTACTCCCATGACTCGGTGCTTATGCACTTGTTCTATGGCGTTGCTATCTAAAGTCAGACTGAGACTTAGAGCTTTCGTGTAGTGTTTCTGTCTAGAAGTACTGCCATGCTATTTGTCTTCTTAGGATGAACTATCATGGAATTATAATTACACCACTCCCAGACATCGGTTAAACCTTGCTGTAGAGCGTTTCGGATCGTCGGTAAGTCCACTGCGCTGACATGAAGGGAAGCGTCATCATCAAAAAGGTCACACAAGACACTCGGATGTGAAATTGATAATGGAAGATCATTTATAAACAAACAGAATAGAAGCGGCCCTAGAACAGAACCTTGGGGCACTCCCAATTTTGTAATCTTTGTAAATGAAAAGTTGCTATTGCTATAGACATACTGTGTTCTGTTGGTCATATAGGATTCAAAGAATGATATTGTGTTCGGGTCTCTGAGAAATAAAGTTAATTTTTCATGAAGTATTTTGTGTTCGAGAGAGAGAGAGAGAGAGAGAGAGAGAGAGAGAGAGAGAGAGAGATCATGTATATCTTTAAATAGATCTCACCACAGCCTCAAAATGGCCTTAAAATAATAATAATAATAATGAATACTTATATAGCGCCTATTCTCGGCTAGAGACCAAGCTCTAAGCGCTTTACAATCAACACTCGCTTACACAACGGGCTGTCTACCTGGGTAGTGCCGACTGAAGAGCTGCCAGCTGGCGCTTCATTCAGTCGTTTCCCGTGTCATCCAATCAATATCGTTCAATATCGTTCACTCAGTTTCTTTACTTCCTTCATTCTTTCCATTTCTTACGCAGGGTGCATGCTGTGTGTAACGTGTCATCCATACCAACGGCCAAACTGGCCTACTCTTCCGAAAGTTGGTGATGGGATTTTACGTGTGTGCAAGATATTATGCGTGCGTTCACACACGGAACCTCGGTTTATAGTCTCATTCGAAGGACTGTATGGGAAATGGAGTCAGAACTAATGTTAACTCCGAGGGGAAAATCCCCCTGTACCGAAACGCCCCGGCGGAGATTCCAACCCGCAACCCCAGGATCACCAAATTACGAGTCAGGCGCTCTACCAACTGAGCTATTCCTATGTTTTGAAAGAAGGCTGACCCTGTGGATATATGACACTGTCTGTGTGTTATCTAATATAATATCATAGACGGTGTATCTTCAGCCAAGATGAGATTCCAGCATGCAGTTCTGACTTCTGAAGAAAAAGGAATAGAATCCTCTTTAGATCGTTTAGGCGTTGAACGCCTTCTTCCTTGCGCTGAACCCTGTGAAGTGATCTGAAGCGATCAAAGCTAAGTGAATTTTTGTTGTTTTATTCGTTTATGTCTCACCTGATGAAGACCTAAGAGGTCGAAACGCGTTGTGTTTCGTCTTGTGACTCGTTTGTCCACGTTCTCTGGGCGGTTCGCTAACATTTATTTAAGATTTGTTTAGATTTCCGCCTGCAGTCCTCTCGATTTGCAACTACACGAATAACTGTGTTAGAATTCTCTCTCTTTGAAAAATCAGATCTAGCTTTGCTAACTTTTGCATGATAAAAAGTCAACAATGAAAGATGTAAAAACAAGCTTTGCTAAAACGTGCACTAGAAAAACAAAATTAAATTAAGATTAAAGCAAAAAAAACAAACAAACAAAAAATACCGACCTAAGTACGCACAAGGAAGGATTTCGTTCATGCCGGGAAAAGTAGTTCCCCGTCTTTTCTACTAAACATTTTAACCATTCCTTTTGTGATTTGCTTCAGTTATGATCAAACTATCACTTCTGTTGCAACAGTTTTTATACTCTTAACAAATATCATTAATGTTGCCACAGATCGTTGGTTTCCGGTTAGTAACCAGGATGGACTAATATTACGAGATGTTGACGTGAAGCAGCGAAGATGACAATTTGTTCCCCTCTAAAGCAGGGCCGGCAAAAGGCTTCCCAACAGTGTTTAAGCCAATCACTGGTTGCAAAACAAAAATACGTTCATCGATTCTCACTCCCTTCCTGTTGCAATGTCATGGTGCGGTGCTTTAGTTTGCATGCACGTGCGTGCCGGAGCATTCTCTGTCAAGATGTCCTTCTTGCATGGATGCCTGCTTTTCAGCCGCTATCGTACTGGTGGTGCCAAGAAAGACGACAATAATGGAAAAACACAACACGGATTGAAACAGAATCGATGATAAAAGGCAGGAGTGACATGACCGGAGCACAATACATCCTTTGAAAAATCATATGTTAATCAAAGATAGTACATTTTTACGCAAGGTTAATAGTGCCGCTTCCAAGTTGAACCTGTAGTCCTTATAACGTTCCGCAAGCGCCTCCACACGTACTTTCTGTCCCCGTGTGTGTGAAAAAATAATGATCAGAAAAGTACTTCAATCTTGTCACAAGAGAGTTGATGTGTGCAGGAGGGGCGTAGGATGCACAGGATTTTACTTGGTATCTGTACAAATAGAGATCATGGTGATAATTATCTTAATCAAGAGTATTTATAGAGACTCTAGAGTTTTATTCTAAGGCATCAAGTGCCCGTGCTAAAGTATGTCCCCAGCAGATAGCTGGCATGTGCATGATTATTTTATTGTCGTCAGTCAGGAATAGACGCACGCTGTGCACTACATTTAGCAACCGCGTCCGATTCATTTTATCACGGATTCAGACAACAGCAAAACAACATCACTTACTTAACTCCTGCGTCTACCAACTACAGACCATTGCAATGGCCACCATGGCCAGGTGAACAATGACCCAGATGAACAGTAAGAACACATCTCACTCTTTTCATGCTTCTATCGAAGCGGCACGTCGCTTGTTCCACCTGACCTTTCTACAAGTCACAAAATTTCATGACCAGAGTCGTAACTGGATTGGCCAGCATGATTCCAGCAATAGCCATGTGTTTATTTTCCGTGGCACACAAATTCACCGCTGTCATTGACAGCAGTGTCAGAATTCGCATTCCACTGGTAGTTCCATGGAAAGGCGAACGTCTTCCACCACAGTGTCTGGAACCTGATTTCAGTTGACATCTGAGTTGTTGATTGATTGACATGGCATGACAGACTGAATTCTGAATGAATAGGCGCAGTGAGCATTATCACCACAAGAAGCAGAACCACTGAGTAACAACAGCGAGAAAACCACATGAATGAGAACATCCGTCTCCATCGTCATCCTCATCTGTGTCACAACAACAACAATAACAACAACACAAAAAACAAGAGAAAGTGCAACAATGAAAGAATCAGTGCAGAAATTGTTCGGAGAAGCAGGGGATATGTGGCGCCTTTTTCAAAGAGACACACCACGTTCTCTCACTGGAATGAACAGGCAGGTTCATGGCACCGCATCTCTATGGAATCTGATAAACTGCCCACAGACATGCATCGCTTTGGGGAGGAAGACAGGAGGGACACGGGGGCCGGCATAGAACAGGGAGGGACGGCGGAGTAATGGGAGTAGGTGGAAGATAAAAGCGGTTTCATGACCACTGGATCTCCGACACTGTGGAGGCAAAGCGGTAACATGAGGTTGTCTCCTGAAGGTTTACTGGATCTCCGACACTGTGGAGGCAAAGCGGTAACATGAGGTTGTCTCCAGAAGGTTTACTGGATCTCCGACACTGTGGAGGCAAAGCGGTAACATGAGGTTGTCTCCTGAAGGTTTACTGGATCTCCGACACTGTGGAGGCAAAGCGGTAACATGAGGTTGTCTCCTGAAGGTTTACTGGATCTCCGACACTGTGGAGGCAAAGCGGTAACATGAGGTTGTCTCCTGAAGGTTTACTGGATCTCCGACACTGTGGAGGCAAAGCGGTAACATGAGGTTGTCTCCTGAAGGTTTACTGGATCTCCGACACTGTGGAGGCAAAGCGGTAACATGAGGTTGTCTCCTGAAGGTTTACTGGATCTCCGACACTGTGGAGGCAAAGCGGTAACATGAGGTTGTCTCCTGAAGGTTTACTGGATCTCCGACACTGTGGAGGCAAAAGCGGTAACATGAGGTTGTCTCCTGAAGGTTTACTGGATCTCCGACACTGTGGAGGCAAAGCGGTAACATGAGGTTGTCTCCTGAAGGTTTACTGGATCTCCGACACTGTGGAGGCAAAGCGGTAACATG
>CM065728.1:35545154-35550154 GCA_033310375.1 Conus canariensis
TTATCTTGTCTTGTCTTGCCTTAACTTGTCTTGTCTTAGCTTGTCTTATCTTATCAACCTGTCTCAAATGGAAGGAAAGAGCGAGAGAGAGAGAGAGAGAGAGACCAAGACAGCGACAGAGGCAGAGAGACAGGTGGACAGACAGACAGAAAAGAGACAGATAGACAGACAGACAAGAAAAGAACAGATCGATCGAAACAGAAGCAATGTGGGGATGAATGGAGAGTAAGAGAGAGAGGGGAGGAGGAGAGAGAGAGAGAGAGAGAGAGAGAGAGAGAGAGAGAGAGAGAGAGAGGAGGGAGAGAGGAAGGGAGAACACGGAGGAAGGAAGAGACAAAGAACAGAGAGAGAGAGAGAGGAGAGAGAGAGAGAGAGAGAGAGAGGAGAGGAGAGAGAGAGAGAGAGAGAGAGAGAGAGAGAGAGAAATAGCTACAAGTGGAGCAAATGATGCAGATTAATTGGTAGAGATAAACACGAAGATACTTTTTTTTCCATCTGGTCTTTGTCCCCTCAGCGAGTAAGAATACTGAAATATCAACACCTACGCAGAATGTCGAACTGATCATAGCAAAACAGTGATGATTCATATTGACATAAAGGAAATACACATACATAGTATCATCATCATAGCCTGCGCAGGAATGAACAGTCACTCATGTTGCATTCATGTTCAAATTCACAAGCGTGTATGCATACTTGATATTCTGGTGCATAATGCAAGATTGCTTTGTTTCGCCAGTAACGATTATGTGATAACATTGTTGTGGAGGGCGGTGAGGGGGGCGTGAGAGGGGATGGGGAAGAAGGGAACAGCATGAGGGGGTGATATTATCATGATATCATGGGGAAGGAGGAACGGGGGGAAGGCGGGAGGGGGGGGGGGCAAACTGAGGAAATGAAAAAGTAGAAAGTAAAACAGAAAATAAGTAAAAACGCTCTTAAGAAAATAACACCATTATCCTTCCCATTCACCCCTAAAACGTACGCTGGTTCGAACACAACTCATACACTGCATGAGTACACTATAAATCTTTCACATACTAACATTTGCATGCACTGGCATAGCGTGTCCAATCAATAATAGTAGCAGTTTGTTTTGAAACAATAGCACTTGTAAACACCAACAACCACTTTAGGAATGTAAGAAAAATATATGTTGTTGATGGTTAAGTAGTAGCGTACATGTGGATAGGCATATATACATATTATATATATTATATATATATATATATATATATATATATATACATAACATAGGGGCAGATTGATACAGGTATAGATATAGATATACATATATAACACACACACACACACACACACACACACACACACACACACACACACACACACACACACACACACACACAAGCACACAGGAGAGTTGCGCAAGTATGATGAGCAAACCTAGAAATATCATTCAAAATGCCTTCTACCATTCCCTGTGCTTATTCATTTATTTGCCTATTTGTTTGTTTGTTTGTTTGTCTGTTTGCTTACTTATTTATTCATTCATTCATCCATTTATTTGTTGATTTATTTAGTTTCTGTTAGCTTACTTATTTATTCATTCATTCATTCATTTATTCATTTATTTATTTGTTTATATGCTCTATGTTTTGCCGGATAGCTTTTCAGCAATGGCTAAATATCCCGTGCGTCATGTCATCATCTCACCAGACGTCCACAACATTCAGAATGAAAATGTCAAACCATCCATTTATCGCTCCCTCGTTCCTATTTGTGCTGGCGTCAGAACGTTCGTGGGTTTGGTGGCAACGAGTGCAAAGCCAGACAACTTTCATTATGCCAGTGTAACGATGGCGGATTGAAAACTCCGTTATTTCTATTTTTTTTTGTTTTTGTTGTTTTCCTCAGCTGGCCAACAGTGTGATCATCATCGCCAACATCATCTTTTTCCTCCTTTACAACAAGATATCATCGTCATCATAAAGAGTGTACGTCATTACTTCACCATATTTGTCATTCTTCTTCTTATTATTATTCTCATCATCATCATCGTCATCATCATCATCATCATCATCATCATCATCATCATCATCATCGTCATCATCATCATCATCATCATGATCGTCGTCGTCGTCGTCGTTGTTGTACTTGTTGTTGTTGTTTTATTGTAGTAATAATAATAACAGTAGTAGATGTTGCTGTTGTTGTTGATGATGTTGTTGTTGTTGTTGGTGTTATTGCTCGTCTTTTTCTTCTTCTTCTTCCCACGCTAACACTGCAAAGGTATTGGATAGAGTGTGGACAGTTCTCTCTCTCCCTCCCTCCCCTCTCGCTCTTTCTCTCTCTCTCTCTCTCTCTTCTCTCTCTCTCTCTCTGTGTGTGTGTGTGTGTGTGTGTGTGTGTGTGTGTGTGTGTGTGTGTGTGTGTTGTGTGTGTGTGTGCCGAAATATCTATCCCTGGACATTGACAGTCAATTTAAATTTACTATATTATACGATTTCGGTTTGGTACCTCCGCCTTGAAAGTGCATTTTTATAGATACAGGAGGCATGAAACACAAATTTATTATGCCCATTATGTAATGTGTCTGTTAAAAATTGATTGCATTTTACATTGTTGTGTCCTTTCTTAGACAGTTTAAGAAAACAGTATATTGGCCCTACATATTACGTAAATCCTAAAACCTTCCATTTCTTAATGTCATATAATAACAGCTACACCGTAAGGAAACTTTGTATCTTTTTGTATCAGGCATTCAAGGCAAGGGCGGTCGTTGTGTTATACTTTTTTGTTATGAATGCTGTATATGTGTTAATATATTGTTTATAAATTTGTTAATCAATATGATTTCTTGTACATGCCCGTTATAATGAGACGATAGCCTTTACAGAATATATTCGAGTTTGAGTTCTCTCGCCCATCTCTCTCTCCCCCTCATCTCTCTCTCTCTCTCTCTCTCTCTCTCTCTCTCTCTCTCTCTCTCTCTCTCTCTCTCTCTCTCTGGGAAATGAATGTAAGCCTTATATAAGTGGTCAGGACGAAGAAAGAACACAATGTTCCTTCATCTGAGTCAACAAAGAAATGGGACTTTTTTTAACTCGATCTGAAGACTTCAGCCAGAATCCCTCTTTCCATCTCAGTGATTTACAGTGTTGGCAATGTAAGCTTCACTGGTGCTTTGACGGCTTTTTCTCATCACCACTACCTAATCTTTTGGTCGCCACAAATATTTTGAACCCAGAAATCGATTACAAGCGGTATCGCGTTCGCTCACCCTTCATTTTGCAGCGTCCTGGTGGCTTTAGTTTGTATGCACGTGCATGCTGGCATATGCTCTGTCAAGATGACCCCCTTTTTTCTTGGATGCTTGACTTACAACCGCTTATGCACAAGCAGTGCCGAGAAAGACAGGGATAATGGGCAAAACATGACACAGACTCTAAGAACAGTGGAGGTTGCTGGGTCGGAGTGATAGGACTGTGGTCCAGTTTACCTGTTCGAAAAATCCTGTATCAGTCATGACTCGTTTACATGGGGATAAAGCATGGCGAGCTGTCCGTTCTACTCTTTATGAGACAGATCATAAGGTTGTAGTGGTGGCTGGAGACCCACGTTGTCATGTTGGTAGATGGGCCACTCGAATGAAGCGTCCATGAACGGTTAACCACATGTTCAGAAAAGTCTGGTCTTTGTCAGGAGTAATTCCAATCTTGGTGGAGGAAGATGGGTTGTTCAGTACGTTTCTCAAGTATATTAACTTTCAGTCAGTGAACACACAGTTAGTCCACGGGGTTGAGGATGAAAGGGAGTGAAGGGAAAGAGATGGGAGCTAGACAGAAGGTAGTTTGTAACGAGACCCTTTTCCACGAGAATGAGAACTTCGTAAGAACGCACATTGGACCCAACGCAGTCACTGACGTGTATTTTGGGGATAGCTGGATGCCAACTCTTTCTAATAAGTGTATAAACAGACAGAATGCACTTTCCATCTGAAAACGTGATGCACTATTCAAATACTTTTTCCAAAGTTCCAAAGCAAGCTCGAAGTTGGTGTTGGTGTTGGTAGGTTAACTGCACAGTCAATCATAACAATGCTGTCGGAAGAAATCAGTTGCTCATTTTTCCCTTTTCTTAATCTATTGGTTATTAACAGCATAGTGGCGTTGCTTACTATACAACAAGCAGAAAAAAACAACTTTCGATCGCTTTTATAGATAAAAAGGTTAAAGGCTAAAGTCCCATAGACTAATTGTCGTAGGCGCAGTGAACTATTAGAGGTTTGCCATGTCTGGCATGATGGACGGCAGAGACATCCCTCTCTGTCCACTGCCTGTGCCATCCCTAATCTGAATCTTTTACTGCTGGGTGGACAGAGAGAGTTTTCAAGCTGTAAAAGCCCGACCCATAAGTGGTTCGAACTCCATACCGTTAATTCTGCAGGCAAATACTCTTACCATTTGACTTCTTGTCTCTCCCTCTCCCCCTACTCTCCACATGATGGCGCCCAATAATCATTTGAAAAAAGCTGATTATGAAAGTTCATGTTTTATAATATTAAAAAAAGATGAAAAGACGAATTTGTCTGTGGCAGACAGAACACAGGCCTTTTGTGCTCTAACTTGTGTGCGGTGCTTGAAGCACTTCTTTCGTTTTTGTTTGTTCTTTATACTACTTACCTCTCTTTGGTGGAGAAATTAAAGCAAACACTACCATTTTTACTTCTTATTACTTTCTGTTCCTTTTTTCATACATTTTATTTTCTCTCCTATTTTGTGTTCACTTACAGAGCAGACATGTCTCAGCATGTCACGTTTTTCTTCTTAAAGAAATTGATGGGAACAGCTATGATGAGAGTACGGATAGTTCTGCTGACGCCCGCTGGTAAATGTAGGGTATGCTCCAATCCAGACATTTTGTCACCGAATAGGGCACGCCTGCGCTTCAATATTTAAAAAAAATTACGTAAGTCTGAATAATTCTTATTCAAATGTTGGACGCAAAGTCTCATGTACTTAGTTTACACGAGTTGAAAA
>CM065728.1:35557654-35560154 GCA_033310375.1 Conus canariensis
TTATTCAATAATTGTTAGACGCAAACTCTCAGGAATGTACTTACTTTACACAGGTTGAAAATGGGTGACTGTGGTTGGCCAGGCCTTAAACAACATGAATTAGAACGGCAGTAAATCAAAACAACAAAAAAATTGAGTTTTTAAAGTATTCTACAGACGAAGTTTAATTTATTCTGTAAAGCTAATGTTTCTCAGTTCAGATATTTTGCAGTGCAGAATTCAACGAATTCGACTAAAAAAAAAAAAAAGACACGGAGCATCCCTCTTGAAAAAAGTAAATTATGGTGCAGTTTGTCAGCCTTCCAAAAAAAAAAAACAAATCTCCTGAGTGCAACAAAAACGAAGAAAAGAAAAAGGCCTAATAAAGGGTCATTTCTACAGGGAAATGCATGAACAATTGAAAAAAAAAGCAAAGAGAAGAAAAACAAATTAACAAACTGCCATTTCTACAGGGAAATACATGAACAAATACAAAACAGCCTTGTGCGCATTTTTTAAAGGGGGTGAGGTGGGGAACGGATGGGTGTGCTTTCTTTCATTTCTTTTTCATGACAAACGAAAAAGACTTGCAGATATTGACAGGAAAATGTCCCATTTGCATCTCTCTCTCTCTCTCTCTCTCTCTCTCTCTCTCTCTCTCAAGACACAGAAGGATGAACAAAAAGATAATAACAATGCGCAACAGTATGGAAAGAAAAGGTTTTTTTTCTAGGCATCTTTTGGGTCAGGGCATTAATACCAATAACACCTGTTTAAAAACAAAAACAAAACAAAACGAAAACGAAAACAAAGAAAGAGAAAGAAATAACGCCGAAGAGTTCACAAAAGGACAAGATTATTTATTTCTAGCCATCTCTTTCGTCAGGGCATTAATATCAATAGCACTTGTTTTAGGACAAAAGAACAAACACAAACACAAACAAAACAAAACAAGAAAGTTAGAAACAAATAGCAAGAACTCCCTGTCTCTCTCTCTCTCTCTCTCTCTCTCTCTCTCTCTCTCTGTCTGTCTGTCTCTCTCTCTCGCTCCATTTTTTGTCTTATGTCTTCAAGGAGAGATAGACAGACAGAGAGAGAGAGGGTAAATGAGGGGAAGCCCTGGGAGGGAAACGGGTGTGCGTTTAGACATAATTATGTTTTCACTGCACACAGTCTGGCAATGATGTTTACCAGCCTATTGAAGGATGCTGTTTTCCAATAACTCTGGCTATTCCTGCACATAAACCAAAGGTGCTATAGCCATCCAGGCTGAATATTGGAACCAATGGGAGAGCAGAGCACAGGGGGAAGAAAGTGAGTAGTCTACCCATTCTTTTTATAGCGCTTGATCATCTTGTCACTGGCCACTCGCTCTGTCACGTGACGTGGGATCATCCTTTAACAATGACGCCTTTCGGGCGGAAATCAAATAACTGCGCTGGAGAAGGGATGTGGAGGGAGGTATACAGAGAGACTCAATAGAGCTTTTAAAAAATGATGGGAAGGAGAAGGGTAGTAAGAGGTCGGAAGGAGGTGGGTCTGAAAGAGCCATACGAGCTTGACAAACATGTCAATTAACATCACAGTGATTATAACAAATAGGCCTGAGAGAGAGAGAGAGAGAGAGAGAGAGAGAGAGAGAGAGAGAGAGAGAGAGAGAGCAGTGAACAATGAACAATCTTTATTTCTTCAGGCCCCCAGCCCCTAGAAATGAGGTCAAGTTAACATGTAATTGAAAGACACATACATTACAACCAATCAGCTTTCTAGCGTGAGATTGTCAATAAAGGTGTGCCTTAACTTCATGACATTAAACAGAAATGCACCAAGCTTCCTAATATTGAAA
Organism: Conus canariensis; assembly: GCA_033310375.1. NCBI lineage: Eukaryota > Metazoa > Mollusca > Gastropoda > Neogastropoda > Conidae > Conus > Conus canariensis. The sequence goes on from CM065728.1 coordinate 35,559,480, forward strand.
ATACACCCATTTCTCAACAAGACTGCATATGGATTGACACCAAAGTTAAGATATTTTCCCTTGTGTTATTGTTACAGAACACATTTAGACAACACATGGTCCTCATCTTCTAGGACCTTACACATTTTGCACATAAAATTAGCATGTTGCTGAAAGTGCTTATGAAAATCGATCCATTGGTTGGTAACACACCAAGCCTCAGCTTTATTAGACAATTACTAAATCAACTAATGTCAAAGTATTTTTTCACTTTCGAAATTAGTTTTACACAATCTGTATATTTGATACATATATTTATTCATAACAGACTCACCTCAAACTTGTCATGGGGGAACTGGGGCGTTATCCCCTTTACGTAAATAGTGCAGTAAGATGCATTCGATATTGTGTGAAACTGATAAAGATGGTGGCTCATCGTTTGCCTAAACAAGCACACTTGATGCTTGTAAATCTAGATAAAAGCGGTGAAAAATGTTGGACAACTTTTATAAAGAATATATTATTTAGCCACGGGTTTGGATATGTCTGGCTTGAACAGGGGTGGGCTGTAAAATAATGTTTGTTTCACTTCACTATTATTTTAAGCAGAGAATGAAAGACATAATTATACGTGCAGGAGAGAGAGAGAGAGAGGAGAGAGAGAGGAGAGAGAGAGAGAGAGAGAGACAGATAGAG
>CM065728.1:35565154-35572654 GCA_033310375.1 Conus canariensis
CGGGTCTATATCAAAGGTAAGATCCAGTATCCGTTCGACCGTGGCCGAGGTGCTTGATTTCTTCAGTGTCCGTCTAGTTCATTTGTTTGTTTGTTACTGTCGTCTGTTGTAACTGACATACCGGTTGTCAATTACAGGGACCTTGCTCCGTGCAAAGCCAGCTGATCCCTTGGTAATTGGCTGTTCCCTCAGAACGCTGTAAATCAGAGAATGATCATCATGGTAATTGTGATGATGGTGAGGGAGGGAAAAACTGGGAGGGGAGAATCCCATAGACAGTATGACCACATGTGTGTGTGTGTGTGTGTGTGTGTGTGTGTGTGTGTGTGTGTGTGTGTGTGTGTGTGTGTGTGTGTGTGCGTGCTCGCGTGCGTGCGTGCGTGCATGCGTGTGTGTGTGTGTGTGTGTGTGTGTGTGTGTGTGTGTGTGTGTGCGCGCGCGCGCGCGTGTGTGTGTGTGGAGAGAGAGAGAGAGAGAGAGAGAGAGAGAGGAGAGAGAAAAGCGAATTTATGGTGCGTATAAGATTGTGTACGTGTATACATGCGAGCACATGTGAGTGTAAGTGTGGTTGTGTGCGTGTGTACATGTGTATAAAGGAGAGCATGACCATGTGAGTGTGTAGGTATGGTTTTCATCATACAGTGAAATTCCTGAAGCAGAAAACAAACAAGGAAAGAAAGACTATGTGGTGAAGGGGTTCCTTCCGAAATATAACTTAGAAGTTTATATTAGCCAAGAACACCGTGGAGGGAAACGGGTGTGGGGGGTGCGCATATATTTCTGTAAGCAAATCCAGAAGTATAATCTAGAAAATACAGTGTAAAGCTAACCAAAAGTAACAAGTTCCACAACCAGTATCTGTTTATTTATGCTTTTATTTATTCATTTGTTTATTTATTTATTTGCTTACTTGTTTATCTATCTATCTATCTATCCGTTTATGTTTCGCCAGACACCCTTTCAGCAATGGCAAACATCCCATGTTATCACGTCATCATTTCACCAGAGAGCCCAGCATTCAGACTATAAAGATGTCAGGCGTTCCGGTCGTTGCTATCCTCTTTCTCAGTTGTTGTGCTGACGTCATGTGAAGATTTATGGTTCGTGGGCTGCCTGGATCACGGTAACGAATGCGATGCTGGAGGGTTTCATCATGTTAATGAAACTTTGGCAGACTGAAAAAGGCGGAGTTCTGTTCGGTCTAAACTAGCCAGCGTTGTTAATCATCGCTATCAACATCGTCTTTCCCCTTCTTTACTACAATAGTCACTGTTATTGTCATTGATCGTACCCATTCTTCTTCTTCTTCTTCTTCGTCTTCTTCTTCTTCTTCTTCCTAAATAGTAGTAGTAGTAGTAGTAGTAGTAGTAGTAGTAGTAGTAGTAGTAGTAGTAGTTGTTGTTGTTGTTGTTGTTGTTGTTGTTGTAGTAATAGTAGTAGTAGTAGTAGTTAGCAGTAGTAGTAGCAGCAGCAGCAGTAACAGCAGCAGTAGTAGGTCTAGCATTAAGTTCATCGTCATCATCATCATCATCGTCGTCGTCATCATCATTCTTCTTCTTCTTTCTTCTTCTTCTTCTTCTTCTTCTTCTTCTTCTTCTTCTTCTTCTTCTTCTTCTTCTCTCTCTCATCATCATCATCATCATCATCATCATCATCATCATCATTATTACAACTACTATTATCAGTATTGTTATTATCAGTAGTAGTAATAGTATCATCATCATCAACATCATCATTAATATTGTTGTTGTCGCTGTAGTCTTTGTTGTCGTCGTCGTTGTCATTGTCATAATTATCATCACTATTGTTGGTAGTAGTAGTAGTAGTAGTAGTAGTAGTAGTAGTATGTAGTAGTAGTAGTTTAGTAGTAGCAGTAGAAGTAGTGTCGTCATCATCATCATCATCATTATCATTGTTATCGTTGTTGTTATTGTTGTTATTGTTGTTGTTGTTTTTCTTATGTCGTTGTTATTATTATTATTATTGATTGTTGCTGTATTTTCATTATAGTATCATCACGATTATTGTTTTACTTATCGTTATCATTATAATCATAACCATCTTTCATTACTGTCATCATTATTGCTATCTTATTGCAGTTAAATTGTCGTTGTTGCTTTTGGTACAGCAGGTGGAATAATTCTTTCAAAAATGGTTCAAGAACACAACAAAGTTTACAATAGTCTCTGAATTGTCTCATTGTTTTTTTTCTGTATTCCTACGCTGAAATTTAGGTAGGTATTGGATGGGGGAGTGAGGACCTCTCTCTCTCTCTCTCTCTCTCTCTCTCTCTCTCTCTCTCTCTCTCTCTCTCTCTCTCTGAAAAGAGTATGCTTTGCTGGGGAAGGCAGGAGATAGAAAGAACACAATATTCCTCTTTCCACCTCTGTGATTTACGACGGTCATGATGTAATTCTCATTGATGCTGCGACAGCTTATTCAAAGCACAGCCAATCTCATTTTTTGGTTTGCCACAAATCTTTGGAATCAACGCAGTCACGTACGTTATGGAGGTTCCAAGAAACACTGCAAAAAACAACTGTTTCCTATTCTCCCTAACCATGCCAGAAAATGCTCCCAAGCAGCATTTAAGCCAGTTTTCACTTCGAGCACAAAAAGACAAAAATCGATTTAGGGCGGCGTCATCCCCCCTCCCTCCCCCCATCCTTATCCGTTGTCCTTTCCAGCGTCCTGGTAGCTGTGGTTGGCATGCACGTGCATGCCAGAGCATGCTCTGTCAAGATGTCCATAGTTTTTGCTTGGATGCCTAATTTTCAGAAATATCACACCGGCGGTGCCATGCCAAGAAAGACAGGGATAATGGGCAAATATTACACAGCGGCGCCACGCCAAGAAAGACAGGGGTAATGGGCAAATATTACACAGACTCTCAGAAGAACGAAGAATAAGAGGCCAGAATGACGGGAGCGGATCGCTCCAACTGGAAAATACTGCGTCACGTCCTTCATTTACGTTTAGATCAAGCATGACGAGATATCCGCTCCAATCCTTATGAAACAGATAATAAAGACACTGCAAGACATGTCCATATATGTTTTCTGATCCTTGTCAAGTGTAGTTTTAACCTTGTCGAAGGACGATGGGGTGTTTAAGATTTTTTTCAAGCATCCAGACCTTCAATCAGTGCACAGATACACTGGATCTGTCGAGGTTGGGGGGGGGGGGGGGGGGGGGGGGGGGTAGGGAGTGAAGGGAAAAGACATGGGTGGGAGGATGGAAGGAAGCGGGCGACGTGAACGTTCTCTATGAGAATCAAAACTTCATTAGAACACATGGTGAACCGATCATGTCAGTCACTTGGGTCTCTGAGTTTGGGGATCTTTGGAAACAAACTGTTTCCGTTGTATCGGTTGCATTCTGTCTCTTTATGTCCTTGTCTGTTTGTTTTGTTTGTTTCTTATTTGTGTTCATATTTTCTTTGCAGTCTGAAAGCTAAGCTGGTACGCTCTCCCCTCCCCTCTCCCTCTTCATTGCACACTCACCCATCTTGTTTGTTATATCCATGGGATACACAGTTCATGCTATAGACAGACAGCGTATAGGCCTCGTATGACAACGTGTCGTACTATTGAAATACCTTTTCAAAGCTCCAAAGGTGGCTCATAGAATCTCTCTCTCACTCACTCACACACACACACACACACACACACACACACACACACACACACACACACACACACACATAGCCAACGTGACAGAGAGAGAGAGAGAGAGAGAGAGAGAGAGAGAGAGAGAGAGAGAGAGAGAGAAGGAGAGGCAGGTGAGTTAGAGGAGTGCTGTAGAGGGGAAGGCTGGGGGGTGAACTCAACACAATTAATCTGGTGGTGATGTTTATGAGCCTTTGAATCAACGTTTTCCAATAACACTAGCTGCTTCTGCACATAAACCAAGGCACTGTAGCCATGAAGTTTGCTTATTGTAGGCAATGGGAGAGGAGAGCAGAGTCGGGATGAAAGTGAATTATTTGCCCACTCCGTCATTAGCGATTGATCATGCTTTCATTGGCCTGTCGCTCTGTGAGGTGATGTCAGATCATTCTTTCACAAAACCGCCTATCAGGCGCCAATCAAGCAGGCAAGAGAGAGAGAGAGAGAGAGAGAGAGAGAGAGAGAGAGAGAGAGAGAGTTATTTACGAGGATAATAGATAAACAATACGGTTCATTTTCACGTCCAGTCTTCGCCCTGATTAGTGTGTACAATACAGAAATACGGAAAAGTCTTAAACTAAAGAAAATAAATTGAGCACTAGAGATAGTGAAACTTATGACAACCAATAGCCTTGAACCTTGGTCAGCATACAACAGAGAGCTCCTCCATCTCCATCATGACGAAACTGTGCTTTCTTAATTATCTGTGGTATCGAAGCAGGACGACACGCACGCAAATGTTCACTCTCACATCTGCTAATCCTTCAATCCGTCATACGAGCCAATCCGCGATCAACATCTCTTCGCGCATGCGCACCGCCTTCTCCATGGCTTTGGCCTTGTCGCTATTTCCCACTGCGCATATGAGCAATTAGCAGGATGTCCTCCACTGGAGACTTGAGTTCACGCAAACTGTTCATCTTGGAGCTCTAAGCGCGGGGCTTTTACAGTTCTGTGGACGGCTCGTAACTGGGCATCAATGACAGAAGAGAATGGGGTTGGCTTTACGGAGAAAGAGAGGATAAGGAGGTTCATTTCCTGGCGTAGGGGAGGTGGGTATTTAACACCAATGTCTAAGTTGTGTTTCTCTAATTTTCGGTATATTGTTTTCAGTACCAAACGGGACGCACCTTGCAAGGGAAAAAGATCTGTGTCTTTCTCAATCGCTCCCTAAATCTCTGTGGTCATCTGTGTCTATGTGTCCATCTGCCTATCAGTCTCTCTCTCTCTCTCTCTCCTCTCTCTCTCTCTCTCTCTCTCTCTCTCTCCTCCCCGAATATATGTGTGCGTGCTTTCGTGCATGTGCGTGTGTACGTGTGTGCTTGTGTTTACATGTAAGTGTAACTGCGTGTGTGTATACGTGTATAGATGTGTAGCTCTGTGGAGAACTATAGAAGGTAAGATGGTGAGCAGTTTTGGAGAAGCGGAAGAAGATGAGAACGATCTAGCTGCGCGTCCTCGTCCTCATTTAACACGCACGCGCTGAGTCAAGGCATCGGCTGTATTCTCAGGAGATATATTTCGTACTATAACAAGGGGCCGAGCATACAAAACCAGGACTCTGTCACCTTTCAAAGGAATAAGAAATCGTGTTGTGAGTACATAAACAGCGGTACAGACAGATGGGGCGTCTTTGTTGAATGTCAGGGAAAATAGCAATGCAGTAGGGGGGGGGGGGTAGAGAGGGGGGGGGGGCGTTGGGTATCGTGACAGCCGCGAATGATGAACATTATTACTGGTTAAACAGAGCAAGAGCGAGAGGGAAATGTGGACAGGATATAGAGAGGACGTGGGAGTGGGGGTGAACTGACAGACACAAAGGAGATAAATGGATTGTTGAAGAGAGAGAGAGGGGGGTGGAGGGAGGGAGAGAGATAGAGAGAGAATATTTTACCAAACATGGCCCGTTATTGGAGACAGACAAACAGGCAAATAGAGACAAAGAGAGACGGACACAGTGAAAGGGAACAAATAGACAGACAGAAAGAGGAATAGACAGACAGACAGTCAGGCAGACAGAAAAAAAGGAGTCAGAAAACTGAAAATGATGGGCCGGAGACAGAGGCGGCCACTCTGCACACCGCCCGTCCATCAACTCTCACAAACTATGACCACTGTCAGCGGAGAAACCCGACTTTTTGACGATGACGGGAGACCATATAAATCTCGGAAACGCTTCTGCGGCCTTCAGTGGCTTCGGCCATTATTCGCTGACATCCTGGGATGGAGGCGAGGTGGGGCGATGGGGGAGAAGCAGGAAGAGGAGTCCGAAATAGAAATGTCTTCCGATTGGCTACGTGCGCTTCTGGCAGTTCTGACGTGTAATTCATTCAAAGATGCTGTATTGCATAAGGCAAGAGCCTGAGAGAGAGAGAGAGAGAGAGAGAGAGAGAGAGAGAGAGAGAGAGACAGACAGACAGACAGACAGACAGACAGACAGACAGACACAGACAGACAGACAGAACAGAGGCAGAGAGTCAGAGAGACAGAGAGAGAGAGAGACACACCACACACAGAGACAGAGAGAGAGTATGTTTTTGGAAGAGCGAAGAAGTTATGGTGACGTGAAATATGGGGTTAGGGTTTGCAGTGGAAGAGGGGTTTGGAAAGGGTTATAAAAAAGTGGAACCAGGGGAAGAGGGGTGGGTGGGACTGAAAGAAAAATGGGTGATGTGTCGGTGACCTTAAAGGAGACAGCACACGAGAACGAGAAAGAGTATGTGGAGAGAGAGAGAGAGAGAGAGAGAGAGAGAGAGAGAGAGAGAGAGAGAGAGAGAGAGAGAGAATAATTGATAGACCTTAACTACTCAAGGCTGAACATTTAAGGCCAAGGCCTAGTCTTGCCATCTGCTCTTGTCATGCATACAGTTTTTGAACACATGTCCTTAATAATTCGTAGAATCAACGTAGCAACATGGTAATGTACTTCTATAGTGGCGAGCAGAGAATCCATAACGGTGGGTAGGTAATAGGAAGGAACAAAGCAGGGAAAACGTCCCACAGGCAGACCACAGCTGCGATTCAAAGACGTATGCAAGAGGGACCTAAAAGCCTTGAACATCGACCAGAACAACTGGGAAGCAACAGCCTTCGAACGGTCAGCCTAGAGACAGACTGTGCAGAAAGGTCCCTCCAAGTTCGAAGAGACACTCGCTCAGCAGCACGGGGAAAAGAGAATGAGAAGAAAGGCTGCAGCCCAGGCAGACAAACCAGCGTCAGACTTCATCTGTGCCCTCTGCCACAGGGACTGTCATTCCCGCGTCGGACTGGTCAGCCACACCCGTCGCTGTATCAGAATAGACACCTAGAGCGCAACTCCATAGTCTTCCGAGACTGAAGGATGCCTACTGTATTCAATGCATGGTTTGCAGGAGACTTTGCAAATGCACGTCAACGATTTTAATCAAATAATGAAATTACTGAAACATAAAAAGTTTATGTAAATATCCCTTGAAATGTTTTAACGCATTCGTATTTTGTAGACTAGGTGGAAATGAGTTCCAAACATTTGGTCCGGAGATAGGTAGGCTTGGTTTGTATTGGTCAATGTATACGTGGGGGAGAAAGAATTTCTTCGAGCCAGAAGAGCTGTTCCGTCTTGTAAAAAGAGCATAAATACAACACGGCATGGTGCCTGTCAAAATTGTAAATGTAAATAATGCCTTGTTGAATTCAAACTGTTCACTCAGAGGAATTATGTTCAGTGATTTTAGTTTTTCATCCGTTAGAGGTATCGCCGGAAGGAGTAGTTTTACTGCACGTCTATGGAGTGAATTCAGTCTTTTAGTGGACACCACTATTTCCTTTCTATATTCTTAAAGCGTAATGGATG
>CM065728.1:35577654-35582654 GCA_033310375.1 Conus canariensis
TGAAAATCGTTCGCTGCTTTGAATATGGCTATCCCGTCCTGCCATCTGCAATAGATTATTCGCTGCTTGAAACAAGCCAAGAAATTGCTGACATATCCAACCCTTTGTTCTAACCATGCAAACGAAAAACCATAATTACATAAACATTTACGAATGTCTGATTCCCACATAGTTTTTCCCTCTCATATTCAGTTCAAACAATGTTTTATAAGCTTTGGCTTGCAGTCTATGTTGCCCCATACGTAACAGTTTAAGTCAGTATCTTACACATTTTATATATGAATTCAAAAAATAGGGAATCTACCAAGTTCTCCGTACGTCAAGCCATTTGGGGTACGCCTATCGACATTCAAGAACCGTCTCATAGCAAATAAGTGCAATTTCTCTATGTCGTGTCCTTTCTCCAAACCCCAAATCTCAGCGCCATACTGGACTATAGGCTGAACCTGGGTATCAAACATCCTGAAAAATAGTTTTACTGACTCGTTTTCAAACGTACACAAGACGCTTAAAATAGCCATAACAGCTCGCTTCCCTTTACCCACAAGATCTTGGCAGGCAAACAAAAGACTTAGTTTTGTAGAAAAATATAACCCAAATATTTGTAGGCGTTCACAATCGCAATTTTAGAATTTCCATAACACCATTTTTCACGCGACGACAAATATCCACCCTTTCGAAAAACTATAATGTTTGTTTTGTCCATGTTTACTTTTAGATGTAATCTGTGCGCAGCTGTGTACAAATTGTTCAACTCGTTTTGAAGCCCTATAACAATTTCAAATATTAAAACGATATCATCTGCAAAAAGTAGAATGAATATTTCAATCAAATCAAATGAAACACCATGTTTTCCCTTCTCGATAATTTCCAAAGCTAATTCGTTAACAAACAAAGAGAACAAAACAGGACTACAAACATCACCCTGCTTAACACCCTGTGTACATCTAATGTACTAACTAAATTTTGCATCACACCTTATATTAGCTTTAACATCATTATACATGCATTTAACACATTTAAATAGTTTTCATTTTCTACAATGTTTTGCCAGTATTGGCCACAAAAGGCTTTCTAGAAATAGAATCAAAGGCCTTTTCGAAGTCTATAAATGCAACATAAACCTACGATTATTTGAAAACTGCTTCTGAACAGCAGCCAGAAGAGTGACAAGTGATCGATTGTACTATAACCCTTCATAAAACCTGCTTGGTATTCACCAGTTATGTTTTTTAATTCGATCCATTCAATAATCTCTTGTTTATATAGATCTATAAAGTTTACAAGCAACATCACAGAAGGAGATTCCTCTATAATTATTACGATTATTTGCGCACCCTTTTTAAACAGAGATAGATGATCGATCTGGTCCAATTCTCGGGATGAATTCCTTTTTAAAAAAATAAAAATAAAAATTAAAAATTGATTGCAAAGCCCTAAGCTTAAAAAAATCCCCAACAAGTCCATCAGGCCTGCTGCTTTACCATTTTCAGTTTCCTTATTACAAATTGTACTTCATGCTTTGTAATTGGTCGATCGAAAACTTTAGAATATTCAACATCTAATGTTTCATTTTCACCAGAGTTTGTATCAATGCTGATATCCTTTTCCAACACGTTTTTAAAATGGTAATACCATTGCTCCATTGTGATTCTATTCTGTTTCTGTGCTCGTGCTTTAAACGCCTGCTTGATACTTTTCCAAAAATCCTCTTGGCTGTCCATATTAGTGACTATTTCTTTGAACATTTTATCATTGTGTGACTTTGCTTCCTATATAATAATTTTTATACTCTGATCGTGAACACAGTATAAGTGTCGGTCATTTTTGTCCAAGGTTCTCTTCCATACCCTAAGTAACCTCCTGACATCTCTTTTAGCTTGTAAACACCGAGATCAAACCAGTCATTCTGTCTTTTTTCCTGTTCACACATACTCGTTTTTCCATACATTCACCAGCTTCTTTAACAGTATTGATAAACAGATCAAGAGCATCATTTACATTAATATCTATCAAATTAATAGCACGCAAAAACTTTAATTTCATTTCATCCGAGTGCATCATATTAACGAAGTCCGTAGCGCAATTATTATTCCAAACAAATTTATTTATATACTCTTTCGTTTCTGCTTTATATTTTCACAATCATTAGAACCAGATGCACTCACATAAAATTCAAGAGGCATATGGTCTGATTCCATCCGTTCTTTTACATGAAGGTTACAAGAAGATGGTGTGAAATCAAGAAGGTCAGAAGAAGCAACAAAATGACCGTTCACACTACTACCAGATTCACTGATATAAGTAAAACAGAAATTGTCATCACCAGGACATACACCTAGCGCGTTACACATGTTTAGTAAACTTTTGCCATAAGCATTTAACACCGTATCTTCAGAGTGACGTCTCATTTCAACGATACCAGATTTATCAAACCATGACAATATTTTTGTTTGTTCATCAAGTTCCGGTGAAACATCGGCCGTTCGGCCGTTAGAGTCACCACACATCAATACTGACATTTTGTCCTTGTAATACAAATTGTCTATTACACAATCCTCCAGTTGATTGATACCTTTATCAACGTTAAACACAGAATAGTGTGGAGACTTTTGGGGGGGAACACACGAACATACGTATAGAATATCATTCGTCAAATGAAACAATTTTTTTTATCAATAACAAACAACAAGACATTATCACACTCAGTACTCACTTTTGACACATATTTCATAAGATTATTTCTTATTAGACATATTACTCCCCCTGATCTCCTTCCACGCTGAGTAAATTTAACTGCAGCTTGAACAAACATGTTATGATCAGAAAATATTGAAGACTGAAAATTTCAACGAAAGTTTCAACAAAACAAACGGAATCAAAGGAAGAAACATATTCGGTAACATCAGGATCAGACAGTTTAGAGAGTAAACCACAAATATTCCAATGTATAGCTTCTTCTGTTGCTAACAATCTCCGATACAGAATGATAACCATTAATCACCAGAGAAGGCCTCCGTGCTTTCAGAACACTGACACTGTCACACATTTCTTTATATTCGTGCACGCATCCGGACACGTTTCAGAAACACACAAGGGTGCATGCGTACGACTATCCTCGCTGTAAACAAACTCCCTCTCCCCATCTGAACACGGACTCACAATGTCAGATTTACTATTTTGAATTCCCCGTGCCGTGTTCGCCTGCACATTGGACCATCCCCTTGAAACCGGTGTCATTTCAAAATGCTGCCCACATGTATTTACACCTAACCTACTAACACAAAAGCTATCAAAGTCATCAAATCATTTGTTTTACTAGGCCGGCCGTGTTCCTATGGTACCTCCACGATGCTTGTGTCATCACCAGACAAGAAAAAATTCTTCCCTTCGTGACCAAGTGGTCGTAGATCATGGTGGCCCTCTTTCCCTGATCCTTGGCAGCTCTCAGATGAGATGACAACTTTTTTCTATTTGACCTAACTCGTGAGAACAGTCCTCTCCCACAAACTAGATTATTCCCTTTCAGTTTCCACTTCGCCTTCAAGATCTTAACTTTTTCTTTATAGAATGTGCATCTGGCTATCACTGGAGAGTCCCGTTTAGCATTCACACGATGAACTCTGTCAAAGGAGATTAAGATTTGTACTTCTTCATTAAGAACCCGAACTTGACTTTTTAGAGTCGAGAAAGATTCTCTAAATCGCCCCGAGGTCTTCTTGAACCTTGTCAAATTTACCCTGCATATTGTCAAACTTCGTGCTCAAGCCGGTCAACATGGTCATGACGTCTGTCAAGGTAACTTCTGACCCCATCTTACCTTCCTCATGCCTGGTTGACTGTCCACTGTCCTCCTGACCTGCGACGCCTTTGTCCAGACTCATCCTCGAGCTGCTGCTCGTCAGTCGGGACTGCTTTGCACTGGCGACTTAGGAGGGCCAGGGTAAGTTCAACGTCACCGCACTGCATGAGAATACCGCTCCAGAAAAACACAATGAGGGTCAGTCCAACCACGACACCGTCTAGCCGAGATCTCGCCCTTGATGTCCGACATTTCAATTCATCCTTCTTCTTGGCCCTACGCCACATGAAATTCAAAACTACAGTCACAATACATCCACCTGTTGACCGGAACACGAGTGGTTCTGCAGGCATGGTCCAACACAGGTACGATGACCAACTGTCAACCCTCAGAGTGACCAACAACAGTCGTGCTGTACAAAAGTAGCGGGACCGATGTCAAACACGTCATGCACTGAGGAGTACACGTACACTCCCCCCAAGAGAGAGAAAGAGCGAGAGAGAGAGAGAGAGAGAGAGAGAGAGAGAGAGAGAGAGAGTGAGAGAGAGAGAGAGAGAGAGAGAGAGGCAGACAGACAAACAGAGAGAGAGACACAGACACAGTGACAGAGAGAGACAGAGAGAGATAGATACACGGTCTTCTCATACTGTCTGGAACGCCCGTCCTAAAGATAATTCCGTCATTTCCAATACACACACACACACACACACACACACACACACACACACACACACACACACACACACACATCATAACCATTAGGTCCAAACTGGACAGAACAAGACTGAAGATAGATTCATCAAAATATCATGAAACCATACACTCCTACAAATGGCATGATTATTGTGTGTGTGTGTGTGTGTGTGTGTGTGTGTGTGTGTGTGTGTGTGTGTGTGTGTGCGTGCGTGCGTGCGTGCGCAAGCGCGCGCGCGCGTTTGTGTGGGCGCTTGCGTGTGTGCATCCGTGTGTGCGTGTGCGCGTGCGTGCGTCTGTGCGTGCGTGCGTGTGTGTGTGTGTGCGTGTGTGTGTGTGTGTGTGTGTGTGTGTGTGTGTGCGCGCATGTCTGTATGTGTATGTGTGTGCGTGTGTATGAGCGTGCGTGTGTGCGTGCGTGCGCGCACGCGGCGCGCGTGTTTGTGCGTGTGTGTGTGTGTGTGTGTGTGTGTGTGTGTGTGTGTGTGTGTGTGTGTGTGTGCGT
>CM065728.1:35597654-35610154 GCA_033310375.1 Conus canariensis
TCGAGGATTTCTTTGAAATATTCAGGGTACCTGAATGTTACCCATCTTGTAGCTCAGTTCATAACTTCCCTCATAATATACCTTTATATGTGTTCAGCCCATTCAGAACATTGGTACATATTAATGTTCAAGTATATATTAATATAGACATTAATATTATGTATATATTCTGTGATGTTGAAATTATATCAGCTGGACTCGAGGATTTCTTTGAAATATTCAGGGTACCTGAATGTTACCCATCTTGTTGCTCAGTTCATAACTTCTCTCATAATATACCTTCATATATGTTTAACCCATTCAGAATATTTGTGAAGAATCTTACTTTATTACCCAAAACATCAGACCAATAGCAATAAATACGTTGTCTAAGAAGGAATTCTTTTTAAGCCAAAGTTTTGTTGAGTGTGGCCTTCAGTACCTGATCAACTGAACTGGGAACGAATTCAGAACGTGATGATCGCCTCCTTGACAAAGACACCAGTCAGTCAGATCACGTGAGCATGTTTTCAGTCCATTTGGGCACTGCGGACATAACACGGCTGGCATCAAATTAAAAAACCAGCCTGGAATCCAAGGTGAAAATAATAAGTCACGTTAGCTCCAGAATATGAAATGACCCACCGTTTAAAATCAGTTTGACACAGTTCATGTGTCACAGAGACATTGGACTGCATGGCGATCACTCTCTGGCTGATATTTGTCGGCCATTACACTGTTTGTATATTTGTGGGTCATTTTGGTGTGCAATTTTGTTGCTCAATGTATTGTGTGTACTCTTGTTTGTCATTGTTTGAACGTTTGTCAGTCATTATAGTATTTTTACTTTTTACAGCATTGTGTCGTTTATATTTTTCTTGGTCACTGATTTGTTTGTACATTTGTTTGTCACTCTATTGTTTATATTGTTTATACTGTTCTAGTTTACTATAACATGTATTCGTATGTTGGTCATCGTATTGTCTTTACTTACGTTGGTCACTGTATTTTTTATATCCTCGTTGGTCATTGTATTGTTGGACCTTTAGTTGGTCATTATATTTTTTTGTCATTTTATTGCTAATACTTGATTGGCCTTTGAGTTGTTTGTACCTTTGTGCTTTTACTTCTTACTGGTCGTCATTTTGTTTATATGTTTTACCATTTGAATGTTTGTTAGTCATTGCATTACAGTTTCATTTGTCGTTATAATCTTTACTCTTTCTTTTTGTTATTACAGAAAGCAGACTTTTCTTTGTCATCAAACTCTATGACTATTACTTTGTACATACTTTTCATTTCATTGTATTCTTTATACTTTGTTGGTCATTGTGCCGCTTTTACGCTGTTGGTCGTTGTGTTGTTTTTATTTTTTCAATAGCTAGTTCATGTATACTGGTGCACTGACAAATTTATGCGTCTGTTGATTCAGTTATGACTTGACTGGTATTTGCTAATGAATCAATCGAATTGGAATGCTTCCTTGATCAAATTAAGAATAAATTATCAATAAAATCGTTTGCTAGGTGAACACGTATAATGCACGAGCACCACTTCATTTATCTAGGCTGGTTGGTTCTCATTATACTGTGTCCATTTAGCTGTCTGCATGGGAACTGACTTCTCCAAACACAGACAAGTTCCTCCTCGCAATGAAACTATGACTCGTTAATAGACTGATTTGTGGGCTAGATGGCTAGTCAATTGCTTTATTATGTGATTACTTTATGAATCGGTTAACAAACGGATTTAAACACCCATTCATCTATTCATTCATTCAGTTAATCATAGATTCGTTTAGTGTGGGAAAGCAATCTAAATCCACCAATCACCTGCTATTATAGCTTATGTATACCACCAGTGATGATTTAGAATTGAGCGGTGTAAGACCTTGTCCATTATCAGAATCCACACCAGTTTCACCTCATCAGGTTCCATCTATGTAGATAACAGCATGCTTGTGGGAAACAAGTCCCAGCCGTACAACAATCCCAACATTCTTCTGAAATACCATTTCTTTCTCCAGACCGCGAACTTCGTCACTCCTAATATTGACTGGCAGCAAGCTTCTACCGCACTGGTGCTGAATGCAAATGAGGGACGTGAATGGCATGGGATTCTCAGAGCATTCAGGCTGTTCCAGATTCGCCATTTCAGCCCATTGCTCTGCGTTGTTGTGAGCGTCAGCGTCACTTTTTTTCATTCTTAGTATTGCCGGTAAAGAATGCTCAGAATGCAAATCATCCAGCCAAGAAATTCGAACAGCTAAGCAGACCATTCCTCTAAATTGATGTAGTGATAGTTAGGAATGGTGAAGGGGGGGAGGTGCATTTTTACCCTAAACAAATTGATCCCGCTCCTTGATGGTCAGTGATAGATATTGATTCAGAAGATGATGATGGGAAATACTTCACGGCTACGTTGAGATTTGTTTTAAAGATGTATTTTTCATGTGAAACGCATGCCTTATAAAGAACACTAGCACGAAGTGACTGGATAGACACATTTTATGACATTGTGAGGGACTATGTAGGATGGCAGGTAAGCTGAGTTATTGCATTCCCTGCACTAAGCTATCCTTGACTGGTTCGTGCATTTCTGTAAGAACAGCGAGCGCATTATCACGCTCGCCTATTTGGATGTGGACTTTTAGTTCTTGACTAAATCGGGAATAAAGTAAGCTTCTACCATTGCGGCCTTACTTGCTGTGCTTCACAGTATTCACACACGCACACACACAGGCGCGCGCGCGCACGCACGCACGCACGCACACACACACACATGCACGCACACACACGCACGCACGCACACACACACACACACACACGCGCGCGCGCGCGCGCGCGCAACTTCCTCTCATACCACACACACCTTCCTCTACACCACCCCTTCAAGCCCTCCTTCCCTCTCTCCCTCCCCCAGTCCCTCATTTTCCTCCCTACTGGATGCTAGTATCCTGTATCACGTCATCTCTTGTCCTTGTGGGCAGTGCAGATGCGGAAACGGTCGAACATTAATCAGTCAAGCACGACGTGGGACCATCTTGACGGAGGATGTGCCGACATGCACGTGCATGCAAATGAAGGCAGAAGGCCATGGCCACAGGAAGAGAGGAGGGAACACAACACTGCCAGATGCCATGGAGGATTGTAGGTTGTAGTGATTGTTAGGGAACCAGGTTCTCAAACTATCAGGTATTCTTTTTGGAATGATGTTTAGAAGATAGAAAAAAAGAACGTGTCTGGTAATGTTTGCAGATCTCATCGATTTCCTTCTGTTCATATTACAGCATAAAATACGAAGATTTCTGAGAGTCAAAATATTGATTGCGATGTGTTTAGTTGAAAACAAATTTATAGGTGCCACCACAGATGTTACACACGCAACCCCGCACCCAGCCATACACAAAATTTCCAGCCCCTCCCCAACACACACACACACACACGCACACACACACACACACACACACATATATATATATATATATATATATATATATATATATCGCCTTCAACCTCAACCCTCCCTCCCTAGCCCCTCATTTCCCTCCCGATCAGCTCCTATCCAGAATTGAGTTTGCTGTGGGCTCCCATTGGGAAACCTAGGGTCATGCAGTCGAGTTTTCACCACTGTGGTATTAAGAGGACAGAAAAAGCATCAATCTTGGCGAATTACCATAGATCTGGTAAACTGTACCCACTGGGTACTGCTTAGTCCTAACAAACCGCACGGTGCTGTAACCTAGCTGAGCTGCAGCTGCAGCACAGCCACAACAATTAAGCCTGTGTTGTCAGCGCCATTCATCACTCACTTAAAAGGATTTGCATGGCTTTCCACTGCCCACGCATATTTCGTGCAATTCGTCTGAAGCGTTTTAGGCAGAACTTGGTGGGGGTCAAGAGAAAACTTGGTAGAGAGAGAAAAACGTGAAAACTGTGCGAAAACCAAAGAAACCAAACGTTGGTGCTGAATTAGACAAGAATAGTCTTAATTGCACAATGAGCTTTTAGTTTTATATATTAATGAAAATGATATGACACGTGCCGTGCTATACAGTATCTTTTACCAAGGGTTAAAATACAGAACATTTCTTTAACTTACAGCTCTTCGAACAGCTAACTAACGAATAGCTCCTTCAAATGGTGTGCGAATTTTTTTTTTGTTGAAAACAGTATCAGTATCAAAGATATTTATAAGCAGCAAGAGGTCATAGTGGACAAATGACTTACAATAACCTTGTCACCTTCAGTAGTTACGTCACCAAGCTTCCGCACTGGCAGTATTGAAGACAACTGTCGGACATAAATGGTAAGCCATTTGGAATAAATAGATATGCCAAATCCCAACATTCCAATCCCTTGAGCTCAGCGCCAGTGGCAACAGTTCCCCATCATGTCCGTCTTCCATGATGCAATCATTGTGTTTCAGAATTATCATTCACCGAACCAAGAAGTCAAACCGTTTTCACTGTGATTGCAGGAACATGCACTCCAGATGGGAATTGAAAACATTTCAGGACTTGTGTGTGAAAACAATTAAATTCTTTTAGGAATCCCTAGAACCTAGAAAGATATGTACAGGCTTGCAGAAAGTATGAATGAAAAGCACATTGCAATGCTTACAATTGCTTTGGGACAAAGTTTGAATCAGTGTTGGGCAAAGACGTTTCCTTAGTGGAATGCATGGGAAATGATGTTGCTGTAGTGTTGATTTATAGTTGTTAATATTCATAGTTTTCCTTTCAAGATGATTTTTATGGAATTGAGAGATCTACTGAAACGCCATTACTGCAGTGTACTAGTTATATCGCTGCACCTTCAGCAGCAAATCAAGGTCAATGGCATCCCTGTACAGCCTGCATTGTGTCACACAGATTCCGTTGGTATTTGGTTAATCAGAGAGAAAACTTAAAACGAATCTGCTCAACATCGTTTAATTCCACGATGTTCCTACCCATGTAGCAGAAACACAATCTGTATCACACAGACTGAATGGTGAGCAAACCAATGTAGATGAGGCTAGAAGTTTGAATACAGCTGCAAAGCAGGTACGCGAATGTGGGACACATCTCTCTCTCTCTCTCTCTCTCTCTCTCTCTCTCTCTCTCTCTCTCTCTCTCTCTCTCTCTCTCTCTCTCTCTCTTCTTCTTCTTCTTCTTCTTCTTCTTCTTCTTCTTCTTCTTCTCTCTCTTTCTCTCCCCTGGTACCAGTGAGCCCATGACTCGTTATTTCATTGGTTGTTGGTGTAGTTGTTCAGTCTGTTGGTTGGCTGGTTGATGACTTCATCACTGGTTGACAGATAGACTCAACGCTTATTCCTTTCTTCATTCGATCAGTGACTTGTACGTCATTTTCAGGTAGAAAGATACTTTTTTCAATCTACCTGTCATCTGATGAAAACATATAAAGCACTAGTGGTTATTAAGAATCATGCAGCGAAAGATCTCGACTATTGACAGAATTCACCAGAATTCCGTATCTCCAGGTTCCACCTATGCAGACAATGTCAGCACCATGGGATAGCAATCCCAGCATTCCTACCAAGCGCGATTCCGTTTTCCAGACGGCTAACTTCCCCACTCCTAATATTGACTGGCACCAAGCTTCCGCCAGACTGATGCCGAATACAAATGAGGGACGTGGATGGCATGGGACTCTCAGAACATTCAGAGTGTTCCAGACTCGCCATTCCAGCCCATTACGCTCCATTGTTCTGCATCAGATCAGACTTTTTTCCGGCATTGTAGGCACAGAATGGCTAGAATGCAAATTATCTGATCAAGAATTGAGAATAGCCAGACAGATAATTCCTCCACACTGGCTTAACAATAGGGAAGATGGAAGAACATGCTGATCCTACCCAAGTGGATTGATGTCTGTGGTAGAAAATTACGAAGACAGAAACTGATGTTAGGAAAGCGTCCCGCCCATGTTCAGAAAATACAGAAAATGATATCTTGTAGAGCGTGATTAATATTCCTCATATTCCTCATAAAATGCACTTACACAAAGTAACTAGATGGATATACTTCTGGATATTGTCAGGGACTAAATGAGAGGATTGATTAACTGAGCTGCTATGTTCCCAGTATTAATCCATGACTGCTTTGGGCAGGAACAATACATGCCAATATCGATCGACACATAGATGGATGGATGGTTTGGCTGTGCTCACTTATTGAATTTATTTATTTATTAGTCATTTTTGTCTTACATTTTAAACTAATTAATTTACAGATTAATTTACAGATTCAGTGGTTTGCTTAGTTGTTGACTGATTCCCGTTTTCTGGGTTTTTACTACCTTCTGCTTTGTGTTTCCTCTGCTGGGGTGTACTGTTCACCGTGTCTGTGGGCTGATGTGTCTGTCGACCTCTGCTCGGTGACTGTTCCACCGTGTCTGTGGGCTGATGTCTGTCAACCTCTGCTCGGGTGTACTGTTCTCACCGTTCTGTGCCATGGTCTGTCAACCTCTGGGGTGTACTGTTCACCGTGTCTGTGGGCTGATGTGTCTGTCAGACCTCTGCTCGGGTGTACTGTTCTCACGGTACCGTGTCTGTGGGCTGATGTGTCTGTCAACCTCTGCTCGGGTGTACTGTTCTCACCGTGTCTGTGGGCTGATGTGTCTGTCAGCAAGATCATACAAAAAGTACAGAACTGACGTAAAATACTTGGCGGAAATTTCCCTAGGATACAATCTTGATCAAAAAGTGGATTTAGGATCCATTCAAACTTGGTAGAGATCTACGCTACCCCCAGTTTTTTACTTATTTATTTTAGATTCATATTTATTAACTGACGAATATCAGCATTCATGCTCTTTCATGTCTGTTTGCCATTCAAAAATGATTTAGGCAATATAATATATCATTAGTTGATGAGTTTCAGTTTCAGTTTTGAAACAATACAGACTACTACAGGGGGCTAAGTTCCGAAGCAGTGGTGCAGGAAACTTACATAAAGGGAAAAAAAGAGTAGAAGGAAAGAATTGTGTTAGGTTCAGATATATTTCAGCGTTCGTCAGGAACGCATGTTTTTCCCAGCTTTTTTACGTCAGTTTCTTGAATACCTAATGAATCTAGCTTCAGCTGCAAAGAATGAAGAGCCAGGACGAGGACGGTGAAAAAAGGACTCACAGTCAGGTTCCTTCCTTCCAAGGCACATCCCGCTTCCACTTCTCTTGTGTGCATCCCAGCTCCTCACATAGCCTCTCTCCTCCCCTGAACACATACAAATTCCCAACACATCACACACACATTCCATACACACCACACCCACTCCACAAACCTCTCCTGCTAATGCTCTCCCCCCCCCCCCCTCCCCTTTACCCTCCACCGTTACCTCCTCTCCTTTTTATAACGGTGCCAGTATCCTGTAGCCCCATTATCTGTTGTCTTTGTGGACATTGATTATCTGCTGTCTTTGTGGGCATTGCGGATGCGGAAACGGCAGAATATCAATCAGTCAAGCGCGAAGTGGGACCACCTTGACGGAGCATGTGCCGGCATGCACGTGCATGCAAGTGAAGCCAGAGAAACATGGCCACAGGAAGTAAGGAGGGAACAGGACGCTGCTAGACGCCATGGAGTATTGTTTGTTGTAATGATTGGTAGAAGACTGAATTCTCACGGTAGAGAAAGGCGTTTAGGGGCAATGGCTGTGAGTTAAATGAGGTGATTGTGGTGAAATGTTTGCAGATTTTTTTTCATCTAATGTTATTGCATTAAATGTGGAGTTTGCAAGCAATGAAATGTCAGATCTGATTTTCTGCTCCATTGACATATTTATATGTGCCAGCATGGATACATACACATACACA
Source organism: Conus canariensis (assembly GCA_033310375.1). NCBI lineage: Eukaryota > Metazoa > Mollusca > Gastropoda > Neogastropoda > Conidae > Conus > Conus canariensis. The sequence continues at coordinate 35,605,451 of CM065728.1, forward strand.
CATGCCGGTATACCTGCAACTACACTCCCAGAGAGAGAGACACAAGAGAGAGAGAGAGAGAGAGAGAGAGAGAGAGAGAGAGAGAGAGAGAGAGTATCATGATTTGCAACTCAATGAAAATATGCAGATTGCAAATTCGAACCCTGAGCGGCTATTCTGAGAATTGGAATTTTTGCAGCACGTGACGAATAGTGTCGTTCGTACTTTGGGCTCCCTGCGCACACTAGGACAACACAGGTCAGATCCATCTTCTTAATGGATGCGTCTCTGGGAGTGTTGCTCAAATTTCCCGACCAACTGCAGGAGTCTGTATATCTCGCGCCTGTTTGATGCCAGAATATATTACAAACGTAAGTATAGTGTACAGCTCTGTCATGCAGCCACAGATGAGATTGAAAATCCGTGACTTCATCTTCATCATCCACATCCCTATCGATCGGCGTAAATAAATTCTGTGGTCCTTCATATCATGCCCTCATTTTTCAGTTACATCTCAACATCTGTGTTCTTACCTTGCTTCTGTTGGGGGTCATCTGTATTGGTATATTCCCTGGGGTTGTCGTTGGAAGAACGTAGTGGCGCCCCCCCCCCCCCCCCCTCCCCATTGGGAAAGCTCGCTCATCCTGACTCCATGACTAAGCAGCCATTGTCGTCGGCAAGGGGCTTATGTTCTGCATACGCTGGAGCAGACCAGGCACCTCTAACACCATCAAAGTACATCGACGATAGTATGGTGTCTCTTTTCATGGCAATAGAAAACTGAAGGCTCCCTTTGAATTGTCAGTGCCAGGGCCGTGGATGGGAGTTTGGAATGAGCATGGGAGTGCAATGCCACTGGGATTATAGAGAAAACGAGACAGTGCATTAAGAAGTCAGACATGTAAAACATCTGATATACTATACAGCGTCTGGCATGTTTGAAATACAAATGTCAGCATTTTCTCAGTTATTGTGGAGTGTACGTCCCAACTTATCGATTTGTTATTCCAAAGAACAACTCAAACACAGTTCTGATTGTACATGGAGATAATACCAATGAAGGGCATATGTTGAAAGACATTTTTAGAGGAGTTCATATAGGATTCTAGACCAGTGCCTGATTCTTCCATCCTCATTGCAAATTTCTACATTCTCTCTTTTTTGGCACTACAATGAAGCAGTAACAATAAAGGAAAGTGTTGATGCCTGAACACATACTAACATAAACATGCATGCAGATGAAGACAAGTGGTGCAGCAACAAAAGATGTGGTGAAAATGCATCACAGGTTGATTGAAGTTTTTTTGTGTTCAACGGCATCGAATGGAATCGAGAGGCATGTTACAGTGGTATTAAGAGGACAGAAAAGCATCAATCTGGCGAGTTTTTCACAGATTTGGTAAGATGTATCCATACCGCCTAGATCTGTAAGGTAAGGTAAGATCATGTTGCTTATAGCCCAGCCGACTGCAAAGAGCCATATCAGGGCTGTCACCGTTGAAGTCAGACTCAGAAGTCATCACAGAAAGGGTTCGTAACAACCTTAACTACAGCAGCAGCAGCAGCAGCAGCCACGACAATTAAGCCTGTATTGTCAGCACCATTCATCACCCACCTAAAAGGATTTGCATGGCTTTCCACTGCTGAAGAAGATTTCGTGCAATTCACCTGAAGCGTTTCAGACAGAGCTTGGTGGGATCAAGAGACGATTGTTTTGATACTTCTGAACAATATGTAAAAACGAAACAAAAACACGTTAATGCTGAATTAGACAAAAATTGCTCTGAGTGTTCAATTTTGAATGAATGTTTTTGGCTTCATCATTTGAGAATGCACTGACACATGCTCTGCCATTCAGAATGTCTTTTACTGTGGATTCAAATACAGAATGTTCATCAGCTGATGATGAATAGCTTCCTAAAATGACGTGTAATTTTCATTGTAACAGTATCAGTAGAAAGGTGTTATAACAGTTTGAATCAGTGTTGGAATCAATATTTTATTGGTAAAAACGAATCTGATATTATGATGTTGCTGTATTAATATTTGGAAATCTCAGTTCTAATATTCAAGGCGGTATTATGGGATGGAAATACCTTTTGAAAGAGCATCACTGCAGCATACTAGATCCATTGCTGAACTTGGAGCAACGAATTAAGGTCCATGCCACCCTTCCATAGCACGCATTGTGTCACACAGTTTCCATTGACATTTGGTGATGCAGAAAGAGAACTACAAGTATCTGCTGAACATCATTTATTCCTCATCATTCGCTACCCGTCAAACAGAAGAAACACAGCGTGAATGATATACACTGACTGGTGTATAAAGTAAAGAAGAGGATGTTATTAGAACTCTCTCCCAAGCACACACACACACACACACACACACACACACACACACACACACACACACACACACACACACACACACACACACACGAGCATGCACGCACGCACGCACGCACCACGCACGCACCACGCACGCACTCAAAACACACACACACACACACACACACACACACACACACACACACACACACAGAGGAGCATGCACGCACGCACGCACGCACTCAAACACACACACACACACACACACACACACACACACACACACACACACACACACACACACACAAGATGGGGAGAGGTACTTTTTAATTTAATAGTCATTTAGTATAACGTAAATGACCACTTGTGGTGACTGAGAATCGTGAAATGTAAGTTCCTTATCTCCAGGTTCCAGCTATGACGATAAGAACATGACCGTGAGACACATGTCCCAGTAGTACAGCAATCCCAGCATTCCTCCGAAACACGATTCGTTTTCCAGACTGCTAACTTCGTCACTCCTAATATTGACTGGCAGCAAGCTTCTACCGCACTGGTGCTGAATGCCAATGAGGGACGTGAACGGCATGGGATTCACAGAGCATTCAGCGTGTTCCAGACTCGCCATTCCAGCCCATTGCTTCCTATTGTCCTGCGTCAGTTCAGATCTTTTTTATTCGCAGCATTGTCGGCACAGAATGGCTAGAATGCAAATCGTCTGGTCAAGAATTCAGAACAGCCAGACAGACCATCCCCCCATATAGGTTTAGCAGTAGGAAGGAGGGGGGAATATGTGGATCTTTGTCTTTGTGACAAATATGAAGACAGAAACTGATGGTAGGAAAGATTCCAAACCATGTTCAGAAAATACTTCAAACCATATTTTGTAGAGTGTGATAGGTCTGCCTCATGAAATTCATTCACACGGTGTGACTGGTTGGATAGATTCCTGAATATTGTGAAAGACTAGACAAAGGGGGTTGAGAAGGTTAACCACTGCATTTCCTGCATTAGTCCATGATTGCTTTGTGCTCTTCTGCAAGACCAACAAGCAAATCGGCATGACTGCCTAATTGGGAATGGAGTAACAGTTCTTGATCAAACAGGCATCGAACTCATGGTATATCGCTTCTGCAGTTTGGGCCTTAATTGATTGTCCTGCATAGTATTCAGACATTTCAGCGTCCCTGTATGATTGCTTCAATTGTTTTTCTTTCTCTGTCTGCCTTTCTGCGTTAGGCTTTTGTTTTAGTATTGCCTGTTTTATCAAGTAATTGTTTTGTCAGTGTTTTATCAAGTAATTGTTTTGTCAGTGGCTGTTTGCCCGATTAACATTCAGAATGCTTCTCATCGACAGATTGAAGAGAAATCATGCAACATGGCATAACGTTTGTTTCAGTTTATTACAATACATAATTCTGGAGACAAGACAGGAATAATATATGGCAATACTGATGGACAGATAGATGAACGATTTGGCTGTGTTTACTTGTCAGTAATTTTTTAATTTGCTTTTCATGCTTTGTTATCTTACATCTTTTCAATCAACTATTAACCTGTTTACTCGTTTGCTTCGTCATCGGTTGGATCCCTAACGTGTGTTACTTCTACTAAGGAAATAATATTCTCACATGTGTCTGTGGGGTGATTGGTTGTGAGCCAGATTATGCACAAAATACTGAATATACCTTTAAAAATGTTGGAAACTTGCCAAAGACGTAGCCTAGTTAATGGTGTTAGAGTTCCATGGTGTACACGTAGACCAAAGGATGGGTTCAGGTTGGTCTTACCTTAGCAGAGGTCTACGCTTTTCCGAGTGTCAATCTAGTTTATTTATGTCACTTTTGTATTTATTACTTGACAAAACTCATCAACCCATTCTCTTTCATGTCATATTTCAACTGCAAATTAGTCAGACAATGTCACACCGCAGCAGTTAATGAGTTTCAGTTTCATTTGTAAAACCACACAGGTCTCTGCACGGGGCTCAGTTCCGAAACAGTTGTGCAGGAAATTATGTAACACACACACACACGCACACACACGCACGCACACCACACACACACACACACACACACACACACACACACACACACACACACACACACACACACACACGTGACAGAAGATGGAAATAGTTGTGTCAGCTTCAGATATATTTTAGCGTCCGTCATGGAAACTTAATTTTTTTTCAAAAGGTTTTCATCCTCATCGTCTTGGATACCTAATGGAACTTAGCTTCAGCAAATGAAGAGCAAAGATGACGACATGATTAAAAAAAAATACAGTCATGTCTTTTCAATTCATGGTATATCCCCTTTCCTTTTCTCTCGTGCCCTTCCCCACTCTCTTCACATCCTGCCTCTCTCCACCCTCGAACATCATACATATTCCC
>CM065728.1:35620154-35625154 GCA_033310375.1 Conus canariensis
TGTGTGTGTGTGTGTGTGTGTGTTGTGTGTATGCGTCCGTGCGTGCACGCGCGCTCGTCCATGCGTGTGTGTACGTATATGTGTGTGTGTGTGGGGGGGGGCGCTCGGGGGGTCGTGTGTGTGTGTGTGTGTGTGTGTGCGCGCGCGGTGTGTGCCGGCTTATGTGTGAGTGTGTGTGTGTGTGTGTGTGTGTGTGTGTGTGTGTGTGTGCCCGCTTATGTGTGTGTGCGTGCGTGTGAGTGCGTGCGTGCGCGCACACGTGCGTGCGTGCGTGTGGTGTATGGTGTATGTGTGTGTGTGGTTAGGTGAGGTGTGGTGTGGTGTGGTGTGTGTATGATTGTGTGTGGTGTGTGTTGTGTGTGTGTGGTGTGCGCGCGCGCGCGCGTGTGTGTGTGAGATTGATTGCACGTGAGACTGAGACAGACAGACAGACAGACAGACAGAAGAGAGAGGAGAGGAGAGAGAGAGAGAGAGAGGTGAACGCAGCTGGAAAATCCTTGAAAGAGAACATATTTGAGGCAGGCAGACGTAATGATCTGGACTGGCGAGCATCGTGGGCAAGAAGGCAATGAAACACACACCACTCTCTCTCACATTGTTACAACTGATAAGTAATTAAATAACATTTCTTAATGATGTATTAATTTCACAAAAAAGACTCCCTCCTTTCCACTTCACCCCACCCCCCACCCCCACCTTTTCCTTTTGCCGTGTTTACTGTTCCTCTTACTTCCTCGTCCTGCTTTGTACAGTCTATCTTACTTCCTCATCCTGCTTTGTACAGTCTATAACATCCTGCACTGCTCTGCTCCTCTTCTACCTCCCTTCCTCTCCTACTTCTCTCTCTTTGTACAGCTATAAATCTGCTCCTGCTCACCCTTCCTTCCTTCTACCTTACTTCATCCCTACTTCCTCGTCCTGCTTTGTACAGTCTATAACATCCTGCTCCTGGCTCACCCTTCCTTCCTTCTACCTTCCCTTCATCCTCCTACTTCCTCGTCCTGCTTTGTACAGTCTATAACATCCTGCTTTGGCTCACCCTTCCTTCCTTCTACCTTCCCTTCCTCCTCCTACTTCCTCGTCCTGCTTTGTACAGTCTATAACATCCTGCTCCTGGCTCACCCTTCCTTCCTTCTACCTTCCCTTCATCCTCTTACTTCCTCGTCCTGCTTTGTACAGTCTATAACATCCTGCTCCTGGCTCACCCTTCCTTCCTTCTACCTTCCCTTCATCCTCTTACTTCCTCGTCCTGCTTTGTACAGTCTATAACATCCTGCTCCTGGCTCACCCTTCCTTCCTTCTACCTTCCCTTCCTCCTCTTACTTCCTCGTCCTGCTTTGTACAGTCTATAACATCCTGCTCCTGGCTCATCCTTCCTTCCTTCTACCTTCCCTTCCTCCTCTACTTCCTCGTCCTGCTTTGTACAGTCTATAACATCCTGCTGTTGGCTCACCCTTCCTTCCTTCTACCTTCCCTTCATCCTCCTACTTCCTCGTCCTGCTTTGTACAGTCTATAACATCCTGCTCTGGCTCACCCTTCCTTCCTTCTACCTTCCCTTCCTCCTCTTACTTCCTCGTCCTGCTTTGTACAGTCTATAACATCCTGCTGTTGGCTCACCCTTCCTTCCTTCTACCTTCCCTTCATCCTCTTACTTCCTCGTCCTGCTTTGTACAGTCTATAACATCCTGCTCTTGGCTCACCCTTCCTTCCTTCTACCTTCCTTCCTCCTCCTACTTCCTCGTCCTGCTTTGTACAGTCTATAACATCTTGCTGTGGCTCACCCTTCCTTCCTTCTACCTTCCCTTCATCCTCTTACTTCCTCGTCCTGCTTTGTACAGTCTATAACATCCTGCTGTTGGCTCACCCTTCCTTCCTTCTACCTTCCCTTCCTCCTCTTACTTCCTCGTCCGCTTTGTACAGTCTATAACATCCTGCTCCTGGCTCACCCTTCCTTCCTTCTACCTTCCCTTCCTCCTCCTACTTCCTCGTCCGCGTTTGTACAGTCTATAACATCCTGCACTGGCTCACCCTTCCTTCCTTCTACCTTCCCTTCCTCCTCCTACTTCCTCGTCCTGCTTTGTACAGTCTATAACATCCTGCTACTGGCTCACCCTTCCTTCCTTCTACCTTCCCTTCCTCCTCCTACTTCCTCGTCCTGCTTTGTACAGTCTATAACATCCTGCTACTGGCTCACCCTTCCTTCCTTCTACCTTCCCTTCCTCCTCCTACTTCCTCGTCCTGCTTTGTACAGTCTATAACATCCTGCTACTGGCTCACCCTTCCTTCCTTCTACCTTCCCTTCCTCCTCCTACTTCCTCGTCCTGCTTTGTACAGTCTATAACATCCTGCTCCTGGCTCACCCTTCCTTCCTTCTACCTTCCCTTCCTCCTCCTACTTCCTCGTCCTGCTTTGTACAGTCTATAACATCCTGCTGGTGGCTCACCCTTCACTTCCTTCTACCTTCCCTTCCTCCTCCTACTTCCTCGTCCTGCTTTGTACAGTCTATAACATCCTGCTGGTGGCTCACCCTTCCTTCCTTCTACCTTCCCTTCCTCCTCCTACTTCCTCGTCCTGCTTTGTACAGTCTATAACATCCTGCTGGTGGCTCACCCTTCCTTCCTTCTACCTTCCCTTCCTCCTCTTACTTCCTCGTCCTGCTTTTACAGTCTATAACATCCTGCTGGTGGCTCACCCTTCCTTCCTTCTACCTTCCCTTCCTCCTCCTTGGCGTGTGCACGTACACAGAAAATCAGATACGCAAGTCAAATATTCTGCAATCCATGCCATGTTGGTGAATCATGGAACCACAGAAATGATCAGCATCAGTGCAGCCAGATATACTCAGAAAGGAGATGGGCAGCGCCGTGGTTTTTCCCGCTGCCCACTGAGCGAGATGTTGCGGTGAGCATTCAAACGACAGCAGTAGGGTTTTCAATATTTCTGCCCCATATTATCTTTCATCATTTACGTACACGAATACTAATGTGAAACATCTTCCTTTGTTCAGGGAGCGGGAGGGATAGAGCATTGTGGGGTCGGGAATGTTTGTGCACTCTGTTTTATTCTCACGAAATCGAGAGTTCTTTTCTTGCGTAATTCATATGGGTATGCTATTCTATGCAAAGAAATGTGTTTATATTCAATTACTGCTCATTATTGCTTACTGGTTCACTCCTTCGCGCGCGCGCGCGCACGCGCGCACACACACACACACACACACACACACACACACACACACACACACACGCACACATACACACAAAACAACACACACACATATATCATATTTCACTGTAGACAATATACACCAAAATTAAGGAAAAGCAAACAAAAAAAAAAAAAACGGACTTAAGCAACATAAGGCAGCGTAATGACAAATAAAAACTTTCTCAATTATCAAAAAAAGTCAGTATGAACTATTGACTACATCCGCATCCTGATCAATATAAATTGCAACATTTTAGAAGTATAATTAGATGTATGTAGGCGATGGCAGTGTATAGAGGGGGTGGGTGGGAAGAGGGGGGTGAAGAGAAGTCATCAGTACACCACGCGCACTTGTTCACTGACGGTTTGTTCGTTCTGGATGTCTTCTCTCTGTTGCCCTTCTCTCTGTTTCCATGTGCGCCCTGGCTGAAAAGTATTCAACATCCAATGAAATACAGTTATCCTTGAATGGGCTTCTCTCTCTCTCTCTCCCCCCCCCCTCTCTCTCTCTTCTCTCTCTCTCTATCCGTGGTCAGCACTAAAGGATTTTACAAAAACAAAATCCAAATCTCTCTCTCTCTCTCTCTCTCTCTCTCTCCGTGGTCAGCACTAAAGGATTTTACAAAAACAAAATCCAAATCTCTCTCTCTCTCTCTCTCTCTCTCTCGCATGCTTTGTTACGCATTATGCAGAGATTAGCTAGAAAAGAAGTCTATCTGATGAAGATATCAAACCGTTTAATTCTCAAGTCCCTCTAGCCTATTAAACAAAGTGGTGCTGAGTCTAGGGCTGAGAAAATGTGCTACTGCTGTCAACAAGTCTATTGACTTGCGCGTAAGAAAATCCCGGTTGTATTTTGCAGACACTAAATAATTTCATTCATGGTAAAAGTTCATATCTGATATACATACTTTTTCTTTTCATTAACGTACAAGTCATTCATTGTGCTTAATTGAGACGGAAGATACAAGAACACCTCAGAAAGCATATAATATGTTTGCGATTTGATTTAAAGGGCAAGATAAGCTGAGTGACAAAAGTAACAATAAGAATTAGGGTTGATATGCATGGTCTCACCAGGCTAACAAGACCGCATTGAAAAAAAATTCGTGTGTGTGTGAGTGTGTGAGTGATGTGTGTGTGTGTGTGTGTGTGTGTGTGTGTGTGTGTGTGTGTGTGTGTGTGGTGTGCGTGTGTGTGCGCGCGCGTGTGTGTGCGTGTGAAATTTAACAACTGGCTCTTTAATTTTCACTGGACAGTGAGTATACTGACATATGAGAGATAAAAAAAAAACCACAGCAAGAGAAATATATGCCATTGCGACAAGACAGACAGTGAAATGGACCAGCTTACCATCCTGAAGTAGTGCAGGGGTGGAAGCACCAGCCAGCCAGAGGTGTGCTGTGTTCTACGTGACCCGGTATCTGTCGTTCACTGTCAACACAGCCAGCTTCTGTGGTGTAGGTAAGTGGAAGAACAGTGTGGAATGTACAGGGCTAATCATTTACATCTTGACAGTCTCGCCACAGTTTCTCCGAGTCCTTTAAGCACTTGTAAAGAAGCTGCTGTCTTATGTCTGTTGCTTATCTGCAGATGTATTTTGTGAGCACGCTCTGACAGGTCTGTATAAATGCATCCCACTTAAGCAACAAAATATCTGATAACTCCAAAGAAACTGGCCCAAATGAACGCGGTATGAGATGGTGGATAAACATCGCCCCTCTCTCCCCCTCTCTCACAACACAAACGCACACACACACACACTCTCTCTCTCTCTCTCTCTCACACACAC
>CM065728.1:35627654-35645154 GCA_033310375.1 Conus canariensis
CTGTTTAAACAGACGGTGATAACGAGCTCTTTTTTCCTCACAGCCGTTCTGTCCGCCATGCTTTAACTTCCCAGTTTTGTGTAAAAAGAAAGAAAGACAGGGTGAAAGAAAGACAGGGAGAAAGAAAGAAAGAGTGAAAGACCGAAAGGGAGAAAGAAAGAAAGACAGAGTGAAAGACAGACAGGGAGAAAGAAAGGAAGAAAAAGTGAAAGAAAGAAAGAAATAGAGCTTCTAGATCTCTCTAACAATGAGAGAATACATTGTTCGTGGCAGATAATGACATTAGCAATCATAAAGATAACATATAAATCATGTGAAGAAAAGATGGAAGGAAGCGAAAAGGAAGGAACGAGGTAAGAAAAGACGAAGAAAGGAGGGAGGGAGAGAGAGAGAGAGAGAGAGAGAGAGAGAGAGAGAGAGAGAGAGAGAGAGAGAGAGAGAGAGACAGAACGACAAGAAAGGAAATTAATCCAACCTAGCAAAACTAATGTCTATCTGTCATACTCGCATGAAGAAAACGACACAATCACCACATCAGCAAATCGGGCTTTTTATAAATTAATTCTAAGAATCTTTTTCGCATGAATCTTGTTCACATTAAACCTTTTCTAGAGCTGTGCTGACGTTTCGTTTGGGAGCTGTATGGGTTCCTGCAGCCCGCTGGTCTTTGTTGTTTAAACTCTAGTCAACCTTTCGCCGTTCACTGTGCTCACATCAAGCCCTTGGCTGCGCTGTACTCACGTTTTGTTTGGGAGCTATATTGGTTCGTATAGTGCGCCGATTGAGGGCCATGGTGGGCCTAAAATTGTTCTCCTGCAGCGTTTTGGACGAATGTTGCCCATCTTTGGACTCTGTCAGTTCCCGCAATATTGACAGCTGCAACGGCAGAACAAAAAATCAGCACGGTCATACAGCGGACCAAATGTTCCCCCAAAGCAGTGTCATTAATGTACTCCGCGCCATCGTTGTGTGATATGGTGGTTGTGGTGATACTGCTGGTGGCGGTGGCAGTGTGTGTGTGTGTGTGGTGCGTGCGTGCGTGCGTGCGTGCGTGCGTGCGTGCGTGCGTGCGGGTGTGTGTGTGTGTGTGTGTGTGTGTGTGTGCATGCACCGATAGACATTGGCGTGTGAATTTGTAGTAATAGTAGTAGTCATAGTAGTAGTAGTAGTAGTAGTAGTAGTAACCGTATTTGCAGTAGAAATAACATTAGCAGTAATGTCACGTGTTTGTAAATACTGTAACATTACACCAAGAAATACAATGAGAGAGAGGAGAGAGAGAGAGGAGAGAGAGAGAGAGAGAGAGAGAGAGAGAGAGAGAGAGAGAGACGGAAAGTTTATTCATGCATAGGACATTGCCCCTCATGAAGGGGTACAAAACTGAGAGAGAGAGAGAGAGAGAGAGAGAGAGAGAGAGAGAGACAGAGAGACAGAGAGACAGAGAGTTAGAGAGACAGAGACAGAGATAGACTGACAGACATATTTAACAGACAGAGTTCCAAAGCCTGAACGGGAAAACATGTTGAGGCAAAGCAACACTTTAACATTAATTGTTATACCCCCTATACTTACGTCATCTTTTGTGACGTAGATTGGTTTATTAAAGACAATCCACGTGACTGTTTCAAGGCAGCTCGGTTGCGTCAGCGATCCCTCGTACGTCATGTAATCACGTGTTTCCGGTAAGAGACTCGGAACTGACAATCCTGATATTGACAAGTTGTTTCCTGAAAAACAAGTACACAAACAAGCACCGAATGTATACTTCTACCTACCAGACGACCGACTTAGAATGCAATGGCTGAGCCAGACTTTCTCTTGTGCATAACATGTAGGCTAGCTGACACACATGAACCCTCTACCCCTTCCCTTCTCCCCTTCATCGGCTCCCGCCCTCTCCTCTCACTTCAAATCATTCAATAGTTCATAGAGAAACTCTGCAAAGTTCGAGTTTATCTACGCAGGAATTGAATGTGTGCAAAGGAACTGAGATCCAGGGTGCAGGCATCAGCCTTTGGAGCTTACAATACAGAAAGAGTCAAGGTGTATTCTTCGAAAGTCCAAATAGGAGTTTCACTGCGTGTTTTCCTGAAAACGAAGACAAGAAAAGAAAAGAAAAAGAAAAGGTATGCAGACCTCCACTTTCGAAAGGCTGCAAAGCATTCAAAGAGATGGCTAAGTATTCTGTACACACGATACAGTCAGCATGTCACTGAATAGCTCGCAGTACAGCATAAATCGCTATAACAACACATGTTTCGTGTTCAAGTGATCGCCCACAACATTTTCAATAAATGGAAAGGACGGCCACAACTCATTCAAACAAGTTACTAGGCGTTGTTGTTGTTGTTGTTTCTGATTGATACAATATGAAATTTACAAACTGAAGATAACGGAAATGCACTTGTAACAGGTAATATAAAAAAGTATCTGGTATAATGCTTACAAGAAGACAAACTGCTTCCAATCAAGCTATTGCAAGTGATAAATCTGAGAGAGTAAACACACTCTTCAGTGATATTTTTAAAGTTTAATCTTTCTGTTTATTTTATAAGCTTGTTTCTTTCCTTCAGCTTGCGTTTTCCCATTTACATTTTTCATGGTGGACAACTGGTGAGGGAGGGGTGATGGGGGGGGGGGAGATTCCTCATTATAACTATTGATTCAAAGTAGTCCATTATACTAAATTATTCGGCGTCATTATGCATCAAACACTAAATTATTCGGCGTCATTATGCATCAAACACTAAATTATTCGGCAATGTTATGCATCAAACACTAAATTATTCGGCGTCATTATGCATCAAACACTAAATTATTCGGCGTCATTATGCATCAAACACTAAATTATTCGGCGTCATTATGCATCAAACACTAAATTATTCGGCGTCATTATGTATCAAACACTAAATTATTCGGCGTCATTATGCATCAAACACTAAATTATTCGGCGTTATTATGCATCAAAGGCGACATGTTCCAGAAGCTGGAGAAGGCAGCGAAGCCCGGACTGTCTTTACCTGCGTGGGTGATCTGAGAAGTGGCGTGGACTAACGTGTGAAACTCCTCGTTACTTTTCTCCCCTATCTGCAACACACAATCGCTAGTCACTTCAGGGCGCAGTTGAAAAAAAAAAACAAAAAACACTGGCACACATCCACGCACTCACATACACACGCGCATATACAGATACATACGCGCGCGCGCACACACGCACGCAAACTCGCTTGTGTACACACACACGCACACACACACACGCGCGCGCGCATGCACAGATACAAACACAAACACACGCCTGCAAGCGCGCTCGCGCGCGCGCACGCACGCACACACACACACACACACACACTCACTCTCTCTCTCTCTCTCTCTCTCACACACACACACACACACACACACACACACACACACACGTGCGCACGCACACACATACACACGCATATACACAAATTGATATTCTGATATCAGCATTGCTATTACAACAACAGGCACCGTAACACATGAGCATGCAAATGCATGCGTTTACGCACGAGCGTGCGCACCGAGAGAGAGAGAGAGAGAGAGAGAGAGAGAGAGAGAGAGAGAGAGAGAGAGAGAGAGAGAATTGTTGGATTAGCTTCTTTTCATATTCGGGAAACGAGCGTTAAAAAACAAACTGACCGCCCCGAATACAGCGACAGCCGCTAACCCATGCGCCCGTTTTGATGCTTTAACAAAATCATCGTAAATGTCGTTGTATGCCAGAAGCTGTATCTGAAACAACATCATCACCATCGCTCTCGTAAGTTTGATGGAAAAACAAAACAGTTCTGCATGAGAGAGAAAATGAAGTAAGAAAGCTGATTATGAAACACACACACACACAGACACACAGACACACACACACACACACACACACTGGGGAAAAAATGAGGGGAAAAAATGTAAGGTTTCCCTCACTTTGCACTGACGAAGATATCATCTGGGAATAAGAAAAAAAAAAGAGAAAGAAAAAGAAAGAAAAAACGGTGCTCTATGAAAGTGCATGCAACCGAGGCCAGAAAAAAATTAATGGCTAGAGAAAAAGTTCGGAACTTCGTTTTGTGGGTAAAACACACACACACACACACACACACACACACACACACACACACACACACACACACACTCTCTCTCTCTCTCTCTCTCTCTCTCTCTTGTGCTGTGTATAGATAAAATAACATCCAGTAGGACATGTCATTTTAATGCAACTCTTCATTATAATAACAATAATTATACTATTCAAGTTAACAGTAAAGATGATGATGATGATGATGATGATGATGATGATGATGATGATGATGATGATGATGACGATGACGACGACGACGATGACGACAACAACAACGACGACGACGACAACAGCACCGACAATAATAAACATGTTAATAATAATAAACATACTACTACTACTACTACTACTTCTACTTCTAAACATAATTACAATAAAAGTAAACATAATGATGCAGGACACAACCTACTAAGCCTCGTACTGGCGAAAATAATTGCCTAATCACTGAGTCTGCCTAACTTAGAGTCCCGCTTCGGAGGGCGCTGTCACGTCCGTCCGATGACAGTCCAAACGCTTGCTGACACGTCCACACGTAGATGTGAAGCAGGAATCGACACTGAGGTCACCATGACAGCAGGGCATGAACGGCCATTAAAAATTGAGACTCGTTTTTAATCGATGCGGATGAAAATGATGAAGATGATGCCATGGTGTTCCGTTCTGGTCTGAGACTGCATGACAGGGCTGTACTCTTCGTTTAATGTATACAGGCGTCAACCTTACCCAAGAGATACAGACAGCTGCAGCGTCGGTCGGAAAAATTGAGTGATAGTTTCAGACGCGCTTCCATTGCTATTTTGTGAATGAAACTCCAATGCGCGGTTTGGTTCCCAAATGAGCTCATAGCAGTCCGAGCTCTGGGTAGGAGTCGCTCAGAGCCGAACAATCCTACAAATATATGGCTGTGATGGGAATCGAACCACGACCTCCCGGCCCGGAATCCGCGACGCCAACCACTGCATCCGGCGGCGGATTTAAAATTTAGTAAGTGTTGTAGAAAGCTGCACATATAACATATCATGCAGACGAAAGCTGAATCTCGTACGACATGAGATGCAGATTGAATGGCTATCACAATATGAAAGCACGCCTACATAGACAGTCCGTTCTATATATTTTTTTAAAAGGTTGGACAGAGATATGGTAAGGACGTTAAAAAATAAACAAGCAAGAGAATAGCTAAAAATGCCGAGGGAATAAAGGCGGAAAAAGAAATAAACAAGATAAAACAGAAAAAAGCTGCGAAAAGGGAGCTGGCGCTGAGAGAAAGGGTGGGGGTGGGGGTAGTGAAGGAAGAGGGATGGAGAGGAAGCAAGGTGGGACCAGTGACGCAGAAGTAAGAAAACAAGAAAATACCTAAATCGAAAACCATAAATTATACGTTAATCCCTGCTGAAGCATAAAGCCTGTCCCTTTTCGCTGATAAAGGTGATGGAGAATACATTCGCCTCCGATGGAAAACCGTACGAATGCTGATAAAAGAAACTGACATAGAACAAAAGAAATACAATAGGAAAGAACGAAACAAATGACGAAAAAAGGATAGAAAAAACGACAGAAAAACATAAAGAATAAATCACGGAACAAATCACAAAAATGTGGCAAACAGACAAATCTGGCACAAAGACAGGTGGCCAGAAACAAAGAAACACAGGCATTGAGAGCATTCACAAAGAAAGGGGAGGGAAGAAACACGAAAACAAAGGGACAGCCAGAAAGTAAAAAAAGGACAGGAAAGAAGACAAGCCGTGACAGGCGTCGCAGGCCATTACTTTGAAACAAGGTGGCAGAAACATCATTCGAGAAGCAGGCTGGACTAGTGAAGCTAATAGAGCAGACAAACAAGGACATTCAGCAAAGAAAAGAAGGCTGAAGGAAAGGAAAAATAAATGCTGCATGTAACTAGAGGACACGATGGAAAAAAAAAGACAGAATGAATGAATAAAGACAGGAAAACAAAGAGACGCCTTCAGAGAGAGAGAGAGAGAGAGAGAGAGAGAGAGAGAGAGAGAAGAGAAAGAGAGGAGAGAGAGGGGAGAACAGACACAGAGAGAGAGAGAGAGAGAGAGAAGAGAGAAGAGAGAGAGAGAGAGAGACAAAGAGAGGGGAGATTGACAGACAGAGAGAGAGAGAGAGAAGAGAGAGAGAGAGAGAGAGAGAGAGAGAGAGAGAGAGAAAGTAACTAGTGAGACAAATGAACAGGCAAACAAAAAAGCACGTAAAAGGAAAGAGAAAAAGAAATATACACACAAAGGAAGAAGAAAGTGAGAACAAGAAGAGTGACAGAATCCATATATAGGTTAGAGAATAATGCTGATAACTGGGCGGAACGAATCAATGAACTGTAACATGCAGACATACAAAAACGGAATCACTGTTCAGCAGAGAGCATGCTGACACTTATTTTCAAAAGAAATTTGAGTATTTGATAATTGTATGTAATATAAAGAAAATGAGTCAATCTTTTCGATTTGTTTGTGACAATAAAGATTAATTACTTCGTAGAGGAACACGTTTGCATGCATGAATGAATAACTGAACAAAATGGGTGAGTGAATGAGCTGGTAAATAATTCAGTCAACTGAAGGAAAAGAACCAGCTTTACGGAACAACAGTAACCGCTTCTGCCACCATCACCACCACCACTGACAAGACTGCAGTTCTGGGGTGGGTGATGATAATGGGCGCATTTTTGTCACCTGGCAAGAAGACACTGAATTGTTGTTCATGGATTTGTCCAGTTACATACGCGTAATGGTAGAAGTTAGAGGAAGGATGAGGTAAGGAGGCAATAAGAACAAACAAAGATTGTAAGAAAAATGTGAACACTGCGGAAAGCTTTCACGACATGGCAAATTTGTTCAGTTTGTCGAGAATGAGAACTGACGTTGTTTCTTATCCAATTGTTTTCAGGCAAGCTTTTCCCCTTCACAAATGAGAATTCTCCAAACAAAACCGAAGTGAGAAACATGTATGGTAAATAAAAACTCAGAAGCAATACGAACACACACACAACACACAACACACACACACACACACAATACAACACACACACACACACACACCATCACACACCTCTAAGGAACGGTCGACCCCCAACATGTGTTCCGATCCGTCTGATCCACCCGGCCAAATGCAACTTGATATACTGCACCTTGTAGGTATACGACAGGGGCCACCCCCATAAAATGAGGATCAAATTTGGGGTCCACCCGGAAGGTGATGTCATTTCCGGTGTTGATCAGGTGACCGTCTACCGGGCGAGAAGATGGTTAAAAGACTGTCAATAGACTTGGTTAGGTAGCGAAGAAAGATTGTCAACATACTTCTAGTTGAGAATGGGGAAAAAGACTGTCACAACCTGTGGTTGAGAATGAGGGAAAAAGACTGTCACAGACTTGTGGTTGAGAATGGGAAAAAGACTGTCAGCAGACTTGTGATTAGAATGGGAAGCAAGATTGTCAACAAACTTGTGATTTAGAATGGGAAGCAAGATTGTCAACAGACTTGTGATTTAGAGTGGGAAGCAAGATTGTCAACAGACTTGTGATTTAGAATGGGAAGCAAGATTGTCAAAAAGAACTTGTGATTTATAGAATGGGAAGCAAGATTGTCAACAGGCTTGCGACTGAGAATGTGAAGAAAGATTGTCAACAGACTTGTGATTTAGAGTGGGAAGCAAGATTGTCAACAGACTTGTGGTTGGAATGGGAAGAAGATTGTCAGCAGACTTGTGACTGGGAATGGGAGAAAGATTGTCAGCAGACTTGTGATTGGGAATGGGAGAAAGATTGTCAGCAGACTTGTGGTTGGGAATGGGAGAAAGATTGTCAGCAGACTTGTGCTGGGAATGGGAGAAAGATTGTCAGCAGACTTGTGGCTGGGAATGGGAGAAAGATGTCAGCAGACTTGTGGTTGGAATGGGAAGAAAGATTGTCAGCAGACTTGTGCTGGAATGGGAAAAGATTGTCAGCAGACTTGTGATGAGTGAAATGGGAAGGGAAAAGATTGTCAGCAGACTTGTGTTGGAATGGGAAGAAAGATTGTCAGCAGACTTGTGGTTGGAATGGAAGAAAGATTGTCAGCAGACTTGTGGTGAGAATGGGAAAAGAAACTCAATAGACCTGTGGTTAAAACGGGTAGGAAAACTAGCGATATGCTTATGTTAAAATCGGAACACAGACCATCGATAAACCTGTGGTTGAAAATGTGTGCGACCACTGCTAATGCACTTGTGGTTGAAAACGGTTTGGCAAACTGTCGTTTGAACTGCAGTTGAAAATGGGAAGACTGTCAATCGTGCTGTGGATGAAATGGGAAGACTGTCAGTAGGATTGTGGATGAAAATGGAAAGGAAGATTGTCAGTAGAAATATGATTAAAATGGAAAGGAAGACTGTCAGGAGAACTGTGGGTGGAAATGAAAAGGAAGACTGACTAAAGGACTGTGCTGAAAATGGGAAGGAAGAATGTCAGTAGGATTGTGATGAAAATGGGAATGAAGATTGTCAATAGAACTGTGGATGAAAGTGGAAAGGAAGGCCATCAGTGGGACTGTGGATGAAAAATGGAAACAAAAGACTGTCAAAAGGACTGTGATGAAAATGGAAAGGAACACACCCAAAAGGCCTGTGATGAAAATGGGAAGTTAGACTGTCACAAAGTTATGGCCTGAAAGTGGCTAGGAAGACTGTCCACAAAAGTTATGGCGGGAAGTGGTTAGGTAGACGGCACACAAAGATATGCTGAAAGTGGCAAGAAAGACTGTCCACAAAGTTATGGCTACAAATGGTTAGGAAGACTGTCCACAGAAGCTGAGTGTGGTTAGAAAGACTGTCCACAAAGTTACGGCCTGAAAATGGCTAGGAAGACAGTCCACAAAATCATGACCTGAAAGTGGTTAGGAAGACAGTCCACAAAGTTATGGCCTGAAAATGGCTGGGAAGACTGTCCACAAATGGCTAGGAAGACTGTCCACAAAGTTATGGCCTGAAAACGGCTAGGAAGACTGTCCACAAAATTATGGCCTGAAAGTGGTTAGGAAGACAGTCCACAAAATTATGGCCTGAAAGTGGTTAGGAAGACAATCCACAAAGTTATGGCCTGAAAGTGGTTAGGAAAAGTCCACAAAATTATGGCGTGAAAGTGGTTAGGAAGACTGACACAAAATTATGACCTGCAAATGGCTGGAAAGACTGTCCACAAAGTTATGGCCTGAAAGTGGTTAGGAAGACAGTCCACAAAGTTATGGCCTGAAAGTGGTTAGGAAGACAGTCCACAAAGTTATGGCCTGAAAGTGGTTAGGAAGACAGTCCAAAACGTTATGGCCTAAAAGTGGTTAGGAAGACAGTCCACAAAGTTATGGCCTGAAAGTGGTTAGGAAGACAGTCCAAAACGTTATGGACAAAAAGTGGTTAGGAAGACAGTCCACAAAGTTATGGCCTGAAAATAGCTGGGAAGATGGTCCACAAATGGCTAGGAAGACTGTCCACAAAGTTATGGCCTGAAAACGGCTAGGAAGACAGTCCACAAAGTTATGGCCTGAAAGTGGTTAGGAAGACAGTCCACAAAGTTATGGCCTGAAAGTGGTTAGGAAGACAGTCCACAAAGTTAGGGCCTGAAAGTGGTTAGGAAGACAGTCCACAAAGTTAGGGCCTGAAAATGGCTAGGAAGACAGTCCACAAAGTTATGGCCTGAAAATGGCTAGGAAGACAGTCCACAACGTTATGGCCTGAAAGTGGTTAGGAAGACAGTCCACAAAGTTATGGCCTGAAAGTGGTTAGGAAGACTGTCCACAAAGTTATGGCCTGAAAGTGGTTAGGAAGACTGTCCACAAAGTTATGGCCTGAAAGTGGTTAGGAAGACTGTCCACAAAGTTATGGCCTGAAAGTGGTTAGGAAGACTGTCCACAAAGTTATGGCCTTAAAGTCGTTAGGAAGACTACGCAACATTATGGCCTGAAAGTGGCAAGGAAGACTATCCGAAGTAAGGTATTGTCGTTCTCCCGCTCGCTCAATACATAACGTCCTCTGAGGAATCCCTTGATGCATTACATTCTCTACTTCTCCACCCCCTGTAGATTATTCATTCAGTCACTCTTTATTTTAACCATTATCTCATCCCCTCTTCCCCATACTAACACGATGCTGGTCGAAGCGTAGAGGGCGGAGGGTGGGGTCGAAGAGGAGGGTGCGGGGGCTGATGTCCACCGGAGACTGGTAGCGTCCCTTGCTGCATAGACCCCACTCCACGTTCACCAGGCCCCAGTAGTCCGGCCCTGAAAACAACCACATAGCTTAGCATTGTATAGCATGGCACAGTGTGGCAATACTAAGGCGAACATTGTATAGAACGAGGTAATCCAGATGCGAACATGTCCATCAGCCTAGCACTGTGTAACGTGGTATACCACATCGTGAATCAGCATAACAAGTGAGCAGCAATTCGGACCATAAAATGCCTACACAGGAAAGTGCAGTCTAGCGTGATACCGCGTAAGTCTGCTGGTATATAATGCCAGTAATCTGGTACTGAGCTTGCCGATACTGCCTCGCGTAATGTGGTATACCGTACAGTAGTGCGCTATTAGTTTAGACCTAATCAAGCCACATTATATTAGCGCGGAATAGCACAGTACTATACAAAATACCATATCCTGTATTCGGAACCTAAACATACCAGACTGTCTATCAGATGTACAGCATTTGATACCAAAGCATAGCACGCCAGTAATCACCAAATAAGCCTGGCGGGTATACCACGGTATAAATTCCATGGCATTGCACACCGGTAATCCGGACCTATAGGCGCCAGTACAGCCTAACATGGCACACAACGGGATGATGTACACTACCATAGCAAAGCACAAGGGTCAAGAACATACCGGAAGGGCCAACCAAAACACAGCATGGTACAGCATAGCATAGCATAGCATAGCACAGCACGAGAATGATTCGGACCATAAAACTCCGGTAATCAGTAGGATGGCAATAATGACAATGATGATGGTGGTGCCGGTGGTAATTATGATGATGATGGTGGTGGTGGTGGTGGTGGTAATGATGATGGTGTGCCTTTTTTCAACCATCGTTTTGGCTACCTAACCGGGTTCTAGGTAGCCATCTCACAATGACTGGCTGCATACTGTGTGACTGATTACCAGCAAGGTGACCGGCTATGGTACCCTTTTTTGCGAATGTCTACTTTTAATGTGACATGCTACTCGATGTTGACAGTCTACTTAAATGTTCGCCAACACCGCGTCCATTCAACGGCGACATGCTACCCGATGTGGACTAGCCACTTCAGTATCCAGCACCAAGACTACTTAAATCCAGCATCACAACATATTCGTATTGGCAATTTGGCCCAAATTTTGCCCCAATACACCCACCTGCGTCACGCCCTTCATCCGTCCTCTCTGCTCCACTACGCCAAACCACGTCACTCCCTTCATCCACCCCCTCAGCCCCAAAACGCCCTACCATGACACGCCCTTTATCCGCACCCCCTCTGCCTTAATACACCCTACCTCGTCACACCCTTTATCCGTCCTTTCTGCCCCAATACGCCCTACCACGTCACGCCCGTCATTCGCGCCACCTCTGCCCCAATAAGTCCACTCACGTCACACCCTGCATCCATGCCCCCTCTGCCCCTATACGCCCACCCACGTCACGCCTTTCGTCCGTCCCCTCTGTCCCATTTTGGCCGTCCACGTCACACCCTTCTTCCACCCCCTCTGTCCCAATACACCCGTCATGTTATGCCCTTCATCCGCGCCATCACCCCCCCACTCCCCCCCCCCCCCTCATAGTCTCATCCATGTCACGCTCTGAAATTGACGGATACCGCCCCCCCCCCCCCCAACACACACACTTCCCTTTACCCCAACCTACATCATTATCTAAAATCCGCGCCCCTCACCCCCCCCCCCCCCCCACCATGTGAAGCCCCAAAATCTGCATTCCCTGTACTCCCACCAATGTCACACCCAGCACACACGCCCCCTCTACCCCCACCCATTTTACGCCCTGCGTGCACGCCCCCTACACACCCACACACGTTACATTCTGCATCAGCGCCCCAATCCCCAATCAATGTTACGCATTGCAACTGCGACCCAATCCCCTTACCAATGTCATGCCCTGTATTGCACATCTCCTCACACCCCCCCCCCTTACCCATGTCATGCCCTGCATTGCACCTCTCCTCCCTCCCCCCTCACCCACGTCATGCCCTGTATTGTACCTCTCCTCACCCCCCCCCCCCCCCACGTCTCTACACCCCCCCCCCCCCTCACCAGTCATGCCCTGTATTGCACCGCTCCCTTTCCCTTCCCCCCCCCCATCCCTCACCCAGTCATGCCCTGTATTGCACCTCTCCTTCCCCCCCATCCCTCACTCATGTCATGCCCTGTATTGCACCTCTCCTTCCCCCCCATCCCTCACTCATGTCATGCCCTGTATTGCACCTCTCCTCCCCCCCCATCCCTCACTCATTTCATGCCCTGTATTGCACCTCTCCTTCCCCCCCATCCCTCACCCATATCATGCCCTGTATTGCACCTCTCCTCTCCCCCATCCCTCACCATGTCATGCCCTGTATTGCACCTCTCCTCTCCCCCCATCCCTCACTCATGTCATGCCCTGTATTGCACCATCTCCTCTCCCCCCATCCCTCACTCATGTCATGCCCTGTGTTTGCACCTCTCCTCTCCCCCCATCCCTCACTCATGTCATGCCCTGTATTGCACCTCTCCTCTCCCCCCATCCCTCACCTCATGTCATGCCCTGTATTTGCACCTCCTCCTCCCCCCCATCCCCTCACCCATGTCATGCCCTGTATTGCACCTCTCCTCTCCCCCCATCCCTCACCCATGTCATGCCCTGTATTGCACCTCTCCTCTCCCCCCATCCCTCACCCATGTCATGCCCTGTATTGCACCTCTCCTCTCCCCCCATCCCTCACCCATGTCATGCCCTGTATTGCACCTCTCCTCTCCCCCCATCCCTCACCCATGTCATGCCCTGTATTGCACCTCTCCTCTCCCCCCATCCCTCACCCATGTCATGCCCTGTATTGCACCTCTCCTCTCCCCCCATCCCTCACCCATGTCATGCCCTGTATTGCACCTCTCCTCTCCCCCCCCATCCCTCACTCATGTCATGCCCTGTATTGCACCTCTCCTCTCCCCCCCATCCCTCACCCATGTCATGCCCTGTATTGCACCTCTCCTCTCCCCCCATCCCTCACCCATGTCATGCCCTGTATTGCACACCTCTCCTCCCCCCATCCCTCACCCATGTCATGCCCTGTATTGCACCTCTCCTCTCCCCCATCCCTCACCCATGTCATGCCCTGAATTGCACCTCTCCTCTCCCCCATCCCTCACCCATGTCATGCCCTGTATTGCACCTCTCCTCTCCCCCATCCCTCACCAATTCTTTGTCATTGCCCCGTCTGAATTGCACCTCTCCTCTCCCCCATCCCTCACCCAAGTCATGCCCTGTATTGCACCTCTCCTCCCCCCATCCCCTCCATGTCATGCCCTGTATTGCACCTCCCTCCCCCCATCCCCACCTTGTCATGCCTGTATTGCACCTCTCCCCCCCCACCCCCTCACCCTGTCATGCCCTGCATTGCACCTCTCCTCTCCCCCCATCCCTACACTAATGTCATGCCCTGTATTGCACCTCTCCTCTCCCCCATCCCTCACTCATGTCATGCCCTGTTATTGCACCTCTCCTCTCCCCCCATCCCTCACCCATGTCATGCCCTGTATTGCACCTCTCCTCTCCCCCAATCCCTCACCCATGTCATGCCCTGTATTGCACCTCTCCTCTCCCCCCATCCCTCACCCATGTCAGCCCTGTATTGCACCTCTCCTCTCCCCCCATCCCCTCACCTTGTCACGCCCTGTATTGCACCCTCTCCTCTCCCCCCATCCCTCACCCATGTCATGCCCTGTATTGCACCTCTCCTCTCCCCCCATCCCTCACCCATGTCATGCCCTGTATTGCACCTCTCCTCTCCCCCCATCCCTCACCCATGTCATGCCCTGTATTACACCTCTCCTCTCCCCCCATCCCTCACCCATGTCATGCCCTGTATTGCACCTCTCCTCCCCCCCCATCCCTCACCCATGTCATGCCCTGTATTGCACCTCTCCTCCCCCCCCATCCCTCACCCATGTCATGCCCTGTATTGCACCTCTCCTCTCCCCCCATCCCTACCCATGTCATGCCCTGTATTGCACCTCTCCTCCCCCCCATCCCTCACCCATGTCATGCCCTGTATTGCACCTCTCCTCTCCCACCATCCCAACCCATGTCATGCCCTGTATTGCACCTCTCCTCCCCCCATCCCTCACCCATGTCATGCCCTGTATTTGTACCTTTCCTACCCGTCCCCCACCCTGTCATGGCCGGTATTGCACCTCTCCTCCCCCCATCCCTCACCCCTGTCACGCCCTGTATTCACCTCTCCCCCCATCTCTCACCCATGTCATGCCCTGTATTGCACCTCTCCTCTCCCCCATCCCTCACCAATGTCATGCCCTGTGTTGCACCTCTCCTCTCCCCCCATCCCTCACCCATGTCATGCCCAGTATTGCACCTCTCCTCTCCCCGCATCCCCCCCTGTCATGCCTGTATTGCACCTCTCCTCCCCCCCCCAATCCTACCATGTCATGCCTGTATTGCAGCTCTCCTCTCCCCCCATCCCTCACTAATGTCATGCCCTGTATTGCACCTCTCCTCTCCCCGCATCCCTCACCCATGTCATGCCCTGTATTGCACCTCTCCTCTCCCCCAATCCCTCACCCATGTCATGCCCTGTATGCACCTCTCCTCTCCCCCCATCCCTCACAATGTCATGCCCTGTATTGCACCTCTCCTCTCCCCCATCCCTCTCCAATTCATGCCCTGTATTGCACCTCTCCTCTCCCCCAATCCCTCACCCATGTCATGCCCTGTATTGCACCTCTCCTCCCCCCATTTCTCACCAATGTTATGCCCTGTATTGCACCTCTCCTCTCCCCCCATCCCTCACCCACGTCATGCCCTGTATTGCACCTCTCCTCTCCCCCCATCCCTCACCCATATCATGCCCTGTATTGCACCTCTCCCCCCATCCCTCACCCATGTCATGCCCTGTATTGCACCTCTCCTCTCCCCCCATCCCCTCACCCTTGTCATGCCCTGTATTTGCACCTCTCCTCCCCCCCCCATCCCCCCACCCTTGTCATGTCCTGTATTTGCACCTCCCCTCGCACCCCCCCCGCCCCCCCCTCCCCCCCCCCCCCCCCCCCCCCACTCGTGCCACACCCTGCATTGGCGATCGCCGTATCATCACTAAAGTCAGAGGCTGTATCCGCGTCTTCCATACGTGCCACCATGTTATACATTGCATCTGCAAACCCCTTACCCCCATTCAAGTCGCATCCTGCATTCACGATGCCATACCCATGGTATAACCTGCCTCTATGTCCCCCATACTCCCACACGACCTACCCTGCATTTGCTCGCTCCCTCACTCCCCCCCCCCCCCCCCCCCCTTTACTCTCTGTGCCCATCCATGTCCCATCATGCATCCGTGCTCCCTGCGCCACCCCCCCCCCCCCCCCCTCAGCTCCCATACACCGACCCATGTTACGCCCTACGTAAATGCTCCCTCCAACCCATTATGTCCACCCATTTGCATCCATGTTTTCCTTCCCCACCCCCTTCCCACGCCCATCCATTTCACAGAATGCGTCCATTCCCCCGTCCGTCCCTCCAGTACGGTCCGCCATGTCATGCCCTGCATCTGCACCCACCCTCTTGTCCCATCCATGTCACACCTTGCATGTGCGCCCCCTCTGCCCCATAACGCCCACCCATGGCACGCCTTGTAGCTGCCACAATACATCCACCATGTCAAGCCCCTCATCTGAGCCCTCTCAGCCCAAATAAGACACTCAAATTACCTTGCGCCCCCTCTGCACCAATACGCCCCCATGTCCTGCCCTTCACCCACCCCCTAGGCCCGAATAAGACACCCATGTCACCCTTCATCTGCACCCCCTTCGCCCCAATATGCCCACTGCGTCACGCCCTTCAACCACACCCCTTCTGCACAAATATGCTAACCCATGTCACCCCCTTCATCCACACCCCCTCTGCCCTAACACATCCAGCATGTGACGCCCTTCATCTGCGCCCTCGCTGCTCCAATAAGCCCACCCACGTCACGACCTTCATCTGTGCCTCCTCTGCCCGAATACGTCCACCGTATTACGCTCTTCGTCCACGACCCCTCTGCCCAGATACACCCGCCCATGTTATGCACACCCTGCGTCCATGTCCCCTCTGCCCTAATACGCCCACCCACCTCGCGCTCTTCATTGGTGACCCAGTACCCGCAGCGTACCCTGCATCTACGTCTCCCATACCCCACGCGTCATACCTATTATTTGTGCCTCCCCACCTCCTCCCACGTATCCCCGATCATGTCACGCCCTGCTTACGCGCTCCCTCCTCCCCATCACTTCCATTTGTTATGCCCCACCCCTCCCCTGCCCGTCTATTTCCAGTGCTGCATCTGTTCCATCCCACCCGGTTCATTTCGCTCATCGATGTCAATCCCTTCGTCTGCGTCCCATATGCCCCAATGCATCCACCATGTCACGCCCTTCATCTGCCTCCTCTGCCTCTTCCCCTCTGCCCAATATGCCCGCCGTCACGCCTATCATCTACGCCCCCTTTGTCCCCAAAACTCCCATCCGTGTCACACACGCCCCTGCATCCATACCTCCTCTGCCCAAACACGCCCACTCACATCCGCGTTCACACTGCCCTAATACGCCCACCCATGTTACGCCCTTCAGTCGCTCCATCGGCACCAGTACGCCCACGATGTGATCTCCATCTGCGCCCCCTGTACGCCCACACCAACTGTTCCTTCACTCGTGTTCCATGTCATCACCCCATGTCACGCATTGAAATCTGTGCATCCTGCCCTTGTCATGTCCTGCATCCTCCCCCATCAATGTCGTGCTGTAAAATCCGCCCCTTCCTACCCATGTCACACCTTGAAATCAGCCTACCCCTCCCCTTGGCTACCCCACCCATGTAAAGCGCTGAACGCCCCCCACCCCCCCTCCCCGAAGTCCCACCCATGTCAAGCCCTGTGATCAATTCCCCCCCCCCCCCCCCCCCCGCCACACACACGCGTCCTCGTACACCAACCTATATCCCGATCTGACCACACTTTCCTACTCCTCTCTCCCCGCCTGCCTTACGCCCATCCATTTCACGCTTGGTGTCCATTTCCCCACCTACCCCCTCTACCTATCCAGTTCGCAAAGCCATGTCACGCCTATCTATGTCACGTACTTCATCCTCCATATCCTACCCCATCTATGTCATGC
>CM065728.1:35652654-35662654 GCA_033310375.1 Conus canariensis
TATAATGTCTAACTCTCTGGGGAGGGGAGGGGAGACAGCGTGTGTCTAGCTCTTTTCAGATACTCGTTGCCAGAGTCTAAGCATACTTACTTTGTTTCTGAATTCAAGACAAAAAGACTTCGAATAAAAACAATTGGTTTTTACAACTTAAGTTATTCTGAAAGAGACAGTAAGCCAGTTTCATGGTACACATTCTATATATTTGTATCACCGCATTGCCAAGAGCTCCAATTCAATAGCTCTACTGTCTGTAATTTTTTTCCAAGCTACACATGGTAGATAAATGCAATTCTTATTCATAAATCGGTTTTGATCAGAAAAGACTGCTGACTGTGGTAACGGAGGTTTATTGTTGTTGGTCCCAATTTTAAGCACCAATTGCTGTCAAAGTTTTGACCTTTTCCTTGCAGTCACTATCACATCATCAGTATGAAACTGCCAGTGTAATATCTAGTCGAGTGAGTGTCCAAAACCTTCGTCTTGTGTTTTGTCATCTAATACCTTATGTTGTGGCAATGATGTCGGATTCTCCCAATTAAAATTCGTTGTGTTTTCTCTCCCGAATATGCAGGCCCATTTCATTTCATATATACACTTAATGTGTCTATCTCTGTTTTCTCTCCCGAATATGCAGGCCCATTTCATTTCATATATACACTTAATGTGTCTATCTCCAATTGAATTTTTTTTTTTTTGCGGGATTCATTACCCTTATCTTCTTAGAATGTCATTTGTCTTGTGGAAATCTCCTCTGCATATCATGTCTCTGCGTGTCTTTTGATGGTACCTTAGATAGGTTATACGTAGGAGTAGCACACACAACAGAAATAATGACACGTTGAAGAGTACAGATATTCAGAAAACATGACAAGACTTAGCCAACTCTTACACATTCAGATTCTCCAGATTAAAAGCATTGAAATGCTGATATAAAATTTCGCTTATTCCCCAATTTTTAGACTTTTAGAGCAGTTTTGCAAGCTATGTGTTATTGTAAGCTTTTAATGATAAATATGAAAATGTGTTTTTACAACTCACAGAAAAGAGTAAATACCATGAAAAATTAAAGCAGCCATGAACAAAGAATAGGGTATAAATTGAGAGAGAGAGAGAGAGAGAGAGAGAGAGAGAGAGAGAGAGAGAGAGAGAGAGAGAGAGAGAACACGTCGACTAATACCAAGTTAAGCCGTATTCCCAGCATCGAGCAAAAAACTACAAGGGAAAAAATGCGGTTAGCCATGAACCGTAAAGTCATCGAAAACAGTACAATTCGTCAAAACAACAGAAACAGATTTCATTTGAAAAGCACATACTCATACTCTCCCCGCCCCCTTCCTCGACACCCCCATCCCTTATTTCCCTGTCCTGTCGTACCTCTACAAACGCATCAATTTACATGGTTCCGCAACAATGCTGACTCTGCGCCCCCCTCAGCCAACACCACACACACACACACACACACACACACACACACACAACCACGAGCGCGCGCGCGCGCACACACACACACAAGCCAGGAAAAAAGAAAGCGCTCGCTCACGCGCACGCACACACACACACACACACACACACACACATACTCTCCCCGCCCCCTTCTTCGACACCCCCATCCCTTACTTCCCTGTCCTGTCGTACCTCCACAAACGCATCAGTTTACATGGTTCCGCGACAATGCTGACTCATGCGCCCCCCTAAGCCAACACACACACACACACACACACACACACACACACACACACACACACAACCACGAGCGCGCGCGCACACACACACACATACAAGCCAGCAAAAAAGAAAGCGCTCGCCCACGCACGCACGCACGCGCGCGCACACACACACACACACACACACACACACACACACATCACCACACAACACTCGTGGACACAAACACACACACACGCACGCGTGCGCACACCCATACACACGGGCGCAAGCGCACGCTCGCGCGTGCAAACGCACGCACACAAAACTATGCACATATACTAAGATACGCATGTTCAACCACGCGCCTGCACGCAACACACACACACACAGATACACACACACACACACACACACACACACACACACACACACACACACACACATGATTTTGAAGTGATTGGACTTCATGAAGTAAAAACAATATTCCTAGCCTTACTTTTTCTTCGAGCTTATTATCTTATGTGCATCAACCTTTCTTTTTAACCCGCCTGATGTACTAGGACTATATTTTTTCCTGAGGCTTTTTGAAACTACCTTCTCGTATTTTTTTTAGCAACAAATTAAATATGAACAGTACTTCTACGCAAAAGAAAGACGTCAAATATTCTTTACATTCCTTATATGTAATAGAAGGATTTGCTCTTTGATGAACAGATATGGTATCACCTTTTTGTCTTCAACTTTTGATATCAGAAATGAAGCTCGACAATAAACTGTTCTCCGAGAATGCATTACAAATGCCTGTGCTTTGTCAAAAGATCTCACGACAGCAATTCTTCCAAATTTAATAGGATACAATGGGAGCTTGTGATCGGGTTTTTTTTCCCAAACAATGTGCACAGTTTTGGATTCAGATATTTCAGAATGACGAAAAACAGAAAATAATACAATTTCAGTTTCAGCAACCACTCTGTTGCCAAGATTTAACGAAAATATAATGAATGACAAAAGGAAGAAGAACGTAAAAATGATGAATAAACTGACGGGAGATGAGCGTGAATGTGAAGAATGATTCATCATAGAAGAACGTGAAAATGATGAATGACTGGCGGGAGAAAAATGAGGAAACGAGGACTGACTGACTGGAGAAGAACCTGAAAAAGGTTAAACGTATGACTGGAGAAAACGTGTGAAAATGATAACCAACTGGAGAAGAACATGAAAATGATGAATGACCGACTGCAGAAGAACCTGAAAACAACGAAGAACTGACTGAGAATTTGAACACGATGAATGACCGACTAGATAAAAATGTGAAAGCTATGAATGACCAATGTCAGAGGAACGTGAAAATAATGACTGACTGACTGGAGGAGAACTTGAACACAATGAACGACTGACAGGACTAGAATGTGAGAGTGATGAAAAACAGTTCGGACACGATAATTAGAACGTAAGGAGAACGCACAACGGGTGGGATAAAAAGGAACGTAAGAAGAGTGAAGGGCGTATGAAAGGAGAACACGTGAATGATGAATAACAGACCATCATAATTGAGGGGTGGGTTGAAATGACATAATATCCATGAAGGAGAGGCGGAGAGAATGTGAAAATGATGTATGGTGTACAGGACGGTAACATGAGGTTGACAGAAGAAGGGTTCAGGTGAACGGAAAGGCGAGAGCAACATGAGAATGACAGATTATATAAAAACAGAACAGCGTGAGAACGATCCAGTGATGGACGAACTGGGAATAAAATGAAACGAAAGAACAGTACATTTTCACGGGTTGAAAAGAAGAAAAGGTGAACATGATGAACTGGGGAGGGGACGAGAAAAGGACAGAGACAAGAGCGTCAGGACCATTGACTACATAACAGTACGAAACTGTCAGAATAATTCAATAAAGGAAGAAACAGATGACGAGAATGACGAATGATAGACGCAATGAGAAGAGACAAACGAAACGTGAAGAGGACGAGATGAATAGAGAGGAACGTGAGCATAATGAATGATAGACGGGGGAAGAACGCAAGGAATTTCAATAATGGATGGGACTGGAAGTAATATGAATACGACACAATGAGAACAAGGAACTGTGAAAGTTAGGACTGACTGAGAAGAACGAGAATTTGGTGAATGATCAACGGGACTAGAACATGGTAAGTATGAACGGATGTAGTTGCAAACCGAGGCGACTGCAGGCCGAAATCTAAACAAATTCTGAAAATTATAAGGCTCCATAGAAAAACGTAGACAAACGAATCACAATACAAAGCACGACGCGTTTCGACCTCTTAGGTCTTCAGACCAGATACATACACTCAGGACAAGGAAAATGGACGAGCAATCACTTATATCATCCAATTCGGCGCAAGATGGGCGTTGAAGGAATGGGCGTCAGAATGAATAATGCTGGACTGAGGGAACACGTAAAATTGATGAACACTGGACTGCAAGACAAGGTGAGAAGGATGAATGATAGAGTAGGGTTAAACATGCGAATGGTGATTGTTGGACGGGAGATTGTGTGTGCGCGCGTGTGTGTGTGTGTGTGTGTGTGTGTGTGTGTGTGTGTGTGTGTGTGTGTGGAGGAGGTGGGACTCATGAAAATCATGAATACTGAAATATGGGTGGGAGGAGAAGGGGGGGGGGGGAGGCAGACGTGAGGATGAACAATGTTGGACCGTGGGAAAGGATGAGAACAATACATGATGAACTGGGAAGGAGGCGAGGGAGGCGGCGTGAAAATGAGGATGCTGGACTGGGGAAAAAGGCGAGAATGATGCTGGACTGGCGACCTGGATGTGGAGAAGGGGGGGGGGGAGGTGTGAGAATGATGAATGCTGGACTGGCGGGGAAGAGAACACAGGAAAGATGAATAATAGATGGAAGGGTTGATGAACGAAAGATGGACGAAGAGAGCGAAGGAAAGAGAAGAGCGTGAGAATGATGGCCTTGATCTAAACAGGATAGCCACAGAGTAGTAGTGGGCGCAATCAGCACAGAATGAGACAAAATGCGAGGACGGGATCTCGTTAATCATGGATGGTTGACACGACGAGACGAAGAGAACATAAAAACGCAGAGTGTAGGACGGGGGTAAAACTTGACAATAATAAATGAAGAACACTATGAAAAGAAGAGAACATGAGAATGATAGCCAAGAGACGGAACTGGAAGCGGGGACGTAAGAAGGAAGAATGATGAACGGGTGAACAGTAGAGCAAAGATCAGTGGATGTGAGAAGACGACGTGAAACTGATGAACGATGTTCTGAAGGAGAAAAGGAGTTTTAGAGCATGAATGACGGTTAGGAGAACATATAAGAATAATAAATGACGGGCGGGAGGGAAGGGGAGAACTGGATGGAGCTGAACATGGTACGTCCACCCTACTGTTCAATACCGACGAAAGAAAAGTGAAGAGATAACAATAGAAATGACTGTATCGTAAGTTCGTAGCGATGCAGAATAGGTCAGCAGTGAATAAAAAACTGTTTGTGGCAGAGAATGAAAGGGGGAGGGCAGGTTGGGGGGGGGGAGAGAGGGAGAGAGAGAGAGAGAGAGAGAGAGAGAGAGAGAGAGAGAGAGAGAGAGAGAGACAGCAGGACTTCAATGGTTGGAGGTGCAGCGGAAAAAGACCAAATATGACATATGAAAATGGGGAATGTGGAAACATGAACAATGTATAACAGGGGTATGGAAGGTAACATGAACAATGTATAACAGGGGTATGGAAGGTAACATGAACAATGTATAACAGGGGTATGGAAGGTAACATGAACAATGTATAACAGGGGTATGGAAGGTAACATGAACAATGTATAACAGGGGTATGGAAGGTAACATGAACAATGTATAACAGGGGTATGGAAGGTAACGAAAGGGCTATAGAATGAAAGGAGGCGGAGAAACTAAAGGGCCTCAGGTTCAAATCATGAAACATTTAAAGAAGCAATTGAGCAAATGCCACTGGACGGAGATGGAAACCTGTGGTAGTGTGTACAGTCCTTTCAGCATGTGCACATGTTTATACGAGAAAATGAAGGATCTCTGGAGATCATCAACGAGTGAACTTGAAAAGTAGGGAGTGGGGAGAAAACTGGACTGAACAGTACAACACCCTGGTATGAACGAATGCAAGTGAGAAGCAATGAAAGTAAGAAAAAATGTGTTGCCATTTGCATCAGAAACTCCTACGTGAGTGGCATCAGTGGCAAAAGCGGGATATTTATAAAGAGTTATAAATGGTATCTATCCAAATCGATATATTTTGAGTGGATTAGACGAAAACCATATCAGGGCCGTCAGCACTTATTTAAAAACAATGCCACTTAATATCGAGACTGAGATTCGAAACTCGCATGGATCAAAAATTGATAAAAAAAAGGCCAAGATTTCATTAAACAAGGTGATTCACCATAGATGCTTCAGGAACCCCATCCGCACCTTTTCCCATCAATACCTATACCCAACCTATTAACTAGTTAAGGTAAAGCATCTAGGCCGTTGGAAGACGAGTTCACATACGCCTGGGGCTTCAGATGTTGATGTTCCGACGGTATGGTGTAATGTCGCATAAACCCTCTACCATCACTCTCTTTGTTCCATTTTCCCACCCCTGCGACCGGCCTTCCTACTGCGGTTATCATTCTGCCCTATCACCTTGGTGATGCGACCGGCCTTCCTACTGCGGTTATCATTCTGCCCTATCACCTTGGTGATGCGACCGGCCTTCCTATTGCGGTTATCATTCTGCCCTATCACCTTGGTGATGCGACCGGCCTTCCTATTGCGGTTATCATTCTGCCCTATCACCTTGGTGATGCGACCGGCCTTCCTACTGCGGTTATCATTCTGCCCTATCACCTTGGTGATGCGACCGGCCTTCCTATTGCGGTTATCATTCTGCCCTATCACCTTGGTGATGCGACCGGCCTTCCTACTGCTGTTATCATTCTGCCCTATCACCTTGGTGATGCGACCGGCCTTCCTATTGCGGTTATCATTCTGCCCTATCACCTTGGTGATGCGACCGGCCTTCCTATTGCGGTTATCATTCTGCCCTATCACCTTGGTGATGCGACCGGCCTTCCTACTGCGGTTATCATTCTGCCCTATCACCTTGGTGATGCGACCGGCCTTCCTACTGCGGTTATCATTCTGCCCTATCACCTTGGTGATGCGACCGGCCTTCCTATTGCGGTTATCATTCTGCCCTATCACCTTGGTGATGCGACCGGCCTTCCTACTGCGGTTATCATTCTGCCCTATCACCTTGGTGATGCGACCGGCCTTCCTATTGCGGTTATCATTCTGCCCTATCACCTTGGTGATGCGACCGGCCTTCCTACTGCGGTTATCATTCTGCCCTATCACCTTGGTGATGCGACCGGCCTTCCTATTGCGGTTATCATTCTGCCCTATCACCTTGGTGATGCGACCGGCCTTCCTATTGCGGTTATCATTCTGCCCTATCACCTTGGTGATGCGACCGGCCTTCCTACTGCGGTTATCATTCTGCCCTATCACCTTGGTGATGCGACCGGCCTTCCTATTGCGGTTATCATTCTGCCCTATCACCTTGGTGATGCGACCGGCCTTCCTACTGCGGTTATCATTCTGCCCTATCACCTTGGTGATGCGACCGGCCTTCCTACTGCGGTTATCATTCTGCCCTATCACCTTGGTGATGCGACCGGCCTTCCTACTGCGGTTATCATTCTGCCCTATCACCTTGGTGATGCGACCGGCCTTCCTATTGCGGTTATCATTCTGCCCTATCACCTTGGTGATGCGACCGGCCTTCCTATTGCGGTTATCATTCTGCCCTATCACCTTGGTGATGCGACCGGCCTTCCTATTGCGGTTATCATTCTGCCCTATCACCTTGGTGATGCGACCGGCCTTCCTATTGCGGTTATCATTCTGCCCTATCACCTTGGTGATACGACCGGCCTTCCTATTGTGGTTATCATGTCTGCCCTATCACCTTGGTGATGCGACCGGCCTTCCTACTGCGGTTATCATTCTGCCCTATCACCTTGGTGATGCGACCGGCCTTCCGATTGTGGCTATCATTCTGCCCTATCACCTTGGTGAGTGTCGACGCTCAACCTGAATGTGACCTCACATCGAACCGGGACCGGGTGTCACTTCTCTGCACATGGTCTACACTAAATCAGCTTTTAATACTAGTTCGACGGACGTGCAAGAAATCTCAGCAACAAAATATTGTTTGAATACTACCGGCGGTATCACAAAAAGAAATTGCAGCAATGAAAAAAAACTGTTGACTAAGAGCAGTATCACAAGCAAAGTGTCCACGTAACGGCAATGAAATGACATTGAGCTGCACCTTGGTTCCACTCGGAAAGAGTGAACACCACAACGCCTGGAGAACTTAGAAGCAAGCGCTAACTCAACCAGGTGCAGAAACTTGGTCACTGAAGAAAAAAGGAAAACGTACAGTGTTGACCACCTCCAGAAATGAAACGGTGAATCAGGGGGCACTTATATGACAGCCTGTCAGCTGACTTATGGTACAAGGAGCTGAACGAAGTTAACCCTTAAGTGAAAATGGCACTCAAGAATTGAACATAGCACGTGAAACGTAGAACGGAGAAAACTGTCAGGACACTGTGTGCGTGCGTGCGTGCGTGCGTGGGTGCGCGCGTGCGTGTGTGTGTGTGCGCGCGCGTGTATGTGTGTGTGTATGTGTGTGCATGCGTTGGCACGTGCGCACCCGGGTTTCATAATTTCAGTTTAAGAGGAAAACGTCTTTTACAAACGTTATGAACAACAGCTCCAGACATCATCGGACTTTGGATGGTCAGATACAAACTAATGAAGTCTTGTCAGACCGTGCTCTCCGGATATGTTGCGAAAAAGAACAAAGACTTGGCATACTGGCTCCACAAATCACCAAGCGAAGATTGTTAGTGCTTTGAGTAGAATAAGTTTCTCAAAGCTGAAAGCATCATCAGAAACAAAACTAAAATGGCAGTATCGGAGATTGGCACAGACAATGTCTGTTACAGTACAGCCCGCGCAGACCATAGAAAGCATTTTGAGGGTTGTAAACACATACGACGACAAAAATAAAACGCAAGCAAACAAAAAAGCAAAACCCAAACAAATAACAAAGCCAAGAAGTCACTCCCGTCCATGGAAAACTCTGATTTACATATGGTTTACAGGTACGCTTATTCAAAATATCAATGCCCATATAGCATGCTGCCGTCCTTCACTCGGATAAAACAAAGCCATATTGACTGTACAAACCACTTTGATCATTTCTCTCATGTTTTTCTTTTTAAAAAAAGTATTTTTAATCATTTAGAAAAATTTCCAATGCAACAAAGACACATGAAAATGCCTAATTAGTGAACAGCACCGCAGAATGAACGGCAAGTACCTGCTCCAGTGGTTAAACTTTCAGATTGCCAGACAGAACTTGCATCTTACAAAGTTTATGAAGAAAAAAAATGCTTTTCAGACCACAGGACGATAAACAGAAAGCGATTGGCAACAGTCCGGAGAAAAAACGTCATACCTAAATGTTAAGAGAAAGCAAAGTCAAAGAGTGTGACCCAAAGAAGAAATTTCAAGCACCGGGTTTCTTGAAGACTGGGGTACAGTTTACACTGAAAGATCCTCACCCTTCCCCCCTCTCTCCCTCGCATTGTTATGGGGCGAATTAAAAAGTATGCGGAGTAATTAAAACAACTTCAAGACTGGACCACTGAAGCAGAAAAAAAACATAAAGAAACGGAGAAAAAAAGTAAAAAAGCGACAGAAAAAGGAAACTAGGAACACAGCATCGCAAGAAGACTGGAACACAGTTTATACTAAAAGAACCCTACCCCACCTCTTCTTTTGGCATGGGGTTTCCACTCTCGACAAGGTGAGAAATAAATAAGAGTTGTGTTGCAGGTATGCTCTCGGGATGACCAATATGACCGTGGTTAAAAAGAAAAACACACACAATAACAGGATAGTCAAGTTGGTTTAGAAAAGTATCACACAGAAAATCCTACAGAAGAAATGCGTTCACATGCTGGCAACATTGGAAAGCTGTTTCAGGATACTCAGGGAATGTAAGCCAGTGCAGGAATGAGTTTCGGGGACCTCAAACGTCCTTTCCCCTAGGATGTTGTTAACTTCCCTTTCACTCACAGAAAGAGGAATTGTAGGTGCATCAGTGAACTAGGAACCATGAAGGTACTGAGGAGAAGGGTTGGGGGGGGGGGGGGGAACAGACGTTCGGAAGGGATTAAGTGGGCTCTTGGATACTGGGATATAAACGGTTACGACAACAGTTGAGGTAAGACGAAGATGAAAGACGTTC
>CM065728.1:35667654-35675154 GCA_033310375.1 Conus canariensis
TCACGTATGGTGTGCTAGCTGAATACTATCGGAAGCGGCACTGGGATGGTGTTCTGTGCCTTTTTTAATACTGCGGAAAATGTCACACTGCTTGGTCGTTTGTTGCTAATCTTCCGACCTCTTTTTTGAGTTTATTCTTCACTGACTACACTAAAACTCAGCAATTCTCCTAAGCTGAATTTCATATTATAGCTAAGCATGATGACTGATGTCAGAATTCTCAATGTCAGAACGTGGTCACTATTCAATTCCCCTCAACTCATTCAAAATTTCTTTTAACGTGAATCACGTTGAAGCTTGTACGAATATTGGCCCCCCACCCCCAACCCGCCCCCTCACCTCGTTTTAGATTTAATTTCACATTGATTAAAAGGAAACATGTCAATCATGTAGTCACTATTTGATACTCTAGACCTCATTTGAAATGACCTTTTCGATCAACAGTTCTGAAACTTTCAAGGCTGTGACAATAAAGAAAACATTGCCCTAGGACCACACGGAACCACCAGTGAAAAGGCAGTATATAGCTGTCAAAATGTAGTCGGGTCTTATTTTACTGACCTCCCTTCAAACCTCACTTCATCTAAACCATATTAAACCTTGCCTGAATCGAATTTTAAGCTCTTCAAACGAACGGAAATGGTTCGAATTAATTGTGTAATCGACCTTAATACTTTGTTGTATGCAAAGCGTTTACATGTGCTTGTTTACACTGCTGAATAGCTCATTCCTACCCCATACCTGCTCTGCATTTTGTGAAACACGAACAGAAAAAAGCAGACTAAACATGTTTCCTAAACGTTCCTTTTCTTTCGCTGGCCCTACTGTTTATGATTCTGTACCTCTTTCACCTCGCATCGCACAATCTCTGAACACTTTAAACTTAGGCTTGAAGACCCCTTATTCCTGCCTATCTTAACGATGATTAATTTGATGCACAGCACTGTTAACCTGCTGTTATGTCTTATCTTGAATAATGTTGTGTGTGTGTGTGTGTGTGTGTGTGTGTGTGTGTGTGTGTGTGTGTGTGTGTGCGTTGGTGTGTCTTGGGTGTTTCTGTGTGCTGGAGAGAAGGGGGAGAGTGAAGGGGGAGACAACGTAGGGAAAGAGTGTAGGGGATGGTTACGTTTATCTGCATGTATAATTCTATGTTTTTAAATGTATGTTGGTCTTATGATATTATAGTTTATATGCCTTAACCTTATGTGCTTCCTTTCTTCTCTTCATTCTCAAACATTCGGCTTTTATATTGTAATGGCGCCTGGAGCCTCACGAGGGACAGGCGTCACGTTTTCGTAAATGAATTAAATCATTATTATTATCATCATTATTATTATCATCATCATCATTATTATCAATTAGTGCGGTTTTATCAAAAAGGAGGAACTGAGCAGAAAGGAAGAGCGATAGAATGGGGGAGGGGGGGGGGGACAGGAAGAGGATCAGTTAAAAAAAAAACGGGTTTCACCGTGAGTCACTGCAGTGAGTGACAAGAAAAAAAAACATTACAACGGTAGCAATAATTACTAGCAAAATTGTACTTATTGCAATTATCTGTATTGTGTTTCGCTCACAACGAGTACTGCTATCTTTGGTACTGCTATTGCAGGCGGAGCTTCGTCACGACTCTTACGACTACTACTACTACTATTACTACTACCACTGCTACTACTACTACTGCTGCTGCTGCTGCTGCTTCCGCTGCCACTATATGCCCAGTGCATGACAACACGATCTATCAATGGTGCTGACCACGTACATTTTAAATGCACCACACACACACGCGCGCGCGCGCGCACACACACACAACACACACACACACACACACACACACACACACACACACACACACACACACAACACACCATGCCCAACAGCCAGAGAAGACGTAAACTAAATAAAGGACGATGGGTAAGGGTCATAACGCTTCTTGGAAGATACAATTTTCGGAAAGCTGTAAATCTTGTGGTCAGGTCTGCTTGGCGAACAGAGAAAGCGAGCTGGCTACAGAGGGAGGGACCCCAGTATGAAAGGAAATCGTTGGCCGTAGGATTTGGCCTGAAACGAAGAAGTCTGTACATGTGAGTGTCAGAAAGAAGAACGATGGCCGAAGGGTTTTGGCCTAAAAGAAGGAAGTCTGTAGATACGGATGTCTGCAGCGGAACGAAGATGAAAAGCTATGGACGGACTGAGGGATTCGGAGTGACACGCTGGAGCCTGGTCCTCAAGCGACTTAATCGACAGAAGAGAGAGACTGGAAATATATCTTTTGTTGAACGTGCGACCAGCGAATGGAGAACCAGAGGCAGGTGCAACACAAGCATGGTAAGAGGATCTGAAAACACGTCGTGCAGCACTGTTGTGGATTCCAGTGATGTTCAATCCTCAGGACTAGAACAGGTTTTCCATTATCTAGTTTACATTGGACAAAGGAGTAGATAAAAGTAGGGACAGCATCTTCATTAAGACTGGAACGGAAGGAACCGATTCTTCTGCGCTCGACGTAGAAGGTGCGATTGATACAAGGGCAGAGAGCTGTTGAAATGACTGAGGCAATTATTACTTTTGTCTTGTCTTGTTTACATGCCAAAAAAGAAACAGATCTAAAAAAGAAAGAAAAAAAAAATTGACAGAAAGAAACAAAGGGGAAAGGAGGGGGGGGCAACAGTTCTAAAGCCGACGCTGGAGGCAGGAAGAAAAAGGACATGGCCGTCAGAAGGCGTTCTATGTAATGGAACAAGGAGCTACAAAAGGCGTTCTATGTAATGGAACATGGAGCTACAGAAGGCGTTCTATGTAATGGAACATGGAGCTACAGAAGGCGTTCTATGTAATGGAACATGGAGCTACAGAAGGCGTTCTATGTAATGGAACAAGGAGCTACAGAAGGTGTTCTATGTAATGGAACACGGAGCTACAGAAGGCGTTCTATGTAATGGAACATGGAGCTACAGAAGCGTTCTATGTAATGGAACATGGAGCTACAGAAGGCGTTCTATGTAATGGAACATGGAGCTACAGAAGGCGTTCTATGTAATGGAACAAGGAGCTACAGAAGGTGTTCTATGTAATGGAACACGGAGCTACAGAAGGCGTTCTATGTAATGGAACATGGAGCTACAGAAGGCGTTCTATGTAATGGAACAAGGAGCTACAGAAGGTGTTCTATGTAATGGAACATGGAGCTGCAGAAGGCGTTCTATGTAATGGAACAAGGAGCTACAGAAGGTGTTCTATGTAATGGAACATGGAGCTACAGAAGGCGTTCTATGTAATGGAACAAGGAGCTACAGAAGGCGTTCTATGTAATGGAACACGGAGCTACAGAAGGCGTTCTATGTAATGGAACAAGGAGCTAAAAAGACGATCGTTTCACACCAGTTTCCGAAGTCCAAGGTCATTGCTAAGCTTGATAAACATGTGCATTTTATAGGTCCATCAACATCCTATTCCACATCGCAAATCCAGTATGGCCACATGAGAAGAATTACCTGGTTTAATAGTCACACTATTTTAGTGTAAAAGGGGGAGGAGGGGGAAGGTACAAACCGAAGAGAGAGAAAAAAAAAGAAATTCGACTTCGAGAGAATGCAAATGAAATACAACTTATATAAGAAAAGAAACTGAGCGTGCGTGAAATTTGCACGAGATGATCGCAGATCGGCAGGAATGAGAAAAAAGAAGCCCCGCTTTCCATCCCTTAGTCCTCCCAGTCGGCAGCCAAGTTTTATCATGAAAGAGTTTTCACATGAAACTATTTCTGTATTTCCGTACACAATGACTGTCACGACTCATGATCCCGATGGTATCAATGAGCGATAATTCAACTAAACACTTCAACCGATAAAGAAAAGAAAATAAGGCATATATTATAGTAAGCAGACTGGAAAAAATAACCGAAGCCGCTGCTCAAACCATCCAAACCAAAAACAAAAAACACAAAAACAAAACAAAACAAAACAAAAAAACATAGGGAGACAGAAATCGGCCGACAAGCCAGTGTTGAAACTCATATATACTTACGGCAAGATCAAATGGCTGACGCACTCAGCATGGTTTAGTATTATATGTTCCAAAATGTCAATCGTCCAACTTGGATGGCACCATTGGTTTTAATGATTTTATTACGTACGCCATTTTCGTTTGTGTGTATGTGTGTGTGTGTGTCTGCGTGCGTGCGTGCGTGCGTGCGTGCGTGCGTGCATCTGTGTGTGGGTACGTGTGCGCACGCGTGTGTGTGTGTGTGTGTGTGTGTGTGTGTGTGTGTGTGTGTGTGTACACGTGTGCGTGTGCTGACAGAACGTTCTGTCTTCTACATGGAGACAGCCATGAAATGGCTCTAAGTGGTCGGCTGGACTACACAAAATGACAGCGACTGAGTCAGCATCACAGACAGCTGACGTAAGGATAACTTCCCAAGGTATGCCAAGGTTCTGAGCTGACGGGGAAAACAGGTACTGCCGATATCCTAAACCTTGTGGCGAAAGTAGCAGTGCCGGGCGTGGTCTGGTTATCCCTACATCTTACTGCCAAAGTAACATGATGCCGAGTGCGCACGGACACCCTACACATCATGGATTAAGTAACATGTTGCCAGGAGTGCACGGATATCCTACGTCTTACGGCAAAAGTATCATGGATGCCAGCTTACACACCGCAGGAGAAAGAAAAGCATGGTGCTTGGTTTGCACGGATAGTCGACTAGTCTATAGTTTAAGCAGAAAGTAACCTGGTGCAGGGTGTGCACGGATAGCCCACACATTACAGTCAGAACCATGGTGCCAAATGTGAACGGATACCCTACACACGAAAGTAACATGGTGCCAGATATGAACGGATATCCTACACCAAAAGAAACAAGGTGCCGGATACGAACGGATATCCTACACCGAAAGTAACATCATGCCAAACATGAACAGATATCCTACACCGAAATAACAAGATGCGAGTTATGAACGATATCCTATACCAAAAATAACATGGTGCCAGATATAAATCGATATCCTACGCCGAAAATAACATGGTGCCAGATATGAACGGATAACCTACACCGAAACGAACATGTGCCAAAGTTGAACGGGTATCCTTCAGCGAAAATAACACGGTGCAAGATATGAACGGATATCCTACATCCAAAGAACATGGTGCCTCGTTGACCCAGCACTGATGCAACGTATTCGCAGTCTGAAGTTCCGACTGACATCAAAATTGTCATTTTCACTGCCCATGGATGCTAACAAGAAAAAAGAAACGCAGAGACGCCATATCCAAAGAAGGACTGCAGATGATGAAATCTGAGCAAAGAATGATGTATAAGTACATAAAAGATTGGCAAAATGAATACGAAATAATATTTTCTAAAAAGCTGAATAAAAACATCATAAGGAAGAAATAATGGGAGAGCATGCTATGCTAAATGAAATGAGAAAAGGAAAGACAGATACGAACATCACGTAAAAAGAGAGACGTCAGGATCATGAACAAGGATAGATGGACTGGAGAATGATGAGGGGAAAAAAGGGTGGATGAGGACATGGTATGAAAGGAACGATGAATGAGTCTGACAGAGGGGAAGGGTCGGAAATCTTGTCAAAAGGGATCTTGCAGGTTGCAATCCGTTTCGTTCATTACAAGTGCCTGCTCATAAATGAATTGCCGTCATTTTACTTTTCCGCCAGCGAGGACAATATGAACTGTTTGAAGTGTCTGCAAGAGAACTACGGGCAGATTTGACACTGCATTAAAAGGTGAATGAACGAGTGTCTAAGTGACTGGTTATTAAACTGCTCGACTGATCGACTGATCAGTTGATTTTTTATTTACATATTTGTTATCAACAAATCTGGACTCTTTGATTGATGAATACTTTCCCTTAAACCTAAGACAAACATCGATTACTAATCTTGTACTGAAATCGGCAAAGTGAATTCCGTGGAATCACTGTCCACAAGCACACATGTGCATGCGCTCTACACACACGCACACACACACACGCGCGCGCACACACTTAAACAAACATGCACGCACAAACACACACGCACACACATACACACACACACTCACACAGTCCCATACACACACACGCCGCGCGCGCGCGCACCACCACCACACTAATACACAACAAACAAAACAGCACAGAAAGTAGCGTAGTACAACATAGGAAACACACGCACACGAACATGAATAAACGCACACGCGTGCGCGCGCGCACACACACACACACACGCACACACACACACGCCTGTTTTATATCATTAATGTTGACAGCGATTAAATTGAATGAAAAACCAACGGCAATAACAACCCCTTACATACACACACACACACACACAACGCACGCGCGCGCACGCGCTCGCAGGCCTCACACACACAAACACGCGCGCGCGCGCGCGCACAACATGTCTTGCTAATATCGGTTATTATGGATAGAAGTTGAATTGAAGAAGAAATTGCACGAAACAAAACAACAACGCACACACACACACACACACACGTACTATAGGTACTTAAGATGTTTCCATCTTATTCCTTCATCTTTTTGCCACCTCCACACGCGCTCTGTGTGTGTGTGTGTGTGTGTGTGTGTGTGTGTGTGTGTGGTGTGTGTGTGTGTGTGTTGTGCGCGCGGACGCAGCGGTGGTGTGTGTGTGTCTCTGTGTGCGGGAGAGAGAGAGAGAGAGGAGATTGATGAATATATTCTGAGAACGTGGTGAAAATTATCTTATTTATTCGCCTACAAAGTGTGTGTGTGACAAGGCAACAAACAGAACTACACACACTCACACACACACGAAAAATAACCTACCCACTGGGGTATTGTCAGTCACTGTCAACGCTGGCGTGAGCTGACACCAAACAATATTCACACTGGCTCTTCCGCTTGGAAGAACAGAACAGCCGCCATCTCGAGAGAGTAGAACAACCCATTGAAGTTTCAAAAAAGTTACTTTACCGAACGAAAACACACGTGGGTGAATGTAGACATGCCCAACATCAATGTCGCCACAATAAGAAACTTCTGCGAAGACCACTGACGATAAACTTAGTCGTTTTTTTGTGTGCCGTGGTGGTGCTGGTTCTTCTCTTCCATGCTGTTCGACACCGGTGTGTCCACATCCGGGCAATGTGCACAGGCTGGTTGCGCATACAGCAGGCGGGACAATGATGTCACGTGCAGCACGGACCTACCCATGCAACGAATTCAGAACGTCGCTCAGATGCTGGTTATCAAAACCCTCTTTCAAATGTCGCCTTGTGTTTCATACGCAGGCACATGGATGTGTGTGTGTGTGTGTGTGTGTGTGTGTGTGTGTGTGTGGTGTGTGTGTGTGTGTGTGCGTGTGTGTGTGTGTGTGTGTGTGTGTGTGGTGTGTGTGTGTGTGTGCGTGTGTGTGCGTGTGTGTGTGTGTGCGTGTGTGTGGTGGTGTGTCGTGCGTGTGTGTGTGTGTGTCGTGGTGTGTGTGTGTGCGTGCGTGCGTACGTGCGCGCGCGCGCGCGTGT
>CM065728.1:35685154-35690154 GCA_033310375.1 Conus canariensis
TTTCATTGGGAAGCCTCTTTTAGCGGATTGAAAGGAGTGCTGCTGCGTGGCAAGGGTCACACTACATGTGGCAGAAAAGCAGGCCTAAGAAGCGTTGTTTCCTATCGAAGGAA
The DNA here is from genome assembly GCA_033310375.1 of Conus canariensis. Classification (NCBI taxonomy): domain Eukaryota; kingdom Metazoa; phylum Mollusca; class Gastropoda; order Neogastropoda; family Conidae; genus Conus; species Conus canariensis. Next base: position 35,685,268 of record CM065728.1, read on the forward strand.
ATCCTAAGTAAGACCCGGAGAAGTAAAGAATAAATAATAAACAAATAGAGCAACTTCCTCTGCATTGCCAGTCAAAACCACACAACCACACCACACCCAGCCAATGGTGCTCGTGACACCTGTTCGCATAGCAAGCATTCAGACGAGAGCCACACAGGACAAATGAGGAAACGTCCCCTATGGAAACGTTGTTGGTTAGCCCTAGCAGTGCTCGTTGAACTCAGTGCCTGAAAACCTTTCCCGCTTCTGAGTTTGTTTTTAAAGACGTGCACAGTGAAGATGTCGCCAACGAATAAGTCACAGATCTGACATGCATTGTATCACTATAAAGCATATTCAACTGCTAATGACTGTATATGCTTCGGCTGATGTTTATGCTCATTCAGTCAGTACGTGTTCCTTCGGGGTCAGCTTTTCACAAAGATTATCACCTGCCTGTTTTGTAAGAAGTGCGTAAGAAGTATTTAACAAATTGCTCATAATAAGCTGTAATACGAACGTAAATTAACTTTCATGGACAACACACGCACGCATGCACGCACGCACGCACGCACACACCCACACCCACACACACACACAATGCACACGCGCGCGCACGCGCGTACGCACGTTCACATCAACATCATTATCATCTTCGTCATCGTTATTGTCATTATTACCATCAATTCTCAAATGTTTACGGAAGGTTGAATTAGAAGTGCCGACATTGCTATGCTCCTTTGCCCCTGAAAAATCCGGTCTATCCAAAGAATGATCCAAACCAATACCAAAGAAGCTTCTGATGCTAGCATAGAGCGTGTACCTCTCCAGGACGCCCATCCGATCATCCCTTGACGAGTTCAGGGGTTAAGGGATGCTTGTGTGTGTGCGTTCCAGACACGCATCAAAGTGGACCACTGCGCTCATGCCTCAAAGACAGACTGCTGTCGTGTCAACAGAAAGATTCATCTGATATTAAGTTGATTGGGGGCCTCTAATCGACGCCGCACTCAGCAAGCGAAGATCAAATACATCAGCGAGTCGGGACCGAATCAACGTCGGGTGAAGCATTTCATCCACTGCTAATGCAGCGATGCCATGTCTATATGCATGGTCAGTCATCAGTAAATAACGGGGGGTAGGGGGTGGGGGAAGGGGGGAACGGGAGAGGGTATTGGTGAAGACGTGTAATAAAAGAAAATCGATACAAACAGCCTCCTTAGACAGCTCCTCATCCCTCTCTCTCCTTTACATGCTGATCAATCCACATATACGGAAGTGCGCTCGCGCATACACACACGCGCACACACACACGCGTGCCTACTATGGAACATTCTAACATAGTGCTTTGTAAAGGAGAGTCGTAGTGATAGTAACACCACTTAGAGGGCATAGGTAATGAAGCAGGAAAAAGAATAGCATGACTAAATGAAGAAATGGATAGAATTAGCAAATGATGGTTGATTATCACGATGGTCGATTCACTTTAAGGATTTACTGCCTTTACCATAAACAACAAATCAGACCCGCTTCCCACTGTAGAAATCGATACTCACTATGCCAGTGTTCATCCTAAGAAACACTTCAAAATACCACTTGTGACGAGATCAGGTGAAGTTTTTTTTTTCTTCGAAAAGGTTGTCCTGTCATCGTGATCCAGATGAGCAGTGGTCACTTGCGTCAATATGAGATTTAACACATCGCCCAATGCTAAAAGATATTTTGGTTAAACCATTATTTCCGTTAAATATTTCGTACCTGACTAAAGTGATGAGTAAACAATCCTTACTCTCCCAGTGTGTGCAGTACTCTGCATGCTAACCTGCTAGGAAAATTTTCCGCTTTACGGGACTCGAATTCCGTTTAGAACATCATTGCTCACTGACAGCTTCTCATTCTGTTAGTATGTCTAAACTTTTATTTTTATTCATTTCTTTTACAGAATAACATTTTGAGTATTTCGCGTCGTAATTAAACCTTTCCCACGATTAAAGTCAACAACTACTGCTTCGGTCAGCACGTTTGAGCGCGCAACTGATTTACGGGGTGATGCTAACGACACTGCACGCTGTCCAGGCGTGAAACACTTCACGTTTCCAATACGGACGCCAAATTAGAGGCTCCATCAACGCTCCTATCTCAAGAGGCTGCTGGTGTGAGAACAGAAAGAGTCCTCAGACACTCGCTTCTAGCGTGTAATCGATACTGCGCTCTGCAAAGCAGGACAGAAATCCCTCTATAAATTAGGATAAACTAAGTGGGGCACAGGGATTTTCTCCAGTGCGGGTGTCACGTCTGCATGTACACGTTAACGATCAGGCCTCGTCTCATTTCTTGATTTGGGTCCAGCTCATAGCAGTGCTAATGACTAAAGTCTTTGTCGCAATCCTCTTCTTTCCAATACTTTCCGGCTATGACCTCCTCATTTAGAAAGAAAATGTCTGATGACCATGTGCTCATACCAATAAATGTCTTTAACACCATGGCAACATGTCCTGTTGATGCTTCCTTTCTTCTTGAATGTAAAGTAGTCAACATCAGTTGTTTTTAACGTCAAGCAATATGGTCTCAATGCATGTGTAATACTTCATTTCTTCTTACCACAGCGGCTTTAGGTCAATCGTCTGCCATACAGTTAGCACAGGATAGTGCGGGGGAATTTGACAACAAAATCACACACACACACACACACACACACACACACACACACACACACACACACACACACACACATACACACACACACACACACACACACACACACACACCACACACATACACACACACACACACACACACACACACACAATACGCATGCATGCACGCACCACGCACTCACGCGCGCGCGCGCGCGCGCGCGCACGCGCACGCACACGCACACAACACACACACACACACAACAATACGGGAGACTATTTCGTGGCTTTTTTGTGATAAAATATGCTTTTATACAGCCTCCAACTTCGCTTAACAAGCAACAAGAATGTTGCACACACACACACACACACACACACACACACACACACACACACACACACACACACACAACTTGAACATTATTATTTTTTCCTGTGAGCATGAGGCTGCCTGCAGGGATACACTACAAGCTCCGTGACAATCCAGATTCTCATTTGACTGAAGAGATCTTTCGGCTTTTAGGATACACGTGACACAACCCTCTAAAGTCTGACCGAAAATGTCAGGAGCCCTGGTGTCAACAAAATTCCTACCACGATGTGGCTTCACCCATGTAAAACAGCGTCTTGTATGTATCTTATACACGACGTCTGCACATATGTCATCCAATAAACTAGTCAAGTGGAACTGAAATCATATAACGTAAAACCTATGTAGATCTGAATCAACAAACCAATGTCGTCAGAATCGGGGAGAGCGGGGGGGGGGGGGGGGGGGGGGGGGGGGGGGAGGCTAGGAGGACACCGGCTCCCTTAATCTTTTTCTGTCTGTCTGTCTGTCTGTCTCCCTCTCTCTCTCTCTGTCTATCTCTCTCTCTCTCTCCACACACACACAACACACACACACACACACACACACACACACACACACACACACACACACACACACACACACACACACATTCACCGCTTTAATGGAAATGTAAAAGACTTTGTAACTTAGGCGTTCAACTAGCACACACACACACACACACACACACACACACGCAGCGACACACACAGACACACACAGACAAACACGTGTATGCCTCAAGTTTTACAAATACACACATGTACATAAATGTATACACTACACCTACGCTAACAGTGACAGAGTATTTCTGCGTATGTGAAAAGTAGTATTTCTCACATCACGCTGTATCTGTGTTTGTCTCTGTCTGTTTGCCTGTCTGTCTCTCTCTGGCTCCCTCTTTTCATTTAACTCATACAGAGAGAGAGAGAGAGAGAGAGAAAAGAGAGAGAGAGACAGACAGACAGACAGACAGACAGAGAGGGAGAGGAAAGACAGATAGACACACAGAGAAAGATTAAGGGAGTGGGTGGGCGCGCGCACGCAGTCACACGCGCGACACACACACACACACACACACACACACACACACACACACACACACACACACACACGACACACACACACACACACACACACGCACGCACGCACGCACGCACGCACGCACACACATACAATCACACACACATTCAAATACGTACACACAACAACAACAATAACAACAGCAATAACAACAATAACAACAACGACAACAAACACACATATACACATACACGCACGCACAAGCACCCACACAGAGTTACATTCACACCTATGAAAATGCTTGTGCGCGTACACATATGCACGCAGGCGTGCGCGCGCGCGCGCGCGCACACACACGCCGCACACACACACACACACACACACACACCACACACACACACACACACATGCACTCTCGTGCGCATGCACGGAATCGCTCATGCGCGCACGTTTGTCACTTGTACACGTGCACAGTTGGTCATTGCATTCCACTTCGCTTTTGTCCACACAACATAGCACAAAAATTACCCGTCGCAACCAAATCAAATTTCAACAGTTCCAAACTGGTCTGGAGCATAACTTGTCAGAAGTTTGCTTCTCTGGGGGAGGGGAGGCGAACGGGAAAGCGGAGAAACGACAATCACGAAGTCACTTTCCAACATGTTCAACTCCCATTACCACTTTCACCTTCTCCGATTTCTAAATTACAGTCATTTCACCGACTTTGTGCTTTGGGGGAAAAGCCAGTGGCTCACGCGCTCAAAGTTTGAAGAAATGTTCACAGTCGTGTGTCTGGCACACAGAGAGGTGGAGAAGGGAATAGCGACTTCAGATATATTGTTCCAGACTCGTGACAGGCCGATATTATGCCATGCCAATCTGCAGCTAACTTCAAGGGCA
>CM065728.1:35695154-35697654 GCA_033310375.1 Conus canariensis
TGTCCTCACTAACATTCATTGCACCAGTACAAAATCCGGGTCTTGTTTCCCCTGCCTCCACAACCAGCAGGCAGAATAAAACTGTAATGGTGCATGGCCCATTCCACCTCTGATTGCATCGACCCCCAAATAACCAATGAAGCGGACAATTCGGTTGTTGAGGTTAATCAGGCCTGTTACATGGCACAGCTGCTTCACTTCATCTGGGGAAATTGATCAGCCGGAGAAATTGAACTTAACTGTGAATTCGCTTTAATATCAAATGCTGTTGTTGCCTGGATTTAGGAAGGTTAAGAGAGAGAGAGAGAGAGAGAGAGAGAGAGAGAGAGAGAGAGAGAGAGACAGGGCCAGACAGACAGACAGACAGACAGACAGACAGGCAGAATTAAAGATCTCATGTACTTGTTATGTTACGTACACATGTGTTCAAGTAGTGTAATCTGGCCCTTTCATTGCTCTTCTGTTCAAGAAAAAGCTCTAAGTCAACATTGACCTTATTGTTCCTATCATTGTTGTTGTTGTTTTTTGTTATCATCATTATTATTATTATCATTAATGATACCATTATAATTAGCATTATTATTGTTGTTGTTGTTGTGGTGGTGGTTATCATTATCATCATTATCATTTTTAAATTATTATTGTTATTATCATTATTATTATTATTACCATTGTTGTTTTTGTTGTTGCAAACACACACACACACACACACACACACACACACACACCACACACACACACACACACACACACACACACACACGTCGTTTTCTCTTTCTACGAGCAATCATGTCTTGATTTTGACACTTACTTGATTTTGACACTTACTCCTCATGGATGGAGAATGCCATCTGATTACAGGGGTTATGTCTTTTTGTACTCCCGGTTCTTATAGAACAGCGAGTACTTTAGAATGGGAACGAAGAAATGCTCTGTGTGTGTGTGTGTGTGTGTGTGTGTGTGTGTGTGTGTGTGTGTGTGTGTGTGTGTGTCCGTGGTCAAAATGTGTTCACTCGCTCCAGATAAAACTACTGGGCATCTTTCTGAAAATTTGTAGGTATGTTCATTATGGGCCAAAGATGATGCCCCATGTGTTATTTTTACCGTTATAGCCGTTACTAACGGCTGTAACTGCCTGTAACGGTTTTTCTTCTTTATGGAATATCTCAGAAAGTACTTGGCCGATCATTGTGAAAATTAGCAGGTATGTTCACTATGGGTTACGAATGATGCCCGATGTTTTAGTTTACCGTTATAGCCGTTACTAACGGCTGTAACTGCCTGTAACGGTTTTTCTTCTTTATGGAATATCTCAGAAAGTACTTGGCCGATCATTGTGAAAATTAGCAGGTATGTTCACTATGGGTTACGAATGATGCCCGATGTTTTATTTTACCGTTATAGCCGTTACTAACGGCTATAACGGCCCGTAACGGTTTTTCTTCTTTATAGAATCTTTCAGAAAGCACATTGTCGATCTTTCTGAAAATTTGTAGTATGTTCATTATGGGTCACGGATGATGCCCGATGTTATTTTACCGTTATAGCCATTACTAACGGTTATAACTGCCCATAACGGTTTTTCTTCTTTATGGAATATCTCAGAAAGTACTTGACCGATCTTTCTGAAAATTTGTAGATATCTTCATTATGGGTCACGGATGATGCCCGATATGTTATGTTACCATTATAGCCATTACTAACGGCTATAACGGCCCATAACGGTTTTTTCTTTATTTATGGAATGTCTTAGAAAGTACTTGGCTGATCTTTCTGAAAATTTGTGGGTATGTTCATTATGGGCGACGGATGGTGCCCGATGTTTTATTTTACCGTTATAACCATTACCAACGGCTATAACGGCCCATAAGAGTTCTTCTTTTTTTTATTGAATATCTCAGAAAGTACTTGGCCGATCTTTCTGACAATTTGTAGGCATGTTCATTATGGGTTACGGATTATACCCGATGTTTTAGTTTACCATTATAGCCGTTACTAACGGCTATAATGGCCCATAACGGTTTTTTAATGGAATTTCTCAGAATGTACGAGGCCGATCTTTCTGAAAATTTGTAGGTATGTTCATTATGTGTCACGGATGATGCCCGACGTTTTAGTTTACCGTTATAGCCGTTACTAATGGCTATAACGGCCCATAATTGTTTTTCTTCTTTATGGAATGTCTCAGAAAGTACGAGGCCGATCTCTCTGAAAATTTGTAGGTATGTTCATTATGGGTCACGGATGATGTCCGACGTTTTAGTTTACCGTTATAACCATTACTAACGGTTATAACGACCCATAACGGTTTTTCTTCTTTATTGAATATCTCAGAAAGTACTTGGCCGATCTTTCTGAAAATTTGTAGGTATGTTCATTATGGGTCACGGATGATGCCCGATGTTTTAATTTACCGTTATATAGCCGTTACTAATGGCCCATAATGGTTTTCTTCTTTATGGAAAATCTCAGAAAGTACTTCGCCGATCTTTCTGAAAAT
>CM065728.1:35702654-35710154 GCA_033310375.1 Conus canariensis
GGCTCCATGATTAAGCAGTCATTACCGTCAGTTTGAGGCACTGCACGAGGCGCCCCACACAAAAGAAGCACCAAAGATGAAATAGCCAAATTCTCAACCTCCTCCCATTCCCCTCACCCCCCCCACCACCACCATCACCACCACCACCACCATCACCACACCACCACCACCACCACCGCCACCATTACCACCACCACCACCATCACCACCACCACCACCAAAATAAAAATAAATAAAATAAATGAATGAATTAAAAAAAAGACAGAAATCATCAACTTTTCGATTTAGAAAACAAAATCTGGACAAAAGAATGTTGCAGAATAAGGGACTTGCGTGTGTGAATCGAGTTCACAAGGCCGCCGTATGGCAGCGATCCACGCCATTTATGGCCTGCTGTATGACGACAGATGCCCTCATATGCATTATTGTCTCGTTACCCAGTATCATGCTCTCATTCCTATGCAATGCAAAACAACATTAACGCGGCTGCGGTGTTCTTTCCACAGCCGACTCCTTTATGCTGCGACACTCTCCTGACGACAAAGCGAGGCTTTCTCCATGATTTATCTTGCCGGCAGGGGAATACAGCACATTATGGGATTGCCGTATATTTCCCCAACCGGGTATCACCTGACAGTGCCATCAATATATGCTCAGTGTGACATCTCGCATTGTGTCATATTTAATCCTCGTTTCGTCAGTCCCGTAGCTTACTTGATTGGCATTTCATTTAGATTGTAGTGTTTAGAAATAAGTGATCATTATAAATTAAAGAGTGGTGTTTCGGAATAAATAATCATTATAAATAAATGAATATCTTTTCAAGGCAGAAAACATGTGAACATTTTATTACACAAAACGGACATTGTACTCGTATGGGCAACAAGCTTCCATTTAGGAAGTTTCTGTATCTTGCTATATATGGAGTTGCTAAATAGCAGACGCCTTGCTGTGGGAAAAAGTCTCTCTCTCTCTCTCTCTCTCTCTCTCTCTCTCTCTCTCTCTCTCTCTCTCTCTCTCTCTCTCTCTCACTCCTGACTACTGGTGTAACATGCCACCTTGCCAGAGCACCTCGCATAACTGAAATTCATCTAACGTACAAACAGTAACCAGAAGACTGAGCGTCACAACACATGCCGTACACCAGTTTTGAGTTTTCTTACCAGCTAAACATAAATACAAGTCGTTAATAATGTAGAGACCAGCGCCATATGTAATTTTTTTTACCTGAGATTAAGATCTTTCGTTCAGAAGTAAGGCACACTGACGAGAGACTTGCAATATTCTAAAACATGGTGTACTATTTTTTAAAAAAATCAAATGTCAGGGTGCAGTTTTCAGAATCGGTGGGAATAACCGATACACCACGAATGCTACGACAATTCTAGAATTGCCCAAAATTAAAAAACAAACGCGGTACATACCCAGTAAAAACAGTCTGAATTAATTGTAACACAAGTTCTCCACGTTAATTACTTGGTTACTTAGTCAGTCAGTCAGTCAGTAACAATTACTTAGTTGCTTAGTCAGTCAGTCAGTCAATAAGTCAGTTAGTTAGTTAGTTAGTTACTACTAGTTAGTTATGTGGGAAAATTCCCATTAACATACGATCCCACCATACTAGCTACTGCCTCCACCACCGTTTGGCCTCCACCATGGCTGTATGGAAACAGATCTATTAACCGTCATCACGTTTCCTGCTCAAACAATCTGTCATCCATTAAGGGACATCCAATCAGAAGCCAGAATACGATTCCACTTGGAACTCGACTCGTAGATTAAATGGACCAACCAATGAAACTCATTTCCGGTGCCAATTCACAGTGCTTCTTTTTCTTCTTCTTTTTTTTTTTTTTTTTTTTTGGGGGGGGGGGGGCAGGGGAGAGATGAGTAGAGGAGGGGAATACGCGAGGGTTGTGGGACATGCACAAACCGGAAAGAGTTTACATTATCACTGATCCGAAAATCAATGGTCCGGAAAACACGCACCAGCGTTACGTGTTCATTGGTGGACTTGGACAAGAACCGAGACAAACCGGCCACACAAATACTTCCACGATGGAATTAGGTAAGTCATCCAACAGTGCAGAAATCAGCCTACTTCCTACCTCCACAAACCATATACAACTTGTTCCTTCTCTTAGGTAATTCTATTTTTCAGAACGGTTGAAGTGGTCTCCCCGAGTTCTGAGAGGCTGTTTATGAATAGAAAGATGGATCCATATGTGTAAGTACGTGCACACACACACACACACACGCGCGCGCGCGCGCGCGCAAACGCACGCACGCACGCACGCACACACACACACACACACACACACACACACACACACACATAAAAAAGGCATACATGCATGCTTGCATGCATGCATATATACATACATACATTGATACATACATACGTAATTACGAACATACATGTATTTGTACGTGGTTACATACATATGTATGTATACATACATATATTCATACAAACATTCATAAAAATAATACACACTTGGATAGACACATAGATGTATAAATTGTTACACGCACACACACACACACACACACACACACACACACCACACACAACACACACACACACACACACACACAACACACACACACACACACACACACACACACACACACACACACACACACACACACACACATACCACACACACACACACCACACACACACATACACACACACACACACACACACATACACACACACACACATCACACACACACCACACACACACACACACACACAAACACACACACAACCCACACACACACACAACACACACACACACCACACACACAATAGCGCTGGGAAAAGTGGGTCCGTGCACAGGAAGGAGGTTGATGGAGTCACCGTCTGACTGATAATGACGGTAATCTGCTTCCCCTCCTCTCCCACTGAAAGCAGCGCCTATTGACTGGCACGATGATCACGTGCAGATGGGTCACACTGTCATCATCTCACTCTTCATGGTGATCCTCTGTACCATGGAATAACAGAGGAAAAGCAAGGTAGTTGATTAGTTCTTCTTCTGTGAAGACTTGCCCCAGGTCAGTGGTAGGCACACACACACACACACACACACACACACACAACACACACACACACACACACACACTTTCTCTCTCTCTCTCTCTCTCTCTCTCTCTCTCTCTCTCACGGGAAAGAGAGAAGAGTGCCCCTATGACAACTTGATCTTGCCTTTTCTCTGTGGACTGCGGTGCTTGGGCCTGTGAGTGGCTTCAACTTTAGGATCCCGACTAAAGAGTGTATAAATAATGCCACTAAACGGGAGGGGAGTGGGCACAGAAGATGACAGCACAAGAAAGAAGAGAAGAACGAATGTGATATCAGAAGACACGCCACCCTTCCTCATCATTGTTTATGGCCTTCTGACAACAGGATATATTTTCTCCGATTTTTTCCCTGTCCTTTTTTTTCAATGAAGAATGAAGCATTGGTTTCTACGAACGAATGTCCTGATTATGTTGGTACTTTTGACACGTTATTTCAGTGCTGGAATGTTTGTTGCAATTGCTATTTATGTTATAATCTTATTCTTTCATACCCTCCCGGGTTTCATTCTTTAAAACTCATGTTAGTGTATCACATCTCTTCGAATCACGACTGGGATAATGTTTTGTTCACGTGCGAAAATCTTAATTCTGCTTCAGATTTCTCTTGGAAAACAAAAAACAATCCAACAAATCAAATGGCATTTCTATCAGAATACCCTCAAGATGTGCACTGAACTTGCGACGTTGTGAGTGACTGAGGACGTGCGATGATCTATTCACTTGTGATCGTCAACCAAGGAAGCATTTTGAATTTTACAAGTAAACGTCTACCTCAGCCAAACAATTGTCGTTGAATGTTCCACCAGCAATCGATGTAAAAAAAAAGAGATTTTGTTGACAAAAGTAAGACAAGAGGGACTGTTTTCCATGTTGATGGTTTTAAGTTTAATTGTCATCGCAAGACTGATACGACAGGTTACTGGGCAAGCGCTCAGCACAAGTGTAGATCTACCCGAATCTCCAGAATAATAAAAAAAAAATTTCATTAATATTACAGACACACACAGCGCGCGCGCGCGCGCGCCACACACACACAACACACACACACACACACACACACACACACACACAATGGAGACAGACAAACGAGAGACAAACAGACAGACAGGGACAGACAGAGACAGAGAGAGAGAGAAGGAGGAGAGAGGGGAGAAGGAGAGACAGACAACACAGACAACACACACACACACACACACACACACACACACACACACACAACACTCAAACTGACAGTCGAACAGACACAAAGACGCACATACTAAGAGAGAGAGAGAGAGAGAGAGAGAGAGAGAGAGAGAGAGTGTGTGTGTGTGTGTGTGTGTGTGTGTGTGTGTGTGTGTGTGTGTGTGTGTGTGTGTGTGTAACCCATTTTGGAAAATGTGACAAAAAAAAGAAAAATAGGAAGTCATTGAACGAGCCGTTATTGGAACAGCCATGACACAGAGAGCCGAGATAAGTATAGCCGTGGAGATTGGGACAGCCGTGCGCCAGTCATATTAGCATATAACAGCATCAGGAAACATCACAGAATAAGAGGGGGGGGGGGGGGGGGGGGGGGAACAAATGTCAGAAGGTACGAACACAATGACTGACGATTCAAAACATGATCTCCAGACCAATGTATCTGACCACGCTGAGTGCAGTCTTTCTACGTCATTTCCCACCATGGATGAAAAAAGAAAAACTGTATTTTAGATACTCAGTAGTGTAGTAGTAGTAGTAGTAGTAGTAGTAGTAGTAGTAGTAGTAGTTGCTGTTGTTGTTGTTGTTGTTGTTGTTGTTGTTGTTGCAGTAGTAGTGTTATAGTGGTTGCCTGGTTGGCTGATCAGTCGACTGGTTCAGTCTAAAATATTGTGTTAGACTCCAAAATAAGCAGAATGTCTATCGTCATAAAAAGTTATCCATGTTGTCCTTAGTAGCAGGAGCAGCTGCAACAATAGTGGTAGCAGCATCAGTGCTGGTGGTAAAACAATCACTGCTAACCGTAGTTGTAATAATAGCAGCAGAGCAGCAGTATGTGTGCAGAGCAGCAGCAGCAGCGACTACAAAGTGATAGTGTTGTTCCCGTACAAAAGTCGTGCAGCAGTACAGCAGCAGCAGCGCAGCAGCAGCAGTACCAAACGTGATAGTGTTGGTGGTGACAGGGTATTACAGCAGCAGCAGTACTAGTGTGTGGCAGCAGCACAGCAGCAGTACCAAACGTGATAGTGTTGGTGTGACAGGGTATTCAGCACAGTACAATGAAGTGGTACAGGTATTACAGCAGCAGCAGCAGGCAGTACCAAACGTGATAGTGTTGGTGGTACAGGGTATTACAGCAGCAGCAGCAGTACCAAACGTGATAGTGTTGGTGGTGACAGGGTATTACAGCAGCAGTACAACGTGATAGGTGGTGGACAGGGTATTACAGCAGCAGACCAAGTGATGTGTGTGGTGACAGGTATTACAGCAGCAGTACCAAACGTGATAGTGTTGGTGGTGACAGGGTATTACAGCAGCAGCAGCAGCCAAGTGATATAACAGAGTACCGTGAAGTTGGTGGTGACAGGGTATTACAGCAGCAGCAGCAGCAGCAGTACCAAAGTGATAGTGTTGGTGGTGACAGGGTATTACAGCAGCAGCAGCAGCAGCAGTACAAAGTGATAGTGTTGGTGGTGACAGGGTATTACAGCAGCAGCAGCAGTACCAAACGTGATAGTGTTGGTGTGACAGGTATTACAGGAGACCTGAAGGTCAGCAGCAGCAGCAGCAGTTACAGCGCAGTACAACGTGATAGTGTTGGTGGTGACAGGGTATTACAGCGCAACGATGACAATCAGCGAGCAGCAGTACCAAACGTGATAGTGTTGGTGTTGACAGGGTATTACAGCAGCAGCAGCAGTACCAAACGTGATAGTGTTGGTGGTGACAGGGTATTACAGCAGCAGCAGCAGTACCAAACGTGATAGTGTTGGTGGTGACAGGGTATTAACAGCAGCAACAGCAGCAGCAGTACCAACGTGATAGTGTTGGTGGTGACAGGGTATTACAGCAGCAACAGCAGCTGAGACAGTACACCAAACGTGATAGTGTTGGTGGTGACAGGGGTTATTTTACAGCAGCAGCAGCAGCAGTACCAAACGTGATAGTGGTGGTGGTGAGACAGGGTATTTACAGGCAGCAGCAGCACTGAAAGAAGCAAAGAACAGGAAGGCAGTCAGCTAGACGGTCACTAAAGTTCACTGTTGATAACAGGCCTTTTCCTCTCTTGGATGTCAACAGCAGAAGATCAGACTGGGATCCCATACATCTCTGTCTCTGTCTCTCTGTCCCTGTCTCTGTCTCTCTCTGTGTCTCTGTCTCTCTCTCTCTCTGTGAGAGTAAGGGCGTGAGCAGGAAGGACAGGGTAGAGTTCAGAGAGAGGAGAGAGAGAGAGAGAGAGAGAGAGAGAGAGGGAGGGAGGAGTAGTATTTTTATAACAATGTTTTTGGTAACAATGATAATCTGCAGTGCGCTCTCAGAAAGAGAGAGAGGGGAAGAGAGAGAAGAGAGAGAGAGAGAACCATAGGTGGTATCTGATGACATGCCCCTAGTAATGATAGTGATCCGCAGTGAGTTCAGTACTGCTGCCGCTACTTTTGTGTTCCCACTCATTTTATATTTATGTTACTTCTCTCTCTCTCTCTCTCTCTCTCTCTCTCTCTCTCTCTCTCTCTCTCTCTCTCTCTCTCTCTCTCCTTCGTGATTTCACCAGCATTCCCTTTTCTTCTTGGCGAAAATGAGGGGCATGGACACGTGCACTCTGCTAACTGACGTAACGTAACGGTTTTTTTTCAGAAATGGACTTGGTAACAGTAATGGGGTTTGGATCTACAAATGATGACCACCAGCACTCTCCCCACCCCTTCCCCACTTGACGACCCCTGCGAAGGACACTGGTCTACTGTGAAAGGTCTAGCTATCGTCCTCACCTCCCAGGGTCGTTAACTACACGCAATGTCTCTGCTAAAGAAGCCAGAACCCGTGCCATCATGACAAAGCCTCTGTTGTTTGGATTCAGCACGTAACTGGCCTTTTATCCTCAACCATGGCGGTGTTCAGTAGATATATAGGCTAAAATGCACGTCCCAGTTACCCACAATCAAACGTTGCGATTCCGAATCATACTGGCACCAAGTTTAAAAGAGGACGCTTTCGCTGGACGAATGGTATTCACGTGGACTAAGATACGAAACGTGATACTTGATTGATGAATGATTCTTGCGACTCAAGAAACAAGAAGTGCTTACGGGGGATCTAGTGTGTATGTGTGTGTGTGTGTGTGTGTGTGTGTGTGTGTGTGTGTGTGTGTGTGTGTGTGTGTGTGTGTGTGTGTTTGTGTGCGCGCGCGTGTGTGTGTGTGTGTGTGTGTGTGTGTGGAGAGAGAGAGAG
>CM065728.1:35715154-35717654 GCA_033310375.1 Conus canariensis
CTCATTCTCACCGATAAAAAGATGGACATGTTTTAAACGAGAAACGAATATTTCTAAGACGTGAATAAGTGTTGTATTAATTCTAAACATTTATACATGGCCATCAAATAATCGTGATACCTATAAGTAGCACAGTTTTCTACCTTTAGAGAAAAAGTCAAACGTAAAAAGATTAAACCAATAATTACCATTTTAGGCTATGTGTATAGTTCTTAAACAGCTGAGAAGCTCGGCAAACTTCAGCAAGAGGAGACAAGTTATCAGGGCTGGCAGAGACAGGAGTGGTCAGAAAAGGAACCAGCCTGGGCAGGACACAGAGACTGCGTCAATACTGCTACAGCCAGACGTGGTCTTTGCCTGCAGCAACTGGAGCAAAGGTCTGCCTGCTCCATAACTGGGCGTACAGCCGGCGATAGCGGTGCACCTCGACAATGAACGACGACGCTGCTGCTGCTCCATTGTCTCCCGAGGCGAAACGATGGCAACAGCATATTATCCACTCTGTCCTTACTGAACTTAATCATTTCTAGTCTGAATGTCTATATGTCTGCATGTCTGCCTGTCGGTCTGTCCCGCTCTCACGTTTTCATGATGTGATGTCTGTTCAGTGATAAACACAATATCTGAACGGAGGTTGATGTGTGTATTTGATATGATGGATATGTGCATGAACTCAAGTATTTGATTGAATATGAAATATGGGCTAGCAGGCAGTAACAAAAAGAACTCGCTGAACTTGTTTAAAAACTGGATAAAGCATGAACAAATCATGGCATGGAAAACGGTTCCAACCAGGCCAAGTTGGTGGTCAGGCACAACACCGTAATCATCACTGATGTAACTGTCCGTGAACAGAAGAACATTCACCATGACAGGTCCAGTCTAAAACTTTCCCCCCCGGACAGCAAAGACAGTATCAACACTGTGCAAACTATGCCCTGAGTGGCAGAACAATAACTTCAGCAAGAAACACAAGATCAGACCTCTGCATGCACTGGCATATTCCATCTTCCTGTATGCATGTGTGACATGAACCCGAACAGCGGATTTAGAAAGTAATACCAAAGCCATGGAGATGAGACTTCCCGCAAGATAGCAAACATGAGTTATGAGAATAATATCACCAATGAAAACGTGCGATAAACAATCAAGCAGCATATCCGACCATACGAAGATGTGCTTGTATCCGTGAAGGGCAGAAAACTACATAATAGCCATGTAAAGAGACCCACTGTCTTTACTAAAATAGTCCTCCAGAGAACAGTTGAAGCAGAAAGACGGAGTGGAAGACGGAAAATAGATGGACTGAAAGCTGCAGAATGAACGAGGAAAATATTTGCAATGACCAAAGGCATGGCACACGGAACGGGAGGAACCTAGTGAAGTATTCTTCATTGTGGCACCCTAAAGATTCCAAACTAAATTTCGGGCGAAGACGAACAACAAGGAGGAGAATTTCAGGCTGGCAATATACGGGGGTGGAATAATCTGCCCAGAGTCATTTGATCCTGCACCGTTCCTTGAACAGTATAAAAGCATTTCCTACACTCTGATTTATTTGGTGTTACCGATACAGACAACTAAAGGCTGACATATACAAGACTCTCGCAAAAATAACATGTTTCCTTACAGTCTCGTTCACGTTAATTGTAGGTTTGCAATCTGGGACCGTGTTCGAAACATCATCATAGTGAATTTCATTCGATGTAAATAAACAGCAGCAAAAATGATTGTTTCAGACTCCTCCTTATCAACATTATAGACGGAGGCTAAGCTAAATATACTGCCACAGCAAAAAGCTTTATTTCAACAGTTATATACAAAACATGCAACGATCCAGCCCCGAACAAAACTGAAAACAGTTACTTACCGTAGACATACCTCAATATGGCTTTCACAACTAAATTCTGCCATATGTCTGGACGGACATATTCAAAAGCTGCTTTGCATTTTGAGGGACATCTACGTGCAATTCTCTTTCCACCAAATCAAACATGAACGCATCTTTCAACAATGACCCGTTCAATATGGTTAAATGTTTTGTTATTCTAACCATTGATGCTTTGTGCATAATCCAAATATGCAGGGCTGGGAAAGTCATATAAAATCAAGTGAAAGGTTTAAAATGTATAGAAGTTATACCTCTGGTCATTTGATAAAACCATATCTATCATTTATTTTGGATAAATATTTGCGATTTCTTGCTACTAAATTTAGATTTGGTATGTCTGAAATGTATGCGCATGTGTATCGCTTTAAACAATATGTGGTAGTGAGTTACTATATCCACTGTGTAAAGAGTCTAATGAGGACGAGCTTCACTGTATTCTAACATGTTCTGTTCTGACCGATCTTCGAGTGAAATATATTCCAGCGAAATTCTACAACAATTCATGTTTATTTCGATTTTGTCTACTTATGGCATCGAAAGATGAAAAAATAGTACGAAAATCAGCATTGTATCTACACAAAGCCTTTCAGTTAAGACAAACTCTTCTTT
>CM065728.1:35727654-35730154 GCA_033310375.1 Conus canariensis
CCCGTGTGTGTGTGTGTATGTGTGTGTGTGTGTGTGTGTGTGTGTGTGTGTGCGTGTGCGTGTGCGTGTGTGTGTGTCTTTTAATTCAGATAACAAAAATCGGACAAATGCGTTTTCTACAATGAGAGACTTGCGTGTGTGAATCGAGTTCACAGGGCCGCTGTATGGCAGCGATCCACGCCATTTATGGCCTGCTCTATGACGACAGATGACCTCATATGCATTATTGTCTCGTCACCGAGTATCATGCTCTCATTCCTATGCAAAGTAAAACAACAAAACGCAGCTGCAGTGTTCTTCCCACAGCCTATACCTTTTTGCCGCGACATCTCCTTCTGACAAAGCGAGGCTTTTTCCATGATTTAGCATTTCGGCAGGGAAATACAACATATTACGGGTTTGCCGTATATTTCCCCGACCGGTATCACGTGAAAGGGCCATCAATTTAATTGCTCAGTGTGATATCTCGCAATGTGCCACATTCGATCCTCATTTTGTCAGTCCATCAGATTAATCATTTTGCATTTCATTTGAACTAGATGAGTAGGAATGAATAATTTATAGAAATAAATGGGGAAAAGCTCAACAAAGCAGAACATCTTTAAACAAATCATCACGGAAACAGAATTAGTTTCCGTACAGACAGAGGGACTACAAACAGGTAGTTTCTATATTGTTTCTTTATAGGGAATTTCCTTTTAGGAAACGCCCTGAGACTGTCGACCTTCCTGTACGGTACCAACATAACACTACGGCTGTCTTAGAGGTCAAAAGAATGTGAAAACTGACTCGTGACTCTTCCGCACCCCATTGTACCACCACCCTCATCTCTCTCTCTCTCTCTCTCTCTCTCTCTCTCTTTGCTTGCTGGTGTAACACGTCTCCTTGCCACGGCATGTTTCACAGCCGATGCATGACCAGCAGCCGGAGGACTTAGTGTCATAATACGCCATGCATCAATCCCGGTTTTCTCACGTGCTGATCATAGGTAAACCTAGAATCAGTAGTTAGTAAAACCTCCGTGGAGGCCAACGCCATATATTTGTATTTCATTATCAAGAACTGAGATCGTTTGTTCATGAGGAAGACATAGTGACTGCAGAACTGCTAACTGCTAATTTTCCCAGTATTAAAAATACACAGTATGCTATTCTAAAATTGCCCAATGCCAAGGTACAGTGAGAGAACCTAGAATCCCGCAAATGCCTGGACAATCCTGGAATTGCCAATATTCCAAAGATATGCGTTACATATTCATTAAAAGTGGCTTGAACGCATAGTCTTCCGAGTTTATTCCTCTTTTTAACTTTTGTTTGGTCTTGTCCTCACCCATCTTGTCTAGTCCACATGTCGTTCATTTTTGGACATAGAGCACAATAACAACAACAACAACAACAAAAACAACAATAATTAAAAATAATAATTAGAACATCACTGTCATCATCATCATCATTAGTAGTAGTAGTAGTAGTATCATTATTATTCAAGCATTGCTACAAACATTACTCCCCCCCCCCTCCCCCCGAAAATCGCATTTCTCTCAAATCATCATCATATTATAGTGTGTGTGTGTGTGTGTGTGTGTGTGTGTGTGTGTGTGTGTGTGTGTGTGTGTGTGTGTGTGTATGTAAACTGGAAGTAATCATGTTCCCAACCTGATAGCCAGTCCCTCTTTTCCGGGCGGTATCGAAAGATTTCTGTTACTTGGAGCCAAACATTCATTTATCACTGCCATTACCTCTAACTCCGTTATGTGGAAGCACTCCAATAAATATACTGTCACCAGCGTTGCAGCTACAGCTCCGCCACCGTTTCGCTTCGACCCCCGCTGTATGGAAACAGCCTTTAAGGGTTCACCAACCATCATCACGTTTCCTGCTCAAACAATCTGCCGTCCATTACGGGATAACCAATCGGAAGCGAGGATGCGAATCCAATCGTGGAACGCTACTCGTAGATTAAGTGGACCAACCAATAAGATTCATTTCCGGTGACAGTTTAGAGCGATTGTTTCTCTCTCTCTCTCTCTCTCTCTCTCTCTGAGGGCAGAGAAGAGCGGAGGGGTGAACGCGAGGGTTGTGGGACACGAACAAACTGGAACGAGTTTACATAATAACTGATCCGGAAATTAAAGCTGCGGAGACACGGAGGTCTGCTCATTGTAGTGGTTTGGAAAACATACACCTACGTTGCGAGTTCGGCGGTGAACTTTGAAGGGAATTGAGGCAAGCAGGCCACACTGGTGTTTCCAGGATCAGTTATCTTAAGTTTCATCACGATGCGAAAGTAGCCTACGCCCTATGTCCACAAGCTACATAAAACGTGCTCCTTGCCCAAAGTCACCTTGTTCGTAAAACTTTGCTATTTCTCCCTGAATTCAGAGAGACCGTTTATGAATACATAAATACATAAATGCATACACACATACATACATATATACACGCATACATACGTACATACATACTTAAATGATACGTACTTGCATACATACATACATACA
>CM065728.1:35742654-35745154 GCA_033310375.1 Conus canariensis
ACCAAATTGCCTGACGTTACCATCATGGCAGATCGTGAAAGCGCACCAAGCTTGCAAAGGCACATTTGGAAAAAGAAGAAACAGAGAGAGAAAGAGAGAGAGAGAGAGAGAGAGAGAGAGAGAGGGGGGGGGGGGGAGACAGACGGACAGACAGGCAGACACGGACAAAGACAAAGAGTAAGACAGAGACAGAAATACAGAGACAGAGAAAGAGAGAGAAAAATACAGAGAGATAGACAGACAGACAGACAAACGGACAGACAAACTGATATAAAGCGACAGAGAAAGAGAGTCACGGACGGAAGGGGGGTGAAGACAATGAGAGAGAGAGAGAAGCAGACAGACAAGTAGACAGACACACTGAGATAAAGGGACAGAGAAAGAGAATCACAAAGGGAAGGGGGTGGGAGGGAGAGACAATGACAGACAGACAAACAGACAGACAGACAGAACTGGAATGTGTGATGGTTTTTGTTCCAGTATTTACCTATTATCTGACGTATAACTGAATTGTTGGAATGAACAAATCTGTAAGGTTTCTCGGATGTCCTTCAAAGGAAGGTAGGCTCTACTCTTCACCAGACAGGCTGCTGCCCTGTAAAACAAAATCCCCAGAGTATCAGAAACGGTTTGAAAGGGATCCTTCATCAAGCAGAGAGGTCTGTATTGCTCTTTAAGAGGCCAATGGTCCAGCATCTCCACGCCACAACCCGCACCCCATACTCCCCACCACGCGTGCACTGCTTTTAATCAAAACAATTTACCGTCTCTTATGTCCAAGACGAATCACAGTGAGAGGTAGACTCTCTTCCATCTCAGCCCGCCTTCTGAATTAAAAACAGCAATGCAGTGAACGAAAACGATAGCAGTAACCATAGCCCCTTGTCTACCTTTTTCCCCCCGGACAAAATTGCTCCAAGACACGACCAAGGCAGATCGAGTAAGCGCTTACAGTTTGAGTGCGCTTTTCAAATAGGGAAAGAAATCTACTTTTCTGGTTCGATTGTTCTGATGTGTCGTAGTGTTGCTTGTTTACCTTCCAATGTTGAATTATCTGAACTAGGCTGATTAAGTTCCATTCAAACAGCAAGTTTTATGGTGACACACACAGCTTGCACAGTCCTTAAGAAATGACGTGGTTACTTTTAAGTTTTGTGTACGAATTGGTGGCAGCAGCAAAAACAGCAGTAGTAATAGTAGTACGCACACGCATGCATACGCACGCACACATATGCTTTCTCTCTCTCTCTCTCCTCTCTCTCTCTCTCCTCTCTCTCTCTCTCTCTCTCTTAGACACACACACACACACACACACACACACACACACACACACACACACACACACACACACACACACACAGGGGTCCGTTCGACAAGTTTATTGCTATGAAGTTATGTTTACGAATTAGCAACTATGTTTGAAGTAATATATTTTCATAGATTGTTAACACTTTCTAGAAACAGAAACGTTGAATAAGAAACAAGTAAATAAACCTACATGGGGATAATACTCCAGTCTGAACCTACTATTACTCCTCCTTTACTGGAAACAAGTTTTCTTCTCATCCGTGAACGGACTTCTGGCCACAGAGGCTGAAAATGAAGAAATTAAACAAAATGAAAACTAAAAATAAATTAATAAATATAGAAATGATAAATAAATAAGTAAATAAATAAATAGATAAATAAATCAATAAATAAATGAATAAACAAACAGTCACAGTTACATAATTACGATACCTATTATTTTCGCACGTTACTGAACGAATAAACGGAAACAAATACGAAATCGCACTGTCATTTCTTTTTCTGTGTTACCATAAACTCATGTTTCCCCTTGCTTTTTGGTGCGTATCCGAACCATAAGACGGATTTTATAACTCTTTCAGCTCAAGCAAGATCCTGCGATGTTTAATATGCCCTTTTTATAATCATTTAATTTACGACCATTCAGAGAGAGAGAGAGAGAGAGAGAGAGAGAGAGAGAGAGAGAGAGAAGAGAGATGAGTGAGTGAGTGAGTGAGTGAGTGAGTGAGAGACAGACAGACAGACAGACAGAGATTCGGATAATTTCATATAGGCCTTGGCCCATTCTGAAGGGGTGGGTGAACATAATATAACAAATGCTCAAGACTATAACATATCAAACATTACTCTTTTAGAACATCAAGAGGTAGCTATTTCTCTACATTTGAATGCCTTGTACAGAAACAAGGGCAACTTTCGAACAACGTCTGTATAGGCTGATGACACACACATGGTGCACTTCTTCGCTACACTGTTTGTGGGCTGTGAAGTCGTTAATCGGAGTCCCTTCAGAGCCTATTTCGAGAATCCAGGCCCCGGCCGGCCCCTAATCGGTGTTGTTGGGATCGCAAAGCGCTCAAATGGGAAGAACAGAACCACATCGTAGAGTTTCGTCTTCACAAATGCGTCTCTGAGAGTACTGCTTACGTTTTCTGACCAGCACTGCAAGTGTCCACATTTACCTGGCCTAGTT
>CM065728.1:35760154-35762654 GCA_033310375.1 Conus canariensis
GTCCAATGGCCCAGTTACCAACAGTGAATTAATGGACGGCATCAAAGATTTAATGACTTGCAAAACTACTGGTTTCGTTAGAATTGTAAGCAAAATATTGAAACAGGCAAACGCCGCTGCTATTGACTTTTCATTGGCTCTCTTTAACGTTCAATTTGAGAAAGAAACATTTCATGCAGCCTGGTCAAAATCTATTAGTCAACAATACGAAAAAAAAGACAATTTAGATATTTACAAAGAAGTGCCATTAACAAATGGGATAGGAAAGAATGATGCGCATATCTGAAATAAAAGGCTCTCTAACGCGCAGATAAAGAGGGAAAACAACGGAGAAACAGGTTGGAATCAAAGCAGAGAATAGCGCTACTGACTGTATATACACCCTCTATGCATTACTTGAAAACATTGGAATAATCATTCCAAGCTGTATATTGCATTCATCATCTTGATGAAGGCCTCTGACTCAGTGAATGAAAGAATATTATGGGATGTGCTGACAAGCAGTGGCATTAAAGGCAACTTGTACACAGCCATTGGAGGAACATATCATACTGTTCTGGCATGTGTGCAAAACAAACATGTTTACACGGATTTCTTCAGTTGCCCAAGAGACATCAAACAAGGTTGTGTACTTATTCAACAGTTGTCTTACCTTCATAAATGGACTGGCTATTTAATTATAGAAAGACGAAAAGTATGCAGTACAAATTCTTCCACGAGCTATTGAAGTGTTTTGATACTGTTTGCTGATGGTGTCATTTTTCTCTCGGATGATGTTGAGGGTACAAAATCAGTACATATTCTTAAACAGGAAGCTGACAGACTTTGTCTGGATGTTACTTTGGATGAAGTAATATCATGGTTTTTCGCAAATGATGACACCTTTTTGTTAAAAAGAAATGGAGTTACGGAAATATACATATTAACGTTACACGCATATACAATATATTCGGAGTAATGTTTAGGAGCAAGCACAATTTAAACGCTCCTTGGACAGATCTATGTACAAAATGAAAGAAAGGATCAACTAGAATTTTCAGACCTATGATCTGTTGATCGTTCATTTCTGTGGAAGTTATTTCACACACAAGCCGAGCTCTTCCTGACATATGCCGCAGAACCCTCGGGTGCTGCAGAGAACAAGCAGATAGGACCGCTGCATACATTTGCTACAAAACGTTTCTTTGATACACCCCTTAACTCCTCTAACATAAGTGCGTATGATAAGAAGATACCGACTGATGATCCGAAAAACTGTTATGACTACAGAATACTGATAAAATAATCATTAAGCTACTGATGAAATAGGCAAGTGTATGAAATACTGTTAGGACAATATGAAGAGAGAAGGCTAAACTGGGCAGACAATATCAAGAAAACTCTCACTTAGAACGGATTCGGTGTTGTCTGAATCAACCAAGGAGCTATAAGCCTTTATCTCATAATTTACATACCGTTTATAATCATTTTATGCAAGTAAAAGCGGCAATCCCATATAGAAGAAAATGCAAAACGCAGTTGGTGTTTTTCAAAATTAAAAGCATTTTCAAGGCTCAAAAATGTATCTCAGTCATTAAATATAAGTGGCAGCAAGGTCTCAGCGGCATGCTGAAAATTTCATGTTTCCTGCAGAACTATCATTCAATCCGAAGTAAATATGGTTTGTTTGCTTTAACGGTTTTGAGAAGACATGATCTGACAAGCTGTTCTTGTATCCGAAAATGAAGACATGGTACTACGGCTTTCAAAATGTATTATAGCAGAGTTAATACGAGCGACAGAAAGACTGTCGTCTAAGCAACACTGGTACGGAAACAAGATAACTGTAAACTAAGGGATAAAATTTTAAAAAAAGAAAGAAAGAAAAAGAAAATTACAGCAAAAACGAAAACAAAAAAACCGA
This sequence comes from Conus canariensis, assembly GCA_033310375.1. Classification (NCBI taxonomy): domain Eukaryota; kingdom Metazoa; phylum Mollusca; class Gastropoda; order Neogastropoda; family Conidae; genus Conus; species Conus canariensis. Next base: position 35,762,058 of record CM065728.1, read on the forward strand.
AAAGAGAAAGAAAGAAAGAGAGTAGCTGCTGAAACGAAACTGAAGGAAAATGAAATAACAAAAGGAAAACTGAACTTGTGATGGACGCTATGCATTTGAATAGTTACAGATGGATGGTCAAGCCTGGTATTCACTATGATTATTTTCTTGTTCACGTAAGGATGTAGAATGTTACTTAAAAAGGACTTCCTCATAGTTAAAGTAGTTACGTAAGTGGGTGCACGCGCATGAGTTCACGTGTGTGTGGAGGTGAGCGTGTTTTCGGAACTCATGTGTGGAGTAATTTTCCTCCCTATTCGTCGCTAATAGTCCACTAATGATATGAAATTGTTCCTCTTAGCACTGGGCTGTAAAACGCTAATGCCAATAAAAGTGTGTCAGTGGGTCTCTCTCTCTCTCTCTCTCTCTCTCTCTCTCTCTCTCTCTCTCTGCCTGTCTGTCTCCCTCCCTCACACACACACACACACACACACACACACACACACACACATACATACATACACACACACACACACACACACACACACACACACACACACACACACAGGCATACATACATACACACACACACACACCCATTCCACCCATCCTTCAGCC
>CM065728.1:35767654-35780154 GCA_033310375.1 Conus canariensis
CTGGGACTGTGAAGCTTGGGCAGAGAGAAATCATCGTCACCAACCAGTGGGTTGTCCCCTACAACCCTTACCTCCTACATTAGTTCAACTGCCACATCAATGTGGAAATATGCAGTAGCATAAAATTCATCAAGTACGTCCTGAAGTATGTCCACAAGGGCACAGACCAAGCCGTCTTCCAACTCCAAGCCACTCAGGCAGGTGAAGGAACAGCTCAACAACCTCCAGTCATTGATGAGATCCAAATGTACCAGAATGCCCGCTACGTTGGCAGCATCGAGGCGACCTGGAGACTCCTGGGATTTGACCTGCATGAGCGCCACCCCATGGTGCAGAGACCAGCTGTCCATTTGGAGAATGGACAATGGGTCTACTTCAATCCACACAACGCAGCGCAAAGAGCACAAGGCTCTCCCCCAGAAGCAACCCTTACCGCCATCTTTAGCCTATGCTCTCAAGACCCTACAGCACGAGAGCTGAAGTACGTAGAAGTCCCTGAGCACTTCACATTGATGTCCACTCAGAATATGTGGAAGAAACGACAAAGGGGCACTGCAATCCGGCGATTGTACAGTATCAGTCCTCGCCAGGGAGAGTGCTACTTCTTGAGGCTTCTACTCAACGTTATGAAAGGATCCCGTTCGTACGAGGAGCTGAAGATTGTCAACGGCTATGTCCACAACATTTTTCGAGATGCTTGCAATGCTCTTGGACTCCTAGATGATGACCGCCTTCTACAACTTGCCCTGGAGGAAGCCTCCATCTCTCAGAGACCCCGACTGCTGCGTGACTTCTGTATTATCCTGGTGGCTTTCAACCCCAGTAACCCAGGCAACCTGTGGAACCTCTTCACAGACCATCTTGCTGAAGATTTCCTCTTCCAAGTCCGAAGAGATGTCTATTATGAAGCGCAGTACACAGATGCCATCTACAACCAAGCTCTTACTGTGATTCAGGACAAACTCTTCCTTCTTGGAGGCAAGTCTACAGAGGAGTATGGGATGCCAACAGTCACACAACAACAAACTGTGCCTCGAGAATACTACCGCGAGACCAATTACGACACTACTGCACTCCGGGCAGCAGCTGATGACCAGCTGAAGAAGCTGACAGCTGACCAGAGAGACGTGTACGACAGCTTTATGACCATGGTTGAGCAGAGGCAGGATCCCACAGCAAGCAGCAACATAATGTTCCTTGATGCTCCATGAGGGACAGGAAAGACCATCCTGAATCTTATCCTGAACAGGATCCGCTCCACAGGCAAAATAGTGCTAGCCACTGCTTCCAGTGTCATTGCCGCTACTCTTTTGCCGGGTGGGCGGACAGTAAATAGCATTTTCAAGGTCCCTCTGGATGCCGACAAGCAAGAAACGCCAACCTGCTCTGTCAAGCGTGGGTCAACGTTGGCCAAAGTCATCAAAGAGGCTGCAACCGTCATAATTGATGAAGCTCCCATGACCCACAAAGCTGTCTACGAGGCCATGGACTCTACGCTGCAGGACATCACCCAAGTGCACAGGCCAATGGGAGGCATCCCAACGCTGTTCTGTGGGGACTTCAGGCAGATCCTCCCTGTCGTCCTCAATGGCACCAGAGCCAACATTGTCAACGCCTGTCTGATAGCCAGGAGGATCTGATAGAAGCAGTCTACCCGGATCTTCATGCTCATTGTACAGACTCAGACTGGTTAGCGGAAAGGGCCATAATCTCCTCCCTGAACGAGACTGTCAACAGGCTGAACAGAAAAATCGTAGCTGACTTCCCTGGAGAGGAAACTGTACAGATCTGTTGACACGGCCAAGAATGATGATGAGGCAGTCCTTTATCCACAAGAACTCCTGAACTCCATTGAGATTTCTGGACTTCCACCACATGAACTGTTGCTGAAATCTGGAGTCCCTATTATCATTCTCCGCTCACTGGACCCGCCAAAGGTGATCAATGGCACCCGATGTGTCTTCACCAGACTGCACAGGAACGTTGTAGAAGCGAAAATATCATGTGGCCCCCACAAAGGTGAACCGGTGCTGCTCCCCAGAATTCCTCTGGAACCCATGGACTCACCCCTGCCATTCCAGTTCTGACGGCTTCAGTTTCCCATGAAACCAGCTTTCGCTCTGACAATCATCAAGAGCCAGGGTCCGACATTTTCATCCCTTGGGGCAGACCTGACCGTTCCGTGTTTTACACATGGAATGTTCTACGTTGCAGCATCACGAACTGGAAACGCAGAAACACTGACTATGCTTGCGCCAAACAGGGAGACCAGAAATGTCTACCCAGAGGCTCTCCAATAGACATGATACATCGTGAAAATGCAGTCTTTTCACAGAGTTGTCATGTTTGAGTTGCATTTAACGTCCGTGCCAAAATCAAGGATATGCAGACGGCTGGTCCGTCACATTAGACTGACACTTGCGGGGCCAGGGTGGACATCGGGGTGAACTACGGTCATTTTAGCTGGAAACATTCCACATTAAAATTTCCAAGACCAAGCCGGAATTCGAAACCACGACCTTTGGATCATGAGTCCAGCGCCTTATCCACTAGGTTATGGCGGCCCCTACAGATTTGTCATTTCGGAGCACTTCAATCGAGGAATTGAGAATGCATCGGTAAGTTCACAAAGTACAGGCATCCCTCTATGGACTGTGTATCTATGGAAAAAAATTCGTGAGGGAAAACAGATTGAGAGGCAAGAAGGGAGTGGGCGTCCGAAGAAATTGGGTGAAGTAGATAGGAGGAGGCTGGGGCAATTGGTTCGGCATGGGAAAAACGAAACAAACCCAAGCTGAATTTTATTGTATTGTCTTTTAAGTGGTGAGAGAGAGGGGTGGCCAGAAAATTATTGTACAGATATACCCGAGCGAAGCCGGGTACACCGGCTAGTGAATAAATAAATTAACAACTAAGATGAGAGAATTGAAGAAGAGGGTCTCGTGGCAACGACTTAGCAGATGTCTGACCTACGCATTAGCCCAATGCGCTGGTCAGACTTTGAGTGCCTATCTAACATTGGTTGTCTTTTTTGGGGGTTTTTTTTTGGGTATGTGTGTGTAGTGAATGTACACATGTGTGTGTATGGATGTGTGGGCACGGGCCCATGTGTGTGCGTGTGCGCATGTGTGTGTGCGCATGCTTGTGTGCACGCTTGTGTGTGCATGTGTGCGCGCACGTGTGTGTGCGTGTGTGTGTGTGTGTGTGTGTGTGTGTGTGTGTGTGTGTGTGTGTGTGTGTAATTTGTGGGTTTGTGTGAGCACACACACGTATCTGAAAAAACATAAATGCGGTCAAATAACAACATTTGAGGCTGCGGAGAGGGAAAAAACATAAATGCGGTCAAATAACAATGACATTTGCAGCGGGAGTATCACCTGTTTCAGCAGCAGCAACCATTGCTAAAGAAAATGGCTAATTTATGAAACAAAAGAAGACCACAACATTTGTGGTGACTGAAGTATTTGAAAGAAAAATGCGGTGGGTATCAATAAAAAAAAACAGTATCAAGATAAACACAATTAAAATATAAGCTGAGAGAGAGAGAGAGAGAGAGAGAGAGAGAGAGAGAGAGAGAGAGAGAGAGAGAGAGAGAGAGAGAGAGAGCAACAACAATGTGCCTCCTTCCTGAAACCAAACCACGCTGGCATCGTTCCTTACGCGGATCCGATGGATCTCAGCGATGGCACTGATCCGGATCATGCAGCGGATTCAGGCTGTGCTCCTATTATTGATAAGATTATATTACCAATATTCCACAGACCATGAATACTGTGGAGGCACTGTTGATATTTGGTAAGTATTTACGAAGTCACGTATTTTCACGACATTGTCTAGTGACATAATAGAGGAGCCCGGAGCCACGTGTTTACAGCGCTTTGTCAGCGACACTAACTCATGGGGTTGACTTGAACGCGGTGACAGCTCTGATGCGGTCAGCGGTCAGCTGGGCTATAAGCAACATTACCTGTACCTACTTACACTCGCGGGATCTGAGTGTAGCGGCTGAAAAACCCTCTGTGTCCGTCAGTGACAGACAGTTAAAACGGCGGAAGGTATGGATAGGCCCCACCTTCCATGTCTTCACCCAGATAGGGTGAACTTCTTGCAGATCATCACCCCCTCGGTCGTTAGAATATGGAACATCAACCACACCTTTAACAGATGTTACACACATTTCGAGTTTTGCATGTCCTAATCGGAAAGCGTATTCTGTAGATAAGGAATAACACGCCAATTGATTACGCATAAAGTTATTCTCACGCAGGAACTGATTAAAAGGGCGATTCAAATTTCTTTCGACGCTGGTGAGGACTGCGCTCTCTCGAGTCCTTCCGGTTCCAAACGGTTTTCACTTTTCTTGGCAAACTCCGGAGCGAACCGCAGGCAGGAATGAAGGAAATGGATGAGCAAAGCCCAGCCGGGGAATTAAACGGGAAAAGGGAAGAAAACCAAACAAGCGGCAGGAAAGGAGGAAGGGAAGGAAACAAATACAGGGAGACCTCTTGGAGAGATTCATTCATCACCTTGTCGATAACCACTCTCTCTGCGTGTCGGGGATTGCTGGGGGCTGAGAGCAATTAGCCTGCTGCTATTGAGGGGAGGTGATGAGGATAAGCTGAGGAGTCATTTCCCTTTACACCCCCGCCCCTTCCTCCATATCCACACCCCCTCCCCACCCCCTCCGCGCCCCCAATATCCCACACCCCACCCCCTTTCAGACAGCAAATAGCATTGTCTTTTTGTGAACATCTCTCTCTCCTCTCTCTCTCTCCTTCTCTCTCTCTCTCTCTCTCTCTCTCTTAGTTTGACCCCAAGAACATACTCGTTCTTTGCAAAAATCACTCTTTTTATGACTAGGTATGTACATTCCAGTGGGGTTCACGGCACATTGTACCGGCATTAGGAATCTGAAATCTACTTTTCTTCCGTAGTATCGTGCACAGAACAACGGTGCAAGACAGAAATGTGGCTGTTCATACTGCATAATGTATGATGCATTATGTGAGCCGCACGCAACTGCCTTCAGTTTAAAAGGTAGTAAAGTGTACGCTTCTCAGAATCAGAATGAGAAACAGATTCCGCGTTTAACTGTACTCAAAACCCAACAAGTTTCCAGCACATAAATACAAAGAACATTCAATGTCTCTTTCTAAACAGTTACTGATACAGGAAAAAAGACCTGATTGCAGCTTACTCCATCGATTTTCATACACTGTGATGGCAAATTAACATGACTCGATTATGGATACATTTCCTTCAGAAATTCTATTTTCTTTCGGTAAAATCTGCCCACAAAGACTTGAAAAATGAGTTTCATCTTCCAATAGGTGACAGCTCTTAAATGTTGTCTCTTGATCGGCATGCTGCTATGTACACCGGTTAAAAACACAAGTCATGAACATTCATTCTTAGCTTGCCTTTTTTACCTTCTGTGTTGATAGACTTTAGATCGTTGAAGACATGGTTCCAGTTCAGCATTTGCAGTTACTTCACAATAAATCTCAGTCATGACTTTTTTCTAGTTTCTAGTATCAATTCTTTTTTTTTCTTTTCGTTGTTTCTGTACTAGATAGTTCAGTCTGTTTATGTTCAGGTAATATTTTTGTGACTGATGTGACTAAATTCCTCTTCTTGTTTATTTTGTTGGCTGTGTTTCAGGGTTAAGGACAAAGAACGAGAATAACTTTTTTTTTATCACAGAACTATTTTGACGTGGAAGCGACCCTGCCATTTCGTGCGACCAAAACGAGAAAAAGATATCAGCATTTTGTTGTCTAAAACTTAAAATGGTCTCCTTGGCAAAAGCTAAAGTTTGCCAAAAGTTTGTGTTTGTCCTGTTGGTCTTTTTTTTGCCTGTGTTTTCTTTGATACGTTCTCTGCGTGTCTGTCCTGTTGTTAGTTTGTCTCTGTTTTTTTTTAATATGTTCTATGTCATAACTTGCAGAAGCAGTAGTTCTTTCCACGCTCCAGAGATGCTGCCTCAAAGTCACACTGTTTGAAATTCCGCAATCTACAACTTGAGGGAAAAAAATCTGCAAATCAACTACTGACGAAGCTCTCCTCGGTTTGGACAAAACATGCTTGTATTCATTCGCTTCCTGACCTCGTGGCACATACATGGTTCTAAATCTCACATAATTCTGAAGAGTATATTGGGTTTCGTTTTATTTATAAATCAAGCTGTGTGTTTGACTCTTTACCAAACTTTAGACTATCCAGAGTGTGGCTGTATATGAGAAATCTAATATTAGATAAGTTTCATGTTAATGACTTCTTTTAATTACTTCTGAGTGTACGTGTATAGAAAAAGTCTAATATAAAAGAAATAGTATGTTAATACCTGCTTAAATGTGGCGTACATTACACAGAGCACTTTAAAACTGGATATTCCAAGACCAGTGTGATGGTTATAGTGATGCTGATTTGAAATTTAGATTATTCAGACAGATACAGAGTATTCCACAGGAAGGAAAGGGGTTGCGCTGAATGGATTACATACTATGAACAATTCTGACGGCTCGATCTGTCAGCCAGTCTCCAGCATTGCTGATAACGTGGAAAGAGTATCTTCGCGTGATGATCAGAACGTTATTGTCACTCTCTGTCTTCACGTGTGATGGTCATACAACTTAAAAGGCATTTCAGTGTCAGTCTAAACCCCAAGAGAAAGATACAAACAGAAAGCGAACAAGACGTGCCCATTTCAGCAGGTTTACGATATGTCGGAGACCGATTCTCTTCACCGCATATTCCATATTCCCTGTACACTACTTAAGTTATAACACATATGCAAGCTCTCTCTCTCTCTCTCTCTCTCTCTCTCTCTCTCTCTCTCTCCTGCGCGCGCGCGCGCGCGCGCGCGCGCGCGCGCTTTTAACTGGCACTGACTATATTAGGCGTTTGCCTTTTTTTTTTTTTTTTTACCAAGGTTCTAAATATAAAGCCTCGCTACTGGGACTGGTGTACAGAAACGACAGAAAATGAAGCAGTTTCTCGCGAGTCACTGGCTTAAAAAAAAAGCCTGTGACGCTAATGACAAAACAACAGTTATTAGATGTTTTTGTGTTCCCTGACCATCTAATAGCAAAATACCACTTTATGGACAAGGTGACTCAATGTATCTGTGATCCCTCCACCTCCTCTCCTCTTCATCCAGTCTATCCAATACTGTACCTCATCATTTCACACACATAAGAAAGAAAAAACATATCACAGGATTCTGCTGGATAAAAACAGCAAAAACACTGAAAATGAAAACCAATATCAGAAACAAAAATAGCAACTTCTACAACAGAATCAGCTACAGTACTGAGGTAAAGCAAAGACGTAAAGCCACGTGAAATTATAAAATTAAACAGTATTATCGCAGCAGTAGTTACCATACTATTTGGATTTGTGACTTGAACAAGCAAAATGCAACAGTGCCAGTGAAAATGAAGATGCCTCAACGGAAGCATCATCTTGTATACGAATAATCCGTGACTTAAACTGAAGACGACGACGACCATCTGGAAGAACTGGGCCCTACAGTGCAGTCATGACAGGCTGATCGGTAGGAACAAAAAGGACGTTGCTTTGAAGTAAGGCCTGCCCGCTGATGCACGCTACTGTCATCTCAAACGAAACCCAAAATACACTACAGTGTACGGAAATGTCCAAATTTTCGGATCAATCAATCAAGTTGTATAGAATTCTATCTTCTGCGCATCTGCTGAAAGCTAATTCTAGCCCTGAGCTGACCCTAACCCCAAACAAATCTAACCTGATCCCTAATCCTTGACCATTAGAACACACACACACACACACACACACACACGCGCCGCGCGCGCGCGCACACACACACACACACACACACACACACACATGGACACGAAGAGAGAGAGAGAGAGAGAGAGAGAGAGAGAGAGAGAGAGAGAGAGTGAGAGATCTAAAACCTTCCTGCTTTTCATGATACTCCTAAGAGTGACCTCCCTTGATCATGACATCATTGTTCCTCTTCCTTTTTGAGTGTGTTACGCCTTTATCGTTACTACATTTAACACAGGAAAAACACGTTTTAACCGGCACAAAGTTGGTGAAATTCATCACTGAACCAAAGAATGCATCGTGCTGACTTAGGCTTCGACACGCCATTACCTTGTTTGGAACTGGTGATAGCTTGATATGACTATGACTCACGCGGTACTACGTGAATTGATCATGCAGATTGCCCTTCTTTCTGGTCTCATACATGTATCATACTTAGATTTATTTAACGTGGTATGATCTCCTTTTAGATGATGTATATGTATGATATGTATTGACCTCTAATATGGACATCTACAAGGTTTGGCTCAGAAACTGCTAAGTAACGTAGAACACGTGTCAAACAAGAAGAAGAAGAAGAAGAAAACCGTAAAAGAAACCAAAGAAACAAATGCAGTTTAACTGCATTTAATGTCTCAAACAAACTAATACAATTTTAAGCCAAAATGCTTGACAGACTAGGAAAATACTGAAATACCAGAAACAAATACGATAATAACAAATGAAAACAAACAAATAACAAATGAAACTAAACAAACAAATCTGCAACAACGTGTCATTCTGAAAGAAACCAGTACTTGCACTGGATTAAATCTCTTTGGGCTAGGGAAAGAAAGAGTGTTTGACTGAATATGACCATACTACCACCACCACAACAACAGCAGAAAGACACAAGGATAAAAGCAAAAACTGTGACAAACTACACAGGTCCGCTGTCAGTGGGATTCACACTCTGTTCAAGACAAACTGCTCAAATCCCAACACAACCCCCGTCGGTATTTTTCGAAATGGTTTTTCACTCTTTTTTATACTTCAGAATGAACCCCAGGCACCAATAAATGAAATGGACGGGCAAAGCCCAACCAGGGAATTAAACTAAAAGCGAAAAAACAAACAAGCAGAGGAAATCAGGAAAGAAAAGAAGAAACAAGTAAAAGGAGACCCCTGGGTGAGATTCATTCATCAGCTGGTCGATAACCACTCTCCCTGCGTGCAGGGGATTGGCGGCTGCTGAGAGCAATTAACCTGCTGCTATTGAGGTGAGGTGATGAGGATGAGCTAAAGAGTCATTTCCCTTCCGTCTCCCTTTCCTACGACAAATTGCATTGTCTTCTTGTCGATGGACCCCTGTCCCCACCCATCCTTCTCTCTCTCTCTCTCTCTCTCTCTCTCCTCTCTCTCTCTCTCTCTCTCTCTCTCTCTCTCTCTTTTCCCCCTCCAACCCCCCTCACCCCGATTACACAGTTTACAGATTACGCAAATTGTACGGATGCTGTAAATAATGAAACATGTTGGCATTGTTAGCTCTGTACTTTTTTCTTTTACGATATTTTTCTCAGTTTGACATCATTAAACTGTTTGTTCAACTGTTTACTGGTGATATTCCATTGTCGTGTGTTGTGGTTTGCTCACACACGCAGTTGAATAGTCTTCATACAGGCGCATGGCGATAACCACAGACAATACTTGGAAATCAGCAAAGGGAGGCAATCTGTGTTTGAGCTTGCGTTAAGTGACGGTAATCCCGCCGCTTTCATGAAACAACGCCGCTGGTGGGAATGCTCAAGGCAATTTTGCCCCATCAGTCAAATTAACAGTTCAATCAGAGAAAGAACATGCAAAATTATGAGCAAAAAACGGCGCGCCTGTAATCAGTCAATACACCGATCGTTGTCATAGCGCGCGCTTCAAATGAAACATTTGATTCTTTTGATCTGACATTTTGACTTACCCATAAACCGATAAAAGATCATTCTGTTCGGAATTGAAAGACGTGCATTATCTACTCCCCATTTCTTCCCAAAGGAAATATTAAATTTCGAGCAAGTACTGAAAGTTGGCGTTGCAATTATTTTTATTACGATTTAGATATTCATGCCAGGAACTCGTAAAGAGAAAAGGGAGACAAACCGTGATTGTCAATCAAATATTGATTTCTTTAAATTGTTCACGAGAGTTTTGCTTTTGTGAGGTCACGAATCCACTGTAGGTTACGTTCAAAAGAGGATGTAAGGAAGCAGTCGACTCCAGAACGCAGGCCATGACATGCATCAGTTTTTTGGACGCCTAATATACAAATTTGGGGAGGGGAGGGGAGGGGGCGGTATTAGTTCCGTGCGACGATGCAGACATGCAGATAACAGGACAAAACACAATGCATTTCGACCTCTTGGGTCTTCTTATCGGGCAAAAACAAACAACATTTAGGACAATGAAAACGAAGAACGAGTCTAAATGTTGCTTGGTTTTGCCTGAAGAAGACCCGAGAGGTGGAAATGCATTGTGTTCTGTTTGTCTGTATCGTCTGACGAACTAATACCGTTTCTTGCTGAAAAAAAATTACTTCATTGTCCGCCCTCAGTCACCTCGTTTTGAAACTAACACGCACAGTCTACGTTGAGAATGGGGGAAACAGTGTCCAGCGCGTTTCTCTTTGTTTTGGTTTGCTTTGGTTTGGGTTTTGTTTCTGTTTTTGATCAGGTTATAAATAAAAGTGGGCTGTGATTAACATACCAACAAACCCTTGAACAGACAGATGTGAAAACAATGATGACAGTTATCCTCATGACAGAACAGAAGAACGCTTGTAAAACGCAACACAACGATGATGATTACATGTACTAAAACTATAAAGGTTTCCTTTTCTGAGAAAAGAAAAACAGTTCCGCTTCCGTCACGGATGAAAAATGCACGCACGTGAAGACAGAGTAATGAGAATATTCTACAAATTTGGATATTGACCAGGGGTGTCATGGAACATAGGTGATCAGGCTGAAAAAGTAATGAAAACTGATTCCCACAGCTTTCCAGGACTGACAATTGACTCTCAAAAATGTTACGTTCTAAAAATACAAACCGAGAGGGAGATGTGGGTGAGGAGGATGGACTGGGGGATGTCAGATGTCAGCGACCTTCTTGCTCCAAGTTTTGTTCTCGATTCCTTGATAAATACACTTCTCAAACCAATACCACTTTCCCTCGCTTTTCACGCTCGACTCGAGAGCTGAAGTGCCTTCAGTCTCGTATACCAACGTTCTCGACATTGCAAAGTTTAGACCTACCGACAAACAGAACTTCAGAGCGCAGAACAGAAACTGCGAAAAGGAAAGATGGTGCTAATGATGACAAAACGCTGTTTCCACCGATCCGAACGGGGATCGCTTTTTTTTTTTGCTGTGCTCAAGTCAGCCAGTATCTGAAGTTGCTGGACTTCCAAAGAACATTGCACATTCTTCAGTTCCTAAGATCCATGTAAACTGCACGAAAATAGAAAAATGCGTTTTTCAAGTAGTTTGGTATAAATTTTCAAACCATCACAAACCACACCTTCCATTCAGAATGTCTTCTGCCAGTCTTCTTCATTTTACTTTCCTATTGGTAGAGATATAGACAGACAGACAGACATACAGACCGACAGATGGACAGACGGACGGACAGATAAATAGATAATTAGGTAAGTAGATAGACAAATAGAAAAAAACAGATAGATAGATAGACAGGCAGATAGACAGATAGGCAGGCATGCATGTATGCAGGAAGGCAGACGACATATAGATAGACAGACAGATAGATGGATAGATCGTTAAATAGACAGTTACATATGTATTCATTCGGGTGCCATAACATGGTATATATAGCACAATAAATCTACAACATTGTAGTGATATACTCCCTCCCCCCCCCCCCCTTCCCCCAAATTACCCGTAGAACGATCAACATCATTCCTACCTCAAAGGCATCAAAACATACACCTCTTCTTCTGTTTTATGAAACTTCTGGAGGGGTACTTGCTGGCTGTGAAACTGAGAGATCCCAGATGAAAACTCTACCAGCCTCGGAGAAGGAATGCCAGTGTTTTATACGTGACAACTAAATCTTCCATCGTGTTCGGAATACAGAGGCTACAGTGAAAAGCCCAGACAACAAACCAAATATCTGATCGTTTCATTTCTCATCACTAAACACATGTATCGAACAAATACCCAGGGAGATGTGGACGGCACGGCATTCAGGCGACATTTCTGGCGACCCAAGAGTCTTGCTTAATGTGTGTCGATGAAGCAACACGCGCCCATACTATACAAACTCTTACACACCCTGATAATTAAACACCCAGACAATCAAATATAAACATCACGGTATACCAGGATTATCCGACGGTACCATTCCGTCATGAAAACGATACCATTCTATTCTGATGTCTGAGCGTCTGTGTGTGCGTGCGTGCGTGTGTGTGTGTGTGTGTGTGTGTGTGTGTGTGTGTGTGTGTGTGTGTGTACGTGCGTGCGTGTGTGTGTGTGTGTGTGTGTGCGTGCGTGCGTGCGTGCGTGCGTGCGTGCGTGCGTGCGTGCGTGTGTGTGTGTGTGTGTGTGTGTGTGTGTGTGTGTGTGTGTGTGTGGTGTGTTTGTCAGTACAACACTATGTTAATCTGACAGTAAATGGTTTCAGTCAGTCAGTGTGTGTGTGTGTGT
>CM065728.1:35790154-35792654 GCA_033310375.1 Conus canariensis
AACGGTCAGTCAGACAAACAAGACATAAGGCACGGCTATACGGGCACTTACGGACCTCCAATATTTTCACCGATCTTTCTTTTTTATTGCTTTATTTTTTTTCTCCTTTTTTTTCTTTCCCCCACTTTCAAGTTTATTCTTCCGAAAAAGATGACACACGCTTTGTGAGATTTTGTTTCAGTTCTGAATTTACTTTTCGTTCCTTTAGATCACCGTTGCATTTGTGCCCCGAACAAGTCTATTTCTTTTTTTTTCTTTTCTGGGTTATTGGAAATCTAACACATGAACATAGAACGGTCAAAGGATACTCTCTTCGTCTGATGTCCTAAAAGTCCACGGAATGACAAAACACATAACCGGGCAAGAGTGTGGCTGTTCCAAGGTGGATTTGAAACTGGCCTTTAGAAGGACAGATCAATAACACACACGACTTGATTCTATTTTACAGACAAGTAAACCGTTGGAGTTAAAGACATTGTTCAACATTTTACTCCTAGGTGAACCTACTGGGCCACCAGGCTGTACGGGCCAAGTTAAGACGGGTCTGGACAGAACAATGAAAATCAAGGTAACAACCATAAAACCGGAGGGGGGGGGGGGGGGGGCTCTGAACTCCTGGATTTGTGGCATTACCCAGCGCCTCGTTCCAACACCTGCACATAGGATACAGAAAGATAAACCGTTTTCTTGTCAGTGGATTAAAGATAGATTTAACGGCCGCCCCCATCACAGATGGCATGGCAGACAAGGATAACCATTCCAGGGGAGCGGGGGTAGGAGAGCTCACCGAAGACAACACTGACTTCACCAGGATATCGTCACGATGAGGTAGGCAGCGATGATGGTAAGGTTTATGGCAGGTGCCATCTGGGTTCGAACTAACAACGTCTGAATGTGACTCTGTACTTTACTGTTCACCAAAACTCTCTACTTTACTGTTCACCCCAACTCTGTACTTTACTGTTCACCAAAACTCTGTACTTTACTGTTCACCAAAACTCTGTACTTTACTGTTCATCCAAACTCTGTATTTTACTGTTCACCAAAACTCTGTACTTTACTGTTCACCCAAACTCTCTACTTTACTGTTCACCCCAACTCTGTACTTTACTGTTCAACAAAACTCTGTACTTTACTGTTCACCCAAACTCTGTACTTTACTGTTCACCCAAACTCTGTACTTTACTGTTCACCAAAACTCTGTACTTTACTGTTCACCCCAACTCTGTACTTTACTGTTCACCAAAACTTTCTACTTTACTGTTCACCCAAATGCTGTACTTTACTGTTCACCAAACCTCTGTACTTTACTGTTCACCAAAATATTGTACTTTACTGCTCACCAAAACTCTGCATTTTACTGTTCACCCAAACTCTGTATTTATTGTTGACCCAAACTCTGTACTTTATTGTTCACCAAAACTCTGTACTTTATTGTTCACCCAAACTCTGTATTTTACTGTTCACCCAAACTCTGTACTTTACTATTCACCCAAGCTCTGTACTTTACTTTTCACCCAAACTCTGTATTTTACTGTTCCACCCAAACTCTGTACTTTACTGTTCACCCAAATTCTGTACTTTACTGTTCACCCAAAGTCTGTACTTCATTGTTCACCCAAACTCTGCATTGTACTGTTCACCCCAACTCTGTATTTTACTGTTCACCCAAACTCTGTACTTTATTGTTCACCCAAACTCTGTACTTTACTGTTCACCCAAACTCTGTACTTTATTGTTCACCCAAACTCTGCATTTACTGTTCACCCTAACTCTGTACTTTATTGTTCACCCAAGCTCTGTACTTTACTGTTCACCCAAATGCTGTACTTTACTGTTCACCCAAACTCTGTACTTTACTGTTCACCCCAAGTCTGTACTTTACTGTTCATCAAAACTCTGTACTTTACTGTTCACCCAAACTCTGTACTTTGCTGTTCACCCAAACTCTGTACTTTACTGTTCATCAAAACTCTGTACTTTACTGTTCACCAAACTATTGTATTTTACTGGTCACCAAAACTTTGTATTTTATTGTTGACCCGAACTCTGTACTTTATTGTTCACCAAAACTCTGTACTTTACTGTTCACTAAAACTCTGTATTTTACTGTTCACCAAAACTCTGTACTTTACTATTACCCTAAGCTCTGTACTTTACTTTTCACCCAAACTCTGTATTTTACTGTTCACCCAAACTCTGTACTTTATTGTTGACCCAAACTCTGTATTTTACTGTTCACCCAAACTCTGTACTTTACTATTAACCCAAGCTCTGTACTTTACTTTTCACCCAAACACTGTATTTTACTGTTCACACCAAACTCTGTACTTTATTGTTCACCCAAACTCTGTACTTTACTGTTCACCCAAACGCTGTACTTTATTGTTCACCCAAACTCTGTATTTTACTGTTCACCCAAACTCTGTACTTTACTGTTCACCCAAACTCTGTACTTTACTGTTCACCCAAACGCTGTACTTTATTGTTCACCCAAACT
>CM065728.1:35800154-35807654 GCA_033310375.1 Conus canariensis
ATGTTTTACCTTAAAATATGGAGTTGACAAAAAGTTTTAAACGAAACATGGGTCAGATAGACGAAGGTAAAAACTGAGCAGAAAAGACTGTCTCATTCCAAATAAACTAAGTTTCCAACAGTTTTCAATTCCACCAAAGGTCGTTCCCTCTTGAGTGGAAAAGCTGCAGGCAATTGCGACATCACCAGTTTCTTAGAACCCGTTTTCTAAC
This sequence comes from Conus canariensis, assembly GCA_033310375.1. Taxonomy (NCBI): domain Eukaryota; kingdom Metazoa; phylum Mollusca; class Gastropoda; order Neogastropoda; family Conidae; genus Conus; species Conus canariensis. The sequence goes on from CM065728.1 coordinate 35,800,366, forward strand.
TGCTATGAATAGATGCGCGCTTTAACATACTGTTTTTAGTGGCTTCCTTTGTATCTCCCCATTCTCTCCTGTTCATCTGTTCTCGAAGTAGGACTACTATTTCCTGTGTTAGTTCTACAGTTCAGCAAGCTTTAAAGCCCCCTGATAGCAATGCTACTGCATTGGCCATCTTCGCTTCAACGTGTCCTTTCATGTCACTTCGGTTTTGTACCAGACTGCATCAACCGTCCCTGTCCTGCCTGGTCCATCTAGTTTTACAGCCTGCCTCTCTGCCGTGCACTGTTCAGCTTAAGTCTATATTCTGTGCCGATTCTTTCCGTTTACTTTTCAACGCAATACTTCTACTTTCATTGAGACCAGTTACCGGTGATTTGAACAAGGTGCACATGCTGGTATGTTAGTATGTTGATGACATCAAGCTTTCAGGAGAACCCCATGAAGGTTTATTGAGTTTAGAATGTCCACTCTTCCCTGGTAATGCCAACAGCGTCGCCCCCTCTTCTTAAGATGTAATACTACTGCTCTCATGCATTTCTTGCCCAGTGAGTGACTAGCGCATTCATAATACCATATACAGTTTTAAATTGGTTCTTTTTCCTGTAATTTTCCGTACGACATTCAATGACATTTCTTTCGTTAGAACCAGATGCTTACAAAGGCCGAAGAATTCAATGCATAGATTAAAAAAAAAACAATCGTCTGAACGGTCAGGACAAACGCTTTAAGCGGACTATTCAATAGAGCACAGCGAAATACGTTTCTAATGTCTCGGTTCATTCGTAGGTCTTTGTAGTTTTACTGCCAACAAACGCCGTCCCCAGCGTCACTTGTTCGGTTCATCACATTTTAGAGCCCGAAGATCTATTTCGAAAGTTACCGCCATCTAGGCGAACTCTCCGCCCAAGACTTTCTTTCATCCCTCTTCAATCTCTGTTCGTGATTGCATCGCCTGTCCCTTCCGCCTTTCACCGTCAAAGTTTACGATAGTGTTCCGGTAATTCTCCGCTGGAACTGCCCTTCCCTGGCCTGAACTTCTCAACCCTTACTGTACAGCCATCCACTGTCTCAAGTGGCGAGATCTGACGACGGAATGTATTTTGATTACTTCATGTTAACTTATTTTGAAATGTTTTGATGAATGGTAAATATAGTGATACTCCCTCCCCCTTCTCTCTCTCTCTCTCTCTCTCTCTCTCTCTCTCTCTCTCTCTCGTCTCGTCTGTCTGTCTCTCTCTCTCTCTCTCTCTCTCTCTCTCTCTCTCTCTCTCTCTCTCTGAGACATGCGTGCATGCATGTGAGGCTCAGTGTGTGAGCGCAGAGTAAATATCAGATTGTTTTTGGCAGCAAATGTGGTCAATCCACATACCGTTGTTACAGCTCTCCAAAGACGACTTCCGTCTCCGTAGTCAAATTCATCAGTGAAATTCGGCATATATCTATCTGTGTGTACTCTCTCTCCTCTCTCTCTCTCTCTCTCTCTCTCTCTCTCTCTCTCTCTCTCTCTCTCTCCCCACAGATCAGAACAGGGTTTTGGAATAGTGTGGATGACTCAGGAAGTAGGAAATGAGCAACAGTTCATTGCGGAATTTAAAGACAGGCTTATTTGTTCTTTTAAACATTGGCACTTGGATATGGAAAGTAAAGAAAAATATCGCTGGTTTTTCTCATTTAAGAATGTGTTTCATTCTGAAAAGTTTCTCAATGTCATAACAGATAAATGGCACAGAATAAATTACACAAGATTTAGGTTGAGGACTTTAGGTTTTAATGCGAACAAAAGATGGTTTGAATGTGAAACATCCACAGAATCTCCTTGTCCTGCATGTAGACATATTATTGATGACGAAGAACACTTTCTGTTCCACTGTACTGCTTATAATGAAGTGCGGACAAACTGTTCATTTTTCCAGTTAGATATAGCGAAAAGACAAAATGTCGCTGATGTGTTATCATCAGATGATGAAATTGTAATAAAATCAGTTGCGAAATTCATCGCGGAAGCATTGAAAATTAGACGGATGAAGGACAGTGAAATTGAAGATAATACGTTATAAGAGATATCTGAATGAATGTTATCATTCATCGCATGTTGAAGAGATCAGTAAGATACAATGTCATCATTTGATTGAGTGAATGGTCGAGTCAGTCTTAAGGTGCTTTTTTTTAACCTTACTGCATTACTCCTGTGCGTGAGGTGAGGACATAACGAAATGTTACGAATTTATTTGTTTTTGTTAATTTTGGATTTGATACACACTAGGAATGAAAGTGTACTATTTGTTTGCAGGAAAGGAAGAGGGAAATGTTTTTGTTCTGTTACCTCTCCCCCCTTGTCAAAAGACCTCTTTGGTAATGACAATAAAATATCAAAGTGTCAAAGTGTCTCTCTCCCCACACACACACACACACACACACACACACACCCGCGCGCGCGCGCGCGCGCGCGCGACACACACACACACACATACATACATACACACACAGACGCGCGCGCGCGCAGATAGAGAGATAGATAGATGGGTAGGTAGATCAAATTCTTATGAAGCTCTTGTACAAAGGCAAACGTTTCGTAGAAAATACCAAATAAAACTGGTGACTTTCAAGGTCAATGTCCTTTTTCAGCTTCTTGTTCCAAGAGCGTATCTGGGGGAAATGTGTCTAGCAATATATCGACTAGCATACTAATCAACTAAATATCAAAGTAACTACCTGATCGACAAACTAATGTAACTACCTGATCGACAAACTAATTAATACACACGCACATAGTGTGTGTGGACGAGTGTGCTTGTGTTGTGTGTGTTGTGTGTGTGTGTGTGTGTGTGTGTGTGTGTGTGTGTGTGTGTGCGTGTGTGGTGCGTGCGTGCGTGCGTGCGTGCGTGCGTGCGTGCGTGGTGTGTGGTGTGTGTGTGTGTGTGTGTGTGTGTGCGTGTGTCCATGTGAGTAAGAGAGTGGTGATGTGAGTGAATGAGTGTGTGTGTGTGGGGTGGTGTGTGTGTGTGTGTGTGTGTTGTGTGTGTGTGTGTGTGTGTGTGTGTGTGTGCGTGTGTGTGTGTGCGTATGTGTGTGCTGGACAGCGTGGCACTTGTTTTAAAAACTTGTCTATGTACCTTACCGCGACTGTCAGCGCAGCCCATCATGAAGAAAACAGTCCAGATATACAATCCTTCGCCACCCATTTCAAACCACCAGAGAAAACTTTCTCTGAATCAGTCCCATCTTAAACAGTTCGTCCGACACATCATTACCCAGCCCATTTCGGTAACCAGCCGCTCTGAGGTCTGGCCCGCAAAACTGCCAGAAGAAGGATATCACATCACGTCTTCTCTTGACGACGGTCGTTGACGTATTTGAGCGGATGATGATGGGTTTGTGGAGAGACCCAGAATGATTCATCATCTAACTGTATAAAAGACAGATAGCCTAAGCACAACCAGTGTTTGCTCTGCTAACCGATTGCATCAAGTCTGTTTGCTTTAGCAGCATAGATGTGTGCTTGCTTTTCTAATCTGATTACATCATCTGTTAGCTTGGAAGCCCGACTATGTCTACTCTATTTGCTCCACTAGCCTTGATACCGCTGTTCTGTTCTGCACTGAAGCCGGAAGCTGTCCGTCATAGATCACACTGTTTATTCGTCAGTTTTTGTGGACAGTGTTTACGCCTTCTTCTTTTCAAACCGAAGCATCTGGTGTACATTTTTCTTCTACTATGATTGGAATTTGCGTGCTTGTGACCCTAACCACTCAACAATACATCACAGAATAGTACATACATAGTGACACATTTACAATTACATTACATTGGCTCTGTACCCGACCAATCGAATTGTGTTCCTTCAAACTATCTACACGACTTCTCTGTATCATTTCTGTATGTATATCCATGATACCTTTTACAGAAAACCAAAACTGAAAAGTGCTAAACACAACACCATGATGAATATCCAGAACTAAAACACAAATCACACTGGTTGTCAGGATCTGTTTATGTTCACCATCCAGTCAGTCACTCTCCATAGGCCACTGGTCTATCTCCTGTGATTATCGGGGGGCTGTTAACTGATTTGGTGAGACTGAGAAGTTGAGAAGGCTGGAGAAAGTACTGGAGACGAAGCGGTGGCCGAACATACTGAGAGGAGTGGGGTTGAGGGGAGAGGGCGAAGAGAGACGGGGGGGGGGGGGGGGTGAGAGACTACTGTACTTCGCACCTCAATCACAGACAAGAGGGAAAGCCAACACTGCAGTTCATCAGAGGGTTTCCTGCCAAGCTCTTGTCCCATTTCCACACATTGCCAATTCCAGTGGCCCTGGCACACAGATAGGGAGTCGCGGATCCTCGACAGACTGACCACTACAATGCTCCTCAACCACCCTCATCTGTTTTCCCTCCATCTCCAGGGAAATGCACTCTGTATGTCTGTTTGGGTTTGGCCCGTACAGGACCTATGGGAGGAAAAGGTCATCCAGCTAATGGATTGGTATCACGCAAACACTCTGAATGAGGCGCACACAGGGCATATACGAACACCCAGTGTACACATGGTAACAAGCAATATTTCCATCTGGCTGCATGTGTCTGTCTGTCTGAGTTTGTCTTTGTCTTAGTCACTTTGAATATCATCTGTCTCTCTGTCTGTCTGTTTCAGTCTGTTCGTCTGTCTGTATGTCTGTATGTCTCTCCCTCCCTCCGTCCCCTCTCTCTCTCTCTCTCTCTCTCTCTCTCTCTGTTTGTGTGCGTGCGTGCGTGCGTGCGTGCGTGCGTGCGTGCGTGCGTGCGTGTAAGTGTTTATCTTTCTGTCTCTTCACGTGTATATGTATGAATGTGTATATGTGTATTCGCAGCACGTTTGTGTTAAGTTTACAGAGTAAACTTTCTTTGAATCAGTCTCACTTTAAAACAGTACGTCTAACAGTCCATTACCCACCCATTTCTATTTTCTGTAGTATTGACATCTGGTTCACAAAACTGAAATGAAAGACACCGCATTGCTGCTTCCCATCTTGGCGATCATTTAGCTACTTGAGCGGATAGTACTGGGTTTGTGGGGGACCCAAGGTGATTCATCACCCCATTACAGAAAAGACGTCCTGCGCACACCCACAATTTGGTCTGCTCAGTGACTATATCAAGTTCAATTTGCTCTCCTGAACTGCATGCCCGGATAACACGATGGACACCACCTAACGACGTCTTTCCCTTGCAAAAGCCTATTGTAAGAAGTATATGAAAAGAATAGCATCCATGGGCCTGTGCAAACAGTTGCCATGTCATCACATGCTCATGACACATCAACATGTGCTTGCTTTGCTAGTATGCATGTATCAAGTGTGCTTGCTTAACAAATCTAACAAAATCATCTGTCTGCTTTGCAAGCCTGACTATATCAACTATGTTTGCTCTGCTAACCTTTATCCAACACTTGCATGTTGCACTGAAGCTAGGCGCTCATGACTGAAGATCACACTTGTCTGTGGACACCACTTACACCTTTGTTCCTTTCGAGCCAACAATTCTGGTGTAATTCTCCTTCTTTGAATAGTATCTGTATACATGCGACACTAGCCATTCAACAAAACATCATGCAACTAGCTCAACACCCAATCAAATGAATTTGTTCTTTCTAGCTATCAAGACGACTATCCTTTATCATTTCTGACTGTCTGTCCATTATACCTACTGTAACTCTCCCAAAACGGAGTATAAAATGCATTTTCATGGTAAATTTCCAGTGCTAAAATACAGACCACATTGGTTGTCAGGCTCTCTTCATTCGTCTCCAGTATAATATTTCCACCAAAAGGTCTTCCCTTCTTTTACAATGTAGTCCCTCACTATATAGCACAAATGATTCAAAAGTGATATTCACAATATTCCCGTCATGTTCAAATTCATGTTTGTTTTTTTTTTCATCTCAGGAAAAACAGATTGACACGTTTTTCGACAGATGGTCCATCACTCAGCTAGTCACTCTTAAAGGGACATTGGTTAATCTTATCTGATCATAGAAAGGCTGTTAGCTGTCTGGGCACAATTAGGAAGTTGAGAGGGTGTGCGAAGGATCCTCAGAGATAATGGGATAGGGCAGCAGACAGCAGAAGGCAAGGGAGTAGGGGTGAGGAGAGAGAGTGAAGGGAGAAGGTGGGGAAGGGACTGGGGGTAGGGCGGTGATGTACTTAGCACCTCAATCACAGACAAGAGGGAAAGCCAACACTGCAGTTCATCAAAGAGTTTCCTGCCAAGCACTTGTCCCATTTCCCCACATGGCCAGTTCCAGAGGCCGGGCACAGAGATAGGACATCGCAGGTCCTTGACAGACTGACCACTACCCTGCTCCTCATCATCCTAATCTGTTTTCTCTTCATCTCCAGGGACTCTGCACTCTGTATGTCTGTATGGGTTTGACCCGTCCACAACCTGTGGGGGGAAAGGGTTATCCAGCTAATGGATTGGTATTACGTGAATACTATGAATGGGAAGTGCATAGTGGGCACGTATGTGTCCTTCAGTGTAAGTATGGGAACAAGCAATATTTCCATATGGCTTCTTTCTCTCTCTCTCTCTCTCTCTCTCTCTCTCTCTCTCTCTCTCTCTCTCTCTTCTCTCTCTATGTGTCTGTGTGTCTGTGTGTCTGTGTATGTCTCTCTGTGTCTGTGTCTGTATTAAAGAGAGAAAGAGAGGGAGAGAGAAAAGGAGAGAGAGAAACAGACCAAGAGAGATACAGAGAAAGACGGAGATTGAGAGAGAAACAGAGAGGAGGCAGAGAGCGTGTGCGTGCGAGCATGCGCGTGTGTGTGTGTACGTGAATGTGTGCGCGTCTGTCTGTTTGTCTGTCTGTCTGAATGTGCAAGTAAGTGTGTGTGTGTGTGTGTGTGTGTGTGGTGTGCGTGCGTGCGTGCGTGCGTGCGTGCGTGCGTGCGTGCGTGCGTGTGTGTGTGTGTGTGTGTGTGTGTGTGTGTGTGTGCGCGCGCGCACGCGCAGTGTGTGAGTGAGTGAGTGAGTGAGTGCGTTTGTGAGTGAGTGGTGTGTGTGTGTGTGTGTGTGTGTGTGTGTGTGTGTGTGTGTGTGTGTGTGTGTGTGTGTTTGAAGGACTGCTTTAAGTCTGATTCTAAGACCGTCGTCTATGTAGCTCAAAGGGAGACTGCCAGTGCGATCCGTCATGAACCCAGTCTGTCATGGCTCACTTCAGATCACCAAAGAAACCTTTCTTCGAATGGGTCCCGTTCTAACACAGTACGTCCTACAGATCAGTATCCAGCTCATCTCTATGTTCGGAAGTTTTGACGTCT
>CM065728.1:35812654-35815154 GCA_033310375.1 Conus canariensis
TATCCTATAACGTCCACTTCATCTAACGAAACATCGAAAAAAAGAAAACGAGTTCTGAAAGCAGCAGCATAGCACATTTCCAGAGCTAAAATATAGACCACATCAGCTGCCAGGCTCTCTGAGTGTCTAGTACAATACTGCCGAACAGAGGTTCCCCTCCATTATACTGTTGCCCCTCACTGTGTAACACAAACGATTCAAAGGTTACTTTCACAATATCTCCCATCATCTCCTAATCTACGTGTGTTTCTGTCATCTTGGATAAAATAGATTGGCACATTACTTCGACAGACAGTCCATCAGCCAACCAGTCACTCTCAGAGGACCACTGGTCTATCTTATCTGATCATTGAGGGGGGCTGTTTAACTGACTCTGTGGAATTAGGAGGTTGAGAGGGTAAGAGAAAGGTCGGCAAGAGAATGGGAGGAAGGAGGGCGATCAGAAGGCGAGGGAGTGAGTGTGACGGGAGACAGTGTAGGGAGATGATGGGGAAGAGAGTGGGGGTGGAAGGCTGTTATTTTGCTCCTCAGTCAAAGACAAGCGGGAAAGCCAACACTTCAGTTCATCAGAGTTTCCTGCCAAGCCTTTGTCCCATTTCCCCATACTGCCAATTCCAGAGATCCGCACAAACAAACAGGGCATCTAGTGTCCTTAACAGACTGACCACTACCCTGCTCTTCATCATTGCTCATCCATCCTCATGCGCTTTCTCTCCCAATTCCAGGGAAGCTGCACTGTGCATGTCTGTATGGGTTTGGCCCATACAAGACTTGTGGGAGTAAAGGGTTGTCTGGCTAATGAATTGGTATCATACAAGATTTGTGGGAGTAAAGGGTTGTCTGGCTGATGAATTGGTATCATACAAGTACTATGAATCAGGCATAAACTGTGGGCACCTACGCACCCCTCAATGTAAACATAGGAGCAAGCAACATTTCCATCTGACTGCTTGTGTCTGTCTGTCTACGTCTCTCTGTCTAATCTGTCTGCCTGTCTGTCTCTCCCTCTCTCTCTCTCTTCCATTTTACCGCCCCCTCTCACTCTCTCACACATACATGCACATATGCAAGCCTGCACGCATGCACGCACACGCGCGCACACGCACATGCGCATGCGCGCGCGCACACACACACACACACACACACACACACACACACACACGCAATGCCAGTTCTAAATTTTTGTTTATGTGGGAGAACGGTGCTCGTGTCCATGCTTGTCAGTGCGTATATATATATATATATATATATATATATATATATATATATATATATATATATATATTATGTATATAAAACAGAGAGTTTAAAAACCACAACAGACAAGATAAAAAGATTTCCAAAATTTTCGGCTTTAATGCCTTCCTCAGTGGTGAGTTGACTGGCCGGCGAGTCACACAACATTTATACATGAATAAAAAGGAAGTGAATAAAATTCACTATCTTAAAACAAGAAGCTAAAAAGAAAAAGAATTGCACGAACCAGGCGAATCTTTCAAAAGGAAGGGGAGCAAAGGGACGTGATAGTATGAGGAAGAGGGGCTGAGAAAGCGTGTGTAAAAGCGTGCGCGCGTCACGCACATGTGGGAGTGTGTGCGTATATGAGAGTGTGTTAGTGTGAGTGAGTGTGAGTGAGTTTGAGTGTGTGTGTGTGTGTGTGTGTGTGTGTGTGTGTGTGTGTGTGTGTGTGTGTGTGTGTCAGCGTGTGTATTGTGTGTAGGGGGGGGGGAAGGAAGGGGGGGGGGTTTCGGTAGGGGGAGGCAAAAGGAGTCAAGCGGCGTAGAACATGAACAGTTATTGTATATATATACATGTGTGTGTGTGTGTGTGTGTGTGTGTGTGTGTGTGTGTGTGTGTGTGTGTGTGTGGTGTGTGTGTGTGTGTGTGATCCCTCTGTTACAGTACAGCCCCTCTCTGTTTTACAGAAAAGATTCAAAGGTGACAATTCATAATATTCCCATCATGTTCTAATTCACGTGTGGCTGTTTCATCTGGGTTAAAATAGAGTGACACGTTACTTCGACAGATGGTTCATCACCCAGCCAGTCACTCTTGAAGGGACACAGGTCTGCCTTATCTGATCATAGAGGGGCTGTTGTCTGTCTGGTAAGAGTTAGGAGGTTAAGAGGATGAGAGAAAGATCGGTTGAGAGAATTGATGAGGGTGGAACAGTAGGCAAGAGAATGAGGGGGGAGGGGCAACGGTGAAGGCAGATGACGAGAAGGCGAATGGGAATGAGGCGGTAAAGTACTTTGCACCTTAATTACTGACAAGAGGTAAAGCCAACACCGCAATTCATCACAGAGTTTCCTGCCAAGGCCTTGTCCCATTTTCCAGACTGCTCAGACCAGAGGTCCAGGCACACAGACAGGACATCGTGGGTCCTTGACAGACGGACCACTATCCTGCTTCTTGTCCATCCTCATCCATCGTCATCTCTTTTCTCTCCATCTCTGGGGAAGCTGCACTCTGTATGCCTGTATGGGATTGGCCCGTACAG
>CM065728.1:35827654-35837654 GCA_033310375.1 Conus canariensis
ACAACATAAGTTGAACTGAATGGTCTGATGAACTTCTTACTTCAGTATGCGCTGTAGTCTTTTGCAAAGTCATATTTGTATACCTAGTTCCTTTGCCACACATTGCACTGAGACGCACAGCACAAACATACCGGCTGGACTGACATGACTAGACAACTTTCCGTTACCTCTCTCTCTCTCTCTCTCTCTCTCTCTCTCTCTCTCTCTCTCTCTCTCTCAAATGCATAGTTTTTTAAAGCAATATTGCTGAAAATGAGGACATAGAGTGCTGAAACTGAACTATGACGATCACTCTGTAATCTCTTCCAAAGTATACTGCAGAGACATTGAACATTCCAACGAAGAAATGTAAATCAAATTGGTGCGATGTCAAAAAAAAAAACAATCAAAAAAAAAAAAAAAAAAAAAAAACAATTTTAGAGGAGACAGTAAGACATTTTGTTTTTGTTGTCAATGCATTGTGAATTCTTCGAAAATGCATAGTACTGGATGGTCGGTATTCAGGCTTGTGCTTGAAATAAAAGTGTTGTACTAATTCATGTCTGCTTTTGGATGTGTTGTTCTTGTTGGTGTTCGACAAAAAAGCAGAAGAGCACACAAAACAAAGTGTGGAGTAACGCAGTTTTAATGCACGACACAAAACGGGACAAGAAATTTTCGGCAATATGCCTTCCTCAGCGACAAAAAAATACAGACATGAACATGCACAATACTCCCTTGTGAAGCCAAAGTGGTGAAACAACTTGTTGGTGTTGTTTTTCGTTATTTGCCTTTTGTTTTGCAGCAATACCCTTATGTCATCAAGGCTGTATCAGCTAATGACATTAAAATGTTCAGTGTTCATGTTAATTGAAAGGTGTCCACGATCGCGATACAGGAAGGACCATCGCATCCAAATATTTGCGCAACTTAATCAATGATGGAATATTAGATACTATTCAGAGGAGCGTATTGCGGGGTTCACATTCGGAATTCACGATGAGACATGGTAACATACTCACTGCATCTTCAGGTAAGACACACATCTGAATTCAGGCAATACAAAGACAGCTGACGATCTAAATCTTGAAAATTTATCTTGTTTAAATTGATATGATGTGATAAACTGAATTCTTCTTTTAAAAAATATTCGATCAGACTGATAGTACGACATCGTTCAAAACTGTTCGGTGTTAATAACCTGGAAATAATTTCAGTAGGGTTCCTTGCTGTCGTAAAAAATAGATATATCAGTTCGGTTCCACGTTCAGTACTGTGACATTGCAATTTCTACTGTCACTACCTCATCTTCTGAACAGGTTTAATAAAATGTTGACTGCAATAACTCACTCTCTCTCTCTCTCTCTCTCTCTCTCTCTCTCTCTCTCTCTCTCTCTCTCTCTCTCGGGGAGTGTACGTGTACTCTTCTGTGCATGACGTGTTTGACATCGGTCCCGTTACTTTTGCACAGTACGACGGTTGTTGGTCACTCTGAGGGTTGACAGTTGGTCATCATACCTGTGTTGGACCATGCCTGCAGTACCGCTCGTGTTCCGGTCAACATGTGGATGTTTCGTGACTGTATTTTTGAATTTCATGTGTCGTCGGGCCAAGAAGAAGGAAGAATTGAGATGTCGGACATTAAGGGCGAGATCTCGGCTAGACGGTGTCATGGTTGGACTGACCCTCATTGTGTTTTTCTGGAGCGGTATTCTCATGCAGTGCGGTGACATTGAACTTAACCCTGGCCCTCCTAAGTCTGCCAGTGCAAAGCAGTCCCGACTGACGAGCAGCAGCTCGAGGATGAGTCTGGACAAAGGCGTCGCAGGTCAGGAGGACAGTGGACAGTCAATCAGGCATGAGCAAAGTAAGATGGGGTCAGAAGTTACCTTGACAGACGTCATGACCATGTTGACCGGCTTGAACACGAAGTTTGACAATATGCAGGGTACATTTGACAAGGTTCAAGAAGACCTCGGGGAGATAAAAGAATCTTTCTCGTCTCTAAAAAATCAAGTTCAGGTTCTTACTGAAGAAGTAGAAATCTTAAGACAGTCAAATTATGAACTCGACCAATCGAATAAGTGCATGCAGGAACAACTGAAAGCTTTAGAAAGAAAAACGGACGATTTAGAGTGCCGATCAAAGAGAAATAACATCATTGTGCATGGAATTCCCAGAGCTGAAAAGGAGACGCCTGAGCAATGTGAGAACCTTCTGAGGGACATGCTGACTGACAAGATGGATCTGACTGATGACTTCTCCTTTAACAGAGTTCATCGTGTGAACGCTAAACGGGACTCACCAGTGATAGCCAGATGTACATTCTATAAAGAAAAAGTTAAGATCTTGAAGGCGAAGTGGAAACTGAAAGGGAATGATCTGTTTGTGGCAGAGGACTATTCTCAGCGAGTTAGGTCAATTAGAAAAAAGTTGTCACCTCATCTGAGAGCTGCCAAGGATCAGGGAAAGAGGGCCACCATGATCTACGACCACCTGGTCATCGAAGGGAAGAAATTCTTCTTGTCTGGTGATGAAACAAGCATCGTGGAGGTACCATAGGAATACGGCCGGCCTAGTAAAACAAATGTTCTTGATGAGTTAGATAGTTTTTGTGTTAGTAGGTTAGGTGTAAATACAAGTGGGCAGTATTTTGGAAAGACACCGGTTTCAAGGGGATGGTCCAATGCGCAGGCGAACACGGCACGGGGAATTCAAAATAGAAAATCTGACATTGCGAGTCCGTGTTCAGATAGGGAGAGGGAGTTTGTTTACAGCGAAGACAGTCGTACGCATGCACCCTTGTGTGTTTCTGAAAGCGTGAAAAGCGTGTCTGGATGCGTGCACGAATATAAAGAAATGTGTGACAGTGTCAGTGTTCTGAAAGCACAGAAGCCTTCTCTGGTGATTAATGGTTGTCATTCTGTATCAGAGAATGTTAGCAACACAAGAACCTATTCTTTTCTACATTGGAATATTTGTGGTTTACTCTCTAAACTCTCTGATCCTGATGTTATTGAATATGTTTCTTCCTTTGATTTCATTTGTCTTGTTGAAACTTTTGTTGACAATTTTCAGTGTTCCGTGTTTTCTGATCATAACATGTTTGTTAAGCCTGCAGTTAAATTCACTCAGCGTGGAAGAAGATCGGGGGGGAGTAATATGTCTGATAAGAAATAATCTCATGAAATATGTGTCAAAAATGAGTACTGAGCGTGATAATGTCATATTGTTTGTTATTGATAAAAAATTGTTTCATTTGGCGAATGATATTCTATATGTATGTTCGTATGTTCCCCAGAAAAGTCTCCATACTATTCTGTGTTTAATGTTGACAATGGTATCAATCAACTGGAAGATTGTGTAATAGATAATTTGTATTACAAGGACAAAATGTCAATATTGATGTGTGGTGATTTTAACGGCCGAACGGCCGATGTTTCACCGCAACTTGATGAACAAACAAAAACATTTTCATGGTTTGATAAGTCTGGTATTGTTGAAATGAGACGTCACTCTGAAGATACAGTGTTAAATACTTATGGCAAAAGTTTACTAAACATGTGTAACGCGCTAGATTTATATATTTTAAACGGTGTATGTCCTGGTGATGACAATTTCTGTTTTACTTATATCAGTGAATCTGGTAGTAGTGTGAACGACTATTTTGTTGCTTCTTCTGACCTTTTTGATTTCATACAATCTTCTTGTAGCCTTCATGTAAAAGAACGGATGGAATCGGACCACATGCCTCTTGAATTTCATGTGAGTGCATCTGGTTCTAATGATTGTGAAAATAATAAGCAAGAAACGAAAGCGTATATAAAGAAATTTGTTTGGAATGATAATTGCGCCACGGACTTCTTTAATATGATGCACTCGGATGAAATGAAATTAAAGTTTTTTCATGCTGTTAATTTGATAGATATTAATGTAAATGATGCTCTTGATTTGTTTATCAATACTGTTAAAGAAGCTGGTAAATGTATGGAAAAACGAGTGTGTGTGAACAGGACAAAAAGACAGAATGACTGGTTTGACTTCGAGTGTTTACAAGCTAAAAGAGATGTCAGGAGGTTACTTAGGGTATGGAAGAGAACCTTAGATAAAAAATAACCGACACTTATACTGTGTATCACGATCAGAGTATAAAAATTTATTATATAGAAAACAAAAGTCACACAATGATAAAATGTTCAAAGAAATTGTCACTAATATGGACAACCAAGAGGATTTTTGGAAAAGTGTCAAACAAGCGTTTAAAACACGAACACAGAAGCAGAATAGAATCACAATGGAGCAATGGTATTACCATTTTAAAAACGTGTTGGAAAAGGATACCAGCGTTGATACAGACACTGGTGAAAATGAAACATTATTAGATGATGAATATTCTGAATTTTTCGATCGACCAATTACAAAGCATGAAGTACAATTTGTAATAAGGAAACTGAAAAATGGTAAAGCAGCAGGGCCTGATGGACTTGTTGGTGAATTTTTTAAAAACTTAGGGGACTTTGCAATCGATTTTCTTGTAAAATTATTTAATGTTCTTTTTGAAAAAGGAATTTATCCCGAGAATTGGACCAGATCGTTCATCTTACCTCTGTTTAAAAAGGGTGACGCAAATAATCCTAATAATTATAGAGGAATCTCCTTGTGTGATATTGCTAGTAAACTTTATGGATCTATAATAAACAAGAGATTATCTGAATGGATCGAATTAAAAAACATAACTGGTGAATACCAAGCAGGTTTTAAGAAGGGTTATAGTACAATCGATCACTTGTTCACTCTACTGGCTGCTGTTCAGAAGCAGTTTTCAAATAATCGTAAGTTATATGTTGCATTTATAGACTTTGAAAAGGCCTTTGATTCTATTTCTAGAAAGCTTCTGTGGCCAGTACTGGCAAAACATTGTGGAAAAAGTAAACTATTTAAATGTGTTAAATGTATGTATGATGATGTTAAAGCTAATGTAAGGTGTGGTGCAAAATATAGTGAGTACATTAGATGTACACAGGGTGTTAAGCAGGGTGATGTTTGTAGTCCTGTTTTATTCTCTTTGTTTATTAACGAATTAGCTTTGGAAATTATCGAGAAGGGAAAACATGGTGTTTCATTTGATTTGATTGAAATATTCATTCTACTTTTTGCAGATGATATCGTTTTACTGTCTGAAACTGTTATAGGGCTTCAAAACCAGTTGAACAATTTGTGCTCAGTGGCGCAGAAATTACATCTCAAAGTAAACATGGACAAAACAAACATTATAGTTTTTCGAAAGGGTGGATATTTGTCGTCGCCTGAAAAATGGTTTTATGGAAATTCTAAAATTGCGATTGTAAACGCCTACAAATATCTGGGTTTATATTTTTCTACAAAACTAAGTTTTTCATTTGCCTGCCAAGATCTTGTGGGTAAAGGGAAGCGTGCTGTTATGGCCATTTTAAGCGTCTTGTATAAGTTTGAAAACGAGTCAGTAAAACTATTTTTCAGAATGTTTGATACTCAGGTCCAGCCTATAGTTCAATATGGCGCTGAGATTTGGGGTTTGGAGAAAGGACACGACATAGAGAAATTGCACTTATTTGCTATGAAACGGTTTTTGAATGTCGATAGGCGTACCCCAAATGACTTGGCTTATGGAGAACTTGGAAGATTCCCTATTTATTTGAATTCATATATAAAATGTGTAAGCTACTGGCTTAAACTGTTACGTATGGGGCAACATAGACTGCCAGCCAAAGCTTATAAAATATTGTTTGACCTGGATATGAGAGGGAAAACTACGTGGGCATCGGGCATTCGTAAATGTTTATGTAATTATGGTTTTTCGTTTGTATGGTTAGAACAAGGGGTTGGCTGTGTCAGCAGTTTCTTGGCTTGTTTCAAGCAACGAACAATAGATTGCAGATGGCAAGACTGGGATAGCCATATTCAAAACAGCGAACGATTTTCATTATTTAGACTGCTGAAAAGTAATTATTTAGTAGAAGCAGAAGCTTATTTGTCTCTGAACTTGAATAGATTTATCAGGTCTGAATTAACAAAATTCAGGTTTGGTGTATCGGATATTGCTGTACATCGTCAACGATATAATATCCATACAGAAAATGATTTGTTGTGTCCATTGTGTAAATCTGGTAGGGAAGATGAACTTCATTTTGTATTCTTATGTCCTGTTCTGGCAGATCTACGACAAAAACTTATTCCGTTAAAATATCATCGACGTCCAGCACTGTTCAAGTTAGTCTGTCTTTTGTCGTCAAAAAATTACAACGTTGCAAGAAACCTTGCTTTATATCTGTACAAATCATTTAAAAGAAGGAGTGATTTGACATAGGTAATTTGCATATGTTGAGAATGTTTAATTTTTTGTGACGAAATACCTTGTGTAACTATGTTCTTTATTACTTACCCCCTTCGAATGGGGCTGTGGCCTTTCTGAATAAATTTTCGTTATCGTTATCGTTATCGTTATCTCTCTCTCTCTCTCTCTCTCTCTCTCTCTCTCTCTCTCTCTCTCTCTCTCTCTCTCTCTCTCTTTTCACAGGCTGAATAAAACTGACTACAATAAATCTCTCTCTCTCCTTGTGTATCTGTCTGTCTGTCTGTCTGTCTGTCTCTGTCTCTCACTCTCTTTCTCCCTCCCTTCCTCCCTCTTTCTCTCCCTCTCTCTCTAACATGCTGAATAAACTTTGAATACAACAGCAACTCTCTCTCTCTCTCTCTCTCTCTCTCTCTCTCTCTCTCTCTCTCTCTCTCTGAAAAGTTACTCCTTGTGATCCTCATCTCACTCTTCTTTTTTTCTTCATTTAGTCTTGATATTCCTATTCTGTTTTCCCTGCCAGCATGTTCGATTTTCTCCCATTTTTCGCCTGCCACCCATCGGCTCTCTCCCATCGCAGGAGACCCACTGCAATGCGATAATTGGCTGAGGCACAGCTGCATACTCTTCTGATGAAAGCCCGAGTCAAGAAGGGGTCTGCATGGCTAGGATCAGGGTTCTCCAGAACAAAGAAAGGATCAACAGGGGGCTCGTTCCATCTTGAACTTCATGTGGACATGCTTTTCTTTAATTGCTTGGAATCGTGTCAGCTTTCTAAGCCTCCATCCCCACCCATGTCGTTCGAAGGTTTCCATGGAAACGACAGTCATAAGACGGGCGTAACTCGTATTCGCGTCGGCATTGTTCACCGGAAACGAACACAATGAATTACAATTTAAAAAAGCAACCAGTGTTACGTGTTTTCACAGGTTGCTGGGCCAGCTGAAAGGGTGAGAGCCTTTACTCGTCAGCTCATAGGTACAAACGTATGACAGTTGCTTTTGCGTTTTGTTTTGTTTTATACAAACACACTCAGAAAAAGCAAACCTGCAACTTCAGAGCCAAATAAAACGTACAGACATATCAACATTTGATGATGTTAACTTTAGACCTGACACAGTTGACGATTGATCTAACGGGCGATCTGGCCAGATTATGAATGAGTTGTGAGGTGAAACTCTCCCACACTTGCCAAATAGTTGTCGAGCGCCGATGATATGAGCTTCTAAGGAAAGGTCGCCAGACACTTCACCTCAAATTTTCGATAAAATGGGGCTGTAACCACGCTGAAGTCCGCTCACATTCGATAAACACTCCGATAGTATATTAGTACTAGTTTACTGAAATGGCGTAAGTTATTTACTATGCAGACCAACTAGTGCTTAAAACATATTTTCAGCTTGTATGATGTGATTGTTTGATACAGAAATCGCAAAAATGCAGGACATTATTCTACAAATGCAGTAACGTTTGAAGGCTATTAATGCAAGAGCAGAGGAGACGTCAGTAAGTATCCAAGATGATGAGTCACTTACGTTCTCCTCAGAAAAGTCGTCTGTTCCCGACCAAGGCCGGAATTAGGCGAACTCGCGTCCAGTGTGCAATGGCATCAGGGCTAAATTTTCAGCAGTAACAACTATCAATCTATCACGATCAAATGCTTTCTGCTCAGGAACACAAGAAGTCCATACAATTATTCAGGCACAGAGTCACGATGGAGAAGGGACGAACATAATCAATTACGTATTCGAATCAGTTCTTTGACGTGTATGTATGATGAACCTTTCTTGCACATTCACCATTCATACATTCTGGCACGCGAACCTGCTGAAGAACCTGTCAAACATTGGAGTTCCATCAACCATCTAGATGCGATTTTCATTTTTCTCTCAGGCAAATGTCAGACTGTTGTGGAAAAATGTCTTCACCTCCCCCTTCCATCCACCCCAACCCCTTCCTCTCCTTATCCTTGAAACACTTCGACATAGATCAACAGTATCAATATAGCGTAGCATTGTGTGTGTGTGTGTGTGTGTGTGTGTGTGTGTGTGTGTGTGCGTGTGTGTGTGTGTGTGTGTGTGTGTGTGTGTGTGTTGGAGTGGTGTGGTGTGTATGTGTGTGTGTGTGTGTGTGTGTATGTGTGTGTGTGTGTGTGTGTGTGTGTGTGTGTGTGTGTGTGTGTGTGAGTGGGTGGGTGGGTGGGTGGGTGGGTGTGGGTGGGTGTGGGTGTGTGAGTATGTGTGTGCGTTCGTGACTGACTGAGTATGTGTGAGGGAGTGAGTGATCAAGTGTGTGTGTGTGTGTGTGTGTGTGTGTGTGTGTGTGTGTGTGTGTGTGTGTTGTGTATGTGTGTGTGTGTGTGTGTGACACTGTGTGTGTGTGACACTGTGTGTGTGTGACACTGTGTGTATGTATGTGTTTGACACCGTGTGTGTGTGTGTGTGTGTGTGTGTGTGTGTGTGTGTGTGTGTGTGTGTGTGTGTGTGTGTGTGCGTGTGTGTGTGTGGGTGCGTGCGTGCGTGCGTGCGTGCGTGTGTGTGTGTGTGTGTGTGTGTGTGTGTCTGTGTGTGTGTGTGTGTGTGTGTGTGTGTGTAGGTGTCTGTGTGTCTGTCTGTGTATGTATGTGTGTGTGTGTGTGTGTGTGTGTGCGCGCGCGGGCGCGCGCGGTGTGTGTGTGGACAGATGGACAGACAAATAGCAATACAGACAGACACACCAAATGTTGAGAGCATATTATATCACATGACTCTTTGACTTCTGATCTGTTTGATTTATCACCAAGATTTTGGCCTTGTGGCTTCTTTAGGGGTGTGGGAAAATAATACCATAATACATATCGTCATGTTCAACAAAACACAGCAAACATGCCATTTCCATATTGTGAACACGTGATTTGACACCATGCAACAAAGCTGCAGTTGTTTTGAAAGCAGCCACAGTGAAATATTTACTATTGCAAATACCATATCTCCTCTCCACCTCACTCCACAGCCTTTCTTCTCTCCCTCACCCGAACGAGCCCCTATGATCTCAACTTGCCAAAGACACACACACACACACACACACACACACACACACACACATACACACACACACACATACACACACACACACACACACACACACACACACACACACACACACACACACACACACAAGCACGCATGCATGCATGCACACACACACACACACACACACACACACACACACACACACACACACACACACACACACACACAAGCCATTCGCATTCAAATTCGGTCCAGCGTATTGTTTTCGCTTTAAAACGGGCTAGAAAAAAAGGTCAAATTGGATAGCATTTCTACATACTGTGTTAAAGACAGCAGATAAACAAAACAAAAGAAACGCACAAAAACACACCAGAAACTGCTATGCCCAACAACAAGTTCCTAATTTAATTTTTAGACCGTGTCAGTCGCACAGTCATCAACAGGACGTAAAAAGAAAACATGTGATGTACACAGGCAGCGTCAGCGCAGAAAGCGAAACGTGACGAAGACCCATGGGAAATCATGGAAAAGGAAACGAGCATTGTTGGCGAATTCTGGGAAGTGTCTTGACAG
Organism: Conus canariensis; assembly: GCA_033310375.1. Lineage (NCBI taxonomy): Eukaryota > Metazoa > Mollusca > Gastropoda > Neogastropoda > Conidae > Conus > Conus canariensis. Next base: position 35,837,549 of record CM065728.1, read on the forward strand.
ACAAACTGGGCTTTAAACGTCAGGCCGCTTTTTGCCGCTTTGTCAATTCGTCCAATTAAAAAAAAAAGAAAGGGTGGTGGTGGTGGTGGTGGTGGGGGATCGGGAG
>CM065728.1:35847654-35852654 GCA_033310375.1 Conus canariensis
TACTGTATCGTCACAGCCGACTCCAACAAAAGGCTGGTGTAAACCCCATCCACACAGCTAAATGAAGATCCAGATAAGATGAGAGGTGGGTGAATATTGGCTATTCATTTTTCTTAATGAAGCACTACAAACAAAACTATGAGTGGAGCTAATGGGGCAGTTCAAACCGTCGAGAAACACCGCACTACCGCGCGTTCCAAGAAATAGAGGTGGTCAATCTTGGCATCCTGTTTGGATCTGCATATCCAACAAACATGGCATCTACACAGGCTCACACAAGGAACGCTCAACAAAACTAACGATCTTCTCGCCGTCCGTAGCGCTATTGGAAGAGCATTCCTTGCACGGACTCCCAGTCAACATTCTCCGGAGCGGCCAAGCTTCGCTTCATTCAAGCATCGATTTCTGGAACAGGTCCGCCACGACAGGTTGGACCACCCTGTGGAACCGTGGCCCACACAGGTGACATGTCCCGGCTGCGGCTGCAGGTGCAGCAAGTGCAAGGTTGGCGTGCACGACAGATGTTTCATCAAGCTCCACACGAACTAAACTGAGCTTGACGTGGTCCTGACTTTCCTGTAGACATCACTATTTCTGCGCTGGAAACAGTAAACCTTCTGTGAGTCGGGTGTTTTAGTTGTTCAGTCGTCTTTCGCAAACTGATTTTTTTTTTCTCGTTTTCTTTGGTGTGCATCTTCCATCACACATTTGGTATAACCAGAAGTGAGACATTTCATCACTTCATAAACTCAGAGCTAAATGAATATGTATGCCACAGATGTGCGATTGTCACGAGGACAATTATTTTCTTTTCAGAATGTCAGGCAGATTTTTTTTCTGAACATCCCTTGTTAGGGATTGGAGAACATATGCCTTCTTCAGGTTTGGTAATTCTGGCCCTTTTAGTTGACTATAACATACTAAAATCATTCTTGCCATTTCTTTTGGTGCATTTTGTCCCATTACCTTAGATTTAAGATATCTTGGCGTAAGATTTCCTCACTAATATCCGTGTCCATACACACACACGCGCGCGCGCGCGCGCGCGCACGCATGCACACACACACACACACACACACACACACACACACACACACACACACACACACACACACTCAATCACTCTCTCACAAATAGAAAAACGCCACAGTGCAAGAAGAAGGAGGAGGAGGAAAAAAATAGATGAGAAGAAGGAGGAGGAGGTGGTGAAGGGGAGGAGGAAGAGGAAAATAATGAGGAGGAGGAGGTGTGGAGGAGGAGGAGGAGGAGGGAGAGAAAGAAGAAGAAAGAAGAAGAAGAAGAAGAAGAAGAAGAAGAAGAAGACAACAACAACAACAACAACAACAACAAAAAGACTTAGCATTAGATCAAGAACAAAAACAAAATCTGGAAAAGAACAAGAAGACCAAAAAAGAAAGAACAAGAACTAAAACAAAAGTAAGAACGAGAAATGATTAAAACGAGAGGAAGAAGAACAAAATCCACCAGAAGAAAGAAAAAGGAACAAGAGTTATCTCAAAAACAAGAACTGTAAGAGGTCCAAAAACAAGCAGAAAGAAAAAAGAAAGAAGGAAAGAAGGAAAAAGAAGAAAAGAAAAGGGAAGAAGAAACTAGTTAAGAGCCAACAAAAAATGATTTCAATTTCATCCTAACGGGCGGATTCCTGCAATGAAAGACGACGCATTGTGTCAGTGGCCTTCACATTTCCTAGTCACACAAAGTGTTGTTGCTACTGCTGTTGTTGTTGTTTTAAGTCGATTCAACAAATGAAAGAATGCGGGAATAAGAGTAATCGATCACAAAATTCTGTAAAATCTTAATAACGGAAGTGATGAGTCTGCTATACCATTATCCTTAGCAACGCAACGAAACAGCAGCGTGCAAGAAAATAGCTCTCGGAGGGCAACGGCTGACATTCTCCACATGGAGTATACATTTCTGTTATTTTCCTTTTAAGCAAAAACAATAAAATTGTGTGTTGTGTTGTGTGAAAGTTTTGTTTTCCTTTTTTTATGGCGGAAAAGCAAAAGCAAAATGAAGCATATGATTTCATCGCATTTCACTACCATGCATGTCGTTTGTGCCTTCTTAGTACAGGCGTTGCTAAGCCCATTTCAATCGGTTGGCATAATGTTTTGTCATTGCTGAAAAGTTGTAGGACATGCTGTGTATTTACGATACAGACGTGGATGTTAATGCCCAGCGAATCTTAGCTGGCTCCTGTTGGCCAACCTATCGGCAGAGCTCTAGGAAACAAAGCAGACAATTCAAGAGGATTATGAGGAATTAATTATCGAAAACAATATACGAGAAGAAAACTAGGACGGAGGGAGGAAAGGGCACTTTAAATGACCCCCCGAAACAGGAAAGAAAGAAGTGATTCTGAAGATAGACGAATGAAAGACATGTATCAGAAAAAGAATGAGGTTGTCGGGAACACGTAAAGAAACATAAAGCAGAAAAAAATGATAAGGAATCAGAAACAGTAGGACAAACACGTTACACTGGTGAAAGAGAAAACTTGTCTTGATACAGAAGGAGATGCCTGTTCTAGAAAGATGCCCATTACGTTGGAAACAAGTTTTTGACCAGGCAAAAAAAAACAAAAAAACATGATCATGAAAGGATAATGAATGTCATAAATAAAACACGGAAAAAGAAATGGGGAAAAAAACAACAGAAAGGCTGACAAGGAAAGAAAGCAAAACAAAACTGTCCAAAAGATTTACAGAGATAACGACGAAAATGACAACAGCTTATGTCGACACAAAAACAGTGAAGTAAACAACGGCACTGCCGTCAAACCAAAGGGCTGGGGATGAAAATTGTTCTGGAGGACGTCACATTAGCAGAGATTTCTGTTTGTTTGTGAGCAGATTTCTGTGCTGACACACCCAAGGAGGTGGCAGCACAAGGAGGAATGAGGGCTGGGCCTCTTACGTCAATTCGACCGGATATCCGGTGTTACTGACGAAACATCGATCGTGAAGAAAACAAATCCATCCACAAAGGAAGGGATTAAAATCTTATTTTTGTTATGCTTGTATCGTTATTGGGGTTTTTCTTTGTTCTTTAGAAAAGATTTAGTACAGTGTGGGGAAGAAAGCATATGCACGCAACCCCCCCCCCCCCCCCCACACACACACACACACACACGTGTGCATACAAACACATACACACGCATGCATGCATGCGCGCGCGCGCGCACACACACACACACACGCACACGCACACACGCACACACACACACACACACACACACATTCTAGACATATACACCGCTATCACGGATCCTGCAGCTGTTGCTATTCTTATATGTAGCTAATACTATTACTGTTCCTGATACAACACCCACTAGTCCTGTCGCTGCTGTATAATAAACATTTTCCTCCAAACAGAAGATGTGTGTGTGTGTGTGTGTGTGTGTGTGTGTGTGTGTGTGTGTGTGTGTGTGTGTGTGTGTGTGTTATTCGGGAAATACTCCTAAAAGAGAACAAACATGTATCTTTGCAACTAGGTTATTGAGTGAAGAAAAAACTTCGTCTGTTTTCACGTACTCTCTCAAAGTGGGGGCGTAAAAGTGAAGTGTGTTTTGGTTGGTTTACTGTTTCCTTTGTTGTTGTTTTTGTGTTTGCTCGTTTGTTTGTTTTTATCTTTAATTTAGAACATTCTGACCGCCTTCTCCATTCTAGATCACTGATTTACCCATTCATTTCGTTGTTTTTCCTGTCTATCAAAGAGAGAGAGAGAGAGAGAGAGAGAGAGAGAGAGAGAGAGAGAGAGAGAGAGAGAGATAATATTTATGCCAACACGGGCAGCTCTGACGTTTTGCCAATCATCCCGGTAGAGTAGACTGAAGCCATAAAAAATAAGGTCTAAAGAAAAGACAGGGGAGACAAAGAAAGAAATGCAGCTGAAATTTTTTTTTAATCCGGAATAAATGAGATTAAAAAAAAAACACTCTGACAAATGTGATGGAAATCGAAAAAGCACAGAAACAAAAAAGGGAAAAGAAAAAAAGAAGAAGAAGAAAAAAACCGTCACGGTTTCTGCGGCCATGGACTGAAGTAGTAAACACCAGAGGAGGGAGAAGACCAGATGACCTTTATAGGAGAATGCTACAGTCTATAGGCGACAATGGCTGTGTCCTTCTGAAAAACAGCTGTTTCTCTCGATGGACACAGAATAAAATAGGGAAAAGAATTATCATCGCCGTTATCTCTGATGCTGACAATTCTTTTCCTTGGGACCACAACTGTTTTACCTGTTTCCTTGAGATAATGACAATTACCGCCGTGTTCCCGCGGAAAACGGGTATTATTTCGAGACAAACGGCGGTTACAGGGACATCAATCATGATCGCTGTTTTCAATCACACGTTCATGTGCACTAACATCATTGGAACTGACATGCAGAGGGCCGGCTTGACGAGCAAGAACAGCTGTGATTCTTAAGATCAAAACTGTTTATTGCTGGTGCCGTTTTCCTTCATGATAATCATCGTTTTTCTTGAAGAAAAGAGAAAGTGTTTTGGTCTTTTGGAAAAACAATGCAAAAACTGTTTTCTTCGGGAAAACAAAGGAAACTGTTGTGATTGTTAGGAAAGGGAAAACCGTTAGTATCCAAAGAAAAATAATTGCGCCTGTTTCTCCTCAGAGAACAAGGGAGAACAGCTGCTATCGGCTTATGAAGCTTGTATGCACTGACCCTCTGGTGTCTGAGATCAGTCTGAAACGCCCACAACTCAGGGGAGGCATTGCGGGAGTATAATTATAGCTTGCAAACTCATTTACATCAGGCACGTACACAGCATGGCTTACCACATGCGTGCGCTGTGATCGGAAAATAACGGTCCGTATTCAGAAGAAAAACTGCCACAGGAAATAATGTTATAGCCAAATATAAAGACAGCGGTTGGGGACAAAAATGTGATTTCACAAAATTGATTCTGAGACAAAAGAGCATTAGTGAAATTTACGCACCCTTGAACGAGCACATGC
>CM065728.1:35860154-35880154 GCA_033310375.1 Conus canariensis
AAAAGATAGTCATTCATACGTAATCTGATGCTGACACTTATTCGGTGCACGACAAACGGCAGCAGATACAGTTATAAGAAAGTTTCACTGAAAGTCCCCAGGCTGTGTAAAGCGACAAGGGTAACGGAGAAAGGCATCGTTAGCAGTTTTCATTTCTCGAAGGGATGTTCAGCCTTTCGGCTCTTATCTCTACCATATTTTCAGTGAAGTGCGCACAATGCCAGCCAGTCATGACATGTCATCATGAGCTGAAGCTGTATATATTTTGCAAGTTTGCTGCCTATGCCATAATACATATGTAGACATTTGGCTGGTCACTCGTGAGTCAGGACAATTTCTTGGCTTTAGTATGCAAACCGTTGTCCGACTCTAACAGAACATGTACTGTAGGTCGGAAGCTAAACATCTTGAAAGTCTCTCCTGCGCAGTATTTTTTTTATTATTTATAGCAACGTTTCTATTCAGCACTGACTTGCACATTGTAACAGTCGTAGAGTGCAGCGAGAGCCTGGGTGATTTATTGCACAACTTTTAATATGAGATAAAGCTTTGCAAACTGGTCTCTGTGTGTTAATGGTTCTACAGTTACGAAAACGTGCCATTAGATCATCATTTTCAACTGTTAAGCAGACATTATCTGTCATGACACTCACCCTGACTCATGACATACTCAAGCCCTCCTGTGTTCATTTCCTTGTCCGCCAGATATCGACAATGACACTCATTTTGTGTGCTGTAAAGAGCATCCTCTATTGAGAACAACAGCCATTTTAGATGCTGCGAAAGGCATCCTCCCCCGGCAACAATTCCCTTCACGGACAATGACCATTAGCTGCAATCAGCGGTATTTTTCTTTGCCATAAATGACTGCAACAGTGACTGGGTGAAATGACAGCTTTGAAGTATTTAGGCATCCTAACGACGTTCTGTCATCTCCAGTATCTGTCTGCCTCTTCTCAGATTCCGTCCTTTCCGCGATTTTATCGAGGTGTATTCAGTGTCACACTATCATCATTTGATAGTCTGATCTTCTCCTCATTCTTTGCTGATGACGCATCGTCTGCGTGATCAACTGTCTCATTACCTGTTAGTCCGCCCGTTCACACGTGAAATCAGGTTCTAAATCACTAATTACGTTTTGGGTGGCCTACTATTGCTAGTTTGCTGGATAAAATGATGGAAATGACGGGGTGACTAGCATTGATGGGATCGTCTCTGTTACAGATCACTGATTATCACTGTGAGTACTGTGTCCTTCACCACTGTTTCATCTGCCATCTTCACAACCCATTCGAAACTTTCCCACACAGCCGAAATCACAGAGTGCAACAGTAACATGGGCACCCATCGCATGACTGATAAAAAAGGACAAACTATAGTTTAGATGTAAGTGATTCGGTGCATATCAGTACTGGTTTGTATTCAACCCTGTGCATAAAGCCCTTCGTCCTGTTCTCTGTTTCCGTCGTTCTCTCTCCACTTCCCTGTCAATAAGAGGAGATGGTGACTCTTACTTGGTCTGCTGATGACAGCCCTGACATTCCATCTATCAGTAACATTTCTGTGTAATGCTAAGCGGCATCAATAATCTCTTGTCATTAATGGCTGTAGAGTCAGCTGCAGCTGGTGGTGTAACCTGACAGCCCTCATCGACAAAGGTACCGTTATGCTTTTCTTTCAACTTTCTCACTTATGTCTTCTCACCTCAAATCCTGTCTGTGACTCTACCAAGGTAAGTCAAACGCCAGACCGCCGTAAAGTGCCATCATCAGCTGATTCTGAAGAATGGTCTCCTCACCGACATATTAACTTGCAGTATCAGCCAGGCTACCTGTAAGCCTGCACATTTCCCCGCAAAACTAGATTCTATGTATGTGTTAGCAGATACGTTTCGGGAGCACTGCCAGTAGCACTTACACAGTCGAAAAAGTGAGAGGTTTAAAGGTTCGAAAAGATGACTGAATCAGACGAAACTGTCTGTTGACAACGTATGCAGTCTTTCTTCATCGCTTTATTTTCCACTACCTCCCCAGCTCATCCGTCCCTTCGCACAAAATAATAGCCACAGAATGCGACATAGAAAGAATATTCTGAGCACCTTCATTGACATAAGACATATCAACATGCCTCAGCTCCTTTAATTCTTCACTTCCTGTGTCTGTGTGGATGTGTGTGTATGAGGATGGGCATGCTTCATGCCCACTTCCGATTATATATCCCACAATATCTTCTGTGGTAATCTTTCACCAGTCATAAATCCTGCTGGACTTCTTTTATTTCTTCATTCATTTCTCCATTCATCAAAAGCTGATAGTGATACTCTGGTTACACATAAGATTGTGCCGCTTATTCTGAATATGTATCTTTTAAAAAGACATAGGGACCAAACAAGTAGCCAGCAGGATCTTTGAGTCTTTCTTTATCACGTGCTTGAGTGGAATATGCAAAGTCATCAGTAATTAGCCTAGGTCTGGGGGATTTTGTGATGCCTGTTTAGTTATCATACACATACCTCAGGTGTTTTGAGCATTTCCACTGGTCAAGCGGAATTTTGAAGGTTTTATGGTTTCTATGATGTCATGTTAAGAATCAATGTGTCCTACAAAGGTAGAGTTTTTGTCACAAAAATAAAATGCTATTGTGCCGAAATGGCTACTTTTGGAATGCTTGCTTTTTTGTTGTTTGATCACTATTTGATAACTTGATGGATGCCTTTACATTTATATTACCAAATGTTTGAAAATCTTGAAAGTTTGAATAAGACTGCCCCTGATTCTTCTTGCCTTTAAAATGCATAATTACAGAATATAAAGCCTGCCCTTGTATGAATAATGTTGAATCCCAGATATCAATTATGCTGGTTTCATTTGTATCTTATACATTAAAGCCGCCTATCTTTTCAAGTACAAAACAGTATTTTCTCACCACAGGTAAAGTCTTAAGAGTCCCCTTTTACAAATTCAGAAATGCGTCTTTATGATTCCCAGCACCTGATATGACATGCTGGCTGTGGTATGAACACGATTATCAGACTCCAAATATGGCACCTGAATCCCGTGTGTGCCTGTTGTAATTGTAGTGTCAACATCTTCATCATAACCTTCTCATACCCTGAAAATTTGATTTCTAATGCGCACGTCGTCACAATTACAAGTTTTGAAATAAATGAATGTCCAAGACCATTTGACCAGAGAATCTTATTGTTACTTTCAAAATACATGACGGATTACATATGTTTGTAATTATCTCCACTTATTTTACATGTTTTTTTATCATTTGAGGCTAGTCGCCCATGAAAAAAATCATGTGAAATGGGCCAAGTATGTTCACCTGAGGTACACCACTTTAAACATCAACACTTTTAGAATAAACACCTCCAGATGTCATTATTTCCCATTGTAAGGAATCCAAATTAATAGTCTACATGTTACGCTTTAACACAGTTTGATAAGCGGCTGCAAGGCAAGAATGTCTGCCATCGGCAATAATACTCTGTAACTGTGGTTGCAATAAACACTTCGCCTTTGCCATTAACAGCTACAGCAAATGATGGTGTCCGGTGACAGCTGTGATAGATGCAGATGTCACATCGATTTCCCATCGCTTCTTTGGTACTTCTCCATCTTTACCAGTTCCAATTCTTCACGCAGTTTCGCTGTGGTGAGTACAGCACCAAGCTCATATGGACTGTAATCATTATTTCGACCAGGAGAGATGGAATTCTGCCCACTAAGGGAACATTTTCCGCTTACTCATCTGCCTTATTACACCTGACATGGTCCAGTCCCTAGCAATATCAGGTTCCAAATCAGTGTCTTGCATTTTTGTTTCAATTTCTACTTCTGAAATAATGTTTTATAGAGTAAAAACACTGAGTCTATAAGTGCTAATATGAGCCCAACACTTGACAGGGCTTCCTCCATTACAGATAAATAAGTTAACAACATGAGTACCCTGCCCTTCACTGTTATTGAACTGTTGTCAGTCAACACGCCTCTCTTGTCTACACAGTGAGTGGCTCATGCCATTCTAACAACAAAGTGGCAGTCACATACTTCGATGGGCATTTGTTTATTCAATCTACGCAATCTAAAATATCCATTTAAAGTAAACTATTTTTGCCTGTGCAGATGTAGTCATGCACACTAACAAAAAGGTGTATTCCTTGCAACCATCACTCTCAAATATATTTTTCACCTCTCTTTCCATAAAATCTACGAGTTCCTTGTTCAGTTCTCTTGCTATTGGAATCTGTTGGTGACACTAATTCCACCTGCTGCCGATGCCGGAAGTGTCAGCATTGTCTTTCTTCAATAACAACTGTAGGCGTGAATGTAGTACAAATACAGATATCGTAATGATTTTTTATCATTTCCTCGGCACGTAGCTATAATCAACTGCTCTGGTCTGGCCCGGAGCTTCACTGGGGTGTGTACCTTGCTAAAAGACCGTGACCTGACACCATTTGACAGGCCTGGAGAAATAGATCTTCTCGCTGTTAACAGCATACTACCCGTGTGATCATCTGACCTGTTGTCAACCATCTAACTTCGAAGTCTCTAACAACACTGGGCTCTATATCAGTATCCAGTATGCGCGCACACAAGTAGGCATGCACGAACGCAAGCGGGCATCCACAAATTGCATCCAACCACACACACACACACACACACACACACACACACACACACACACACACACACACACATTGCGCACACACACACACATGCACTTGCAAATACACACACACACGCACGCATGCACACACACACACACACACACACACACACACACACACACACACACACACACACACACTTGCGGATACACACACACATACGTCCATGCGTTCCCACACCAGCCAAAACGCATTTTACCACTAGTTTTGTCACTGAATTTCTGTACCGCAACCCTCTCTGAAGAAAGTTTGACCTAATGTCCCCTATGTTCCAAAACATGTCCCTTCCTGTCCGTCCTTGTCAAAAGAAATGCTGCACTGAACCAAAAAGCAATGGCCTTCTCTCACAAACCCTAACCAATGGTTCCAACTGGCCTCATCACCAAGCCCGGACATAAAATAACTTGCGGGGGAGTTCTCCTCTATGTCCTTACATTACATTGTGCCTGGTAGCGATAGCTTGTGGCCATTCTGTCGTCTGTTGACATCACGGCAAAGATCAGTCGACTGCAGAGACAGGGACTCCAGGGTTCTTCCACTCTTCAACAGCACGTTTTGCTTTGATATGAAGAGAAGTATGACTTAGCTGATCTATTCTGTATCTAATTGGAACGACTTCTTTTCAACTTGAAAAGCACTACAATACAGTATTCATGAGCTTAAGAATGGTGTATATAATATATATATGTGTGGGGAGGTAAACGGGCTGTGGCGGCCCTGGGGAAAAACCATGGTAGGTAGGCCGCACTCAAGGTCTGACCAGCGCGTTGGGCGAATGCGTAGGTCAGACATCCGCCGAGTCGTAGCCACGAGACCCTCTTCTTCTTGTAGGCAGAAAGTCCCCGGGGACCCGGGTAACCTGAATCACTGTTGGGGGGGGGCTTGAGAGGCCGTGGCCTGTCGTCCCCGTCCAGGTCCGTGCACTGCACCATACACGTCCTTGGAATGGGCCTGGGAGGGCCATAATGGTATGGAGGAGGATGCGGAAGTCGAGCCCCCAACCCGCGAAAGTGCGGATTGGTCAGGATGCGGTCCCGTGTTCCTCCCCCTGGAGGAATATGTCAGGTTACCCTTGGTCCCGCTGGTAGATCCTCCCCCCGGAGGAGCGGGACCGCGGACGTTGCCCAAATGGGGATCCGAAAGGTCGGTTCCCCAACGTCCAATACCCCTAGGGAAGAAGGTGACGTTCGATCGGGGTAGGTCGACCGTCCTTGTGCATGGGCACGGCCGGGCCCATGGCGCGGCGTGCCCGCACGCCCAGGATTATGGACACCACCGAGGTCGTGCGTCGGGGTGACCATAAGGCTGCTTCCGGAGTCGAAGCGCTCCTCGAGCTCAGGTGTTGGCTGCACCTGTGCCCGGTGGGGCCGAGCGCTATGAGTGCACGTATCAATTTGGGGGGAAAAAGAGATACGTGACTCATCAAGGCGAGTGACGGATGGTGATTCCATCCCAGATCCGTCACCCGTGCTGGTCCGCGGCTCGGCAAGGTGCCCCGGGGGCCGAGATTCGCGTGACTCAGCATGATAGTTAGAAGTCTCCGAGCGAGTCCGTAGGCTAGAGGGCAAGCTGGCCGATGGAGAAGGGGTGGGGGAGGGCGAATTCCGTTGGCTAGTCTTTGCTCGGCCGGGCCCCTTGAGGGGAGCCTTGCCATTAGACTTTCTGGGCAGCACCTTGAGGGGAGCTTTGCCCTTAGACTATCAGGCAGATCAAATGAAAGGCATTTTGAAATGGTGGCCGCTTGCCTATCAGCCTTGGGACGCCGCGGTCGTGCGTCCGTCGGTTTGGTAGACGAGGAAGATCACGCGTCCCTTCCGCGGAGAAGTCGTCTCTGTCTACCCGAACCGTACGTTCATCAGTGCGAACGGATTGCTCCGAGATGGAATCGACCCGCGGGTTCTCCGGGAAATTGAGCGAACTCCGAGCAGTGGAGTGGCTCGACCCGGCGGTGTCCTTCACCATGTTGGGCACAGGTGGATAGAGCAAACCCGGAACACACGACCGCAAAGAGGAGACAAGGTGGCCGATCGAGAAAATCAATTAATCTCGATCGTCCGTGTGGTGTCGTGCAAAGTGCTCGAGAGATCGACTGAAAACTCGAACTACCCGTACACGCCACCGGTCGTGTGACTGGTATGGCTATTAATAGCAATCTCTACACGTGGAGTATCACTGTGTATAGGTGTGATAGTTCTTGGGCACTAAATCTTAATAAGCAGATCAGTGTCACACACCCTTACTCGAACACGTTCTACCTGTGAAGGGTAAAGAGTACAGGTGTGATAGTTATTGAGCCCTAAACCTTAATAAGCGGAACCAGCACAAAATGCGTGCTGAACCCGAGGCTCGGCAATATGGCGAGCGGTGCCGACGATCGCGAGTAACAAAGTCGCGAGAGTGCCGGTAAAAGAGACAAATCTTTAATAAATACGCTCCCGAGAGTGCCGGTAAAAGAGACAAATCTTTTAATAAATACGCTCCCACCAAGAGCCTCACACGGCAAAAATACTCAGGGTCTAGTGCAAGCCGGAACCAGCACAAAATGCGTGCTGAACCCGAGGCTCGGCAATATGGTGGGGGAACACGACCGGCGAGCGGTGCCGACGATCGCGAGTAACAAAGTCGCGGGAGTGCCGGTAAAAGAGACAAATCTTTTAATAAATACGCTCCCGAGAGTGCCGGTAAAAGAGACAAATCTTTTGATAAATACGCTCCCACCAAGAGCCTCACATTTGCAAGCCACAACTGAATCAAGTATAGAACAAAACACAGCAAAGTTAACACAAAGGCAAGTATAGGCGAGACAGAGCACAAGACTTATCTTGCTTTGACGGCAGGCCGAAGATGAATGACTTATAGGAAGTTGACACTGGCTTCTTCCGGGGCCGGAAGTGGGGTGACATCACGTGACTGTCTTATGACTGCATTGGCCACGGAAAAAATTCGGCCTGACAGAGCTGGCTAACTGCCGTTGAATGCTATGGTCTGACATGGTAAAGTATATGACGCCAAACAAAAGTTACCCAGGTGACAAATTTTCGATTTTCTCCTTGTGATAATTTTTCTTTTAACCTGGAAGAAAAATTGAAGCAACGTGACTCTTACCATTTCAATTCATTTTATGTGTTTGTTTTGATGTATCAATGTTTCTTTTAACAGCGGAAAAGCAAAATTAAGATACGATTCTCATGTACATCACTCCTATGCAAATCGTTTCAACCTTTTCATTACAGGCGTTGCTATACCCATTCAAATCGTTTAGCGTAATGTTTGTGACAGCTGAACAATTTGGGGATATATTTTATGCCTCAGGTAAAGAAGCGGACGTTGTCAGTCGATACATCTTCGCTCGCTCCTGTTTATCGACGTTTGGGCTGACATCTAGGAAACAAACCAGCTAATTTCAAGGAAAAGTAATGTTAAAAACAATGTACGACAAGAACACTAGGACGAAGGGAGGAAAAGGCACTCAAAATGACGCTCTAAACGGGAAAGAGAAAAGAAAACCAGAAGACAGACAAATGTAATAATGACATAAAGAGGAAAAAGAGGTGACAGGGGTATGAAACACATAAACCGAGACAAAGAAAAGAATATCAAGAACAGAAAGAAACAAGCACAAAAACAGTGAAACAGAGAACTTGTACTGATGCAGAAGACAATGCCTATGTTAGAAAGCTGAATATGACGCTGCAAACAGGTTTCTGATTAGTCAAAAGAAAATAAAACGAGAAAATAACTAAATACGATGATCACAACACAGAAAAAGAAGGAGCGAAAGGGAAAAAAGACTGAAAATGATAAAAACCAAAACCAAAATCTACGAAAATACAAAAACGAAGAATACAGCAAAAATAAAACAACACCTAACGTCAACAAAAAGCAGAATCGAGTAAATACAACGGCCATGCCGTTAAGCTCAAGGGCTGAACATGAGGATGCAGAAGGAGGACGTCACATTAGTGGAGGTTTCCGTTCGTTTGTGTTCAGATTATTGTGCCGACACATCCGAGAAGGAAACGGCATGGGGAGAAACGAGGCCTAGGCCTGCGTCACTGCAACGGATTTGCGGTGATACTGAGTAAACATCGATCGTAAAACACAAATCCCTGTAAAGAGAGAGGAAGTAAAATTTGATTGTGTGTGTGTGTGGGTGTGTGTGGGTGGGTAGGTGTGGGTGTGTGTGTTTTGGTTGCATATATGTTTATTGGAATTTGTTTTGTGTTCTTTGGATAACGTTTAGAAGAGTAAAAGAGAAGAAATTGCAAGTAACGAACACACACACACACACACACACACACACACACACACACACACACACACACACGCACACACACACACACACACACACACACACACACAGAGTCAGTCACTCACTCACCTTTGACGCATACACACCATTACTATATCTGCAACTGCTCTTGCAGTAACTTCTACAATTATCACTGTTACGCTTACATCAACTGCTACTCCTGCGACTGCAATTCCTGTTGCAATACCTTTGACAATTAACTCTGTTACATTTACAATTACTACTATAAGTGTTACTTGTTTTCGCTGTATAATAACCAGTTTTCCCCACGCAGAAGAAAGACGTTTCGGAAAACTGGAAAATTCTGATAAACAAAATATATTTCTATGAACCAGGTTACAAAATTAAGAAGCACAATCATGTGCTTCCATTTGAGGTCGAAACGTGGGGGTGTAGCAGTCAAGTGAAACTGGTTCTGGCAGTTTGGCAGTTCCATTTGTTGCTTTTGTATTTGTTTGTCTGTTTCTTTCTTTCTTTCTTTCTTTATTTATTTCTTCCTTTCCTTCTTTTTTCTTTGTCAGCCTTCTTCTTTCAGGTTCATTGTTTTAAGCATTTGTTTCATTTGCTTGTTTTTTTTTTCTTTATATAACACACAGACAGAGACAGAGACAGAGACAGAGAGAGAGAGAGAGAGAGAGAGAGGACATCTTTGCCAACACGGGCAGCAGTGACCTTTCGCCAGTCATCCCGATCGACTAGATTGTGGCCATAAAAACCTTGGACTGAAAGAAAAGAAAACAGAGGCAAATAAACAAATGCGTCGGAATAAAATAAAAAAGAATAAATCCAGAATAACACAGATAAAAACACTCTGACAAACGTGAAGAAAAACAAAAACGCAAACAAACAAATGGACAAGACACAAACCGCAAACAAACAAACGAACAAGGAAAATCCCTTACAGATTCTGCTGACATGGACTGGGGTGATTATCAAATAAAAAAAATTTAAAAAGGGCGAAGGCCAGGTGACCTTTATGGGAGGATAGTGGAGTCTAAGGGCGATGACACCTGTTGAGGAAAACAGCTGTTATTCTTCAGGAAAACAGAGAAAATAGGGGAACGGAGTTATCACAGCTGTTGCATCTCTGTTTGAAAACTGTTTTCCTTAGGGTTATAACTGTTTTCCATGTTTTCGTTTGGAAAATCCGTGCTTTCCCTCTTTATTTGAAGATCACGACTGTTTCTCCCATTTTCATTAGGATAATGACAATTGTCCCTGTTTTTCAGCGGAAAGCCGGTGTTATCTCGATGAAAATGGCGACAACAGAGAAGCTCTTGTGATTGCAATTTTCCCTCGTAAGTACATGCGCACTGATATCATTGGTACCAAAATGCGTGGGATCGGCTCGAATTGCAAAAACACCCGATTCCTGTAAACACAACTGTTTTCTTGTTGGGTTTTTCCTTCATGCCAATCACTGTTTTCCCGCCAAAAATGGGGAAATTTGTTTTGATCCTCAGGAATACACCGTTTTCTTCGAGAAAACAGGAAAACCAGTTGTGATCATTACGAAAATCAGAAGAAAAAACAAGATGCAAAGCATATAAACGTACTCCCAGTTTATCCTGAATACGCGTGAGATATTCCATAAAGAGGAAAAACCGTCTTGGGCCGGTGTAAGCGTTAGTAATGGCTATTCTGGTAAACATCGGCCATCGTCTGTGACCTAAAATGAACATACACATTTTCAGAAAGATCGGCCAAGAACTTTCTGAGATTTTCCATAAAGAAGAAAACCATTATGGGCCGTTAGTAACGGCTATAACGGTAAACTTAAACATCGGGCATCATCCGTGACCAATAATGAACATACCTACAAATTTTCAGAAATATCGGCCACGTACTTTCTGAGATATTCCATAAAGAAGAAAAACCGTTACAGGTCGTTACAGCCGTTAGTAACGGCTATAACGGTAAACTAAAACATCGGGCATCATCCGTACCCCATAATGAAGATACCTGCTAATTTTCACAAAGATCGGCCAAGTACTTTCTGAGATATTCCATAAAGAAGAAAAGCGTTACAGGCCGTTACAGCCGTTATTAACGGCTATAACGGTAAACTAAAACATCTGGAATCATCCGTAACCCATAGTGAACATACCTGCTAATGTTCACAAAGATCAGCCAGGTACTTTCTGAGATATTCCATAAAGAAAAAACAACGTTACAGGCCGTTAGTAATGGCTATAACGGTAAACTAAAACATCAGGCATCATCCTTGATCCATAATGAACATACCTGCTAATGTTCACAAAGATCGGCCAAGTACTTTCTGAGATATTCCATGAAGAAGAAAAAGCGTTACAGGCCGTTACAGCCGTTAGTAACGGTATAACGGTAAACTAAAACATCGGGCATCATCTGTGACCCATAATGAACATACCTACAAATTTTCAGAAAGATCGGCCAAGTGTTTTCTGAGATATTCTATAAAGAAAAAATACCGTTACAGGCTGTTACAGCCGTTAGTAACGGCTATAACGGGGTAAACTAAAACATCGGGCATCATTCGTGACCCATAATGAACATACCTGCTAATTTTCACAAAGATCAGCCAAGTACTTTCTGAGATATTCCATGAAAGAGAAAAAGCGTTACAGGCCGTTACAGCCGTTAGCAACGGCTGTAACGGTAAACTAAAACTTCAGGCATTATTCGTGACCCATAATGAACATACTTACAAATTTTCAGAAAGATCGGCCACGTACTTTTGGAGATATTCTATAAAGAACAAAAACCGTTACAGGATGTTACAGCCGTTAGTAACGGCTATAACGGGGTAAACTAAAACATCAGGCATCATCCGAGACCCATAATGAACATACCTGCTAATGTTCACAAAGATCGGCCAAGTACTTTCTGAGATATTCCATGAAGAAGAAAAAGCGTTACAGGCCGTTACAGCCGTTAGTAACGGTATAACGGTAAACTAAAACATCGGGCATCATCTGTGACCCATAATGAACATACCTACAAATTTTCAGAAAGATCGGCCAAGTGTTTTCTGAGATATTCTATAAAGAAAAAATACCGTTACAGGCTGTTACAGCCGTTAGTAACGGCTATAACGGGGTAAACTAAAACATCGGGCATCATTCGTGACCCATAATGAACATACCTGCTAATTTTCACAAAGATCAGCCAAGTACTTTCTGAGATATTCCATGAAGAAGAAAAAGCGTTACAGGCCGTTACAGCCGTTAGCAACGGCTGTAACGGTAAACTAAAACTTCAGGCATTATTCGTGACCCATAATGAACATACTTACAAATTTTCAGAAAGATCGGCCACGTACTTTTGGAGATATTCTATAAAGAACAAAAACCGTTACAGGATGTTACAGCCGTTAGTAACGGCTATAACGGGGTAAACTAAAACATCAGGCATCATCCGAGACCCATAATGAACATACCTGCTAATTTTCACAAAGATCGGCCAAGTACTTTCTGAGATATTCCATAAAGAAGAAAAACCGTTACAGGCCGTTACAGCCGTTAGTAACGGATGTAACGGTAAACTAAAACATTCGGCATCATCCGTGACCCATAATGAACATACCTACAAATTTTCAAAAAGATCGGCCAAGCACTTTTTAATATATTCTAAAAAGAAGAAAAACCGTTACAGGCTATTACAGCCGTTAGTAACGGCTATAACGGGGTAAACTTAAACATTGGGCATCATCCGTGACCCATAATGAAGATACCTGCTAATTTTCACAAAGATCGGCCAAGTACTTTCTGAGATATTCCATGAAGAAGAAAAAGCGTTACAGGCCGCTACAGACGTTAGTAACGGCTGTAACGGTAAACTAAAACGTCGGGCATCATCCTTGACCCATAATGAACATACCTATAAATTTTCAGAAAGATCGACCCAGTAGTTTTGTCTGGAGCGAGTGGAACACATTTTGACCATGGACACACACACACACACACACACACACACACACACACACACACACACACACACACACATTTCTTCGTTCCCATTCTAAAGTACTCCTGTTCTTTAAGAACTGGGAGTACAAAAACCGTTATAAAAATGTAATCTTCAGGAATAACAGCATAACACTGTTTTCCTGGCGGATAATACCTGTTATAGCGGTTCTTGGCTTATGAAACTTGAATGCACAGGCCTTAATGTCTGTGATCAGTGTGTAAATCCCACAAATCAGAACAGGCATTAAGAGCGGTGGACAGCTCGCAAGCTCATTTGTATCCGCCTTCTATCCAGCATCTCCACCAGATGTGCGCGCTGTGCCGGAAAATTACAGTCTGAGTTTAAAAAAACACTGCAAAAGAAAACAAGTTTAAAGCCGAAGATAAGACAGCAATCTGGAGACGGAAATGTGATTTCACAATGCATTCCAAGAAAGAAGAGCGTTGGGCAAATTAAGCACTCTCAAACGAGGGCGCGCGTCCACATAAAAACGAAACATACCCACGACCTTGTAGGAGTGCGTGCGCATACACACACAAACACGCGCACGCACGCACGTACACACACACGCGCACGCGCGCACGCACACACACATAATTATGCCAAAAATAAGACATAGGGAATTAGTAAAACGACGAAAGTCACAGTACAATGACAAATGATACTACCGGAACCAACAATACAAACAGAAAAGACAAAACCAACACAAGGAACAACCTGACAAACGGGGGATGAAAGCAGGCACGAACAAACGAACAAAAAGATCACAGAACTTTTGCAACACACTGACATGGCCTGAAGTTTAAACCACGGAGAAAGAAGAGGGCAGCATAAAGGTAATGATGTATGTGAGCAGTTTGCTGCGCCCCACACAAAGATTGACGATGACAGTTTTTATCACGTTCTCGCTCCCTCCACCAGTTACTTTTACTAGTTATATGCACTGTAACTTGGAAAATCACGTCGTTTGAGAAAAGAATAAGAGACGGACAAGCACAAAAAGTCTCTCTTTAAGCAGTTATGAAACGTAAATACACACGAAACAATCATCATAATGAAAGTTACCTGAGGAAGAAAACATCACAAGAATCTAGAGTCTCTCCGTAAGGAAACACACATTTAATGTTAAAGATGAAGCTAAAAAAGATAGGATGGGGGGCACCAATAAAAAACAAATTCGTTTGCAACCGTGAGAAACAGAGACAAAGAGAGAGAGGAGGAGGGGGAAAGAGAAACTGGTCCGAGACAAAGAGAGGGATATTGGAGAGACAAAACAAACAGAGACAGACAGACTTCCAAGGTACAACGTCAGAGACATCAGCAAGAAAACAAACATGACAACAGTAAAGATCCTTTATGACACGAAAATGATGATGTCCAATGCCACCCCACAGAAGACTACTGGCGGTCATGCAAGACTGAGACCAGTATAAGCAGAATTCGATCCAGCAGTCTCCATCACATGCCTCTTGCATATCCCATACAATCCATCCTACTAACTTCCAAATGACAAAGTAGAAGAGCAGAATGATGAAGGGTAGACATCGGGGAAGGGCGGTAAGGAAAAAGACGACCCTATTGTTTCTCACTATCAGTGTCTTATTATAAAGATGTAGAGGAGACTTCTTTGACTATGACTATTGCACGCATAAGGAGTGGTGCTTAGTTGGCTAGTTAGTTAGTTAGTTATTTTAATTAAAGTCTTTTCACCGTGTCGATGATTTTAGACTCTAGCATCGAAAACAGCAAAACTTTGTCAATTTTTTAACATCATCAAAAAAACTTTTAAAAACGGGAAAAAAGAAGAAAGAGAGAGAGAGAGAGAGAGAGAGAGAGAGAGAGAGAGAGACAGACAGACAGACAGACAGACAGACAGACAGACAGACAGACAGACAGAGAGGGGGAGAATGTTACAAGAAACGAGCAATAGGACAACATAACAAATAACTAGCGAATCTGAATATTGAAAGGTTGAAAAGATTAAACTGATCCCAAAATAGCTTAACATTAGAAACAGGCAAAATACATTCTACGATTTCCGGAGGTTGGAATGTTTTCATTGAAACACATTTGACCAGTATATGCTCAATTGTCAGTTCTGCAGAGCAGACACGCTGACTGTCTTTACAGCACTTTGTCGTTAAAGCATTTAACAAAAGTCTGCACGACAAGGTAACAATTGATCTACTTGCACATGGAGTATTCAATAAGGAAAAACACTTTGTCCCAGAAGAGAAAACACGTCGTATCGTTTCATTTTCTATTACGTTACACATTTCTACTGAAGATAAACTACAAGGCAGTTCAATAGTATTCAAAGTGTTTTTCGCCCCATTTTTCGAGATGGTCAACATGTTCATTGTAATAAATTCCACAATGGGATAGTATCCAACAAAAGTCAACAGTGGACCCTTTCAATTGGATGCAATGAATTAAATATTTTATTTCAAAGATAACATTAGGAGTGGTGCTTTGGACTGTATATGATTCATCAACAACAGCAGTACATTGGCAAACAAAGCAATCATCTATTACATTCGACGCCTAAATCCAATAACTTTCATGAGTCTGACAAAAAGTGTCTTTCTGGAGACGTTTTTCATAAATATCTCCATTGAATCCATGTCTTAAGACACTACGCGCATGAGCGCCTGTGTGTGTGTGTGTGTGTGCGTGCGTGCGTGCGTGCGTGCGTGCGTGCGTGCGTGTGTGCGTGCGTGTGTGTGTGTGTGTCTGTGTGTGTGTGTGTGTTTCTGTGTCTAGGTGATTGTTATCTGTGTGTATGTGACTTATCATTCTGCCCTGGTTCCCCTCTTTCAAACATCCCATCTTGCAGATGTCTTTTCTCTCTCTCTCTCTCTCTCTCTCTCTCTCTCTCTCTCTCTCTCTAATTCAGATGTTTACTCCTCTAACACCTGTTAGAGGATCAACATCTTGGATTTTGAAAAGAGAGATTCCCGAAGTTGGAGTATGGCTGCCTTAATGGCGGGATTAAAAAAAAAATGGTCATACACACAAACTCCACTCCCTCTGTTGGGTATATGGGATAAATTCTTGTCTGTCTATACAGGAGTGTCCGCAGGAGTATCAGCCTGCGTACGCAGAAGAAGAAGAAGAAGAAGAAAAGAGAGAGAGAGGGAGAGTATAAATAATTGTCACTTGTGTTTATACGACCTATCTTTTCCTGTCTTCTTCCCGACACATCTGTCCTAGTTCCCCTCTTTCAGTCTTGACATCTTGCAGACGTCCTCTCTCTCTACTCCTCGCTCCGTTAGAAGCTTACGCTAGCGCTGCCACACTTCTCCAGACAGCCCAGACCGTCATAAAACAAGGAATCCTTCCAGTGCTTCGTATCCTCACCTGGCATCAACAGTATTTTACTTCGTCGTTACCGGTTGCGGCAGCAGCTGGCGATGCAAAGTGACAGTCGTGATGAATGACCATAAGGATCTGTTCGCTATCTCTCTGGCTCAAGTCTCGATGCCCTAGATTTTCATACTGTCTTCGACTGAACTGAGGTGTAGCGCCAGAAGCAGGTAAAGTATCAATATTAAATAGATCAGTACACAGAGATCTCATCGATTTTTTGTCCATGCAGTCGTTTGCCTTCTCCACCTAATCTGACCAATTCAAGTAATGACATTTTCTACATATCTAGCAAGATGATTTGTTTCAGGTGCACTATAAATAGACGATATACTGGATAAGATACCAGGAACTGTACTTGCCATCGTACCAAGAGTTGTCGTATACGCTTTGACCATACTGTCCATTAGATAACAATGTCAATACAATATCCTGTATCATTGTGTATGACATGATCCGCCCTCACCCCCACCCAGTGCAAACGGAAGTTGAGTATATGCTGCACGGTTGTTTATTTAAAACGAACGTTTCCAGAGCAGCTGGCCTTTTGGTAAGTATTACGTGTATGAAACATCCTCATGACCTCTACTTTCCTGCTTTATTTGCACAACATCTACTGTGATTTTCATCCCTTTGTCTGAAACCTCCCCGACATCCTAGAAACTGGGAGACGAGGGATTCCACCTATCAGTGATAAATCTCTCCAGCTGACACCAGCGATACTGTTCTTCGTTGTTGATAATTGTAAGCAGCACCTGACGGTGGAAGGTGACAGATTTGCTGGATGGCAAGCATTGTAAAGATTTCCCAGCGGTACAGGTCTCTGTCAGCCCCGCTGCTGTCTGCAGCTTTCCCTAGATGTGTACAGCAACTGACTGCCGTATAGTCTCATCATTTCCTCCCAGTCTCTCCTATGGCTGTCTGCCTTGGTGCGGGTGAGCACGTCCAGTCTCTGCAATATCCGGTTCTTCATAACTGACTGGTCTGTGCGATTCAGGTGAGTAGCATCGATGGTTTTGCTGGATGAAAGTAATGCAAGGGCTAGGTGTTACAGATCAGCTACCCTGTCCGTCACCACTACTTCCACGACCAGCTTCCAAATCCGTCCACCACTCCTTTCCGCAGAGTGGCTGTATAGACTGCAACATGAACACTGATGTTCACTGCACATTTAGTGGCACGATATGAATTATAATTATCCAAATAAGTTGGAACAGTTCATAAAGCGATTTGCACTGGAGGTGTTCTGCTGTGGTTGATATCTTCTGTTTGAAGACATTCATTCACACGTCTGGTGGTGACAAGACAAACAGCAGCAGACTCAGTCATACAGAACAATTAACGAACTGTCCTTATTTCTGTTATTTGACATTGACAGTATTTCAGTTTGTTGTTAATGGCATTCACCAGCAGTGGGCCGTGCAAAGTGACAAGTGTAACAGACAAAGGCGTCGTAAGCTTTCTCCATTACCCTTTGGTCAGATGTTCCCAACCGCATTTTCAGTGAGATGTGCAAAGCGCCAAGCTGCCATAATTGTCATTATCAGCTGGATTAAGAAAACTGTTCTTTATGGCACATTACCTATGTAGATGCTTAGTTACAAGGAGTTCGGACAATTCCTTGGCTTATAGCTGCAAACAGGTGTCCGAAACATAGTTACAATGAGTTCGGACAATTCCTTGGCTTATAGCTGCAAACAGGTGTCCGAAACATAGTTACAATGAGTTCGGACAATTCCTTGGCTTATAGCTGCAAACAGGTGTCCGACACTCATGGAACTGCACGTGCCACGAGCCGGTAGCCACAAATCTAAACAGTCTGATCTGCACAATATTTCTACAATCCAATCCTATTTTCCACTCATATGTGCAACTTGGCAGCCGAAGAGAGCAGTAGGAACGCGGGCAATTCACTGCACAAGTTGTGATATGAGACAAAGCAATCCTTCAAACTGCTGTGTGCATATTATCGGCTCTTCATTCTGAAAACGTGCCTATCTCTTTGATCACTGCATGTTACTGTTCAGCAAAAAATGCTCTGATATGATACACATCCTCTAACCATGAATTTTTCTTGCCATGAATTTCTCTCTTCACTTCCTTTTCAATCATGTGCTAATAGCGACACTTGTTTTGTGTACGGCAGAGAGCACCCTGCCATGGCAAGGATTCTTTCCCCTGGTGAATAACCGTTAGCTGCGTCACCCTTACTTTACAGCAGTGACTGTGCGAAATGACAGCTGTGAAGTATGTAGGCGTCCTAATGACGTTCAGTCATCTCTCCAACATCTGTCTGCGTCTTCTCAGATTCCGTCCTTCCCACGATGTTACCGAGGTGTATACATTGCCACACTGTCATCATTAGATGGACTGGCCTTCTCCCCATTTTCTGCTGACAACGTGTTGTCTACATAATCAATTGCCTAATTATTTGTCAGACCATCCGGTCGCTCGTAATATCAGGTTCTTATTCACTAATAACGTTGTGTGTGCCGTACCAATGGTCTAAGTACTGGATGAAATAATGGGAATGCCGGGTGACTGGCATTGGTGTGATTGTCTCTGTTACACAGTATTATTTATGAATACGAGTACCGTGTCCTTCACCATTGTTTCGTCTGACATCTTCACAACCCATTCAATACTCATTTCCAAATCGCTGCGGTCAGAGCGCAACCGGAACCTGAGCTTCGCCGTGATCAGTGTAATGAAAAACTATATTTTAGCTGAAACAGGGCTGGAGCATAATTTTTTTTTTTTAAATATCAATATTGGGACGTACCTACATGCAGTTTTCGCACATACAGCCCTTTATCCTGAAACCTTCTTGCAACTATTCATCTTAGACTTCCGCTTTCCACTATCTCGTCAACTAAAGGAGACGAGGACTCCAGCTTGGCTTGCTAAAGACAGCCCAAACAGTAATATGACAAGGGTTCCTTTCATGAGTAACACTGCTTTGTAATATCAGATTCTATCAATATTATTTTCCTTTGCTATAGATGGCCACAACTGCAGCTGCAGCAGCGGCGTGAATTGACAATAGTCATGGACAACGGCTCTGAAACGATTTTCTGTCACCTTTCTGACTCATGGTCTCCTAATCACCAATCTTGTCCACGACTTTACCAAGGTATGCCCGATGCCAGACTGCCACAATCTGTCAACATCAGCTGAGCCTGAAAAGTGATTCTCTCGCCGTAATCTGCTGGTGACATGTTACCTGTGTCGCGTCTGCCCGGTTACTTTGTAAGCTCGCTCAGTTCCCAGTGACACCATATTCTTAACCAGTGTTGGTAGATACGTTTCAGTTACACTACCAGTGGTACCTACACAGCATGAAATAAAGAGAGAACACGGCACAAGAGGTGGCTGAGATTAACAGAACTGTCTCAGCGATGTGAGCAATCAGTGCTTCATCGTTTTCTTTTCCACTGCCTCCCTAAGCCACCCTTCCCTCCTTTCCACAAAAAGACAGTCAGAGAATGTGACATAGGATGAATACCCGCAGCACACTTATGGGACTTATTAACATGCCTCAACTTCCTAAAGTCCATATTTTCTCTCAGACCGTATACGTGTAGATACTATTTGTTAGTTTGTATCGTCTCTTAATATTCTATGCCAACTATTTATCATTTCAGTCACAAACAGTTCACAAAAAATGTGAAAAAAACAGAGCCAAATGTGCTCCCC
>CM065728.1:35885154-35920154 GCA_033310375.1 Conus canariensis
TGGCGCGAGGGGGAAATTAATGCTGAAAAAGGATTTACGAACAAAGCAAACACAACGACACTAAAAGTACACCAAATTAAGTACATCAAGGAGATGGGTAAACAAAAACAGTGGAGAGGAATATACTACACAATAACCATTAATATTTACAAAACAAAATAATGTTGGAAGAAGAACCACTGATCAGGGTTACGGGTTAGGTTTAATAAAGTGCACAGACATACCGACACGTTGAGAGGATGTATATGTACTCGTAACAAAGAAACAGAAATATGGCCAACGACGTTTCACGAAAAGCAAAACACTTCTAATATGAAACACAGAAATGTACAGATGATGGTGAACATGAAAGATAAAAGCACTACAACAGTAGCAAACACACTGACAAAACGACAAGCTCAAGTTGAAGCACAGCATGGACACGAACAGTAAGAGTAATAAAAAAGATAATATTAAGAAGACCAAACGATTATTCACGCAATTTTATAGCAGTGTGACTTTCAAAATCCTGAGTTCAACACAATATTTTTCTCGTGCTTTTCGAAAACAACACTACAATTGTCAATTCTTCCGTCGTGTTAGCTTCAAGATATCATAAGTATAAAAATCCACAATCATATTAACACCCGTCAACAAACAGGCACAAAATTAATGGAATACAGGGTGATTAGCATAGAAAATAGAGAAAAATACTGAAAGCCCCCCCCCCCCTTCCCCCCTAAAATGCCATGGAAGAACAGTATGTAGCAGTAATATTGACAGAAGTAGTAGTAGAAGTAGTTGTTGTAGTTGTAGTAGTAGTTGCGGTAGTAGTAGGAAAAAAGAAGTAGCAGCAGAAGACGAGGAGGAGGAGGAGGAAGAGAAGGAGAAGGAGGAGGAGGAGGAGGAAAAGGAGGAGGAGGAAGAGCAGGTGGAGCGAGAGGAAAAACATAAGAACCAGACCAAAAAGATCAGGAACAGAAAAAAGAAAAAGGAGAGAAAAGTGCACTCAGAGGCCTTCACACAATGTTAATGTGGCATTATCTGGACATTAAACTGTGATGAAAGATGGCCACTATGAAAGTGCCCTTTATCTGCTTTCAGAGTTCTTCACTGTCTTTTTAACAATTGAACCTACACGACGACAAAAACTAATCCAGTGATAAATTCTGTATGACGATAATCTCTTTATCGAAACTTGTTTTGTTATTTTTTCAAACTCGAAGAAAAGTTTAAGCAACATGAATCCTATAATATCAATTCATTTTATGTTTTGTTTACTTTCGTAAAGATCTTTCTCTCTTAGTTTTCTTTTTTTTTGCGAATGGCAGAAAAGCAAATACAAAATAAAGCATGTGCATGTCTCTCCATTTCATTTCGTGTGTACCTTTCCATTAAAAGCGGTGCCATGCCCATTCAATTCGTTGGGTGCGATGTTTTGTAACAGCTGGAAATTTATGGGACATATTTTATACTTAAGGCAGAGAAGCGGATGTTATCACCCAGTAAATCTTCTCTCGCTCCTGTTCGTCGACACTTACGCAATAATTAAAGGAAACAAACCAGTCGATTTCAAGGGGATTATAGAAGATCAATACATCAAAAACGATGTCTGACAAGCAAACTAGGACAGAAGAGGGAATGCCACACAAAATAACACTGTGAAAGAGGAAAGATAGACGAGAACAATAAAACAGACAGATGGAACTGTATAAATGAAAAGGAGATGGTGGGGAAGTATGAAAACGTACATGAACCAAGAGAAAACAAATATCAGGAATTGAAAAGCAAACACATTAAAACACAGGCATACTTAACACGCACTGACGTAGAAGGCGGTATCACTATCATAAAGATGCACATTACGTTGGAAACAGACCAGACTAAAGCACAAAAAATAAGAAATAAACAACGAAAGGACGCCTGAATGTGACAGTCAAAACACGGGGCACAAGGACGCAAAAAGAAAAGCTGACAATGAAACCAACCAAAACAAAATTAAGATATCCGCAAATACATCAACAAAGATTATAACAAAACTCAGTACAACGCGAAATGTCAACACAAAAGAGATGTCGACACAAAAACAAAGTCAAGTAAGTACAACAACACTGCCGAAAAGCCGAAGGGCAGGACCTGAGGATGCAAAAGAGGACGTCACATTAACAGAGATTTCTGTGTGTTTGTGGCCAGATTATTGTGCTGACACCTCCGGGGAAGAAACAGCACGGGGAGAAATAGGGGTTGGATTCTTTTGTCGCTTCAACTGGATATGCGGTGTTACTGAGGGAACATCGATCGTAAAGAAAACAAATGTCTGCAAGAAGGAAGGGAATAAATTTTGATATGTGTATGTTTCCAGGAGTATTTCTTTGTTCTTTAAATAAGGCTTAGTTGATTGTGGAAAAAATGGGCACGCATTAACACACATACACACACACACACACACACACACACACACACACACACACATATACAGACACGCGTGCTCGCGCGCATGCACGCACACACACACACACACACACACACACACACACGCATACACACACGCGCGCGCGCGCGCGCGCACGCACGCACGCACGCACGCACGCACGCAAGCGCACACGCACGCACGCACACAAACACACACAGACTGATCCTTGATGTATACACTGCTATCACTGGTGCTATAAACACTGCAATGCACGCACGAACGCAATCAAACACACACACGCACGCACACACACACACACACACACACACACACACACACACACACACACACACACACACACACACATGTACGTACGCACCCACGCAAACACACACACACACACACACACACACACACACACACACACACACACACACACACATACACACACACATATCCTTGACGTATACTCATTACTGTAACGAACGCTAATCCTTTTGTTGCTGCTTTGATAACTACTACTACTACAACTATTTCTTCTGCTTCTGCTGCTGCTGCTGCTACTACTACAATACTACTGCTGCTGCTCCCTGCTGCTACTGCTACTAGTACGACTACTACACTGTTACTTTTGCTGCTGCTGCTGCTGCTGTTGCTTCTATTGTAGTTGCAGTGTAACAATCATGCTCCCTACATACAAGACAGACAATTTGTCAAACTGGGAAATGTTTCCTTAAACGGAGAATTTTTTTGTCTGTTTTTGTTGTTGTTTTTTTAACCAGATTAATAATGGAAAAAGACAATCATCTATGTTGGTTCCGTTTCCGTATAATGCAACACTTTATCAGAGTGAGTGTGCCAGTACACCACACATTAGTACATTAACAAACCCAGACACTTTGTATCAATTGCCAAAACACTAAAATCAGCAAAAATATGTCCATTTGTAAGAGAACACACAGACTATGCATGGTGTGTAAGAGATTGGCTGGGAAAGAAAAGAAGAAAAAAAGAGAGAGAAAAAACCTAGTAGTGGAAATTGCTTTTGTTTTTTTTCCGCTTTTTGTTTTTTTCGGCAGATGAAGAGGACAGTGTGATGCACCAAAAAATGAAGAGGTGGATTTTGGCCTTAGGGAAGAAAAAAAGAAAATTTTTTTTAAAAAAATAAATAAATAATCACCACCTTAGGTGCTCCATTGATCCGAGAACTGATGCCACAAAAAAAAGACAGTCATGAATCTTTTACTTGACGTCGCAAAGTCGGAGTGCAGAAGTCGACTTATATTTCATTAATTGCCTGCTAGCGTGTTTCCTTTGTTGTCCGTTCCGGTGCTTGTCTTTCGTTTTTTCTTTCTTTCTTTACTTCTGTCTGTCTGTCTGTCTTTCTTTCTTCCTTCCTTTCCTTGTTTCCTTCAGTCACCCCTTCTATTTTTCTTTCTTTCCTTTTCTTTTTTCGGTATGTTGCTCATTGTCTATCTTAAGTGTACTTGTTGATTCTTTTACGCATTCATTTTATTTACTTCCTGCTTCTGTCAATGACACAGAGAGAGAGAGAGAGAGAGAGAGAGAGAGAGAGAGAGAGAGAGAGAGAGACAGACAGACAGACAGACAGACAGACAGACAGATAGACAGACAGACACAGACAGAGAGGGAGGGAGAGAGAGAGAGGACATCTATGCTAACACAGGCAGGAGAGACCTTTCACCAGCAATTCCGACAGAGCAGAATGTGGCCATGAAAATAAACTAAAGGAAAAGAAAACAAAGACAAACAAACAAATCAATGCCACTGTATAAATAAAAGAATGAATTCAGACAAAAAAGCGGCTGATGCACGTGAAGTAAAACACACAAACAAATAGACAAAGGAAAAGAAAACCTGATAAATCCTGAAACACATGGAATAAACTGAAAAAGACAAGAGTGGTGTGTGTGTGTGCATGCGTGCGTGCGTGCGTGCGTGCTTGCTTGCTTGCGTGCGTGCGTGCGTGCTTGCGTGCGTGCGTGCGTGTGTGTGAAAGGTAATGGTGAACTTTCATAAGAGCATTGTTGCGTCAAAAGGCGGCAATAGCCTTTTGAAGCAGCAATGACGAGGGGAAGTTATTTATACTGTTGTCCCTGAGTCAACCATTTGTCCTTATCATGACAACTGTTTTCCCCGTTTTCTTTGGCATACTCAATGTTTTCTCTGTGAATCAAAAGTTTTTTCTTTATCTTATTTCGGGAAATGACAGAAAATGACAATCATCTTTGTTTTCTGAAGGAAAACAGGTATTTCCTTGATTTTTTTTTGAGAAAAAGAAAAACAACAAACAAGCAAAAAGAAAACAACAGGCATTATCTTGAAAAAAAAAAAACGACAATAACAGGGAAACCGATTATGATCGACATTTTCCCTCAAAAGTGCGTGCGCATCGGCATCGTAAGTATTAACACGTTGAGTGCCACCTTGAGTGGGGAAATAGTTGTTGTTATTCGTTAAGGGTAATCACAGATATTCCCGTGAATACTGAAAAAAAACAAGTGTGAACCTTAGGGATAACAATGTAAATGACTGATTTCCCCAGGAAAACAGTCGTCATCATCGGGGAAATTTGGAAATACAGTAATCATTCTAAGATGAACATCAATGATCCTCAGAAATAAAAACACAACAGCGTTTTCCTGAAAAATGATATGTTTTCCTCAGGAAAACAGAAAGCACAGCTGTCGCTGGCTTTCGAAGCTTGTACGCATAGACCTTGCTGTCTGTGACCAGTTTGTAACGCCCACATATCGGAAGAAGCATCGCAGAAGGTGGTCAGCTTGCAAGCAGATTGATGTCAGCCATCTGCGCACCATCCTTACCAGAAGTGTGCGCTGTGATCGGAAACAACGGTCAGTGTTCGAGGCGAGAAAGTTTATGGCTGGCTTTAAAGCAGCAATCTGTGGATAAAGATGTGATTTCACAAGACAGATTCCGACACAGAAGAGCGCTAAGCAAATTTACGCGCTCTTGAACGAGCATGCGCTCCACTTTAATTACGCGACATCCACCCACACGAGCTTGTAACCATACTGAATGAACACACACATACAAACACACACACACACACACACACAAACACACACACACACACACACACACACACACACACACACACACACACACACACACACGTGCATGGAAAGAAAAGCAGACAAGGAGAATCAATAAAACGGTAAAAGCCATAGAACAAGACATGAAGCCAACAGAACAAAAAATACAAACAAAAAATACAATAAAGCAGCAAAAGCAGCAAACTGACTTATATGGAAGGAAAATCGGGCACAAACAAACTAAAAAAAAAAGATTAGAAAACCTTTGCCACACACACCAACATGGACTGAAGTGAAAAACACGAGATAGGAGAAAGGCAACGTCAATGTCACATTGTGTGTGACTAGTTTGTAGCGTCCCACACAGAGAAAGACTTTCCGGGGAATGGACATGTTTATGGCTGTCATAATGTAACCTCTTCTCCAACATCGCGGTAACTTGGCATGCACTCTGTAACGGGAGAAAAATGATTGTGTTTGAGACCAGAAAAACAGAAGATCAAATGAAAACATTCAACAACCTTTGAATAACCAACACACACAAAAATCTTCACAAGTAAATGTCGTTTTAGAAAAGATAAACAGAAGTCTCTCCATAAGGAACCACATGTAATGTTTAAGACAAAGCTGAAAATGGGGAGAGGAGCAGAAGGGGAGGGGACAGTAAGAAACACAATCAACTTGAAATGGGAGCATGGTGAGAGGCGCTCAGAAAGAGAGAGGGGAGAGAGAAACTGAGATACAGACAGACAGACAGAGACAGAGAGACAGAGACAGAAAGACAGACAGACAGACAGACAGAGATGAGAGAAACTGGTTAGTGACAGACACAAGGGCCCAAGTAAGATCGAGAAATACAGACAGACAGTCAAACAGATGTACAGAAAGTGGATTGTATTGGCAGCCACGTTGGTGGAAACACAGACATGAGAACATGTAATCTTTTGTGGCACGAAAGTAACGGTGTCCGATGCCATCCCACACAAAACTGGTGGTGGGCCTGGAAGAGCTTGTCAAGTCATGCCAGACTGTGACCATTATCAGCCGCAGTCGATCCAGCAGTCTCCGTTGCATGCCATCTTCTTCAACCCCTGCATTTCAGCCTCCTTTCTTATCACAAGATGACGTAAAAGAAGAAGAAGAAGAAGAAGAGAAGAAGAAGAAGAAGAAGAAGAAAGTAGAAGAATGATAAGGAAAAGAAGAGGAACGAGGAAGGAAGAAAGACAACATCTTTTGTTTCTGGGCAGCATTGAATTACTCCATAGTTTAAATCGAAACATTTTTGTGACTATTGCACAATAGCGCAGCTGTGCTTCAATTATTCATGCTATGTCAAAAACAGCAGCACATCAGCAAACAGAGCAATTACCTGGCATTCAGCCTAAAATCATCCAATGAAAATTAGCGTTCTTCCAAAAACAGCAGAGCCCTTAACAAAACTGTGAACTTTGGGTTTCAGACCTAAGGAAAATTTTGGACTGAATTGTAGTACAGATCTGGATTAAACGCCGGATCTAGGATCCTTTATTATGATTGTCACCAGCCTTCCATCTCAAAACCGCTTAACCAGTTTTCATCAAACTTGGTGGAAAGACTGAATGGGGTCTAAGTATGAATCAATTACAAACTTTGTGTAGATCAGTGGTGCAGGTGCGAATCAAGTGGCGTATCAAGAATTTCCTCACATATTGACAAGATTGATACACATTTTCACAGAACATGAACACCATTAAAGTACGGACATTAATTTCTTTCTATGTGCTCGGTGATATGATTTCGTGGAATCTTACAACGTTTTAGGTAGAAAGAAAGCCGTTGATTTCTTGAATTTTGCTTGCCGTATTACAAAAGCAACTCTTCAGTCTGTACCAGTTATCATTCCTCTGGCTATGTAACAAATTCTTTACACAGGAGCTTCCTAAAATGGTGGTTCCAAGATTCCTTCCACTTTAGCGGAGGTCTGTGCTCTCTCAGGTGCCATTCTAGTTACACCGGTGGTTAGTCTATTTCCAATACCTGTTTTCGGCCAGTTAGCAGGTTATGTTAAACACAACAACACTGCTAATTTCGTTAAGTTACTTTACACATAGCTATTGAAAATGAATAGTTCCGACTAGTACATTCCCGTCATATTTTAGTTACTACTCTTGATGTCTACTATTAATGAGATTTCAAACCGTCAGAACTTCATTTTACGTCCACATGCCCAAACAGGCGTTAGAGGATTAAATATCTTGAATTTTGGAGAGAGAGAGAGAGAGAGAGAGAGAGAGAGAGAGAGAGAGAGAGAGAGAGAGAGAGATAATATATAAACGATTGCTATTTGTGTTTATACGACCTATCTTTTCCTGTCTTCTTCCCGATACTTCTGTCCTGGTTCCCCTCTTTCTGTCGTGTCATCTTGCAGACGCCTCTACCTTTACCCCTCGCTCCATTAGAAGCTTTAGGCAGTACTGACACTTCTCCAGACAGCCCAGACCGTCATAAAACAAGGAATCCTTCCAGTGCTTCGTATCCTCATCTGGCATTAACAGTATTTTACTTTGTCGTTAACAGTTGCGGCAGCAGCTGACGATGCAAAGTGACTGCCGTGATGGATGTAGGCGCCATAACGATTTTTCCGCCACTCTCTGGCTCGAGCCCCTGTGTTCTCAAATTTGATACTTTCCTCGACTTCACTGAGGTGGGTATAGTGCAAGACTGAGGTAAAGTGTCATCATTAGACGGATCAGTACAAGCATTATCTTCTTCTCCTCTGTTACTGGCAAACTGCCCATGTGGTCGTTTCCCTTGCTGCACCTGATCTGGCCAATTGCCTCGCAGTATCCGTTTCTGTATCTATGGCAGCATGATTCATTTCAATTTTGATGGTGGGTGTGGTAGATAAAATAATGATCAATGAACTTATGTGAGAACAGATGCCTAAAACAAAAGTCATTATCTCAGTTACAGTCCACTAGATAACAAACGTCAATACAATACCCTACAACAGTGTCTCAAATGCCATATTCTGCAACCTATTCAGTACGGATTCAAACCGTGACAAAGTCACTGCCATGGAATGCAAAGGGAAGTCGAGCATTTGCTGCACAATTACACAAGGCAGTCTTTATTCTCAAAGTAGCTGGCCCATCGGTAACTATCTATGTATGTGAAACGGCGACCTTCCTGGTGATCTCTTCTTTCCTGGTTTCTTTTCAGATCTGTTGTGATTCTCATTCCTTTGCTTTTAACCTTCCAGGCTTCTTCTTGATACTCCCTCTCCACCAGAAGCTGAGAGTATAAAGCGCTGGGCGTGCTATACATAGGCACTAGGAGGCAAGATTCTATCTGTCAGTGACAATCCCTTCTGCCTGACACTGGCTGATATCAGCAATATTGCACTTCGTTGTTAAGGGTTGCAACAGCATCAGGGGGTGGGATGGGACAAGTGTGACGGATGCAAGCGCTTTAACGATTTTCCATCACCCGTCTGGCACATGTTCCATCTTTGTCAGCTCCGGTCCTGTCTGTGGTTTTACCGAGCTGTGTACAGCAACAGACATCTTCTCTTTGCACGTTCTCTGCCATGGTAATCTGCCGAGCTGTGGAGGACTGCGTCCAGTCCCTGCAATATCCGCTTCCATGTACATGACAGTCTAGACATTTCAGGTGCAGCACTATTGGCGGTTTCACTGGATGAGAACACCTCAAGTGGTAAATGTCACAGATCGGCTACGTGATATACGTCAGCTATCCTGTCCATCGCTACCGTTTCATAGACCAGGCTCTCAATCCTGTTACAACTCCCTTCAATAAAGTGGCTGTATAAGGTGCAACAATAGTGTCGATACTCACCGTACAACTAATGACACGAAATAAATGATAATGTTTTCAGATAAATAGGTTAGTGCTCACTAATGACAGTTTTATTCTTGCACGTGCATGCGCGCACATTTGTATTGGAAAGGAAACTCTGTGTGTGTGTGTGTGTGTGTGTGTGTGTGTGTGTGTGTGTGTGTGTGTGTGTGTGTGTGTGTGTGTGCGTGTGTGTGCGTGTGTGTGTGTGTGTGTGTGTGTGTGTGTGTGTGTGTGTGGGCTCTGTGTGTGTGGCTGTGTGTGTCTGTGTGTCTGTGTATGTGAGTGTGTGCGTGCGCGCGCGAACGTGTGTGAGAGAGAGAGAGAGAGAGAGAGAGAGAGAGAGAGAGAGAGAGAGAGAGACAGACAGACAGACAGACAGAGACAGAGACAGAGACAGAGAGTGAGTGAGTGTGTGTTAAAGACTGAATGTGCAGGTTTGCAGAGTGAAGTGCAGGTTTACAGAGTGAAGTGCCCTTCCCAGCTGTCATCATCTTGAAAGACTCGTCACTCATCTGCCATGCTTCCCATCCTCCTGTCATCAAATCTTCAGACTGCCTCTCTGCCCACCCACCCACCCCCTCCCTCCACCTCCCCACCTCAACCCATCAGAAGCTGTTGTTTTTGTTTATTTGATCTACGGCAGACAGCACAACCGCAAGACAAGGATTGGTCCTTGTTAACAACACTCCTCAAGGCTAACGCCTCGCGCTAGCAGTCTGTTCCTCAGTCAATAAACGGCTGCAGAATAGCAGCTGGTAGCGTGCCGCAACGTTAAGCCCTGGGGGATGTAGGCGCCGTAACGATTTCCCGTCAACTCTCTGGTTCACGTCTGCATCTTCTCACTTCCCATCTCACCCATGATTTTTGTTATAATACTGAGGTGAGCATACCGCCAGACTTCCATAAATTGTCATCATTAGATGGACCAGCAGAGAGTTTCTAAGCTCCCTACAAATGGATAGGGCCGGTGGGGGGTCATCAACCTGGTTACACATGAGTTCGCCTAGGTCTTGCTGATGCCAGGTTCTAAGACGGGTCCCCATTTATCACGTTTTAATTATCCCCGCACAGGTAATGCTGGAAAGAAAAACGACGAAGTCAGGGGTCAATGTACTAAGCGATTTTTGACACTTTCAGTTCATGTTGTATATAGCCCAGCCAGCCGCACGGGGCCACAATTGAAATTTCCTGACCCTAATGCGTTATATCGACATCACTAATCAAAAGTTAACAATGTGAAAAAAATATGAAAACCACCTTAGTCGTAGTCTTTCCAAACCAGATAACCGCCGCTTCCCACGAAAAGTGGCACTCATTGATGGCCACAGAAATCTTACTGTAACATGAAATTAAGTTGAAGTCATGGCATTAGTCTTTCCGTTTGAACTCTTCAGCCCTGGTCGACAAACAGTGTGAATGTAAGCCAAAAAGATCTTACTGCAGTATACTGTGACCTAACATGCAGTTGGTGCCCACTCCAGCATGTACTATCTCAATACACAGTCACAAGATTTAACAGTATAGCTAAAATGTATTGTCAATGAGCAGGAAGGGATAACTATATGAATAAAGACGGAAGGGGCTCTACGACAGAAAAATAAAACAGACGAGAATAAAAGAACATATATAGAGTCAAGGGTAGTTACAGATAAAAGAATATTTCTAGCCAAAATATCGATATAGTTGGGATACCGTGTCTACTGAAATTTCCCCAGAATGCAAATGAATTGGATGTGGTGTGGTTCACATCCCATGGCTGAATACAACAGTCAGCATTCCCTTTGATGATGGCACTAATTCAGTGCACGTCAAACGACAGCAGAAACTGATACACCTGATTTCTGTCAGCTAACATCAAAAGTGTTTTAAACTGTTGTTAATGGCATGCAACAGCAGTTGGCATGGCAACGTGATAAGCAGGATGCATGAAGGCATCGTAAATATTTTCCACCATCTCTCAACCAGATGTACATCATTTCAGCTCTGATCCGAACCGCATTTTAGTGGGATGTTTACTGCACAAAACTGCCGTACACTTATCTTTATGTGGATTACACGGATAGAGTTTGCAGATAATGGCGTAACATGAATAGATATCTGTGAAGTTACATGTTAGGATAATTTTATAGTGCAAATGGGTGTCCGTGAATGTGTTGCATGATGGAGGCTTAAACGTAAACAGCCTGTCCTGCACAATAATTCTAATTTCTACCACCCCAAGCCAGTTATGCATTCTTTTGTACCATGTGACAGTTATCGTGTGCAGCAAGAAATTGCACAACTGATTATATGAAACATTACTGACATTTCAGACTGGTCTGTGTGTCTTAACGGCTCTACGGATACGAAAATATGCCCTTATGTTAATGCTGTTCAGCCCACATACTCGACAATGATACTTATCCACGAGTCATGACATTATTACGCCTTACTCTCATCAGATACTGATAGCAACACTCATTTTGTGAGTCGCAGAGAGCATTCTCCTTAGGCAAAAATTCAGTTTACCTGTCAATGACCGTCAACTGCCATCACTGATATGTCCCTGCCATCATTGAAATGTCCCTTTGTCATGAATGGCAGCGGCAGTGACTGGCTATGTGAAATGACAGATGTGAAGTATTCAGGCGTCCTAACGATGTTCTATCATCTTTCCAGCATCTGTCTGCCTCTGCTCAGATTCCGTCCTTACCGCGAAGTTACCGAGGTGTGCATAGTGCCACGCTGCCATCATTAGATGGACTGATCTCTGAATACTCTGGTGCTAACGCGTTGTCTGTCTGGTCAACTGCTTTGCTACTCGTCTGTGTGTCTGGTCAAACGTTAAAGCAGATTATGAATCTGTAATTACGCTTTAGCCATGCTATTTTTAATGACTGCTGGATGAAAAAAAAGATCAATACGTGTGTTGTAAAAAGGTGACTGACACTGTCTCTCTTGCAAATCAGTAGTTCACACTGCCGTCTTCACAACCCATTCACGACTTCTTTCCATACAACTCCGATCAAAGCGTGCAACAGAACTCTGAGCACCCAGGCATGATCGGTGAAGCAAAAAAACATCATTTAAATGAAACTGGTCTGGTGCGTATTAAAACTGGTCCGTATGTGTATGCCTGCTTGTGCAATTGTTCATCCCAGACCTCCTCTCTTCACTAGCCCGTGAACTATTGGGTACACAACTCTTACTTGGCCTGCTGATGACAACCGAGAAGGTAGCACGATAAGGACTCCTTCTGTCAGTACCAGTCTTCTATATTACTCAATAGAATCGATGATATCTTTCCTTGTCACTGTTGGATGTGTGGTGCAAGTTGACAGCCTTCATGGACGTATGTACCGCAACGATTTTTGTCTTCTTCCTGACTCATGATGACTTTACTATGGCATGCCCAGTGACCGAAGGCCGTAAACCTTCATCAGCAATTGAATTTGAAGAATAACCTGCTCACAAATATCCTCTGGTGACATTTTACCCATGTGGTATCTACGTATCTACCTTTCTATTTGTAAACTAACACACCCCTCAGTGATATCAGAATCTCAATCAGTGCAAGTCGATACGTTTGAGGTGCATAGACAGTGGTAGTTACACAGAATAAAATGATAAAATCATGTGGTGGTGATTTACTGAGAGGTGACTGAAACTGATGGAACTGTCCCTTGACGATGAAGTATCCAGTGCTTAATGAATGTCTTATCCACTACCTCCCCAACCAACCACTCTCTCCTTCTCACAAATGAGTCACAAAATGCGACATAGAACTGCATATTCAGAGCACAGTGAAACATGATCCAACCTATCAACTTTTTTATTTGCTGTATTTGCTATCTGTCTGAGTATATGTGAATGTGTTTGTATATGAAAAGCCCCCATTCAACTCGGCTTTCACCACTTATCCTACATCGTCAAGTGCAGTCATTCTTCACCAGCCATAAATCTTCCTGGACTTCTATCTTTATTTCCTCCTCCACAGAATGTTGATGGCGACATTTCACACGCTTTATTTCCTCCTCCATTAAAACCAGATGTTGATATGTATTCCACCCGCTTTGATTCTTCCTCAAACAGAAGATGACATTCATTTAAAATCAGAAAAACAGAAAAAATGGAGGCTTCATTAAAACAGCCATCTTGTTTTTTTAGCCCACTCTTTATTAACCGATTGATTGAAATGTACAAGACAACTGGTAATAAACTCAGATTTTAGTGACACCCTAGTTATCATACTCATACCTTAGGTTTTTTGAGCATTTTCACATGCTAAATAGATTTTTGAAGGTATTAGCATTTTACACTGTTTTGGTTTTATAAGGTAATTTGTTTCATAAAGATGAAGTTCTGTTTGAACACAAATTGTGTTTTTGCTGGTATGGTTGGATTCCATACACACTTTGTTTTTTAATCATCAAATGTTTCAAAATCTTTAAGATTTACACAATATCACTCCTCATTCTTCTTGCCTTTACCATGAATAACTTGAGACGCTGAGGCCTATCTTCGTTCGAAAAATTCTGAACCTCGTATGCCAGTTTCGTTGCTTTTGTTTGTATCTTCTCAGTCAAGGCTTACCATCTTCTCAAATGTGGATACCAAACAGCATTACCTCACTCAAAGTGTGATCTGACAACCACCTTGCACAAATTCAAGAATGTATCTTTATCCATGAATGGTAAAGTCCTTTCAAGATATTCATTATCTTACTTTACTTGCTGACTCTGTTATGAATATGGTGGTCAAACCTCAAGTCTTTCTTAAGTGTAATCTTTCTCCATTGTGCGTTTCATAACTCTTGTATCAACAGTGTTAAGTAATCATCTTTATCACAACCTTATTCCCAATATGCATAATGTTACATTTTGAAGCTTTGAACGTAGAATTCAAATAATTTTACCAAAGGATCTAAAGCCTGTTGAGAATCTGATAATGACAATGATGAAATTTACAATTTTCTAACATCTCTATATATTTTACAGAAATCAGTTATCATTTATGGAAAATCGTTTGCATAAAAAAGTGAAAATAACACGACCAAGTATGCTAACTTGGTACTCCACTTATAACACCTTCATCTTCAGACTAAGCATATCCAGTTTTTCGTGTCCCCATCCCAACCTGTTAAATAAATGAAAATCGTTTATCCAAACTATTAATTTACACGTGCTTCATACTATAGTTTGATAAACAATCTTTATTGGGAAACATCCTCAAAAGCTTTCGTCTGCTTATTTCTTTCTCTGTTAAAACCTGATGACGTTACTTATTTCACTCACTACAAACAAGACAGACATGCAAGGGAAAGATTTCTGGCATCAGCAACATTCTCTGTAACTACGCTGGAATCAAACACTTCTCCTTTGTCATTAACAGCCGCAGCAAATTGCAATGCGAGGTGAAGCTGTGATGGATGCAGGTGCCGTAACGATTTTCTGTCACCTCTTCTGTACATGACTCTGTCTTTATCAGCTCCGATTCTTCGTGCGGTTTCACTGAGGTGTATGGTACAGCATTAGGCTGGCATAAATCGTGGTCATTACATCGGCTATGAGAGTGTGGAATTCTGCCCACTAATGGAGCGTTTTCCGCTTGCTCATCTGCTCAGTTACATCTGATCTCGCCCAATCCTTGGCACTGACTGGTTCCAAATCAGTGTCCAGTGTACACGCTTCGAGTGCACTACTACTGGTAGGAGTGAGAGCGCTGAGTGTAAATGTGCTCATATGGGACCAACACTGATGGGACTGTTTCTGTTACTGATCAATAGCAAAACAACATGAGTATCCTGTCTTTTACTGTTACGAAATCCACCACGTTCAATAGCGGTATGCCACTCCTACCTACAATACAATGGCAGACACCACTCCTACCGACAGAATGGCTGTCACATACTTCAACAGGAATTGTGTATTCAGTCTATAATCGGAAACTCAAGAGAAATTACCTTTTAAAGTGTACTGTTCTGTCTGATCATGTGTAATCGCGCACATTAAAAAACACACCCTTCAATGTGATCATCTCTTTCAAACGTTTATCAGGTAATTCCCCGACCTAAGGTGATAAAATCTCTTCACCTTATTTCTCTCGACTGGAAGCTGGTGGTGACACCTACACCTTCTCGTTGTTAGGACAATGTAAAAAGTGATTCCTTTTCGCCAATAACGATCCCCTGTGACGTTTCTTGACGTCAGACTTGATTTTTTTTTTGTTTTTTTTTTTTTTTTTTTGTTGTTGTCATTAACGACTACAGCTGTGAATGTGGTGCGAATTTACAGGTGCTATAAATGCAGACAACATCATGATTTTCGGTCATGTCCTTGGCACATCTCTGCATTTAACAAATCTGATCCTACCTGTGGCTTTACTCAGGTATGTAAGATGCCTAAATATCGTAAATTGACATCATCAGGCAGACAAGCAGAGAGCTTATTCCTGTGGACTATTGATATCACGTTAACTGCGTGATTATCTGACGAGTTACACATGAGCTTACAGTCTCTAACAATGCTAGGCTCTAAGTCAGTACCCCATTTCGTATTTCAAACGCAGCACCACTGATGATTATGCTGGACAAAATAATGAGATCATGGGG
Source organism: Conus canariensis (assembly GCA_033310375.1). Classification (NCBI taxonomy): domain Eukaryota; kingdom Metazoa; phylum Mollusca; class Gastropoda; order Neogastropoda; family Conidae; genus Conus; species Conus canariensis. Next base: position 35,901,053 of record CM065728.1, read on the forward strand.
AGCTAATGTTTCATGATGACACTAATAGCATTGTCTCTGTTACAGAACATCAGTTGGCAATATGAGTACCCTGTCCTTCATCATTATTTCCACCGTTGTTGTTGTTGTTGTTGTTGTTGTTGTTTTTTATCAATTCAGCATCCCTTCCCACAATGTCACACATTCAATTGAAACTTTCATATTCGTTGCACAATTGGTTTTATTATCTCGATATCTTATTAACGTTGCTGTATCCGGTTAAGATCTTTCGGGAGTTTTCCGCTACGAAAACAGTCAACGGAAAATATTACGTGTGCGATTTTACGTCATAAAAAGCGACGAATTCGTGATCAGGGATTAAATTCATTCGAACAATCTTTTACACAACCAATCAATGGCCTCTGCTCAGCATAGATTGTTAACGCAAGCTGAAGCCAAGATATTCTCTCTCTCTCTCCTCTCTCTCTCTCTCTCTCTCTCTCTCTCTCTCTCTCTCTTACACACACACACACACACACACACAGGCACGAATGCACGCATGCACGGCACTCACGCACGAACACACATACACACACACACATACACGCGCGCGCCGCGCACACACACACACACACACACACACACACACACACACACACAGATAGTTCTCCTACCATTGAACAAGAATGAAATTATTTTTTCAGACATGGTGGAAGATATTTACAAAAAAGTTCCTTTAATTCACACCACGCAAAAGTACAGACGGCAAATTGATGCATTTTGCAAGAAGTAATACTATCGTACGTGTTGCTCCAGTAGAGTCACTTCGCCCTGGAACTGCGAATCGAAACAGGACGAACTGGACCCTCACATCCTGTCCATCCCTGCCAAAAAGAACACGTTATTGACCCAAACGCACTGACCCTCGGTCACAAACGTGGATCAATGTTCAAACTGGCCTCATCACAAACCGTCGGCATGACATCGCTTGTGGGGAGTTCCCCACTACTGTAAACCCAACACAGCATTGTGCCCTGTGGCGATGGATTAAAGCCATTTGGATTGCTGGTGTTGATCTCACGCAAAGATCAATGGACGGCAGAGAGAGGTATTCGAGGACTACCAGACTCTCCAATAGCACGTTATGCTTTGAAGTGACGGGTAATGTGGGTTAGATGCTTGCTTGTTGTTGTCCTGAATGGAACAACTCCTTTTCCAACTTGCAAAACAATTTCAGACAGTATTCAAGAGCGTAAGAATGGCGCGCGCTTGCCACACACACACACACACACACACACACACACAACACACACGTGTATGTCTGTGTGAGTGTGTGTACGTGACTGTATTTGTGTGCACGTGCGTGTGTTATGTGTGTGTGAATAAATGAGTGTGTGTGTGTGTGTGTGTGTGTGTGTGTGTGTGTGTGTGTGTGTGTGTGTGTGTGTGTGTGTGTGCGTGCGTGCGTGTGCGTGTTTGTGTGTGTTTGCTCTTGCTGGCACATCTGTGTGTTTGTGCCTGTACGCGAGAATTCATGCATGAAGTTTCAAGTTACAATATCAACGCATAATCTGCTTGTATTTATACAGTTGCAAACAGAATCAACCCCAAAACAAAGTGCGTTTCACTTGGAGGCACTGTATTTCAGTGGAGAGACCCATGGCAATAGAGATTGGGGGTAGGGAGATTGATCGAGATACATAGAATCAAGAAAGGCCTTATAATTGTTGTCATGAACTGGAAGAATTCAAATACCCTTATCATAGTACAAATACCGAAAATTCTGTAACTTTGGAAGTATGACCTTAATATATATGATTCTTCAAATTTTTTTTTTCCATTCGTATCTATAGTTCAATTCTTTGCGTTAAAACACGAGGATAGAATATGTGCGAACACAAAAACAGAGAGAGAGAGAGAGAGAGAGAGAGAGAGAGAGAGAGAGAGGAGAGAGAGAGAGAGAGAGAGATGGCCCAAAACTAAGGAACACACACACACACACACACACACACACACACACACACACACACACACACACTGACATGAACATATTTTTCATTAGTTTTGTCACAGCATTACTGTATTGCAACTGTCTTTACAAAGCTTTTGACTTATTTTTTCATCTGTACACAAGGGGGCGGAGGGAGTTGGTGTCTCAGTTAATCCCCGGATCCCCCCTTCCTATCCATCCCTGTCAAAAGGAACACTGTACTGACCCAAATGCGCAGGCCCCTAGGTACACATACATACATATATACATTAAACAATCACGCACGCTATCATGCACCTACGCACCAGCCATCCAGCCACGCACACAAACATAATTGTGTTGTCGCCTTTCACAACTTCACGCGCGCACGCGCATTCACCTACACACACAGTCACAGAACTACACACACACACACACACACACACACACACACACACACACACACACACACACATACGCAAGCACGCACTCACATATGCATGCACGCACTCACATATGCATGCACGCTTGTAAGCATACTCTCTCTCTCTCTCTCTCTCTCTCTCTCTCTCTTCTCTCTCTCTCTCTCTCGTATTACATAATTTTGTGTAGAGACGAAATTAAAGCACTGCTACTACTACTACTTCTACTACTACACACGCTACTAAAGTCGCCTGAAATAACTATACACAGTCGTCATTCCCCAAAGTAGCAATTATTTATTTGAACGACAAATGTATTGTACTGAATAATAATAATAATAATAACAATTCTAAAAATAGTGATGATGACGACGATGATGATGATGATGATGATGATGCTACATAATAATGTGAAATATTTCTTACCGTCCCATACAAAAGTTTATTAGGTACATTGCACGTTTTTTGAATAAAGAGATCTGCAATTAAACGAACAGAAATGTTAAGAATCTTTCACTGTGTTAAAAATGAACATGTAACAGTGGTCCAAAGTATCACAGTTGTGTGGGAACCATTTTGGGGAAAAGGGCTCTTTGAAGCTGCTGTAATATCATATCATATGGCATTACTGCAGCTTTCAAGTCCTTTTAAGGCTCTATACGAGTATGTTGACGCGTAAAAACCACATGAAGAAAATTAATGTACACATTTTTTAGCTCACTTTATGCAAAAACAGTGAAATATGCGGACCGAAAAAAACTCATTTACTCCCACACTGACCGCCAACACTGTTTGATGCCTGTGGCCCAACTTACCTATCATATTGTGGGAGGTCTTCACACTTGTTTAGCGCATGGTATAAACACCTACTCACATCACTGCACAAAATTATATTAAGACGTTTTCGTTTGCAATCTTTCATGTACGCGCACTTCACATGTGCCGTGGGCCTACACACCATACACAAAATCCCTACCCTACGCATAAAGACCCATGTAATCATGTAAGCATTACATATACCATTTCTTACAGATGAATTGCGTTTTCAAGCCTATCGTGAGAGAATCTGAGAGTGTAAGTGACGAGAAGTAGGTTATTCTATGTAGCTGCAGCTACCTTTGAAAGAGAAAACATTTCTGAAGTCGGTCTTTGGTTTTAATGCAGGCAGTCGCAGGAGACGAGTATCAGGTAACAAACAGAGATGTGCAGATGTGATTACAGTCGGGTACAGAACCAGAGATGACGGCAGGGAGAGGGTGGAAAGTCCATAGCTGATTCTGTAAAAGATTGTCAGCCAGTGCAGAGTGTAAAAGTGGGGTCTTTGTTCTAGCATAGAGGACAGGAAGACTACTCTCTCTCTCTCTCTCTCTCTCTCTCTCTCTCTCTGTGTTGTGTGTGTGTGTGTGTGTGTGTGTGTGTGTGTGTGTGTGTGTGTGAATTCTTTTAAGACTATTCAGAAGATGCGTGGAGAGCGGGCTACGATAATCTTGATGAGAGATATTGACAAAGAGAACCAGTCTCGCAAAGCTCAAGAAAGACACTTGTGTTGTGGGTCAATCAGATTTAAGGTCTGCAATATATTCCTGTGTTCGCGGTATCAGCCTCACAATATCAAATGGACGAGCAAAACGCACAAGCAAAAGAAAAAATAACATAGTAGTCAGCGTTTAGCGAACAATGATTCAACGGGAAAATAGCCATTCCTGTTCAAAGAAATGTATGCTGTTCAGATCGCACATGGACTCTAAAACAATGCATCTAACCAAATTTAGTCTTCCCATCCAGTGATCAAAATCAACATGGTGCTAACACAAGGGCACAGTGCTGCGTCATAGACGCTCTTGGTCGATGGCTAAAACTGGCTTCATCACGGAACACGGGCAGAAATCGCCCGCAGGGGGTTGGACACGATGAACCCAAACACTGCATTGTGCCCAACGGTGACGGATAGCGACTGTTGCGATTGTCAGCGCTGACAACACAGCCAAGATCAATGAACTGGCAGACAAAAGCGTTTCGGCACTTCCGGACTTTCTAACAATGCCTTCAGCTTTGAAGTGATACATAATAGGAGCTATTTGCTCCCTTGTTACGGTTCAATCGGGAATCCACGATAACAACACTTTTTTTGTTGTTTGTTTCTTTTCAGTTGTACAACCACTCAACCCAATGTCTGATTTCCCTCAAAACCGAGAAAATGGCCACTGCAATATAATGACCAAAATATCAGGCAAATATGAAGGATAATTAGGGAGGAGGATTTGGGGGCGGGGGGGGACGGGGTTGTTTGTTTGTTTTTGTTAGTTTTTGTGTGTTTGTTTTTGTTGACTGGTTGTACTAGTTGTTGTTAATGTGGTGTTGTTCTTGTCGTCATTGGTATTGAGAGACAGGACACATTCGACATTTTTCGTAAATTTATCAAGAAATAATGCACCGATTTCAATGAAAAGTCGGGCTTATTACACACAATGATATATATGAAATTGTAGGCTTTGTTGCAGATCCAGTTTACATCCTGACTCCAGTGAGCAAAAGACTGTTCGACGTTAGGGATGGTCTGTGCTCTCCCGATACCACTTCTGCTGTTCTAGTTTGTCTTTCTTCTTTATCTTACCGGTAAAAAGACTCTCAGTGTCGAAACGCATTGCATCTGTACTGTGGTGTTTTTTTGTTTGTTTGTTTGTTTGTTTGTTTTTGTTTGTTTTTTTTTGTTTTTTTGTTTTGTTGTTGGTCTAGTAATAAAAAAAACTTTCATTGTCTTGCTTCAGCTCCCGTTTGCAGTGTCTTTACTTCTTCCTTTTTTTTTTTTTGCTGTATTATTTGTATGCCGAAATAGCTTGTTTTGCCTGTACAAGCCTTCGCTTCGATGGGTGTTTCTTCTTTATTGCCGTTTGTCCGTGCCATTCATTTGACTGTCTAGTGACACAACTCATTCTTTCGCGTCTGCTCCTGTCTGCGAATTCTCAAGTTTCAACCTATTGGCAAGTTGTAAAGTGAAAAACATAGAGGACACACACAGACTGAAGGGTCGGATGTCTTGGCTTGGACAAACAAGTGCGTCACAAAGACATTTCATTCCGGCTGTTTGCGAACAAAAAAGTAGTTCGGTGGAAACACAATTCGTAGGTGCAATCTAAAGACAGGCATTCTCTGTTACTTAAGACATAAAAAGAGGAATCTTCCATTTTAAGAAAATGAGCCGTTTTCTAAACAGAATATTGGAATGAAGAAAGCAGTTGATTATTGTCGCTGTTTTAATCAACAAGCCCAATACAATTCGTATTCAAGCCGTAATTTTATCTCTTTTATCAGTCATAAGTTTGAACACACACACACACACACACACACACACACACACACACACACACACACACACACACACGGCACATAGTTTGCTTTTTTGCTTTTGTTTTTGTTCTGTGTTTTTGTTGTTGTTGTTGTTGTTGATGTGCTATGATTTGAAACAATGTCATCACCGGACCAAAATAGATGAATAAATAAATAAATAAACAAATAAATAAATATATAGATAAATGAATAAACATACAAACGAATGAATAAATACATGTAGATTGTAAAAGGGTCATTTTCCAGCTCTGTGTGTGAAACAGAGACTGTCAGAACAAAAGCAGTTTCATGGCTTTCTCTGAACTGTCGTTGTATCTGTGAACGATTTGAAGTGGCTCTTAAGTCTTGTTTTATACTACGATGATGTGGCAGTGACCACGCGTCTTTTGTGTTCAGTAACATCAATATGGTCAAAGCGGTCGTCGGAGGCTGTAATAATCCTGAATTGATTATTTTAACGATTTTGGTGTTTCACCAAGTTGATAATGACTGATACTTTAAGTTCACGTGTTGAAATTAAGGCAAAGCATACTCTAGTAAGTTACGGTTATATGGATCATCTGTGAAGTCTATTTAACTTCCTAGAACTGTTAAATCGAACGGTATGGTGGGTAAATGTATGCTAAGGGGATGTAAAGGGTGGGTGCGTGGGAGGTTCGAGATTTCAAGCGCGTGTGGGTGAATATGAATGTTCGCATGTATATATGGGTATTGCACTAGTACATGAGCATTCTGTATCTCTGTTTGTGTGTGTGTGTGTGTGTGTGTGTGTGTGTGTGTGTGTGTGTGTGTGGTGTGTGTGTGCGTGTGTGTATGTGCGCGCGCGCGCGTGCGTGCGTGCGTGCATGCGCTCGCGCGCACGTGCGTGCGTGTGTGGTGTGTGTGTGTGTGTGTGTGTGTGTGTGTGTGTGTGTGTGTGTGTTTACCGAACAATGATTTCTCATGAACCACGGTGTATCACTTTCCTTTAAACTTCTACTATTGTGGACATCCTTCAACATCGAACAAAGTTACAAATCATTACTCTTGAACCATACTTTACCACCTTCTTTGTACTATTGTAGACATCGTTCAAAAAGACACTAACCATTTTGTGATTTCTAGTTTTCCTGAATCATATGATTAAGATAGAACATCAAGTTTTGTGATAAATTCTCAAACGGATAGAATGATTTGGATGGAGTTTGCGTACACTTTCGTACACAGAGTTTGCTGGATATTCTTTATAGAAGGTCACTCTTATTGCAGAGACCGATTAGTCGACAAGAATATGCTTTTTTTTCAATCCGATTTTGTCACAACTTGGATGATTGCTGAAATTTAATTCTGTTGTTGCTACTGAGGCTAAAAGCAGTATCCATTGTGTGTTGAGGCAGAGCAAGTAGTACTGAGCAATGAAAGTGGTTCAGCAGTACTGTGGGAATTCCTCTGGTGCGTGGCCATATGTTAAGCCTGACACTGATTTATTTACACTGATGGCGCAGCAACTGCCTTTGGACCATCCGGGTGTGGCTATGTAAAGGACACCTTTTACACGAAAAGAGTAATGCCTTAGGGACTGCACGGAAGATGGATCAACAAAAATGAAAGAGCAATAACCCATAAAATACCAAACATGGACAATTAACATTTCTATGAAATGCAATTGGTTTTCATAATTAGTATCTTTTATTAACAATGTAAAGGAGTTCATGAAGTCATGGGAAAAAATGAAATTAGTCTGACGGTTTAATTATTACTCGGAAACTGTTCCATCAACTTGAATAAAACTTCAAGTAGAAATGCATCGCAGCTGTTAAAATAAAAAGAAAGTGTTTCAAATATGAAAAGAGAGAGAGAGAGAGAGAGAGAGAGAGAGAGAGAGAGAGAGAAAAATTATAAGAAATAAGGAGAGAGAGAGAGAGAGAGAGAGAGAGAGAGAGAGAGAGAGAGAGAGAGAGAGAAGAATTATAAATAAGGAAAGAAAGAAAGAAAAAGATAGAAACCCCTGCAAATGAGACACACTGTCTGCAGTCCGCCAACATGGACAAAGATTGCCAGCACGTCTCCGGATCCACTCTGCCGCTGCTTTGATCCATGCGTCACGCTTCTTTAGAACTAATCAAATGTTTCATTGACGAGGGGAAGAGAGGGGAAAGGGCGGAGGGGATGGGAGAAGGGAAGGAAAGGGGTGGAGAAGCAGGGGTTAGGGGTTGGTGTTGAGGTTTCCTTGACAACATGTCCTAGTCCAGGCGTAGTAGATGGGGATTTATCCATGGAAGCTCTTTTCCTTATTTTCTTCCATACCTACATTATTTCCCCTGTCTTTGACTTTTCTACTCTGCTCTGTTTACTTGCTTAGATCTCTGATTTTTTCTGGTTAATCCAATAAAAGGGTTTTAGATGATCTTTCGCATCTTGGGTAAAACAAATGATAGCGAAAACATAAGCATAATCATTGTGATTATTTGAAGCTATCGGTTGTCTTATCTTTTCTTTTTTTATTAAAATGCTTTCAATACTGAATTATTCTCTCTCTCTCTCTCTCTCTCTCTCTCTCTCTCTCTCTCTCTCTCTCTTCTCTCTCTCCCTCTCTCTCTCTCTGGCGTTTCACTGACATCAAACAAAATGTTTTCGAAATGTTATTTCTCATTCAAACATGGCTTGAGTCATCTCAATGTACCCAAATAAAATGCTTCTCAAGAAATATTATTGTGTCATGCATACCTACAACATCTCTGTGGGCCATTTTAAAGTTTATCTATCCCTTTTACGTGTTCCTGTTTTTTTCCAACCTAAGACAGCTTCATCTTCCAGCATGAGAAAAGGACTGTTGAATGCAAGTAATTCCATAAAACCCGTTCTCTCTCTCTCTCTCTCTCTCTCTCTCTCTCTCTCTCTCTCTCTCTCTCTCTCTCTCTCTCTCTCTCCCTTTTACATTACTATTTCCGACAAAACAGAGTTTTAATTGTGCATACCCTGAATTGTCGAATAAAATAAACGTGCTGCAGTTAACATGATACGACAAGTTAACAACTTGTTAAGAATTCCTTACAGCTGTTTTCAAAATTGATACACAAATGCAGCCAGTTTTGTCATATGGTGCAGAAATATGTGGTTTGGATAAAAATGTTTTCAGTAATAGAGAATACTCATTTATTTGTGCTGAAAGAAGTATCTTGGTATAATTGCAAGAAAACCAAATGATTTAGTGTACTGTGGGGTAGGTTTTCCCTTTACTGTCAGTTCTAGTGCCTCTTGCATACAATGCTGGCTAAAGGTAGTACATATGGAAGAAAGACTACCTTTCAAGGCATTTTAAAAGTTTAAACTGGCTAGTAGAAGAACAATAAACTGGACGTCCGAAATTCGTGATACATTAATTGCATATGGTTTGTTTTATGTGTGGCAAATTCAGAGTGTGAGCTTATTGGTTCCATTGTAAAAAAAAAAAAAAAGTTCAAACAAATGCTAATCGATTTCGGGTTGCAAAAGTGGTATTTGTATACCCACAACAGTGATAGGATTCAGCAATACGGAAAATTCAAAGTATCTTGCGATTTGCAACCATGCGTGACGTTCTATTTCGATAGGGATTTACATATTCCTTGATACAAATTTCCATTTGAAATGTCTGATATGGCCACCCACACTTCAGATGTAAACAGTATTAAAAAAATTTAATGAAATGTTCACTGTGTAAAACTGCGACTGCGACAGAAATTCACTTTGTTTTTTTGTTTTTCTATTTTTGGTCATTCATATCAAGGCCTAAGAAAGCCATCCAAGGTATTATACAACCCCAATGACTTGAAACTAAGAATACTTATGGCTGCCAAAAAACAAGAGTGCAATCAAGGATTAAGCTGTCTTCTTACATAAGTTTGTTTCTTCTGACTAAAAGCATAGCCAGTAACATATTTCGGTATGTTGATGGAGTCTGCTCTTGCATGCTATTAGTTCACGTTTGGAAAATATTTTCTTCTCTCTGTCTTTTCCTTGCGTTGTGGTCACATTGTTTGTTCACACACCTTCACAAGGGGCTCTGGCCAAACTGAATAAATTCTGAATTCTGAATTTTAACATCTGTGTGTGCGTGCGCGTGCGTGCGTGCGTGCGTGCGTGCGTGCGTGCGTGCGTGGTGTGTGTGTGTGTGTGTGTGTGTGTTGTGTGTAGTGTGGTGGTGTGTGTGTGTGTGTGTGTGTGTGTGTGTTGTGTGTACTTCGTGCACTTTGTGAAGCAGATTGTATTTCATGCAGTTAAGTATTATTCTGTTGCTGTTGTTGTACTCACCATGCTATGTCTTGAACGTAATTCCCCTTCAGAAGGGGATGTGGCCTATCCTGAATAAATTTCATTTCATCTCTCTCTCTCTCTCTCTCTCTCTCTCTCTCTCTCTCTCCTCTTGTGTGTGTGTGTGTGTGTGTGTGTGTGTGTGTGTGTGTGTGTGTGTGTGTGTGTGTGTGTCTCCCTCTCTCTCTCTCATACTGCCTTCAAAGTCACTTTCTTTGTCTATGAAACCCTAGGCATTTATACTGGGTGAGTCCCCTTTCTTTCTCAAAGAAATCATACGGCGGGAGACGAAATGTTATGCCTCAGTGCTTACACAGTAAGTATGCTTCAGTGCTTACACAGTAAACACGAAGGCGTACATCACAGGAACAACTACACTGATTTCCCCTAACCGCATACCCGACACCCGGAATTCCAACACGAGCACAATGTATCCTTTGAAGTGTTGCATTGATTGCGACTATGTTTGCGTTGACAAGACCATCAAGATCAATGGTGCGGGAGGAAAAGGCAAGTATAACCCCCGTAAAGCTCAAACACTACCTGGGCTTTCATGTGACAACTAATAAGCCTCGTTCGCCCATTTTGTGTGTGCCTTAGCGCAAACGCAATCAGTCTCTCTCTCTCGCCTCTCTCTCTCCTCTCTCTCTCCTCTCTCTCTCTCTCTCTCTCTCTCTCTCTCTCCTCTGTGCGTGCGTGCATGTGAAATTGGGTTAGAGTAATCGTCTGTGCGCATGTTATGTGTGGGCGCAAGGAGAAGACACGTGGAAACAGGGCCTCTCTCTCTCTCTCTCTCTCTCTCTCTCTCTCACACACACAACACACACACACACACACACACACACACACCACACACGCACACACTGTTATGTTCTAACACACACACACACACACACACACACACACACACACACACACACACACACACACACACACATACACACTCACACATATCACAGAAAGAAGCAGAAAAAAGACAGACAGACAGATGAAGACACAGACAGAGAATTAGAGACAGAGACAGAACAGTGACAGACAGACAGACTGAAAGAGACAGAGGCAGACCGAGTGACAGACTGCAACAGAATATCGGAACCACCATCTATCGGAAACGGCTGCAGTCGATAAATGCTTTCATCTTCGCACCGTCGTCGGGCTCTGGTGGTGTTGCCCGCTGTGGGGATTAGCATGGGGCTGAGCCTGGCGTGACACGCGTTCTCTGATCACTGCAGCAATCGTGACCCTCGTGGGGAGAGTAACTCCATGACAGTCAGATTCGACCCACCGAGAAGAGTTTCTTGCTGGGAAGTGACAGGCGACAACTTCCACTTCGGCAAGAAACACAGTCACTCAAAGATACCGAAAGTCTCACGTTTGTTTAAATCTGGGCTGTCATCGACAAAAGAATAGCGATGAAAAGAAATATACTAAATGATGGACGGATAGTGTAAAAGCACAGATAGAAGAAGAACAAGAACAGCAACAATAATAAAAATGATCGATATTTCAGAATTTCGACATTTCAACAACAACAACACACCAAAACGATCGATGTTTCAGAATCATCGACGTTTCAGTGAAAGTTAAATGCTTTTCTTTGAAAAGCCACTAATATCTATAGATCAACTTGAACTCTGCAAATGAAAATGATTTAACATCCGGATACGTATCCACTGGACAGTCGTTGTTATTGTGTCACCAGCAGTCGCAGCATTAGCAGATATTGGTTATATTTCCTTTACTTGTAAATGTGTTTGTTGTTCGGGACTGACTCTTCATCCCGACTTCTAAAATAATCCCGCTTTAGCTTAAGACAACAAGTCTTAGCCACCTAGCCGAGTTCAATGTCAAATACGCTCCAAAATATGATACAAACCATAAAACTGCCCACGAGAAGAGAAGCATTTAGCTTCTCCCTCTATTCACCCCTCAACCTCTCCCCTTTCCTCAACCTTCCTGTACTTCTGCTGCTTCCTTTTTGTGACTGTCGCGGATTTTTTTTCCGGGGTGTTCGTTGCTTCGGGAGCTGAACAGCACCAACACAAAAGCAGGCGCTTTAATATAAATGTATATTTTGCGTACAATACAATGCGCTCTTCGTTTTGGCTCACCAAACTTTCTCATGTGAACCTTTTTCAGCCTTTTCGCAGGCGTAACTTCGGGGAAGCAGAGTACTGATTTTAGTCTCGTTTGTCTGTTTGTTTGTCCATTTTTGCTCCTGTCAGTATCGATTTTAACTTACAAATAGCTGAAAGGATCATAAACAAGTTTTATCTAGTGCTCTGCAGTGCCGACGCCTCAAAGAATGTAGATTTTGAGTCGATGAGATGTTAAAATATCGAAATAAAGAAGCTAAAATCTCCGAATCGGCTCGGTAGCCGTGCGGCATCTTTTCTGATGGGTTGTCTCATGACGACCTGATAACGGAACGCGCAAAGCCACTGAGATGCACGGAAGAGAAAACAATTACAAAAACAAATGTTGAGTTTTCTGGGTACAAAACAGACAAAATACCGTGGCTTGCAAACAAAAATACCGTCCAAAAACACGCATTTTCCGCTGATGCTAGGGATTACCTAAGCTCGAGGGTCTTTCAGTGGTAAAGTTTTCATTGTTCTGTTCGTTTTTGTCTATGTCGTAAGAAGACAATTCTTCGAGCATTTTCTTGTCTGTTTTTTTACTGTATGTTTGTTTCTTACTTGTTTGATGTTTGGGTTAACTGCTGTTTGGGGATCTCTTGTAATCCGAATTTCAACAGCCCCGTTTGTGTTTAAAGATCTACAAAATCAAAGCTTTCAGCGTGCCTAAAAAAAATCTCTCACTTCATTCCAACAGAGGATAAGCTACAAAAAATACAGTATGCTTAAGTTAAAAAAAAAAAAAAAAAAATCCTGGTTCTCAGTCAGTAACAGAGCACTAAGCTCACCGTCAGGCGTTGGCAGTTTGATCCACGTTGGTTCCTACCACAAACGTTGCCATTTTCGCTGCACATCTTAACGTTTCAGCGCTCTGGTGATTTCAATGCAGTGTTAGATGGGCCTCACTCGGTCAGTTTTCTGGGATGGTTAATCCCTGTCTTTTCACCTGGAGTGGGTATAGACTTAATTCTGAGTGTAACTTACCATGAAATTCTAACCTCAAGTTTCTTTTAAGAATACCTGCTCTTTATATTCTCCGAAGTTGGTAGGCTATAGAGCATGTTAAAAGTGTTTCCTCGCATAGAAACAGTACCACTGTCTAAATTTTCACAGTCTCAGCCACACTTTTCTAAAAGTTACGGGTTTCTAGCTATATTTCATCACAGGGCAGAGACTGAATGTATAACCCCTCCTTCCCCCTCCCCGCCTCGCCCCAATTTCCCTACCTACTCAGCCCCATCCCTGTATGAACGTACTTTTGTTCATTGGATCTGGATTGAAATCCACATCCGCGTCAAATCTTACACGTTCGTGTGTTTCAGGTTATCTAATCAGCCTATTTTCTTTCATCGAGTTTCGTACAGTGTTCCTTCAGACACGTATCAAAATGTCGAAAAATATGCTATCCTGCAATGTTACTGACGGTGAAAAACATTTTCCGGGCACACCATTTCATTTGTATCTGCACCACGTACCCTACCAAAATTTAATGGGATCATCTTTGGCCCATAATGCACATCTCCACTCAAAAACCCCTTATCTTTTTGTGCCATGTAGGTGACAGACAAGTCAACAGATACGGCTGAGAAAAAAGAATATCCTCAGCAGGGGTACAGATCAGCCGGGCATTACTGGACTTGTAGTCTAGATTTGGCAGGTTTGGACAACAGAAAACCAACAGCATGCAGTTTTGAAAACACAATGTGGCAGCATGAACGGCTTAGGCTAATCGCTCTCGGGGCTGTACTATTTTGTGCATGATTTATTTCTGCTGTTTATAACGTCTGAAAGACACACAGCTGTCGGAAATTCACTTGACTCTTTTATAATGTTTATGAAATAAGCTATATGTTGCACTCATCTTGAGCGTGTATGGTGTTTAATTTTTCCATAATGGATGGTAAAAACCGCCATGCAGGGTCGCCACTGTCATTGACAACTAATGATTGAATCTTCTCTTGTCTTGGTTTGCTCTATCTTTTATTGTCTTGTCTAACTGGGTTCGTGATCTCAATTTAACAGCGTTATTGCCTCCGCTAGAGATGTAATTACGCGCAACTATCTGTCAGCAGATTACACAAAAAAATTACAACGACGACTTTAATGAAACTCGCTTGAGAAAAAAACAACTGAATGTTGCCCAAGAAAGAACGCATGAAAGTTTGGTGTGGATCTGTATTTTGATTCAGATCAAAGAGTGGATCTGGGATCCGTTTGATCCTGGCAGAGTCGATGCGCCAGCGCTCTCTCCCATGTAGTTACAGTGAGCTTGAGAAATTGTATTATAATTATATGAACATAATCAATCCAAACTAGTAACAGGCAAGGAGTTTGTTTTTTTTTCTTGTCACTGCCAAATGTTCTGGTTGCTGTACATTGCAGATAAAATAACGTAAATACCACTTCCCCGCCCCGCCCCCGCCCCCCCCCCCCCCCCCCTCCTTCCACTGTCTGTATGTCTGTGTCTGTCCCGCTCTCTCTCTCTCCCATCTCTCTCTCCTCTCTCTTTCTCTCTCTCTCTCTCTCTCTCTCTCTCTCTCTCTCTCTCTCTCTCGCATTGTAGAATAGACTTTGATTAAAATCTATGTCTGTGATGGAATAACATTCTCTCTCTCTCTCTCTCTCTCTCTCTCTCTCTCTCTCTCTCTCTCTCTCTCTCTCTCTCTCTCCTACTCCCAACAACCAGCCTATTGTGCTTGCGTGTAAACCGATGGAACTTGGACCACATTAATCTTGACAAATTTAGCATTGTAATATTTGTAAACGAAGGCCAGGTGGCAAAGAAAGAAATATAGTTTTACCAAGCTCACCAACTCTCTTTCATGAATTCATGGAAATACTGGACGAAGTCTATTCAGCAAGAACAGTCTTCAACAGAGATGTCAACATCTATTACTGTTAAACGTTTAATGCAAAAAGCAGACTAACTGTTTTATATGGACAAAAAAAACGTGGGCGTAACACAGCAGAAAACGGTAAAAAAAATGTCCACTAAAAATGTTCTTAAAGGCTACCCCTCCCATCTACATTGAGTTAAGTAATATACACCAAACCTGTCCCTTACCTCTTGTATGTTTTAATTCAATGTTCCTGTACTAGATACAGGTTATGTTTAATGCCTCTTAGAGAACCCAGACTATTGTAACTATCTTATGGTGCACTTCTGTGGCTCCTTAACACTGAAAAGGATTTTGTTAGTATATCATGCTCATGAAACTTTATGAGACTTGTTTGGGGTTTGAAGAACTAGCGTGTGGCAAAATATAAGGCAGACACTCTTTATAAGGTCTTTATACTATGATTGATTGCTACTGTCAGCTGTAGAATGAACTCACTCACATCTGTAGATTCAGTACATATCACACACTTTCATCATCCGTATGAAAGGACAGTATTTCTCATGCGTAGCTAACAAATATATCTGTGGCATCTTGATAAATTTATTTAGATGAGATTCAAACACAAATAAAAAGGGGTTATACTGCTGTCTCCGCACAAGTTCTAATGCGTTCGTTTTGTTACAAAACTAGCACAACAGAACCCCATTTTCTTTTTTTTAGTATGAAAGGCAATGGTTTGCATTATAATCTATCCTGAACAGTTATGCAATTTATCTATCAATGACTACACTTCTAAACTTGACGGAAGACGACATGGTGTGCTCGATCTTGGGTAGATGAATCTGCCTTCCAAATATAGTATAATTATCTTCTCAAATATGTAAACAGAGTGTGTGCTTGCTGCTTTCCTTTATCTTGTCTATTAAAAACACTAATCATGAAGTATTATCAAATATCTCAATCAGAAAAGTGACAATTTGTATGATTAGAGTGAGTCAAATAAATAACAGCGCTCCTTCCCTCCCTCCCTCCCTCCCTCCCTCCCTCCCTCTCTCTCTCTCTCTCTCCTCTCTCTCTCTCTCTTCTCTCTCTCTCTCTCCCGCGCACATGTCTTACGCTATATCTTCGTATCATTTTTATCTGCAGTATTCTCCATGTAAGGTCATTACAGACAGCCAACAGCCATCTAGAGATCCAACCCAGTATCTTAGCACAGCTTGCACTGAAAGCTGGCAAACAGGAAAGTTGCCACCCGCCTCTTGGATACTCTGGCTGGCTTCCTGTCAACCACAGGGCTGAATACAAATGAGTCTGAGTAGATGGCAGGGTAAAATCCATTTCTTCTTCGGGATGGACAGTTCCAGCCAATTTCTCTCTCTCTCTCTCTCTCTCTCTCTCTCTCTCTCTCTCTCTCTCTCTCTCTCTCTCTCTCTCTCTCTCTCAGTGTAAACCAATTCTTCCCATGAAATTCTTTGTGCCAAGATCTCTCTGCCTTTCCCCTGAACCCACCCCTCACCTTCCCTTTTTTCTTTCTTTTGTGTGTGTGTGTGTGTGTGTGTGTGTGTGTGTGTGTGTGTGTGTGTGTGTGTGTGTGCGTGCGTGCGTGCGTGCATGCGTACGTGCGCGCGCGCACGCGTGTGTGTGCATGTGTATTTGTCAGTTTGTCTCTGTGTGTGAGTGTGTCTGTGTGTCTATCTGTTTGTCAGTCTGTCTGTGTGTGTTTGTCTGTCTGTCTGTGTCTGCGTCTGTGTGTCCGGCAGTCTGTCTCGTCATTCGGCTAGGTCTGTCTCACTGCATGTCTGTCTGTCTGTGTGTCTGTCTCTCTGTGCATCCCTAAAACACTCTTCCTTAGTCTCTCTGCCAGAAACACAAACCAAAAAACCCGAGGCGGACCTCTTACAAGTGCAGTCGGTGCTGGCCAACATAGATAACCAACACGGCACTGGAATGGGTTCTGTGAGAGATCCGAAGAGCCAAGGTTCGGAAGCCAAATGGAGTATCGTCCTCAGCGTCGGCCCTAGGCCTATCAGTCAGGACAAGAAGGACTTGGGGACACAATGGTCAAACATACAGCGACCATTTACATAATGTGCTATAGCACTGCGCTCATTATGTGTGTAGATACGTTGATTGGTGATGCGCGATGAGGCTGTCATCAATTATTAGCATCGATTATTTCTGCTGCAATGAGGAAAAAACACTGAATTAACTCCAGGGGAAAAAATAAAGGGAAAGAAGAAGAAAACATGTAAATGAAAGGAAAGGAAAAGAGAGAAAAGAAGGAAGGGATCAAGAAATGACGAAGGGAAGATAGGAAGAAGAGGGAAGACAGAAGAAAGTAGTAACTGGTTGCCACTATCAAGACTTACGGAGAACTGCGTTTACATATTGTAAGGTAGCAACGACTGACTATGCTGTTCTTACGACAACAATCGACATCTGACAAATTCATGAGCATTCTCCGACCTGTTTTGATTGTATTTTAGTCTAAATATTTTCACTTACTATTACGATCATCTCAAAATGACATAAACATCAATAATTGTTTTATAACCTTATATACGCCTGATCATATTAAGGAAACATTCAGCGAGAGTCATCGAGAGAGTAGCTCAAATCTCCTAATCAACGACACAGGGGTCTGTAACGCCCGGGCCTGGTTGACACTGGGGAAAAAATAGACAAATCTTCCGATCATGCAGTCTGAGATCAGACTAGAACTTCAAAGCGACATGTTCCTTTCCCCATCCTCAGTGATCGCTGTCAAACGCAAACCAAAAGGGGATTTCTAATGTAGTGGTCCCCTAAGCGCTGCCCTTGTAATGAAGTCGGTTTGGGTTTCCTCTGCACGTTCATGCCTGTAGCAGGTTCGTGTTGATGCCTGTGTATCGGTTCAGTTTATGGGGACTCGCTTTGGACGGATGCGGGGACATTGCCTTCCACAGGGGAACGTTCAATCACTTTATGCTGGCTCCGCGACCAAGCAATTATTCTCACCAGTAAGAGGCTTAACAGGCGGTATCCTGCATGTGTTGAATCCTCGGGTGTATTGGATCGCAACAGGCACCAATGAACTCCAATGCACATTGCAGTCTCTTTGGCGGGTTTCCTCCTAACAACGTATATTTCCTATGAGGACTCCTAATACCGAGACAGCTTGGGCGTGGTTTTTCATGAGAAATTCAGGATGAGCCGCATGAAACTTGGGCCACTATGAGGTCTGAAAAGCTGAGACAGGAATTTAAAAAAAAATGTTCTGCATGTAAACGTGCCAGTGTTTACCGTGTAAAACAACAACACTAAATATTTCCAAATGAGCCATAAATTTTTTCTTGCTTTTATCTATCCAGCTATCTAGCTCTCTGGGTCGCTACCATCCACTCCATTATTATGGATGGGTGAAAATCCTACAACCGGTCTGTGAACATGATCTGCGAATTCATGTCAAATATTCGCCATCGTCACATGAATACGATCATATGAAAATAGGAAGAGGGTGGCTGTGAGAATGATGACAGGACGACAGGGTCGGGAGCGGAGAGGCAGACATGTTGATGGGTTAACAGACTTACAGGTATACACAGAGACAGAGAGAGAGACAGGGTGAAAGTGATAAAAAGAGACGGTTACAGGGCCAGAAGCTCGATAACAGATTCCCAGTCCCTCACAATATGGAAACAGGGAGAAAACACGCGGAACTTTAACTCTCTCCATGGGCAGGTCTGTTTCAATCATAACAGACCGACGGTGTGTACCTCCGCCTAACGGTACACTGCTTCAAATCAATGATTAAACCTAGGTCAGCCAATGCACACACTGCCACAGCATCTCTCCGGAGCCTGGAAACATCAATGATGAAGCATGCCGGGAACCCACAATTGATCCGAACACGACTACCTGCACCACACCATCCAGGTGTAGGGTTACCTATTTCTCTTCCAAATTTCACGACATGGCGTGAGATCTTTGCGTATATCTTCGATTTAAGAGTCGTCGCTATGTACGGTGCACAGGATGGAATAGTATTTATTGGACGCAGAAAAACGTAGTGTTGAAAATTCTACGTAGGTTTAATGTCATCTTTTCTATTCATTTGTTTATTCAACTCTATGTGGTGGTGTGATGCATACTAATTATCAGGAATTTGAGTTACAT
>CM065728.1:35922654-35930154 GCA_033310375.1 Conus canariensis
ACATGATGAAACCCACTCTTTTTTGCAGACAAAATAATGTCAAACGTGCGCACATAATTCAAAGTGTAAACTATTGTAATACTGTCGAAAGAAGTTTAAATGTTATGCGTGTACGGTGTCATTTATGTTGATCTAGATTGTTAGCATGGAATGTACGTTATAACGTGTCCGAATGAAAATAAAATAACGACGCAAACAAAAATATTGATAAAATCAGTTCACAATGTTGAAGTCGAATAACAACACAAGTCAAAGAGGAACAGCGTACGAATATAGTCATATTTACTTTTAATTCTAGACTAACTGACGGAAATAAACATGCTATAGCAACACACACAAATCATGCAATAGAAATAATCAAGTGTCATAAACCAAGACATATAAGATATTGCTACAATACTTAAGTGAAGGAAGAGAGACAGAGACACAAGGACCTGTCTGTCTGTCTGTCTGTCTGTCTGTCTTCTCTCTCTCTCTCTCTCTCTCTCTCTCTCTCTCTCTCTCTCTCTCACACACACACACACACACACACACACACACACACACACAGATGGACAGACTGACAGACAGACAGACCGAGACAATGACAATGACAATGAATACTGCTTAATGTCATCAGCAAGTAACATGCTATTTACAGACCGAGACAGAGAGAAAGAGACAGGCGACAGACAGACATACAGCCACACAAACAGATAGAGAACGGGAACGCGATGAAGGGGGACACAACAAGGAAAGATGAGGTAGAGGACAGGGATGGGGCGACAGGAAAGAAGTAACGGGCGAAAGGTGAGAAAGGAAGAAAAAAGACGAAGAACACAAACACGGTCATGCATGACCCTGTCAAAAAAAAAATGTTAAGAAAAGGACATGCATGACTGGAACCGGGGACCTTCAGCGTAGTTTAGAGGACCATCGACGCACCATTCTTCGAATGAATGATCAGCGGGTTGTAAGATTGGAACTCAGCTGTTCCCCATACCGCGAGACCTCCTTCGACGTTAAAGGGTAGGAGCGCTTCAAACGGGACTTGCAGGCCAAAAATCGTTGGCTGCTTGCAAAACAAACTTCCGATTTTCTGTTCATAGAGCGGATTCGGAAGAATGTGAACAAAGTAAACAGATTCAGGACATTTTAACGGCATGAAAACAGTCGATCGGGATCTTTGTTAAAGGCCTACAGGTTTTTTTTGTTGAGATTATGTATGACACATTGTTCTTTGTGTTTCATTCAATATTGGTGTGTAACCAGATATAACCTGAGGCCCAATCTCCCATTTGTCGTGTGTATTAGTGTGTGTGTGTGTGTGTGTGTGTGTGTGTGTGTGTGTGTGTGTGTGTGTGTGTGTGTGTGTGTGTGTGTGTGGGGTGTGCGTGAGAGAGAGTGAGAGAGAGAATGAATGCGTGTGTGTGTGTGTGTGTGTGTGTGTGTGTGTGTGTGCGCGCGCGCGTGCGTGCGTGCGTGCGTGCGTGCGTGCGTGTGTGTGTGTGTGTGCGTGCGTGTGGGGTGTGTGTGTGTGTGTGTGTGTGTGTGTGTGTTTGTCTGTCTGTTCGTCTGTCTGTGTCTGTGTGGACCGTGTGTTTGTGTGCGCTTTTGTAGTGTTGTGTCTGAATGTATGTGGGGGAAAGCGCGTGAGTGTTCAAGTGCGCATACATTCACCCACGTTTCCTTTAGTGTTCTTTTCCTCCAGGGGCAGAAAACACTCAGCTCACTTTCCCATGAGGATGCGTGTAAAATAGATGCAGCTGATAACACTGAGACCTGCCATGATAGCTAGTCACTGGCCGATGGCTTAGCTTGGCAAGCACCTCTCCAAAGCGGGTCGCTTGCTATTGCTATTGCCGTCACAAAGCTCGCATCCACACCGATAGCAAATACAGGCCCATTGCATGTCTCTCAATCGACGCCGGTGGAATAAGATCAAAATCATGCTTAGATTCGCCATTTTGTTGACCACCGTGACATTTCAGAACAATGTCCGTTGCGGGTGGGGAATGGATGACATCATCCTTCCTGCTGACCTCAACATTCACAGACCACGCTCAATGTCTACGTAGGTCAAACACAATGTGGACCCAAAACCATAGTCCGCAGTATTCACCAACTTTTTTTCCTAGCAGTTTCAGCCCCGCTGCCCCCTCCCCGGTTTATCGATTAAATCCTCTACTTTCTGCGATCCATCCTATGCCTTTCTTTGCAGCATGAGATAAACTGTTCGGCTTTCAGTCTAACATACACCACCGGTCAGTGTTCTTTTTTTTTAATGTACAGTCAACGATCACAATGTAATTTGTCATATAAAGTAAGTAAACAGAGATGTAAACGCTCGGGGAGCACGTTCTTTGAGAGATACTGCAAGAATTTCATCCTTCGAGATCAAAATGTGTGGAGGTGGTACTATAGCTTGTCCGGACTTTTGAAAGACATCATGTATTCTAAACCGGGACACGGAGAGTAGCAGAAGGCACTAGAATATATCAGACTGATCACTGAAGGCCATCTTCCACAAAAGCGACCCAAGGGAGTCCATCCATCAAGAAAAAGCAACCCCAAATGCAATCGCAATGTTTTGTTGTGTCCAGTTGAGCTCAACCGTATAACAATCTACGTATGACATGAGAAGCAAATGAGATAATAAGAAAATACTTAAACAACAGGATGATTAAAAGGTTAGACAGGAAAATAAAAAGATGAAGGCCGTGATGGTGAAAATATTTACGAGCACTATGTTGCTGATAAAGCTGGTGGTGCGGCAGAGGATGAGGAGGATGGCCGTGGTGATGATAATACATTGCTTTGCTTGTGCTGTTAGGTTTTCTAATTTTTCTTCATTATTTTCCTTTCCCTCCCTTCATCCTTGTCCCCTAACCTTTTCCCCTTTCCTCCTTGTCCTCGATTATAAAAGTCCTCAATTACACGAACGTGGGCTTCTTTAAATAGAAAAAGTCCATTTGCAGGATTTTGATGAAATTGCTAGGTTTCTGAGAATTGATGAAATCATTTCTGTTTTCATTATTGTGTTATGAATGATTATGTTCTTGTTTCATTCAAATGTACGGCTAGTATCTGTGCAGCTAATGGTGTGTGTTGTTTGTGTTTGTGTTTGTGTTTGTGTTTGCTTGTGTGTGTGTGTGTGTGTGTGTGTGTGTGTGTGTGTGTGTGTGTGTGTGTGTATGTGTGTGTGTGTGTGTGTATACGTGTGCCCGTGCGCGAATGAGTATGTGTGTAAATGCTTGTCCCTGCTGCTCACGCCTGCCTTCGCAATGTGTATATGATTTCCTACCTGTGTCTCTCAAAGAATATGTCACAACTACCTTTCTAAAAAAACCAACAACAAAAAAACAAAAACAAAAACAAAAAAACAAAAAAAAACAGTCCCCCTGCTTTGACGGATGAAGGATGTAGCACAAAAGCAGAAAATATCAATCTGATCGATGATGGAAGCTTTAGGACAGTGGCTATTCTGTTCTGCCACTGTCAAGAAAACTGGTCTGCCCTCTATGACGATTACCGCTGTAAATCCGTGCATCCTGATAACTAGCTAATGCAGCCCCTTCAACATTTGACAATAAACGCTGTATATAAAAACAATCCGTGATTCCGTCCGAAAATGTTGATTGGTTTCCTAAAAACTTCAAAGTAATTGCCAGGTGGCAGTTGGGGACAGATTGGTGTTTTTCAGTTTTCCTACCGATCTTGTAAGAAGGAGATAAAGAGTACCCAACGAGCACCATAACAATATAGGATGTGATGTGATGTGTGTGTGTGTGCGTGCGTGCGTGCGTGCGTGCGTGCGTGCGTGCGTGCGTGCGTGCGTGCGTGCGTGCGTGCGTGTTTGTGTGTGTGTGTGTGTGTGTGTGCGCGCGCGTGCGTTTCTCATCCAGTGTTGAGTAATTCCTCGCTGCAGTCGATTTTAAGGTGTGCGAAGGGTTGTCAGTTTTCCTTTCCTAACGAGTTATCCAAGACCAAGTCATCAAACGCCTTGGACGTGAGATGGGTTTTCGTTAGAACCACATGTTTCTGAAACACTAGCCCTACGGAATGCGGCAAGACCAGGATCTGTACGCAGTGTGTGATAGTTCACTGCAACACTGTTTCATGTTTTAGGTATCGTACTGAACTGAGGTTTTTCAATATCTGAAAACACACACACACACACACACACACACACACACACACACACACACACACACACACACACACGTGGCGGTGAAGGGGCGGTGCATGTGGGAAGAGGGTAGGGGAAGGAGTGAGGGCGGGGACCTAGAAAGAAGTATATACGTAAAATGAGAGAGGGGTATATAAAAAAACAGGATACTGTAAGAAAAGGTAGAAAGGAAAAGGCATATAAAAAGGTAGAAAGAAAAGGGCATATAAGAAAAGGTAGAAAGAAAAAAGGCAGAGGAGCATGTGATGATGATTACATTGACAATATAGTTTTGGTGAAGACCAAAAGAACGATAATGATGTCAATATCTTTCAGCTGATGCAACAGCAAGACTTGTCTGATTACTTATTGGCTCAATTATTGTAATTCAGTGCTGTGCATAGCTTGCCAGCAAAACAAATTCTACAGCTCCACTGAATTTAAAACAGTGGAGTCCGTTTCGTTCGCGACTAGTTTTTAATACAAGAAAATGGGATCACGTGACATCATTGCTATGGGAGTTTCAAATTTGTCAAATTTTGTTACCAGCACAAACTAGCTGCTCTTGCCTTCTGTTCTTTTTGTGGTTCTCCTTCCCCACACCTGTCCTCGACGTTCTGTGCATACCAGCCATGACGTATTCTCCGATCTTCCCGGTCATACACTCCTGAAGATACCAAAGTGAGATATAAAATCGGTTAGCGTGCGTTCCTTCAGACTCTCTGCCTCCCACCCTACAAAACCAGCCCACCTTATCTGTTTTCAAAGCACAGCTAAAAACTGATCTTTTCATCCAACAATTGTCAACAAGGTTTTTCTTTCTCCAAACTGTGCCTTCAAAATAACTTCTGTAGTAAGATGCTGGTATATGAGAATGAGTGAAGGTCTGAGGGGCGTATGAAAGCTCAATGAGTAGTTTTCAACTAGTACTCCGTTATTCAAATACAATGTATCATTGTCATGAGTCGGCCGAATGTTCTCGAGCATTTAGGCAAATTAAGGGTAGTTTTGCTGATGTTGAGAGCAAGTTCCTTGGGTTCTTCAAGTGTGCGAACTCAGGCATCACCAGTGGGGAATACCCCAAGTCGTATACTGAAAGAGGGACAATTACTGGGAAGTGTTTCGCATGTCCGAGGCATAGTGACAAGTAGTTGCCGACCTGCCGGTCCTTGGTGAAGGAGAATGTCCGCCACTGGCTGGTTATTCACTGGGTTCTCCAGTGGGACTGAAAGGAAGGCGATCGTGTCAGGTGACCGTCACGGGTAGGCGACCGTCAGCCTGCAGGCAGAGTACAGCGACCATTCAGTCGTCCTTTGTTCTGAGGAATGAATGGAAGGCTTCGGCCTATTGAGTGGTTTGCACCTTGTTGTCTATAGAGGTAGTAACTACTTGAAGCATCAGTCCTGGCTGGTAGAGAAGTCCAGGCTGTTAGTACAATGGGTAGCTCGGGGAATCGAACATGAGTTTGAATAGGAGGTTATGCATTAACCACTTGGTACCCAAGTCTTTGTTGGCGCTAGCAGCTGTGGTGTGTGTGTGTGTGTGTGTGTGTGTGTGTGTGTGTGTGTGTGTGTGTAGGTGACTAGTGATTCCATTGGCGGAATAAGAATAACTTGGGGATTTATTGGTACAAATCGTGTGACGGGTGTGTGCCAGTGATTCCATTGGTTGAACCAGTTAAACTCGGGTTCTCTCTTTCTTTGAGAACGAATATAAGGAGCTTGGAAAACCAGGAAGTGTGTGACTCACTTAAGGGAAAGTGAACTCGCCCGTCTTGCTGAGGGCTCAAGAAAATACAGCTTGAAGCAGAGGTTTGCTGTCGCCTCGTTGTCTCCTGGGTGGGGACGTAAGACAGTGGAGGTTGCTGTAGCCTCGGAGCCGACGACGAGAAGAATTGTCTCCTGTGTGGGGACGGTCGACAGCAAGACGTGTTAGCCTGTTGGAGCCTAGACAGGGAGCTGCCAGACAACGGTGGGGTGTTTGCAGCCAGAGAAGACCTTTGGGAGAGGCCGACAGGAGCCCTTTCCGTGGAGAGGGCGAAGTGCAGTGGAGTCCGGGAGACTCGGTCTGAGGGTGCGACTCCA
Source organism: Conus canariensis (assembly GCA_033310375.1). Classification (NCBI taxonomy): domain Eukaryota; kingdom Metazoa; phylum Mollusca; class Gastropoda; order Neogastropoda; family Conidae; genus Conus; species Conus canariensis. The sequence goes on from CM065728.1 coordinate 35,928,886, forward strand.
GCTACGTTGCCAGTGTCCCCCAACTGGGATTTGGCCAATCGGGAGGACACAAACAGTGTGGCAGCTTCAGCTCGTAGTCGCACAGTGGGATGAGAGAAACTGACGGTCAACCAAGGAATGCTGGCAAGTTATGGACGTTTTATTTGCTCTTAAGTTTATAAGTGTGCAAACAGGATAGTGGAATATTGTCTTTCCTGGTTAAGTAAGAATAACTGAAGAACAGGGGATGCGATTTATGAAACTGTCTGTATGATGTTTACATTGTTGTATGATACAGATAAGTGTGTTGTGTAGTGACGGGTGGGGGCTCGGAGTCAAGTTAAATAAAAGTTGATTATTTTCTATGAAATGTTATTGGTTTCCCGTCACTTTTGTGCGGGCCCGATGTGAGTGACAGAGTGCGTGTGCCTATGCGAGAGCGCATTTTGGTTGTGAAAGCCTAAATACTTCTGTCTATAACCCTCTGCATCCCTGAATATGAAAATCATATTTTAATAATGAGGGGGAGCGTCGGAGACTCGTCACAATCATCATCATCATCATTACCATTATTATTATTATTGTTACTATTATCATTATTATTATTATTGTTGTTGTTGTTCTTGTTGTCGTCGTTATTGTTGTTACTGCTATTGTCTTCATACAGCAGAGGTACGGAATAATTATCATCCTTGTTGTTGTTGTTGTTGTTTTCATGTAGCAGAGGTACGGAATTTTTTTTTTCACCTTTCATACACCCATTAAGATATGAATTTAATAATCTCTCTCTCTCTCTCTCTCTCTCTCTCTCTCTCTCTCTCTCCCTCCCTCCCCCCCCCCCCCCCTCTCTCTCTCTCTCTGGAGTAGGCCCCATGTGCCTCATTATTTCTCTTCCATTTACCGGACATTTATCAAAATCAAGCCATTTTCCCAAATGTGACCTTAGCCGTGACTCATCCCACATGGGATTTCTACGGCTTTTCCAACTGAGTGTTTTCTATCAATATTTATGGCCTCTGGTCAAGGCCTTCCTTTAGCTGTTTGCTGTCTGTGCTTTCTGCTTGCTTTACTGTCATCGTTTTCATACAAAGACATACCCCATTTCTCACGACAACCCGGTATTCCAGTACACTGAAAAGAGAAATATTGGCACGTGAATGTCGATTTACAAACAGGGGTTCTGTTCCTGACGTTCATGAGAAACTCATCACGGTTGGATTGAAAAAATGATAATAATTTGGGAAAATTAGACAGGATAATTTTCTTGAGATATGACTGATACATAGTCAC
>CM065728.1:35935154-35962654 GCA_033310375.1 Conus canariensis
GGGAAAAAACTCTATATCTTTTATCAGGCGTTCTGCGGACGAGTAATGACGCACTGGAATTGTGAACCCATGTTTCTTCATTTGATTCATTCATTCATTCTCTGTCTCTCTCTGTCTCTCTCTGTCTCTGTCTCTCTCTCTCTCTCTCTCTCTCTCTCTCTTTCTCACGCGCACACACTCACACACACACACACACACACACACACACACACACACACACACACACACACACACACACACACATTCACACACACAAATCTCCCTCTCCACGGATTGCATTCCTTTCTCAACGCTTAGGTCGCAAGGAAACGTATAGGCATCGTCACAGACAGTTACATAAGGAAAAACAAGTGTCAATGTAAGTACGTCCCAGAGAGGAGGAACAATGCAACAACAGAACTGTAAGTGCAGATAACTCACGTAAGCAAACATCTGTGACATGAAACCCAGTACTCGCTTGCAAACAATGATCGCTGGCAGGTACGCGCGCGTTTACACACACACACACACACACACACACACACACACACACACACACACGCACACACACACACACGCACACACACAACACACACACGCGCGCGCGCGCGCGCGCACGCGCACACACACAAATTTGCGCGCGCGATAAAAGCAGGTTGTATATATATAGACAGACAGACAGACAGACAGACAGAGAGAGACAGAGAGAGAGACACACAGAGAGAGATTCACACTCTCTCTCTCTCTCTCTCTATCTCACACACACACACACACACACACACACACACACACACACACACACACACACACACACGTGCGCGCACGCGCACACGCGCTCACCAGAGAAAGAAGGCGAGGGAGGAGAAAATGGTGAGAGGTGAATGTTTACGATGGGAAGAGCAACCGAGCTTCCACAGATGAAGGAAGAGCGGAAATGTAGAAGGGTGGAGGGGGGACGGGAAGGGATGAAAGGTGGAGGGATAACAGCACACCGTGTATTTCCAGCCAAACGAAAGCTTTATCAAGCACCTTAATTGCTTTCAAAGGGATCTATTCAGAAGTTAGGGTAGCCTCTTTAATGGCTAAGGAGAAACATACTATGATTTCATTTGACACAATACCAAACAATGCAGATTAACTAGCACAGAGTGAAATTCCTCGTATTGCGAATTAAGCAAATGTCTTCTGCATACATATTATCCGTTTTAAAAGTACGTGAAGGACTGGACTGGTCTCTATCCTGTTGCACTTGACTGAGTACAGGGTCTTGTCTGAAGATCTCTGACAAGCAAAGCTCTCTCTTACACCTTCAAGAATATATTAGGTCTGAATAATTGAAACCCTCTCTCCTGAGACACTGTCAAGCCGTTTCGCCGTCTGCACTCACCCAACTTTCCGCTTTCGAACCTAGTCACCATAGGTAATTTACTGCGTTCGTGAGGACAGACTCACACACACGCCGTTGTATTCAGTACTAGAAGAAATATACAGCCCCGAGGGACCACACTTTCTTGCAAGAACCCTCGTCGCCTTCCGTTCTTGAAAAATCATAGGAATGTACTTTGCGTGAATGAATACATATCTTGTCGATAAGTACGGCATCCTTTGTGCGGTTCAGATCACAGTCAGCTCGTTTCAGACCTGAAATCGAGAGAGAAGGAGATCGAGAAACATCACGTCTCCATTTTCAGACAACAATCTATATCAAATGCTTAGGTTCAATCACCTATTTCTCGTGACGGGTCTTTCGCAGATCACTTGAGTCAAAATCAGAATGCTTTTTGGTTAATATCGACTGGATAACGCTTTCGCGTAAAAAGCGAAAACAAACTGTACCCCTCTCCCCCCTCCTTGTCCTTCCCCCTTCCCAACCCCCAGCATATCCTTTATCCCACCCCATCCCGACCCTTACCCCTTTCTCTGTCGCATGAACTTACCCCCGTTCCTCCTCTTCTTTTTCCTTGATCTAATTCTCTTCCTTTTTATCTGCAAAAGCTTTGTGGATGAGTATGTGCACATGTGTGAGTGGGAGTGGATGGGGTGGGAAAAGCAGGGCGAAGGGATGGGATGGGAGTGGATGGGGTGGGAAAAGCAGGGCGAAGGATGGGATGGGAGTGGATGTGCTTTGGTGTTTTAGTCTTGTTCGCCTGCTCCTTTACTTACCTCCATGAGTACTGTTGATCTCAAACGATCATCACCTATCAGTCATCGATCTTTCCCCACCCCTCCCTCCCTCAACCGACATTATTATACTAATCCTATCACATTATTTCACCTATGACAACGATCAGCATTCCACAGTACTTTAAATCTCGGTTATGACAATGATCATCATCCATCAGTCATTGACCATTCCTTTATATCCCCAACAGGTATCATTGTACCCCCACTACATTATTCCAGTTACAGCAATGATCATCATCCTATAATACTGTTGTTCTCAAATTATGATCATCCATCATTTGTGTGTGTGTGTGTGTGTGTGTGTGTGTGTGTGTGTGTGTGTGTGTGTGTGTGTGTGTGTGTGTGTGATGTTGTTATTGGCATGTCAACACTTTTCACATTGATCATTTCCATTCATTTTCTTTCCAACCAGTATTATTATACTATTATCCTAATACGAATACCATTGCACTTCTGACAGTTAGTCTCATTATGATCATAATTCACCCACAATACCGTTTACATGTTTTCCCCCTTTTGTATGCGGTGTGTGTGTGTGTGTGTGTGTGTGTGTGTGTGTGTGTGTGTGTGTGTGTGTGTGTGTGTGTGTTTGTTTGTTTTTCTCTAACACATGATACCCTATTTCTCATTGATCATTTCTCTCTTCTCAACAAACACGATCATATTAATGCCAACACATTATTTCACCTGCTACAATGAACACCATCCACCTGTATTGTTTACTTTTTCAACAATACTATATGCATGAATTTTGCAACCCCCCACCCCACACATACGCATGTGTGCGTGGAGAGATATGGGCTCTCCCTCCCCCATTGTCCTCTCCCCCCCCCCCCTTTTCTCCCCAACAGTACCTCATCACCCATTGATCACTTCCATTCCTTTCCAATCATTATTAGCATTACCTACATACCCACATACAACTACCTACACATAACTACTATCATCACAATCACCACCCATTAAAGTTTTTTTTAATTCTTTTCTTTTGTTTCCTTTTCTTTTTTTTATTCTCCTTTTTTTGCCCCCACTAAGCACTATTGTCAATCCACCATAATCACTACTGTCACTAATATATCATACCATTCTACCAAACAAGCTACAAACCCCACTCTTCCACCCTACACCCTACCCCCCCCCCCCCCCCACCCCAGATTACTATTTCGTTTCCCATGATCCTCTCCTGGGCGGCTTCGTTTTCGTCCAGTGGCCATTCTGATCTTGCGCCAGACATGAGAAAATAAGTGGTTTCTCGTTCTTCATTTTCACTGTCCTAAAATGTTACTTGTTTTTGCATGAAGAAGACCCAAGAGGTCGAAATACACTGTGTTTTGTCCTGTACTTTGTTTGTCTATGTTCTTGGCGGTAATTAACCCCCTCTCTTTCTAAATTTTACCTCCATAAATTCATTCTGTTTGGCAAGAAGCCGAACAGTACCAGTAAAGGTAACAATATGGAGCTACTTTATGACTGACTTATGTACAGGGCATGTTACTGACTACCAGAGAAGCTAAGTAAACTATAATCATGTACATGAACAGAACTTATTCGTCAAACGTATTCGTTAAGCATGTTTAAATATTTATGCCGTCCACTTTGAGTTACGTTGATGAAGTTTTCCATCTGCAGAAGTCCCAAAGTTGTTTGTTTTTTTTAGGAAGTAATGTGACAAAATTTGCTATGTTAATTTTACTTGTTCGGGCACACAATCTGCAGGTGGATGAACGGAAGGTGGATTGAATGTAAAACGTCCTGTGAAAATAGGCTACTCAGAAATCAGACACAAGGAAACATTCAATGCTAGTTATACCATCAATAGATTTTTTTAACTGTGTGTGAAAGATAATGCCGTGTAGACCACCAAGAAGACTGCAGTGATTGTTCGTGATTCTCGTAATTAAGTAAATGACAAAGCGGAAATGGCATCAGGTTTTCTATGCATTTATCCATATGTATATCATTGTTGTTAATAAAATTAGAAACATGCCACTAACACATATGCATACTGCATGTACTCTCCTGTTTCTATGTCGCTTAGATATACTTAAATAGACATGCCAACAGCAGCTGATAGGCCAGGCTGCATACCATTTTGTGCCTTTCTTCTCATGGCATTCAGTGCATTGTGGTGTAGTCAAGGATCGTCTTTCATCTTTTCCATGCTGATCGAGTTTTCACACATTTTACACAGTCTGAAGCTGTTGTGGGCATCACAACTGAAATATACATGATTGTGTGTTGCTGAACAGCCGTGGTGTACGCACACTTCCGTTCACAACTGGCCCTAAGCAGCAACAGCTCATCGGATTTGAGGAACGAATGGAATCACGTTAATGAGTAAAACTGGCGTACATCATTTCCAAATTTAAAAAAAAGGTTCGTACGCAACAAGCAGCTCACAGATATACATAAATGTAAGGATGCACAAGCACCCCAACGCAACACACAGACAGTAATTTATACTGTATGGCCCATTCGACAACGCAATGTCAGGACTAACGAAAGATAAGCGTGCAAATCTAATAGAAGAGCAGACAGATATATACACAGAAAGACATATTCGCACTTCTCCTTTGTGACAAATCCAATTCAGCATTAGTAGACAAGCAAAATGCCTCTAGGTCACGGTACGGTTTCACATCCTCTGTCTCACCCTACACCTTTTTTTCCCAAAACGCACAACAGCCTCCCGCATTCTCGCCACCCTAAGTGATCGTTTCATTCACAATGATCTACGCAAATTAATTGTAAAAGACCTCTGTCCTCAGAAATAAAAGACGCATTCAGCTGACTGGATACTTCTCTTTCTTCTCAAGAACCTCATCAGTTTCATTTTTGTGCAAATCACAGGATTTCTATGAGTGAATGCACGCGTGCAATTATTTTTCGGTGAAAGGCATCCGCATCCAATGCACATTTCAAACGTAGCACTCGAGACGAGAATAATTACTTTCCCATTCAGAATCTCCCCTTCCCTTTTGTTAGCCCCAACATAATGTGGGACAAAATTCCTTAGCCCGTTTTTATCTGCATTTTTTCGAAGACTTTTTTCTAATACAGCTAGGTAAAGAATTGCAGGAAAGGGTGTAGTGCAGGATCGAGGCAATGCAAGCCACGAGAAAATGACACCAGCGTCATAGAACGGGCCGCAAACCCTATCTGTGGACACCATTCTCGCATATATGAAGACTGCGTCCCCTCTATGGATGTTGACTTCATTAGTCGTTTGCGAATATTTTCCGCGGGGTATTTTTCAAAGGAGGGCTTCCAGAGTTTGGAATTTTACCATTTGTAGATAGCATCCCCACAACAACTCTGGTGACTGCCTAACATCCGCCTAAACGTCTTGGAGTTATCATGAAACAAGCAAAAAGACAGAACCAATACAAAGATCTTTAACACAGCACTACTACTGTACACACTACAATAAACAACAAGATTTGTTTTTAAGCCGCACTAACAACTGCAAAATATCAACAAGAACATCCAAATAACCAACCACCCATGTACTCATCTGTTCCTACGAAACTGGGTCAAAACGAAGTAGAAACACAGCGTTCACTGTTCAGGCAAAACATTATATAAACACATACATCTTAGACGGCTTTTTTTTCCAAACTAAAAAAAAAGTACTTTGAAATATTGAAGTAATTCATTTTTATACGCAAATAAATCAAAGATATGAATCTCTCTCTCTCTCTCTCTCTCTCTCTCTCTCTCTCTTCTCTCTTCTCTCTCTCTCTCTCTCTCTCCTGCCTGTTCTCGTTGTCTTCTTTCACTCTTCCCATCCTCACGTTCCTCACAATCAAATTCACTTGCTAAATATCAATGAGCTGCAGACCTCGTCCAGGAGATTTCTTACGTAATTCCTATGGTTATTTATTGCCTTCTTTCTTCCTGGTCGTTTCCATATGCCAAGCCTGTAACTGATTCTCTGTCTGCTGTGTATGGCTGCCCGCTTAAGCAGATCGGCATTCTTGTGAATTGAAAAATTCAGGACACCCAGGATTAAGTACCCTGGAAAAGTTGAAGAATTTTAAGGAAATGTTTGCGAGAGAGAGAGAGAGAGAGAGAGAGAGAGAGAGAGAGAGAGAGAGAGAGAGACAGACAGACAGACAGACAGACAGACAGACAGAGACAGAGACACAGAGACAGAAGCCTCTCGAGAGGGAAACAAACGCGCGCACACACACACACACACACACACACACACACACACACACACACACACAACGCACGCACGCACGCACGTACGTACGTACACACACACACACACCCCACACACACACACACACACACACACACACAGAGTTCTCACTCAGTCACATTACGGTGCTTAGTGAAGTGAAGTCTAGCGTAGTGTCACGCAGTGCAGTGCAGTGCAGTGTAGTGTAGTGCAGTGCAGTGTAGTGTAGTGTAGTGCAGTGCAGTGCACCATCCAACAATACAACACACCGCACTGCAGAGTATCACACCGCACCGCCGCGCATTGGTCAGGTCTGGTTTGGTCCGATTTCTCATTTCTTGTACTCTTCCCATTCTGCTGAAGTCTGCTCTTCCCTGTTTTGTTCTACTGTAATCTACAATGTTTTACCCTCGTGCCAGTATCGTTTTACCTTAACCCTTCTTCTCCTCTGCCTCCAACGATAGTTTGAAATGATTATATCGTATGCGTGAAGATGAAATTCGCAGGGCACAGTTAAACTGAATTCTTCATACAATTGTTTTACACAAAAACCAAGTACACTTACCATACATGGGAATGTACAAAGTGAATGAATGTGAAACCGAAGGTTCTAACCTTGGAACTATTATCACGTTCTAATTTTGGAGTCGTAAGCAGTTGTATAAATCGCATTATTATCAGCACTCTAATTCTAAGCCCTTTCCCCCTGTTTTCGTTATTTGGTAGAACGCGGAAGTCGAAGTTACTCAAAGAAGCAGAAACATTGCAAATTACTATGTTCAGTGTATAATTCCATTGAACTCCGTAAACATCAAATGACGAAGGAACTATATGTATTGTCTTATCGTTGCTATTATTTGTACCTAAAGACAGCCGTTGTTAATAACTTCCTTGCTGTTACATTTCTGTGCAGATATGTTTATGACTGTGAACTTTACATTTCTGTGCAGATATGTTTATCACTGTGAACTTTGTACTTGAAAATACCGCGTAGTGTACGTCGATGACTATGGCTAAATGCTTACTCCTTACGAAAGAGCGTGTATGAAAGGTTTTTTTTTTTCTTTTTAAGACATTCATTTTTCCGATTCAGTCGTATTTGTTACGAAGCGTTTAACGTACATCATATAGAGTTTTTCTATATGGAAATATTTCGTTTGATTTGAAAAATTTCATACCGGGGTCGAATGTCAAATGAATATAATAAAGAGAAGTAATCCTTATATTTTACTCTATGTAATACCAGTACGTTCATGGCATCGTGCATCCTTGTTGAAATGGGCTGGCTGTATATCGTTACTTGGTCAATTTCATAAACAAAATTTGAAAAAACAAAAATAAATGGTAAAGGTCAACTAAATAAAAGGAAATAGAGAAAAAACAAAACAAAAGAAAGAACAAAAGGAAAATTATCAAAAGAAATTTTAGATAAAAAAGCGCCACTTGAATGTGTAATCTTGGGCGGTATAATTCAGAAATATCTTTTGTAACATACGCTTTTCAACAGACAGTTCTGATTGTAAGTTCATAATAACTATTTCCACCGTAAAAGAAAACATCTTTCTGTGCAAATAAGATATAAAAAAAAATTAACAAACAGGAAATGAAATGAAACAGTCAAGAGAAAAGGGAGAAAAAAAGAATGACAGAAAAAAATTCGGGTCCAATGAATCGTCAACAATAAAACTGTCAACATACTAATCACTGATCGAGAAATCAGCATTACTACACAAATCACTACTGGCTTTTTCCTTCCTTAAAACCACAACAAACGGATGCTCTCACAAGCGTGCATTGTCCGTATTTGTCCTTCAAGTTTCCTTTAAATAATTGATTCAACACAACCAGGGGAAAAAAAACAGTGGAAAATCTCAGCCTGGATCTTGCCTTGTCATTTATTGAAAACTTGTTTTGTTTTCTACTCCCACTCCCTAAGGCCCATCCCCACGTCTCCATTAGCCAAATCAATATCCCCGAGAAAACAGTACATCCTTCTTGCACAATGTCAAGTGCACCAATACATGCAGAAGTGGGGAACAAGAAAAATCACTCTGTTCGAAAAATGACCCTCTATCAGAAATTGAATCAGACAACAGCCTTAGGCCAAACTCTGAAGATTTCGTAAGGAATTGCTACCAATCAGAGGACGCTTCTATTTATGTCAATTCGAAATGAAAACCATAAAGAGTCTACAATTGATTAAATATTTCCCTGTTGACCTCCAGGCTTGGAAGACAACATTTATTGTATTTGCAGACGCATTGACGATTAAGGTCGTTATAAACGAAAAGTAGCCAAATCAGAGATCAGGTCTTTTATTTTCTCTCTCTCTCTCTCTCTCTCTCTCTCTCTCTCTCTCCTCTCTGTATATATAAGCAAGCGCGCGCGCGCACACACACACACACACACACACACACACGCACACACACAGAGATGTGTGTGTGTGTGTGTGTGTGTGTGTGTGTGTGTGTGTGTGTGTGTGGTGTGTGCGTGCGTGCGTGCGTGTGTGTGTGTGAAAGCGCTACTTTTTCGTGTGTGTGTGTGTGTGTGTGTGTGTGTGTGTGTGTGTGTGTTTTGGTATGTGAATATATTCGTTTTGTGTGCGCGCACACACACACACACACACACACACACACACACACACACACACACACACACACACACACACACACGCACGCACGCACGCGCGCACCACACACACACACACACACACACACCAACCGCACACACACGCATACACGCACGCACGCACACGCACACACACTCTAGCCGTCTTCCTTCCCCCTCCCCTTTCCCTACCACCCCCCCCCCTCTCCCTACCCCTTCGTTCCTCCTTCCTTCAAACCTGTCTCCCTCTCCTCTCCCCGCCTGCCACCCTCCTCTTACCTTCCCCTCCCCCTCATTCCCTTCTTCCCCTGTCTCCCCTTCCTCATTTTCCCACCACATGTCCACCATCCCCCCCCCTCTGCATCGTTTCCTCTATCCCGTCCCCTTGTCCTCTCCCGTCCCCTTCCCCTGTCCACCTTCCCCACCTCGTCTCTCATTTCCACCCCTTCCTGCCCCGCACGTCGCTTCCATCCTTTGCCGAAGACCTGTTATTGAGTTCCCTACAGAGATTTTTTTATTAAGCAGGTGTCTGAGATCAGATGAATACTGTGGGTTTGTATAATCACAACAAAGACATACTGCACTGGACACACACACGCGTTACATACATGGGCGCGATGAACCCAAGTGTAAGTTACGTTGCGATTTTCATTGACAGAATCACAATTACGTTATTTGTTGCACTGCCCTGCCTTGCACCGTAATGCGTAATGTTGAATTACGTTTGTTCTATTGAATCATATAGTGGCTGTGGATTTATAAATGAAAGCATGCGCTAGAGAAAACAGACAATGTTAGATACATCATTGTTTCTATGAATGGATTACAAAACGTATTCTATTGTTCTGTATCGTAACAGCTCCTTTGTTGGATAACGGTTATCATCTGGATTACAACATGTATTCGATTGTTCTGTGTCGTAACAGCTCCTTTGTTGGATAACGGTTATCATATGGATTACAACATGTATTCGATTGTTCTGTATTGTAACAGCTCCTTTGTTGGATAACGGTTATCATCTGGATTACAACATGTATTGTTCTGTATTGCAACAGCTCCTTTGTTGGATAACGGTTATTATCTGGATTACATGTATTCGATTGTTCTGTATTGTAACAGCTCCTTTGTTGGATAACGGTTATCATCTGGATCATAACATGTATTGTTCTGCATTGTAACAGTTCCTCTGTTGGATAACGGTTATCATCTGGATTACAAAATGTATTCTATTGTTCTGTATTGTAACAGTCCTTTGTTGGTAACAGTCATCTTCACGAGGTTTTTTGTTTGTTTGTTTGTTTTGTTTGTTTGTTTTGTACACCAGCAGTGCAGAGGCTCCACCACTGACTGCCGGCAGGAGGGGCACACACACCACTGTCAAAGTCACCGACAGTTTCGACACAGGGCCGAGTGGCTGCATCTCTGGAGATCAGCGAACACCGCCGTCCTAGCCACGATCGATCTCATCTCTTTAGAACGTAACTTCAAGAGTGCCTCTGCAGTCTCTTACCCTTGTCTCCGCTCCGCTGGTCAAATGAAACTAATCTTGGGTGAAAGGCGGAGAGCTGTTCAGCCAGTCCCACGTTGTTTGTTACTCTCCTGGAAAGTTGCTTCGAGGGTTTCTTTTTCCTTTTGGCTGCTCAGCACAAAGTTAGCTCTCGGAAATTTATTGTTTATGTTATGGTAATTCTATTGGCCGCAAACTTTTACCTGTGTTCAACCATATGTGCAAAGTATAAAAAAAAGATTTACACTACCGGCATACTGGGCATTCTTGAATACTAGATCCGATTTTCAAGTACATAAGCAGAAACATCAATTGTATATGAACCATAACTATCAAGATACAAGAACACAGCAAGTAAGGCATGGGAAAGAGGAAAACTTTTCCCAAACTACGAATGTTACATGATAAAACACACTTGCAAATTTTACTTACATTAAAACGAGCGAAGATCGGTGTGCTTGCACTTTGCTCACTATATTGTGTTTTGAGTTCACATATCTTAAGTCAGTCTGTCAATGCGTATTGCTTCACTTGCAATCAATCCCCAGAGAGAGAGAGAGGGAGAGAGAGAGAGAGAGAGAGAGAGAGAGAGAGAGAGAGAGAGAGAGAGAGAGAGAGAGAGAGAGAGAGCACTCTCCATAATTATTTCCGGCAAAGAATGGGGAGAAAAGTTATTCTATCAAAATCTTGTCCAACTCTTTAGTTAACGCGATTCCAAACTCACAATTACAGTCATCTGAACGGGGAAAAAGTTCACGGGGTGAACGTCGTCGGACATATGTCGTCCATGTGATGAATATTGCGACTTGCCCGTCATGCGAAAGCAATTATTTGTCCATCAGCTGCTGCGGAGAAATTGAAGTTCAGCGTAACTGCCGATACTGATATATCATAGCGACAGAGGGAGACTTCGCGTCGTGAAACTTTGTAAGTTACTGTTTACGACATCGACATCATTATGTATCGTGTCAAGTGACTGGTCGGGTTAGAAGACGTTATCTAATGAGAATGGAGCACCGTGGTTGTCTAATTTCGTCCACTAGCTGACAAAATGTCACACGACGATGAATAGTTTTGCCGTTTTCCCGTCATGTAGCTCTTTACCGCATTCGAAATTATCGTTGATTCAAGGGTAGATTAATTTGAATAAAGGCAGATAAAAACTTTGTCTGCTTGCCACCCGGGCAGGTCAGAAAATGAAGTATTGTCCTATATTGAATGACCCTTACTTTATCAGCCCTTCCCCTCTCCCCTCCACAGACACACACGCACACGCGCACGCACGCACGCACGCACGCACGCACGCACACACACACACACACACACACACACACACACACACACACACACACACACACACACACACACGCACACACACACACACACACCTCTTGAAAAATGATAAATACACCAGTGACTCAAAAATGTATAGAAACGGTTCTATGGACAGACACTGTGAAATGGACATCTGGTGTCAACTCTGGACAGTTTGCACAGTCTATCTAGTTGCTGGACATCTGAGAAAATATGTACTGTTTTAGCAGAAGGAAAAAAAACATTTGAATGGGCCGCAAAGACAGAAAGCACGTGGACGACAGTTTAGCGAAAACACGAAAGAGTTTAAGGAAGTCATAGTGTCAGAAAAAAAGGAATTTATCAGCACATAATTTTCATATGGCGGGGACTGAACAAAATGTACAGGAAATTTGAAAATAAAAAAAGAGTAAAACAAAATAATAAAGGCAATTAAAGTACGACGCATTTTTCAGATGCCTGGGATAAACAAAATGCAACCACTTTCAAGACAAAGGTAGGTGAACGGGCTACAAGTACTGGGGAAAAAACAGTGACGATATTTAAGAAAAATGAAAAATAAAAAGCAAGAGTCAAAGAGAAAGGGAAAATTACAAGCACATCAATATCACAAGACAGGGAAGAAACTGATACTGAAAGAAAACCCTGCGCCTCCGTGGACACCTTATACCCACACTTCATCCTCACCCCCAGCCCAGGCATTCCCACGGGGAAGGGGATAGCTTACGCACACAGCACCCGCGCTGGTTTAGATATATACATTACATGGAGAAAGATGAATATACTTGATATCATAGACAGGTAGGGGTAAATGTGACTGGTGGAAAGGTAGATGGATGCTGGCTCTGTGTGCGAGACTGTGTGTGTGTGTGTGTGTGTGTGTGTGTGTGTGTGTGTGTGTGTGTGTGTGTGTGTGTGTAAGTGTGTGTGTGAAGGGGGGTATAGGATGGGGGGCTTATGTGTGTGCGCAAGTGCATGCGTGCATGTGTTGTGTGTGTGTGTGTGTGTGTGTGTGTGTGTGTGTGTGTGTGTGTGTGTGTGTGTATGTGTGTAGCAAGTCAGAAAACAACAGACAGAAGGTTAGACAGTCAGGGAGAACTTAATCAAGTTGCTGCTACAAAATATGTATCTTGCACAAGCCTCCTGAATCCAAAATAAACCTCGACGCCAAACAGGATGTGGGATTGGCAGAGAGAGAGAGAGAGAGAGAGAGAGAGAGAGAGAGAGAGACAGAGACAGAGACAGAGACAGAGAGAGAGAGAAATAACCAGGTCATGCCCGTCTGTGGAAATCGACCCCTTGAGGCCAAGTCTCGTGAACATGCTCACAGTCTTAACATGTTTTCAAGCTCACCCATGAACTTCTTCCGATCTATATCCTCCTTCCCTTAACTCACACTAGCTTTCTGAAAATCGCTGTTTCAGGCACGAATTCTACAGCCAAAAGATCTGGAAATGGATGGGAGAACAGTCTCTAGTACTGGGGCTGGAAGCAGTGAACAGCTAAAGTGGAAATCTCTCTTTTTAATGAGTCTTCCTCCGCCGTGGTCTTTCGTAAATCATTGGAGTTCAATAGTATGGGTAAATGTGCGAATGCAACTGCGTGCCTTTAAAGACTTCAGAAACGAGAAGCAGCGACGATTCCCTCCTTACAGTCAAGAGAGGGAGAGGACTAGAATCATCACATGCCTATTTGCATGCCAGCCCTTTCTTTCTGAATGCGGTTCAGAGGAGGGAAAGAGGATGGTGTCGTTCTTCCTCTTTTTCCTCCACCTTCTCGCTCGTGTGAGTTGGAATGGGTGGGGTGGCGGAGGAAGAGGTGGGGGAAGAGGTGAATATGCAAATGCCAGACATTACGTCGTTACATACGGACTGGCGAAGTACAATTCTAAGTTTTAGCTTTTCTGCAACACTTAAGCGTCAGAAGTAAGTCTGTCACTGATCCCTGAATAAGTTGCCTTTCAGGCGCAGCATCTTTTAAAATGACAGACGGGTGGCGGGTGGCGGGTAATCTGATGGCACTAAATGAAGAGACGGGATTACAGAATCCCCTCTTTTCAGCATTCTCTCGTCTGACTTGGCTTTCAGGCAAATCTATTGGGAGTTAACTGAATGTGTGAACGGATACATGCAACTATTGTCTATTTCACGATTCCAAAAATGCAGTGTCGTGAATTATGTGCTTGCTTTTAAAAGCTAAACTTTAAACAGGAACAGAACGGGAATCGTTATTTGCCCATTCCCTTCCTCCCTTCCTCTTTCTTTTCCTCCTTCAAGTTCTTGCATCACTTCGACGAGGTAAGAATTACACACAAGTTTACAGTCTGTATTGCGGCGCAGCTGTACAGTTTCTCATATGTATGCTTCTCTTCCGAACCAATATTCGCTTTCCAAAATTCTTGCTCGCTCAACAAATGTACGCAGTACTTAATGTATACGTGACGCCGTGTTCATTTCAGCAATTCTGTGAACAAAATCCTTCTTGTGAAAGCAACTATCAAGAATTTCTTTTAAAGACAGCAATTCTTATTCTACCCTTTGCAAAAGATTTTATTCCGAAGACAAAGATTCTCTTTCTTTTCTTCCTGCTCCTTTCCTCCACATTATCCTCTCGCGCTTGTATGACTTTAAGGTAAAGCGTTACGCTTTACATGTGGATCTAGAACGGACATCTCATTAAAGGTTTATTATTCACCACTTTGGCTTCACAAGGGGAGTATTGTGCATGTTTATGTCTGCATTTTTTTGTCGCTGAGGAAGGCATATTGCCGAAAATTTCTTGTCTGTTTTGTGTCGTGCATTAACACTGCGTTACTTCACACTTTGTTTTGTGTGCTCTTCTGCTTTGTTTGTCGTGTTATTATCATCAGTGTGAACCGACCAAGGCGCAGCAAAAAGGCAATGGGATCAGTAACACTTGCGCGCGTGCAGTGTGTGTGTGTGTGTGTGTGTGTGTGTGTGTGAGTGTGTGTGTGTGGTGGTGTGAGTGTGTGTGTGTGTGTGTGTGTGTGTTGGTGTGAGTGTGTGTGTGTGTGTGTGTGTGTGTGTGTGGTGTGATGTTGTGTGTGTGTGTGTTGTTGTGTCTGTGTGTGTGCATCTGTGTCTGTTGTGTGTCTGTTGTTGGTTCTGTGTTAAGTCTGTGTGCCTGCGTGTGCGCGCGCTGTGTGAGTGAGTGAGAGAGTAGAGAGAGAGAGAGAGAGAGAGCGAGTGGGAGAGAGAGAGAGAGAGAGGAGTAGATGAGAGAGAGAGGAGAGAGAGAGGGGCGTGCAGGAATGAGATGAAAATTGAGTAGACTGTGGAAGTGAGAAGATATTGGGTATGCAAAATACACAGTACATTTACCTGCTCATTCTGTATTGGAGCAGTAGCGACAAAAATGTGACAGCAAGACAGACAGGTAGACGTGTGGATGGACAGACAGATAAACAGAAATAGACAAACACACAGACAGACGACAGACAAGAGAAGTAGAGAATGACAGAGTGGCTAACGAAGAACACTTGGATAATAGTACCATTCCACCGAGGGAAACCGATTACAATGTCCTTCAAAATTTCGTAAACATACAATCTCTGTCTATAGCTTTGTATTATTCACTACACCTTTACCCCACAGTCCCACCCTCACGCCCACCTACCCCTGTTCCCACCCAGTCCCCTCTCTCACCCTATGTCCCTTTTTCCAATGCACGTCGCTTTTCCAGAACCCCAGCTACGCGACTATATGCTCCCAGGAGCAGCATCTTTAGAAAGGCAAGGGGAAAGGTCTTTTGTACTGATCTGGGCCCGAGAGAAATGTACAGCTACCACGAAAACTTCTCTTTTTTCTTCAGCCCTCCTCGGTTTCCGGCTTTTTGCAGATCATTTGAATGTGACTGTCTGAATGAATGCACACGTGCAGTTACTTTATGGCCATGGCACTTCAGAGAATCATTCAATGATCAGTGAGAAGAGGAAGAGGCTGAGAATCATTACTGTCTATTTGAAATCCTTTTTATTTAATGGAAGGGAAAATATTCTTCTTCTTCTTCTGCTCCTTCTACTTCGTCTTCCTTCTTCTTCTTCTTCTTCTTCTTCTTCTTCTTCTTCTGCTGTAGCTGCTGCTATTGCTGCTGCTGTTCTTGCTTTGGCCGATGTGCTCTCTCTCTCTCTCTCTCTCTCTCTCTCTCTCTCTCTACATATACATGTATATATATATATATATATATATATATATATATACGTGTGTGTGTGTGTGTGTGTGTGTGTGTGTGTGTGTGTGTGTGTGTGTGTGTGTGTGTGTGGTCCTGAAAGAACCCTGTGGCTTCGAATGAAATGTGATATTCCTAGTAGTTTGGCCATAAAATCATTGGTGTTTCTTCTCTATTTATCTATTATTTGACTCAATTGTGATTTTTTCACTATTTCGCATTTCAATTTGTTAGATCTTTCAAAAGACTCTGTGAAGGATTGTTTATTAAACTTACTTACACTTGTTGTCCTCTACGTTTAAGTTGTTCAGTTTATGGAGAGAGAGAGAGACAGACAGACAGACAGACGGACGGACGGACGGACGGATGGACAGACAGGGAGATAGACAGACAGACAGATAGATACAGATAGATCGATAGACAGACAGACAGACAGATAGATAGATAGATAGATAGATAGACAGATAGATAGATAGATAGATAGATAGATAGATAGATAGATAGACCGGCAGGCAGATAGATAGACAGATAGATAGATAGATAGATAGACAGATAGATGGAAAGAAAGAAAGATAGACAGGTGGATGGATGGATAAGGATTATATGTAGATAGATATATAAAAACGCATTCCGTCTGCGCAGTGTTCCAAAGGACGCACAAATGTCCGTAAATGAAGTAAAGATCTACTCTGACGCACAAGCAAAAAAAAAAATACTCTGTGCGTCATGGTGACGCACAATCTTTTGGTTTTCAAATCGAAAGAGCTGGCCTGTCTGTCATAGCACAAAGAAGTTTCTTCCACATTTTATGATCGTACTTGCACATTCTCTGCCACGGCGAAGTGACTTCAATAAGCACAGCAGACTACAAGTGACGAACAAGCCAGAATCATATCCTTCCTTTGGTCAAGAGCCCGTGCACATGCACTCTCACGTCAACAAAGTAAAAAGATGGTCAAATGCGCTCGAGGCAGGCAAAACGATTGTCGAGGTCTATGCACCTCTACCCTGAAGTGCGTCTGTTTCATTCAGTAAATCACTTATGACGACGCTGAGACGGTGACGACGTTTGGACGGAACTTCTGTGAAACATGGCACCCCGCCACCTCTTATTCTTGCTTTCAGAAAAAAAAATAATAAATAAATACACCTCTCTCTCTCTCTCTCTCTCTCTCTCTCTCTCTCTCTCTCTCTCTCTCTTCTTTTTCCAGGAATACACAAATTTCTGTGTACTTGTTGACCCTAAAAAATATTCGAAGAGGACCCCTAAAATTTTAGTTAAAGGGTCATAATAAATGCTTCAATGTCAAGAGCAGTCTGCCTTTGTTGTTGGCTGTACATATCCACTGAGTTTGTTTGATATTCCCAAAATGTGACATGGTGACTCATTTACATACTAGGCACATGCAGGACGAGTCACGTGTGTGTGTGTGTGTGTGGGGGGGGGGGGGGGGTTATGGGTGTGGGTGTGGGTGGGTGTAAGAAAGTCGCATTAATTGCATTTTAGTGAAACCGTACAAAGAAGCCATGTGGGCATTGGAAGCGAGTTAAAACACCCTTGCCGCTGGCGTTCATACAGATAAAAAAATATCGGACTTAATGTCAGCCGGAGTAGCTGTGTTGGGACAGCGTTCTTCTTCTTTCTTCTTCTGCATACGCAGGCTGATATTCTTGCAGACACCTCCTGTATAGACAGGCGAGGATTAATCCCATCTACCCAACAAAGGAATGGAGTTTTGTGTGTATGACCGTTTTTCATCCCGCCATTAAGGCTGCCATACTCCAACTCCAACAGCGTTAAGCTGAAGTTCTAAACGTCCCAGGTTCAATCTCGGGCTCTACAACTTTTGTTTTGTTTTTTCTTTCTTCTAGGCATTTAAAGCTCGTCTAATGCACTCCCTACGGCCTGTGTCTCTATGGGACATACAAGGGGGAGGGGGAGAGGAGAGAAGGTGGAGAGGGGAAGAGGAGGGAAGGGAAAAGACGAATGGGGGAAGCTGACGAGGGGGGAAAGGGGGCGGCAGAAGGGGAAAAGAGACAAGGGGGGGGGGGGGGACAGAGCAGACAAGAATGAGGAGATGGAGACGAGAAAGGGAGTACAGACTGGACGGTGGGTGAGGGGGGAGGGGGTACAGGGAACTTGGAGACAGCGGTGACAGTAGGGAGGAGGAGAGCACGGGGAGTACAGGGGAGAAGGAGGGGACGGGAAAAGGACAGAAAGGAGGAGCGGACGGTGAAGGAGAAAGGGAGAGTGGGGGAAGGCAAGTATATACTATGTATTTGTTACTTTCTCCGAGTCTTAAATGCAACTTATTACGACCACAAAATGGCATACATAACACACTACACATATGCGCGCGTGCGTGCGCATGCACACACACACACACACACACACACACACACACACATACATACACAAACACACGCACACACATGCACACAAGCGCGCTTACACGCGCACGCACACACCGGCACGCACTCACCATTCATGCACATACGCTCGCATGCATGCATGAACTGTATCTCTCTCTCTCTCTCTCCTCTCTCTCTCTCTCTCTCTCTCTCTCTCTCTCTCTCTCACACACACACACACACACACACACAGCGCGCGCGCGCGCGCGCGCGCGCGCGCGCGCGGCACACACACACACACACACACACAGAGAGAAACACACACACCACACACACACACACACACATACACACACACACACACACACATCCACCGTACACATTCACTCGCATTATAAGCCCTTTTCATATTACGACAGTTGACCTCAGCCAAGTGCAGTCTTGATGGGCTGTCTCGGAGACGACCCAGAGTAAAGACAACGGAAGGCACGAAGGAAACGCCGATCCATTTACGAAGAAAAAGGCTGCCTTCTATGCCAAAATCACAGTTTCAAAACGCCATCATATTGCCCTTTATAACAGCGGTAATTTCATCACAGGAAGAACTCCTCCACATGAAAGGAGTAATTATACAGCCAACATATAATCTTCAAAGCCGTGATGATCGGAAATTAGAGAGAAACGAATTTTTTGGTCAAATAAACATTTTTTACTGCTTTCGACGGCCATTTGTCTGATGAAAATCTACAGAACAATTATTGTGAGCCTTTCGCTTCCAGAAGGGCAGGAAGTATAAAGAGAATTATTACGGCAGGTATTTATTCCGGCAGTCAGTTCTCTTATTTCCTGTGCATTATTATAAAAGTTTTAATCATCTATTTTGTATCTACGTCCCTTAACGGTATGATATCTGGGCGAAAGCGATGTAATTAAATCACATGAAAATCAAATTTGTCTTGCGTAATATCTTTTCTTACAATAAAAATTGCTCTTTTCATGACAAAATTAAAAGTAATTTTTTGACACTATCGACTTCCCGTATCTTTCACCGTCGGCTGTGCTCAGACCACGCAGATTTCTGACGGTGCGCAGGTCGTGAAGTAATAGGAAATTTCAGTCTAGATGCCAATCATTGCGAGAGTAACTACAGTTTATTTCACTTGCCATTCACATTAAGATTACATATAATACTCTGAATTCAGCAAGTACGTATTTCTCAAACCTTTAAAGATTTTTATACCACAGTATGATACGTCATTAGCCGCTCGTTAAGTAGCCTTTTGTTGTAAGATTAACTGCAGTCCATTAAAGTGACCTTCTATTGTACAATTAACTACTGTTCATTTCAGTTGGCAATTTACTGTCAGTAGACATTTTTCAGTGGCCATATATTACCAAATGAAGTACAGTTAATATATGTAGCCATTTTGGTAACATTAATTATACCTGAGTTTAGAAACCACTAACAGTCAGGTTCATAGTAGCTGTATTCATGAGATATGCACACACACACACACACACACACACACACACACACACACACACACACACACACACAGGGCGAGAGAGAGAGAGAGAGAGAGAGAGAGAGAGAGAGAGAGACTGCCCATCTTTCGTTCCAATTTCTTTAACTCAACCAATATGCATATCACATTGAAACAAAAACAAGAAAAAAACATAACCCCGTGCAGGTCTAGGAACACCCTGTCTTCAAGAGCATCTGGACGTTAATCTCACCATTCACTGGAATGTAAGAATGAATTCCGAGGCTCCCACGTACTGTCAGTAAAGGGTAAAATATGTATACTTTAATACCATATTCTTCATCCACATCCCCTTAGTCCTACACGTCCCTGTCTGCCCGACCCTGTTGTTTTTGTGTGTGTTATAAAAAAAAGGCATGCTAACTCTTGTCGACAGAAAATAGATTTGTTTTGCCATCTATTGTTTCTATCCACTATCTATATGTTGTGCGCACGCGAGTGTCTGTGTGTTTGTGTATGTGTGTGCTGGGGGGGGGGGGGGCGTGCGTGCGTGCGTGCATGCGTGTGTATGTGTGTGTGTGTGTGTGTGTGTGTGCCTGTCTGTCTGTGAGCGTGCTCGCACGCGTATGTGAGAGAGAGAGACAGACAGACAGACAGACTGACAGACAGAGACAGAGAAAGAGGAAACTGATATTAGAACACTCGAATTTCATCTAATCAAAATCTCCTCTCGGGAAATAACCAATGTGAGAGATCATGAATGTGTGTGCGAGCATGAGTGTGTGCGAGTGTGTGTGTGTGTGTGTGTGTGTGTGTGTGTGTGTGTGTGTGTGTGTGTGTGTGTGTGTGTGTGTGTTTGAGTGCGCGCGCGCGCGTACGTGTGCGTGTCTGTGTGTGAGAGAGAAGAGAGAGAGAGAGAGAGAGAGAGAGAGAGAGAGCGAGAGGGAGACAAAGAGGTGGGGGGAGTTGATATCAGAACATTCGAATCGGACAACCAATCAAAATCCCCTCTCGGGAAATAAGGGACTAAGGTTTACAGCCCATATCGCACGATCCAACCCCCTAGAGGTGGCTTTCAGGTCAGCCGGATAGTTTGAATTTCCCTTCAGATACTGGGATAGATGAGAATGGCACGACAATAGCATGAGCCTGAGGAATCACTGGAGACATGACTATGCAGGCTCGTGTTTCTGCCAAATTCATATTTGATTAAACATACAATCGGCGGCATAAAGAGACAAATATCAATCTCCTGATATAACTAGACCCAGGCCACTACGTAATTTTCTTTTTTAATGGAGGGGTGGTCAGTGGGTGAGGGGGTGGGGGTTGTTTGAGAGTTCAAAGATTCAGTAAATTGCATTCGCCATGATCATTGAAAATGATCAGGGATTGATTTTTATAACAAGTATGCGTAACATAAACATTAACATTCACAGGAACAGATTTGCATACAGTATCGCATGCAGTCATTAAATTGTAACGCGTAAGAGTGGCCAGCGCTTCCAAAGAGCTATCTTTTTACTTGATATTAAACCCACACCTACTATGGGACGGTTTATTCATCAACGCTGCACCAAAATGTGTCTTCAATGAGGAGACGATGAACGAATATTCAGATGAGAAACACAATAAAGGCTCAAATACAAAAGAGGGGGTTTTGTGTGTGTGTGTGTGTGTGTGTGTGTGTGTGTGTGTGTGTGTGTGTGTGTGTGTGTGTGTGTGTGTGAGTGTGTTTTTGTTTGTTGTTGTTGTTGTTTTGTTTTGTTTTTTGTTTTTTGGGTGTGTTTTTTTTTAGGGGGGGGGGGGGGTGGATGAGAGTAGGGGACAAAGAGAGGGAAAGCAGGGGATGAAGGAAGGCACATGACGCTAACAGACCCACGCCATCTCCAGTGAACCTTCCAGCTCACCAAAAGAAAGAAGAATAGGACGATAAGAAAAGGTTCTCCATTACCTGCATACCACTGAGACCAAAAAAAAAAAGAAAAAGAAACAAAATATAAAAGCACAAGAATGACAATGAAAAAGTAATATCATAAAGAGGTGAAATACAATCCTCTATACGATCGTTTGCTGCTAACAAAGTTCGCATGTCATTTGACGTCTTTACTCCACCAGGTGACAGAAGATGCGATAGAGAACAAAACACCTCAGCAGTCTACAGACGTACGATGAAAAAGGCTGATACTTGGAATCAGGAACTATGGATCTTTGTTGGCAGGTAGACGGCAACCGGGGGTTGGAGCAAGAGAATAACAGCTGAGCTGCTTGATCAGCAAATGAATGAAACAAAAAAAAAAATCAAATGATACCACAGAAGCAGCGCTGCCTAAAGTGCTCACTTCACGTACAGCTGTGCGTATCACCTGCTTATGACTTGAAAATATCTTCTAAAAATCTTTAGCATTGCGTGACTTTCACCCTTTACTACAAGTCATTTGTGTATATGTTCGCCCTTTCTCATCGTCAATGCTCGCTTGGATTATTTTTATATAAGGAGGCATTAGAAATACGCAAGTGGCATGGATTTCTTTCTTTTGCCCCATACTTCAACTGTCGCGGCGCTTTCTAAGCAGACAACACGCAATGGAGCTTTCAGCCTGTGTGTTCCACGAAGCCATAGAACCTTTCTACTGAAATGTTTAATTGGAGCATTAGGCCACTATCAGACTCTCATCCAATGAAACGGCTTCTTCTGAACAGCGTTTCATGTCTTGTCGAAAATAGTGACACGTTCCCTTGAGTCAGGGCTCGGACGTTCTATTGCCACTAAAAAGAAAAAAATGAACTGAAGGAATCAGATTTTTCTTTAGAAACAAAGAGGAAGTCTGAGTCTAGGATTTCAGTTTTTGACTGCGTAACTTTCCCAACTTTGTTGGCTCAGTTTCACCGACGAGAGTCAGGCGATGAACTGCGCTTTGTACACTAACGCCAGATTTAAGACAGTGTGACTGTCAAGGAGTAAGTTATAAGGATTCTTTTGCCCTAAGCTACTATCCCTAATTTTCAACAGATCGGCCGTAACTCACTATGAAAAAGCTAACAACTGCAGAGTGTATCGAGTAAGCAGCACTGCTCTAATTAAGCACTCGCTTTTCTTCCTTGCTGCAGTCATATCAGTATCAAACTTCTGAGTCAATCAGAATGCTGCACTCATGAAAACAACCCGTTTTTTCTGCAACAGCTTGTTCATCTCTCTCTCTCTCTCTCTCTCTCTCTCTCTCTCGTTGTGTGTGTGTGTGTGTGTGTGTGTGTGTGTGTGTGTGTGTGTGCCCGTATGAACGTGTGTGCGTGTGTGCGTGCGTGCGTGCGTGCGTGTGTGTGTGTGTGTGTGTGTGTGTGTGTGTGTGTGTGTGTGTGTGTGTGTGTGTGTGTTTGTTTGTTTAGTTTTACGTCTTTTCACATGGCGTGTTTTAGACTATTATGATATTTGTAAATGATATACATCAAGATGACATTGATATTGTTAAACAAATGAAAACATAATTAAAAATAAAGCTTAAATCAGTGAGCATGAACAACATAAACAATGTTTGCTTCAAAAATACTGAAATCTCATACTAATGTACCGATAGGACTGCGAAGCAAATATTTTGATACATTAGCCAAAAATGAAGGATTTGAAGTTAGAGTCTTAAAATCATCAATTGTAGGATTATTTGCTAACTGAAAATTGGGTAGGTACTGCCGCATAGTGGGACAATTAAATAGTACATGAAATGTCAAAAGTTTTTCCACACATATGCATTTTGCAGTATCAACATATTTACATTTTAATGAATTATAGTTAAGCCTAAAACACAAACTGGAAATTTCCCTTGGAAAAACATTCAACAAAGACATACTGTAAGAGGTGTGCCGATTTACATTATAACTCACACGAGCTTTGGTGTCTTTTTCTAAAAGATTATAGCATTCCTTTACAGACAAAGGAATATGAACGTTTTCACAACGAATTCTTTGTCCTGCACCTCCTCTAGCTACTCTGTCTGCCCATTCATTTCCATAAATACCACAATGTGATGGAACCCAAGTAAATGTTACACTGGAACCCTTTTGTGTGCACGTGCGAGTGTGTGTGTGTGTGTGCCTCTGTTGTGTGTGTGTGTGTGCGTGTGTGTGTGTGTGTGTGTGTGTGTGTGTGTGTGTGTGTGTGTGTGTGGTGTGTGTGTGTGAGTTTGGGAACAATATAAAGAATAGGACGTGCGCCTGAAAATCTATCTGAAGCCCAGCTCTTTAAAGGTTGACCTGATATTGGGGAAGTCTTAAAAGACTTTTGTAAATGCAGTAATCATTAAAAAGCTATATTAGTGTTAAACTACCTAAAACAACGTCTCAGAAAGGTGAACCCACCTTCTAAAACAGCACCTAATCGGAAGCCTTGAACGCATTTCATTCCAAAGGTCTTCCTCACGTGAAATAATTAGACGTGACATGACAATCAAACAAACAAAACCTAAAAGAAATAGCATCGCCGAGGTAGTCCGTTTCAGCTAGTGAAAACATTCGTTGTTCTTGCCTGTATAAGAGCCAAGGTTCGAAGCGAGTTCCCTCCAGGTTGTCGCGTATTCCTTGTATTCATTTGGTGGTCGAGTCACATAACTGTTACTTATATACTTTTCGGACCATAGACCCGTACTTACGGAAAAGTGAAAGGAATGAGCAACAAAAGTGAAACAAAAAGATCTACCGATCTTAGCACTTCCACTATCCAAAGTATCAACCCTTGTCTTCAAACAATATTGAGGACAAACAGTCAGACTTGACAATAATTGCAACGGCTTCATCGTTCATGCTGGTCCATACATTTTTTGTCTGTAAAGTTCTGACTCAGACAAATGTTATCCCTTAAATCAATTGTGAAAATCACACAGATGCTATATCGCATTGTTGGCATATATATGATCACGGCATAAAAAGTTATTATCCTTCAAATAGAAATCAACAAAACCAGTATTAAACAGATAGATATATAACGTCAGACAGACATACAGGCACGTAAGCGTGCAGGCATTCAGACGGACAGAAACAGGTGGGACGAACAAACGGCTTACCTTGAAGAACTTGAAAAATCATGGCAATGTTCAGGACGGCAACAAGAAGAAGGCGATGTAAGATTCCCATCCTTAAATTCGGTGTTGCTGTAGCTTCTCCGCGCGTTTTCTGCAGATGTCCGAGATGTACGGCTGTGTGTCTTTACAGACTTGCTGGTTTCCACTTCACGCTTTCCTTTCGTCTCTATGGACTTTGCGTGCGACACTCACATCATCTGTTTCAATGGAAGCTGTGCGGAAAGCCATAAATGTCCATTTTCTGTTTCATTCAAAGCTGATGTCAATACCTGAGTCACCTGTGGCACAAACGATTCAATGAAGTATGTAAACAAATGTCATGTCACCAAAGTAAATTCCGTGACAGAAATTTAGAGCCTGAAAAGAAAGTAGCTGACGTGTGAACTATATCAACAGAACACGAATCAGAAGAAATATTTATCAAATGATGGTCTGCAAATACTTCAGAATCAGTGCAAAAACTTTAAAAACTTACCAAAGCTCAGAATTAACAGAGCGTGTTTTAATCACTACATCGCAAATCTTAACCGATGTCGAGAACTGTTCCCGTTGTAACGTTTTAGCGTGTAAAGGCATGAATTTCCATGATCACACACTACGTGAAATACAAATGAATTTGACTGGATCACACGAACAACTTCTGCTAGGATGAAAAAAGCCTCCTGGGGCCTTCAGCTGTGTCTTCAGTGGCTTTTGGAGATATGTCCTGTGATGTCGATGTTCACGCGTTCTCTCTCTCTCTCTCTCTCTCTCTCTCTCTCTCTCTCTCTCTCTCTCTCTTCTTTAATTAATTTTGCGAAACAAGCTCGATGAAATGAAATGCCACAGGTTCAGTTCGTCGAAGTCTGCTGCATTTTGAGTTTTGCTGACTAGGGAGTGACAGACCTATAAGAAGGTATTCGGACTGAAAATAAGCAAAATGGTACTTTCATTCCCTGCTGCACCCAGCACTGAATCGATTCCAACTGTCTCAGATTCCTACTGTGTGCGCCGGTTCACATCCACTTGAACAATGACAGTGGTCATAATAGTACAACCATACCTTCAACACTTTCCTTCCACTTCACACGTGATCCGAGGTGTATTGTTGATTTTGTTTTCACAAGGCTCTGTGGTTTCTTGCAGATGCAGACTTGACTGGCTCGTGAAAAGTCTTCGAGAAACTGGTATCTTTATTCAGTCTCGCTTCATACTGACAGTACTATGATGAAAAAAAATCAATTGACCATCCTCGAAAAAAAACAACTACTTCATTAGACTGTACTGTACACAATAGTTTACAACAAACAATTACCGATACTGGCTTCTGAACTTCCCTACACAGAATATCAAGTACCTGACATTCATTCTTTGTCGCAACCTTCTCTGAGGCAGTCGCATTCCTTACATTGTTGTCAGTCTTCTGATAACTTGATCGGTGGTCTAGCACACTTCCTCAACATTCCTTCACAGGACACAAATTCCCCTGCACAACCTGTAGCACCAGCATGCATCTTAGGACGATGCAGCGTCGCCAGCGGTCCACGCATCACACTGACTTCCCCTTGAACAAAAAAGGGCTCGACGTTGACGTGCGTGCAGTCTGTATGACGCTACTGTATTTCGCTCGACTAAAGAGCGAAAAGATGGCCCTCCCTTAGCCTTGGGGGGAATCCAATCAAACAGGACAGTAAATCAATCGCGTGCGGTCGATGGATCCTTACCACTGATGCCCGCTGGACGTCTGGGTCTGGCTGACGCCCGGGAGGTCAGCCGAGGTGAACCGGGAGGGGCGTGTTACGTCAGTCTTTTCAGCCTGGTGGTGCGTGGTCCTGGCCGTGTCCTGCTGTTTGGACCTAGGGAAACATGTAATCGTGTGAATGCCCAACGAGCAGACGAGTGGTGACGACGATGATGACTGGACTCTGATGCAAGTGAGGGAGGAAGATGAGGAGGACAAAACGTTGAGGAGGAGGAGGAGGATGTTGATGATGTTGATGATGATGATGTTGTTTGTTGATGATGATGATGATGATGATGATGATGATGATGATGGCATCGGTAGTGACTGGAATACTTATTCGCCAATAATCTCTCTCTCTCTCTCTCTCTCTCTCTCTCTCTCTCTCTCTCTCTCTCTCTCTCCTCTCTCAACATTGGAAAAGAAGATGAATTGCACTTTTTATTTTGCTGCCCTGCCCTGAATGATCTTAGAGAGAAATTTATACAACCAAAATACTATAAGGCTCCATGCAATTTCAGGTTAACGTTACTTATGTCGTCACAGCATGAGACTACAATGAAACATTTAGCAATGTATATTTATCTGGCGCAAAATAGACTGAAAATCGTTACTTCATAGAATGTTAGTTTTCAGTGTATACAATGAAGAATCTTATTTCGTTTATTAATTGTTGATTTGGTATATGTCACTGGCTTTTCTCTCGCTTAGTTGTGTGAACATCCCCCTTCAGTGAGGGGCCTAGGCCTTTATCTGAATAAAATTTTTGAGTCTTGAGTCTTGAGTCTCTCTCTCTCTCTCTCTCTCTCTCTCTCTCTCTCTCTCTCTCTCTCTCCATTCTCAATGGCATAAGAAAAAAGTTAATTGATCAAAAGTTCTTTCATAATCCAAATGATTTTCGTTTATC
>CM065728.1:35972654-35980154 GCA_033310375.1 Conus canariensis
TTGCTTGAATAGTCAGAGAAATCAAAGCTCCAACATTTTTATTTGCAGTATTTACAAATTCCGGATCGCAAAATAGTTTCGGTTCAGTTGAAATTGATGGTTGCTGAGGTCGATAAAATGACTATGTTTATTATTGTGGCTCATCTTTGCAGGAATATTTGAGCTAGAATATTGAGTCTGTGACTGCGCAAATCAAACAATGTAATAACCATCCAAGGCCTATCCATTTCTTAACAATATCAAGATGTTGACGAAAAGTGTGGCTAACACTGCATTTAAAAAAACCAAAAGTACACAAAGGACGCAACGATGTACGAAGCTTTCTGTAATACCAATTCATTGAAATCTTTGGTAGGAACTAGAACATTTGATTCGAGTTGGTGAAGTGTTTATAGAGATAGGGGCCCTGACGAAGCTGTTTGGATCCCTAGTATTATATGTCAAGTTTGAAATTTCAGTACACGGAAAATGATTATTGTATGAATTTTAAAATTTGAGGAGTACATCTCATCATTTAAAGAACAGAATCCAATGTCAGATAACTAAGTATTTAAGCAGTTGAGTAACTGCTCTCAAATATTCGAAAGGACCAAACACCAGGATCTTTTTTGACTGAGTTTGATTGTGGATGTTCTCATAGTACTTCACTGATTTCATCATTCGAATGAAATTCCAACGTCATTCTATGATGGTTGTTTCTATGAAAACGATACAAAACAATATTTCAGACCAGTTCATCCATCACCAAGTTCAACCACCGTTAACTCCATGTGTCACTCAACTGCAAATATCACCATCGTCGGAGAAGACCTCAATATGTACTTTTTATTGGTTCATGTTTTTTTTTCATTTATTTATTGATTCATTTATCTATTTATTTATTTACTTATTTATTATTATTATTATTATTGTTCTTGTTGTTGTTCTTGTTGTTACCGTTTTTGTTGTTGTTATTGTTTTATTATTGTTCTTATCACTACGCCTTGCTAAAGTGAATGAAACGCAGGATGCTGTAAGGCAACGTGGTAGGCGTTCTATCCGGTGAAGCAGCCATCACACTCTTTAAATGGTATTCTTTTTTTTTTTTTTTGACATTTTGTTTTTCATTGACACCTGAATATCGACTGTTTTGCACAATATAGGGAGGGGTGGAGGGCATTGGTCATATGTATATATGTACTGGCGTGTTTCAGCGATTTGTAGGGTAGCATCATCTGGTAGAACTTAATGTCGTTATAAGAACAATAGGCAGTGGAGCCTGCTAAGACTGATTCTATCGATTTGCATTCTGCATGTGTCAGTAATGTTGCTGACTTTTCTAGTCTCGTAACCGTGTCTGAAATAATGATTATTAAAGTAGGAAAAGTAGGAATGGGTAAGATAAAAAAAAAACTTTTTAAAAAGGTAGAAAGATGATATGAGAAGATAAAGGTAAGAAAAGATAGGGAAAGATGGCGAACAAGCAGATTGGTAGGAAACATTTAGAAGTATATAAGAAAAAAAACACAAAGTAAGGACATGTAAAAAGAAGAGTACAGAAAGGTAGGAAAATGTAAGATATGATGGGAAAAGGTAGGAAAAGTACATTCTCTCTGAACGTAGAGAAGTAAGTTCAACCTGAACGCTCTACTGAACACAGCCCAGTCATCAGTTCACTGAAGAGCAGTAATTACTGATCAGGATGTTGGACAGAAACCTGCTCCCCGCCCTATGTGTTGTCTTAAAGGGGAAGGGATGGGGGAGCCTTGTTTGTCGCTGCATTATGAGACTGCGCGGGTCGATGCACACTTTGATCCGGGGGCACGAAATTGATGAGTGATGCAGGAAGGTCGAGCTTTGCTGCTTCCATTGTGCGGCAGGCTTCTGCCCTGAGGCGGTACAGACTTACCATCCCCATCTGTTTTGATCACCACGGGGGTGTTTTGACAGCACTGGGAGTGCAAAAGGCAGCCGACCACGAAGTCCTGAGTAAAGAGCGAAGCTATGAACAAACCAAAATTCACGTTTAAAGTCCAGAACCATATCAGGTCGTGAAATAAAGCTGCGATGAATAAAGAAGAGCTATCATCATCATCACCATCACAGTAGAAATGATAAATAGTATCTTATAGCCCAGATTAATTCTTGAGCTTGTCACCGTGCTTCTGTACACAAGTCTTTCCCAAGAAACACTAACGTACTGTGTAAACTATTGTGTATACTTGAGATGGGAAATAGTATGATTTAGAATACTTGTTTGACAATGTAGATTTTTGGTACTGCTTCGAAAGAGCGAGAGTTGGGCAGCAGTCAGTTTCCAAACAGTTAGAAAGCTGCACTATGCATTATGGCCTTGAGACTTACCGACTGATTCAGAACACCGCGAACAAATTTGACATTTGTTGGAAAACTATACTATATGCTCTATGACCCTTGTGATTTACCTACTGATTCAGATTACCACGAAGAAACCTCACATTTTGGGAGAAACCGTATTATGTACTCTGCCCTTGAGAATTACCAACTGACTCAGAAAACCGCTAACAATTTTTGAGATTTCTCTGAGGATTTTTTTTTCTGGGTGGACAAATTGAGATGGGGGTGTTTGAACGCATTGTGCAATGCAAGGATGCAGATTCTTCGTCGGCCGTCGCTAACACCCTTGACAAGTTTCCTACCTGTGAGACATTATTCCCACAGGGTAAGAGATTAACGCTGGTAGGATGTGAACATTTCCCTGACGTCCTTCTAGAATTTCTTTGCTCACATGCATGCGTGGGCGTGCGCGCGCGGGGGGAGGGGGAGGGGAAGGGGGGATGTCTTTCTGTCTATCTGTGTATGTAGGTCTGGCTTTCTGGCTTTTTATATGTATGTGTGGTGTGTGTGTGTGTGTGTGTGTGTGTGTGTGTGTGTGTGTGTGTGTGTGTGTGAAAGAAGGGGACCTAGGGAAAGAGGAGTGTGTGTGAGTGTGAGTGTGTGTGTGTGTGTGTGGTGTGTGTGTGTGTGTGTGTGTGTGTGTGGCCCACACGCATGTGTGTGTGACCGTTAAGATCCTGCATATTGAGATTAGAGGAGGGAAGGACAGCTGCGCCAATATCCGGAGGAAGAACAGTAATCGATGGAGGGAAGCAGGAAAAAGAGATTACGTAGAAAACTCAACCTGTAAGACTGCAAGTAAACGAACCGTAAAACGATTTAAGAAATGAAAAGCATCTAGAGAAAAAGAAAAAACAGCAACGACAAAACAAACAAACGGAAAACCAATGACTGTGCACATTGATGTTAAACACCTTGAAAAGGGAAAGTAAATCAGTCAGGAAAAGATTTAAGAAAATGGAAAGGTGTCAACAACAAAAAATTATAACAACAAACAGCTACCTCCAGTGCCACCTCCACTCACCCACTTCCCCTGATCCCCCTACATCCCCCCCCCTCTCCTTCACCACATGACGTGAACGTTTGTATAACACACACAACATTTTTTGAGAAGGGAAAGTGAAAATAAAGGGGGAAATGAAAATGAAAAGAAAAGGATATCCACTTTAAAAAAATATCTGTGGTTTTAAATGATGCTGATTCAACAACAAAGTTTTGACATTACCCCCACCCGTCTCCCCATCCTCCCCTCGCTTCCTCTCTTGCCTTTCCTCCCAGGTTCTCTCTCTCTCTCTCTCTCTCTCTCTCTCTCTCTCTCTCTCTCTCTCTCTCACACACACACACACACACACACACACACACACACACACACACACACACACCTAACAGACGAGCGCCAGTTGTCCCAGTCCCTCCAGTCCAGCTGAGAAGATCACAGGTTCTATCCATTCCCTGACACGTGAGACAATCATGGCGGCGGCCTGACATCCGGGCCACAATAATTCTTTGTCAGAGTGGCAGTCGGGCGGAAAAGAACGTTCACTGTCAGGCTCAGTTTGGGGGGTGGTTTGCTTGTCTCTTGTTGGTTGTTATTGTTTATTGTTTGTTTGCTTGCTCTGGGATTGGAGGGGTGTTATCGCTGTTTGTTCTTACATCTCTCTCTCTCTCTCTCTCCTCTCTCTCTCTCTCTCTCTCTCTCTCTCTCTCTCTCTCTCTCTCAACAGAATTGGCACTCAGACATGGAAAGTAAAGAAAAATATTGCTGATTTTTCTCATTTAAAAATGTGTTTCATTCTGTAAAGTTTCTCAATGTCATGAAAGATAAATGGCACAATAAATTACGCAAGACTCGGGTTGAGAACTTTAGGTTTAATGCGAACAAAAGATGGTTTGAATGTGAAACACCCACAGAATCACCTTGTCCTGCATGTAGACAAATTATTGACGACGAAGAACACTTTCTGTTGCACTGTACTGCTTATAATGAAGCGCGGACAAATTGTTCATGTTTCCATTTTGATATAGCGAAAAGACAAGATGTCGCTATCGTGTTACTAAATCAGTGCGAAATTCATCGCGGAAGCATTGAAAATTAGACAGATGGAGGATATTCAAATTTAAGATAATGCATTATAAGAGATATATG
Organism: Conus canariensis; assembly: GCA_033310375.1. Classification (NCBI taxonomy): domain Eukaryota; kingdom Metazoa; phylum Mollusca; class Gastropoda; order Neogastropoda; family Conidae; genus Conus; species Conus canariensis. The sequence continues at coordinate 35,977,156 of CM065728.1, forward strand.
AATGAATAATTCATTCATCGTATGTGGAAGAGATCAGTAAGATACAATGTCATCATTTGATTGAGTGGCTGGTCTACTCAGTCTCATGATTCTTTTAAACCTTACTGTATTACTCCTGTGTGTGAGGACATAAGGAAATGTTACGATTTATTTGTTTTTGTTAACCTTTCATTTAATACACACTGGGATTGAATGTGTGCTATTTTTTGCAAGGAAAGGAAGAGGGAAATGTTATTGTTCTGTTACCCCCTCCCCCCTTGTCAAAAGACCTCTTTGGAAATGACAAAATATCAAAGTGTCAAAGTCTCTCTCTCTCTCTCTCTCTCTCTCTCTCTCTCTCTCTCTCTCTCTCTCTCTCTCAGCTTTGCTTTTTCTTTCTCTCTGTCTCTGTCTCTCTCTCTCTCCCTCCCTCTCTCTCTCTCTCTCTCTCTCTCTCTCTCTCTCTCTCTCTCTCTCTCTCTCTCTCCTTTGCTTTTTCTTTTTCAGTTTCCGTCTATTTTTACTTTCTGCTTCTTTTCTTCTGAAATTGTGTGTGTACATTGACGAAAAGATGGCGGACCGAGAGTTGAATTCTAAGCATAGCAATTTTTTCTCTTTTCATTTTCTTTTAGCTTTATATTTCAAATGTTGTTTGTTTGCTTGTTTACAGATAATTATGTATTTTCATTGCTTCTAGCAACAATAGTTTTTATGTTTTTTACCAGTGTTACCAGTACGCGGACCTTGATGTAGTCAGTCGTAAACTATTGAACATGGTGGGTTCTCTGACTTACTATGTTGTGGTTATCAGACAGCGGTTAACTTCAGACGAAAGAACAGTAGATCAGTTCACTTCTTTGTACAAGAGTACAAGTGTCACGCAGAAAAAAAAGCTCAGTTGGTAGAGCGCCGAACTCGTAATCCATGGGTTGCAGGTTCGAATCTCCGCCGGGCCGTTTCGGTACAGGGGATTTTTCCCTCGGAGTTAACATGGTTCTGACTCCATTTCCCATACAGTCCTTCGAATGAGACTATAAACCGAGGTTCCGTGTGTGAACGCACGCATAACATCTTGCACAGACGTAAAATCCCATCACCAACTTTCGGAAGAGAAGGCCAGCTTGGCCGTTGGTATGGATGACACGTTACACATAGCATGCACCTTCCCCGAAGCTGGAGTATGGCTGCCTTAATGGCAGGATGAAAAATGGTCATACACACAAAACTCCACTCCCTTTGTTGAGCAGATAGGATTAATGCCTGCCTGTCTATACAGGGAGTGTCCGCAGGAGTATCAGCCTGCGTACGCAGAAGAAGAAGAAGGTCCTGTGACTTGGAATGAAATGTGTACTGTCATTTATACCCAGCAGAAAAAGGAACAATGGACACATACAGTGGTCAGTCGTAGAGCTTGAAACTAGCTTTCAAAAATCATTGCTCTGATATTTCCTTTTTTTTTTTAATTTTAACATTAATGACATCCGCTCAAACTTCAGATCGTGCACACAAATGTCCATAAACAATATTGTTTTGTATTTTCTGACCCACGATCTAATATCAGTGGATCGAAGATATGCGTAAAAGAATTGAACGCGTGAGAGAGATCAGGACTATTGTTAATGTGGTGAAGAAATTATTGTTTTGTATTACAGTAAGGAAAGCTGGTGAACCAGGTGAAAACCCCGAAAGCATTAAAAGTTCATTTAAACGAGCTTCTGTTAGTTTACAGGATTCCATTTCAGGCCTCAATCGATCAAGCTGTGATGCCAAAGGAATGTGAAGAAGCAAAGATCGTTTCATTATATGAAAAAGGTGAAACAAATGCTCATCTTCATAATTATAGACATGGGTCTATGAGCAATATGATTTGTGCTGTCCAGCGTGGATTCAGAGATAAGAGAACCTTGCAAATTCTGTCCTAAAATAATTGAAATCAGCATAATAACCGACTTAAACCAAACAGTTAAACTGATATAACATTGCATGTTTTCTTTGTGGCTTTTGAAATCGCACAACGGGAAAAATGTTAGTTATATTATTCTAGACTTGGGGATGAGACATATAGCTGCTTTGGATCCCTGTAACCAACAGTCCTAAAGCCCAAGCCAAAGGAGAACAGCCAGTGCCAAAACCAGGGATGTCAGAGTTCCTCCTAGTAGTACTACAGTACTTTGCTCTTTGTCAGTTTTGATTCATATCAGTGATTGAAACATTAAAACACATTCCCACATCAGCCGAAAGTAATCGTCTCTTATGCATAGGTGGAAAGTCGATGCTTTTAAAACAAAATTCAGTAAAAATGCCTCATGTGTTTGCGGACAGAACATAGCTGATCATATTCTCTCATGTGTTGCTATCAAACAATTTATGCCCATGCTTTCTACATACACTATTAGAAGTATTTTTGAATCACTGGTATTAATCTATAAATTCTTTCTTTCTTTATCAAAGAGCCCAATAAGTAAGTACTTGTAGCTTCTCACATTTATCATCTTCTACTAATGAGGTTACTTTAAACTGAGTCAGTCATATAGCTATTGCTAAATCTGCATGAAATATACGAAAGGACCATCTTCATCCGACCCCTACCTCTCACTCTTCTCTTCCACATCAAAACCATATGTAGTTTTCTAGTTTCATCATAACATCATAAGGGTATGTTTGTTTGTTTGTTTTTAGGTTGATGGGTGGTGTCTTTTTCCCCCGTCTAATATCACCTGAAGTGGATAGACGTTAAATTTGAAACACACACACACACACACACACACACACACACACACACACACACACACACACACACACACACACACGTTCTCACTCCCCACCATCCCCACCCCCTTCCATCTTTTTCTTTACCTCCGTCTAATATCACCAATGGTGAAAAGACGTTCGACTGAAGAAAACACACACACACACACACACACACACACACACACACACACACACACACACACACACACACACGAGGCACGCACGCACGCGTGCACGCACGTATCACCACACACACACACACACACACA
>CM065728.1:35982654-35995154 GCA_033310375.1 Conus canariensis
ATTCTCATAACTGGGATTGAAAACACTAGACATAGTCAGTGAAAGGTTAAAGGACTTGAACTTATCATGAAGAGGCTGAAAGTGAATTCTTGTACAAGAATAGTCGAATGAAAAATGAGGGATATCGAGAATTTGAACACATGCGCAAGCAGGTGCCGGTTTTAATTAATATCTGCCTAACCATCCATTAACCCGCAGCCTTTGTACAAGGTAACGGTTTGGGACAGGCCCTGGGGGATTTCAGCATTTTCTTGTTGGTTTAATTATATTCCATCTGTGCTTCCGAGCTGAATCTTCAAGGTATTGTTTCTGTCTCATGTTCCAGATTGAACTTGTGAGAATGTGAATAGCTTCAAAACTTCATTCTTCAACAGATGACGTTTCTAAATTATGGAAAGAAATTACAAAATCAAGGGTACATTCTATCTCCTTTAGTCTGCTTTGCATGTTAAGGATGAAGTTTATAGAACCAACAAAAAAGGCTGAATTATTCGCAGAAACATTCGCTTCAATGAGTCAGACTGAGTGTTTGTCTCAGTCTGAACAAATTTGTAGAAAGGAGTTTGAGGATAAATACTAAAACTTTGACCAGCCTAATGTAGAAAGTAACACTTTACATATGAACTCAAATTTATCAATGCATGAACTCTGTTTCTCACTTAATCGTATAAAGCCAGGTAAGATATCCACAGGTTCAGATCCTATTTCCTATAACACAATTAAACATTTTCCTGAGAGTCTGTTATCAAAGTTGTTGGAGTTCTTTTCAATATGTTGAATGTTGGAATGCTTCCTACAGATTAGAAAAAAAGCTACTGTTATCCCAATCCTTAAATAAGGAAAACCTAAAACTCTTCCCTCTCGTTTCCGACCTATTTCTGTAACACCTCACATTGGAAACCTTTTCGAAAGAATCATGAAAAACAGAATAGAACATTTCCTTGTGAGAAATAGAGTCCTGCCTTTATTCCAGGCTAGTTTCAGGAAAGGTAGAGGAGTCACATACCACATTATCCACTTATCCTCTGATGTGAAAAAAAAAGCTCTTGCCAAGCGTCATTCGACCCTTGCAACGCTTTTTGATGTTCATAGAGCCTACGATTCAGTATGGCATTCTGAACTGTTATACAAAGCACATGAAATAGGAATAAGGGGTCGTTTTTTCCAGTTTCTAAAAGCTTTATTATCGGACACACACACACACACACACACACACACACACACACACACACACACACACACACATACACACACACACACACAGAGGCAGACACGCATGTGCGCGCGCGCATGCGCACTCACACACACACAATCACACACACACACACACACACACACACACAACACACACACCACACACACAGATACGCACACGCACATACGCACACACACACACACACACAAATATTCAAAGATTTTAATCCTGTGACCCCTTTTAGGGCATGGAGGACTTGAAACAAATCAAACAAATAGAAATGAAACAAACTAAACATCCAAATTTTCCCTATAATTAACACACTGAATGTAATGTTACACAACTTTACTAAGTTTTAAAAACTTCGCTAAGTTTAGCAGCACTTTCTTACCACTACAAAGCAAACAACGATAGTTAAATACGAACTTTGTACATGTAAATTTTCTAGCTATAAACTGGTTTTTAATGTCGCTATTTTTGTTACATTTCATTGCAAAATGAAATTCATCGCCAAGGTCATTCTGGTCACAGATCCGACAGAATCGTTCATCGTGAGGTATTCCAAATCGTCTGCCAATTTCTATCATGAGTCTATGATCGCCACAACGAAACCGAATCAGTGGGTATATATGTAAACTTCAGGTAAAATTTCAATATATTTTTCACGGCGAAACTCTGTTTTAAAATTTCTGTAAAATAAACACGTATTACTAGATTCTAAAGCATCATTCCATGTACGTATGTAAATGTCTTCTTATGAAATACGAACATTTCTACAGAGACTGTGAACAGACGAAAACTTTTGTGTCTCCCACACACAGTCGAATCCTGTTTCTATTAGGACATCCTGTATACACATCAACCACCTAGATGTAAAACCCCGATTTCTGTATAAATCATATAATACTTGATACAATCAAGATGAATATTTGTTTGTTTGTGGAGAAAGTAAGGGTGACCAGAATTTTATCATTCGTGCATGTACTTGAACTGAGACAGGATACATCCCTAGTTCTCCATATATCGATTCTTTTTTGTAGAACGATTTAAATGAAAAAGATGCTTTAAAAATTTAAGCTGAAACTTTCCATTAGCTTAATATCACTATATCCCAAATTTCACAGCCATATAAAAGCACAGGCAGTACCATTGACTGGTATTAGTCCAGTACAATGTTTATAGGCAAATTTTGAAATCTTGCCATCTTTAATAAAGAAAACATTGCACATCACGCTTGGTCATACAAATACTTCTTACATTTATGAAAATTTCCTGTTCTGCTAAAGATTACACCTAAATATTTGAAAGTGTGTACTATTTCTATAGACTGGTTTCTGAATTTTTGTTGTTCTAGGATCATTGCGTCCATTAAAGACTACACCCTTTGTTTTTGCTACATTAACATTAAGCTTCCATGTACTACAATACTCGCTTAATACGTCAAGAGCAAGTTGTAAACCGCAAACAGAATCTGCATTAATAACAATATCGTCAGAGTATAAAAGTAAAAGTAAACTAATGTAACTTATTAAATCTGAGTCAGGAAGATTCAAATTAATATTTAAGAAAGCACAGTCACGATCTGTGAGATATAATTCAAGATCATTCAAATACAAAGAAAATAGCAACACACACACACACACACACACACACACACACACACACACACACACACACACACACACGCACACACGCACGCACGCACGCACGCACGCACGCACGCACGCACGCACGCACGCACACACACACAACACACACACACACACACACCTCGTGATGCATGTTTCCTGATGTTCTGTTTCCAACTAGAGAATTTTTTTCATTAGTTTTATTGCTTTCCTGTATCAGTTCTGCACTTTATCCTGCCCGGAAGATCTTTGATAGCCACACAGTGATTTGGCTTCCAACTCAAAAAGCAGAACCCATGTAACCGAAAGAAACAGAAGATTAGAAACTTAAAGAAGTAGAAGGTTCAGATAACAGAGAAAAGTTGGGGGGCAGACACAGAGGAATAAGTGGAGGGAAGATCGATAGAAATGGATGGGATTAAAATAAGAAAACAAAGAAGGATGCAAATAGATTTCCAAAAGTGAAGAAAGAGAGAAGAAAAAATGAAAACTTGAGGGAAAGAAAACCCGGTTTATCACAAGCAGCCGAGCGACAAAAACAAGCTTGGTTTTTAGACTGATCCACCGATTGAAGTTTTCATGGGCGAGCATCCTCGTTGTTTGTGCCTTTAAATGTTGCGGCATCAACCATTTGGTTGATTTTGAGAGTGCTGAGTTTGCTTGCTTTGCCTGAAAGTTGGTGGATTGTTTTTTTATGTGTTAGTTTGTATACAAACGGAGGGAGCGATCGTTGCCTAAATGCTGCTTTTGTATGTGATTTGTGTATATTTCTTACTAGTTTTGCTTTAAATGTTTCGTGGTTTTCATTGGCAAAGCGGTCTGGCAATTGTCAAAAACCTGACTGGTTCGTGTATGTTTTAGATGATTCTTTCTCTCTTTCTTTCCTTCTCTTTTATCTTTTATTGTTTTCCTGTTTCTTCTTTTTCTTTGTGCTCTCTCTCTCTCTCTCTCTCTCTCTCTCTCTCTCTCTCTCTCTCTCTCTCTCTCTCTCTCTCTCTCTCTCTCTTTTCACATTTTCCTTCCCCCACGTCATTCCTTTCCGTATTCTCCTTCTCGTTCCTGCTCGTCTTTGTCTTCTTTTCGTTGATTTTCTTTCTTCTTTCTCCCCTTCTTTTTCGTATGATTCCTTTTCCTCTTCTATTTTCTTCATCTTTGTATTGTTCAGTTTCCTTCCCCTTCTGCTTAGTCTTTTGCCTTCATTCACCTTTTTCCTTCTCTTCGTTTGCATGGCTTGCACTTCTATTCTTCTCACACACGCACACACACGCGCGCGCGCGCGCCACACACACACACACACACACACACACGCACACACACACACACGCGCGCGCGCGCGCGCGCGCATGCACGGATTCAAGCATGCATGCAGGCACACACTGACACACATACACACAATCACACACACACACACACACACACACACACACACACGCACATCTCTATGTGTGTGTGTGTGTGTGTGTGTGTGTGTGTGTGTGTGTGTTGTGTGTGTGTGTGTGTGTGTGAAGTAGCACACATGGACACCAATACTCGGTAGTTATATGACCAATTTTGTGCAGAAACTGAATCGTAAATGAAAAAGAAGGGAGGAGAAGAAAACACGCCATGCACACCCTGCAGCTGAGACCCCACAAAAGGACAGTTCCCTGGAGAGATAGTCCCTATGTGGGTTACAGCCGATCTAGGATTCCAGGCCACTGCTTAAAGGAGGATGAAAGTCAAAATCAAACTGTTCAGAAGCCCCTAGTTTTCATCTTAAGATCAAGTTGGCGGCGTTATAAATTTATTCACACACTTGTTGCTGCAGCTGAAAGAAGAAATGGACTTTAAAATATCTTTTGATTCGATGCACACATTTTCGTCGGCTAAATGCTGCGCTGAGTTCTTTGACAACTTCGCAGACATGTCACTTTACAGACATAAAGTACGAAAGGAGGTAGCAAAGGAGACTGCAGTTGCAGTTAGATGCCAAAATTAAACTGGAACTGCGGTCGTCTGCTGAGGAAGCACTGCAGGCAAAGCACAGAACAGAGGTCGATTTGTACTCCACGTTCACAAAGGCAGAGGGCTGGCACTTATCTCGTGTCAGTCGAGACTTCAAACGGCTGCAACTTGGAAAATTCTTTCCTTTCAACTTAAGTTTTCGCTATAAATGGTATGTTTCGACTACTTGTACAGTACCACATACTGTCGTCGAGGAATATCAAATAAAGGAGTTACTGATTGGGAACAAAAAGAAAGGCGGAGATAAGCGGAGAATTTTAAAAGATTTTCTGTTCGACCTTTTCTTCCTCAAACAAAACCTATCTTGTTTATAATTTAAGATTAAGTCGATTTAAAAGGGAAAGAAGATGACATAGAAACTAGATTATTCATACTTCTTTAATTGGTTTTGATCTGTCTGCTTATAAGTGAATATATCAGGCATATTATTTCATCTATTTCATGATCGTCTTTGCTATCGAGTCATGAGCCTGTCCCAAGCACCTGTCATTACACCCGTGATTAGTTCGGGGGAAGGTCGTGGACAAGGGGACAGCTAATTCATACAAGCTCAGTGACTGACCAGTTATCATGGTCAACAGGTGGTGACCTGCATATGCGGGATCAGAACAGGCACACACTGAATACAATCGAAGTCACATAGCAACAGGACAGAGTCACTTCGGTGGGTTGCCGGCCTACAGCCTGATACTGACTGCTCCTTGTGGGATGCCGTGGCTAAAACTTTGACAGGATGGATCTTGTTTTTAGAGAACCAACTGGAATGCATGAAAGTCCAGACAGCAGCAGAAAAAAATGACCGATTACAGATCAAAAATATGATTACCCCTCAACATAGAGAAATGTCACCCTGTCAAAAGAAGGATCTAATAGGAGCAAGGAGGGTTGGAGGAGCGAGAGAGGTAGAGGGAGGGTATTTAGAAACGAACATCTTATATGGACCATATCAGTGACTTATTTCGGTCAATTTTCGAATCTATAGGGAAGCAGGGTCGATTTTAAACAGAATGAACCAGATTTTGAAACTAAACTGTTTAAACTTCGGCTCTTTGTGTTTGATCTCCGTCGCCTGTTTCAGTAACTTTTCATGTAATATCAGGGCCTGTGATTTGCCCTACTTCATCAACTTCTTTGCTATTGAGCTATATAGTCTGTTTTATGCACCTGTTGTCATACACGTGATGAGACCGTGGGAAGGTCGTCAGTGTCAGAAAGTTCCTCGGGACATTCTGTGGACAGAAGTGGTGAGGCTCGGAAAGGAAGGGGGAGACTCTAAATCTTCCTCGCACGACAGAGCATTAACTTTATAATGGTCAGTTGGAATTTAGATCGTGGTGATCTGCAAATGCTGGATCCGAACCGGTACATACTGAACACCACTGAAGTTTTTAGCAGCAGGACGGTGTCTCTTTGGAGGGTTTTCTGACAATAACCTGGCATTGACTGCGCCCTGTGGAGTGCCATTGCTGAAGCTTCGGCAGAATTGATCTGGGGTTTGGAGAGCCACTGGGAATCTATGAAAGACGAGACAGTGACAGAAACAAATAAAAGATAAAAAAGACATTGATTACTCCAGCTAACACAGATGTCCTGTCAAAAGAAATATTGAGAGAGGGAGAGCGAGGACGGGGAGGGAGGGGGGGCGAGAGAGGAAGGGAGGTACGATGTGTGCGGTGGGTAGAAACGAACCTCTTATGTGGACCATACGAATTACTCATTTCTGTCAATCTTCGAACCTGTATGGAAGCAGAGTAGCCAAAGCACATAGCCACATGAAAAGGCAGACATTCGTTTCATTCCATATGATTAATCATCGATTTTTCATGTAGACTGACGGCGACGTTTTGTAACATTTCAATCAGAAACTTATGATTGGTTTTTCTCTTTTTCTGTTAAAGAAATCCTGTTATTTCCTCTGAAGCGAATTCAGAGTCCCGGGTATTCGGCCTTCTTAGTGCCGAGTCGAAGCCGTGCCATTAAAATATGATGAATTAGTCATGGGATATTAATGTCTCGTCATTAATTTCACACCTTCAAAGTAAAAATGATGCAGACTCTCTCTCTCTTCTCTCTCTCTCTCTCTCTCTCTCTCAGGCCTGTGTTAAATGGGATATACGCCCAGTCCTTGAGGCAGAAAATGTGAAATACAAGAGTACCCGACATGTGAAATAGACAAGAGATGCAGCCGACAGAAAAGAAAGAGAAATGTTTCAGCGTAAGTATCCTTGTTTTTCAGTGTCACTCTCGACTCAAATTAATTTCATTGATAAATGTTACACAGTTCCGCAAAGAGAGAGAGAGAGAGAGAGAGAGAGAGAGAGAGAGAGACGCTTGACGCTTGGCGCGCGCTTTCACGCCGCGCCATTTATTCTGGGGCCCTCGGTCCGTCCACAGGAGTACGCAACATGCATTTCAACATGACAAAAAAATTGATTGAAACGTTGATTGTAACATATTTTTGTTTTCTGTTTAGAATTCTATTCTTCCTATATCGTCAGTATTACTATCACATATGGGTTTCTCTCGTTTTTAAGGCATAGAAGATGTACATTGCAATATCTCTTATGGTTTCAGTATTATCGTTTTGTAGCAGACTTTCCAATGTGATTGCGTTTCTATTACTAAAGTGTTTGAAAATGTATTTTGTTCGTAATTGCCTGTAATTTGGACCACATTAAGAAGTGCATTTCTGTTTCTACTGTTGGGCAGTAGGGGCATGTTGTTATAGCTTGATTATCTGTATTTTTTTTTAATCTTTTTGAGAGAGAGAGAGAGAGAGAGAGAGAGAGAGAGAGAGAGAGAGAGAGAGAGAGACAACACCAGATTCAGAAATGATACGAAAAAGAGAGACAGGCAGACAGAGACAGACAGAGGGAGAGAGACAGAGTGAGAATTTGGGGTTTGTTCTGACAGCATTGTAAGTCTAAAAGTCACGTTGGTTATGTCCAAGGTGACCGTCCAAATTGGGACGGAAAATAAAGTTAAGAAACAAAGCAGCTTCTTAAATTCTCTTTGGTAGTTTTTCGCATTCTTGCCTCTTGTATGTCCTTTGGGGATGAAAGATGTGATGTGTTCATAACATCTACAAAAATGATGATGAGAATAATAATGATAATAATAATAATATAATAACAGCAATAATGATTGTGATAATGATAATAAGAAATAGTAATAACAACAACAACAGCAACAACAACAATGATAAAAACAATAACAATAGTAAGAAGGATGCTAGTTATAATGATGATGATGATTACGCATTATGGCCTTGAGACTTACCAACTGATTCAGAACACCACGTTCAAATTTCACATCTGTAGGGAAACTGCATTATGTACTGCAACCATTGTGATTTACTATTCATTCACATTACCACAAAGAAATCAAACATTTGTGGAGGAACTGTAATGTACACTCTGCTCCTGAGACATACCAGCTGACTCAGAAAACAGCTTATCAATTTGACATTTTCTCTGTTGATTTTTTTTTTCTGGATGACCAAATTGAGACAGGTGTTTCAACGCATTGCACCACACAAGAATGTAGATTCCTCGTAAGCTATTTTCAACACTGTTGACGAATTTCCAGCACGTCAGGCTTTATTCTAAAAAAGAAGAAGATTAACGCTGGTACGATGTGGAAATTTCCCTGATGTCTTTTGATATTTTCCTTGTACTCTGTGTGTGTGTGTGTGTGTGTGTGTGTGTGTGTGTGTGTGTGTGTGTGTGTGTGTGTGTGTGTGCCTGTGTCAGTATTTCTGTCTGCCTGTGTTTGTGAGTGCGTGTGTGCGCACATATACATGCATGGGTTTGTTTGTACTGTGTGTGTGTGTGTGTGTGTGTGTGTGTGTGTGTGTGTGTGTGTGTGTGTTGCGTGCGTGTGTATGTGTGTGTGTGTGTTTGTGTGAAAGGGATAGAGTGCATGTATGTATGTGTGTGTGTTAGTGTGTGTGTGAGTGTGTGTGTGTGTGTGTGTGTGTGTGTGTGTGTGTGTGTGTGTGTGTGTGTGTACCTGGTAAGAACCTGAATCTTGGGACTAATGGAGTGAACTATGGCTGCGCTAATATCTGGAAGAGGAAAAGTGATCAATAGAAGGAAGCAGAGAAAAGAGAATCTGTATAAACTTCAACTGTAAGTCTGTAAATAAACGAACCGTAATGCGGTTTAAGAAATTACAAGCATCAGAAGACAAAAAAGCAGCCACAAAGCAAAGAAGCAGAAAACCAGTTTAGTGAACTTCGATGCTAAACAGCTCAAAGAGGGAAACTAAACCGGTCGGTAAAGGACTTAAGAAAATAGAAAGCCATCAGAAAAAAGCTACTGTAGCAACAAAACGTTATCCCCAGTGCGATCCTCCCATCCCATCACCTAATCCCCCAACCCACCTCCCAAATCATGTGATTCCAAACGCACAAAATGTTTACAAAGGGAACATCAAAATTGAAAGAAAGGAAAAGAAAAAGAAATCTACCAAAGATTATATGTAATTTCAAATAATTCAAAAGCAGTGTTTCGGCATTCCCTCCGCCCGTCTTTCTGTCTACCCCTTAACTTCCTCGCTTGCCTATTCTCTCTCTCTCTCTCTCTCTCTCTCTCTCTCTCTCTCTCTCTCTCTCTCTCTCTCTCTCTCTGTCTGTCTGTCTGTCTGTCTCTAACACACACACAGGCACGCACGCACGTACGCATGCACGCACGCACGCACGCACGCACGCACGCACGCACGCACACACACACACACACACACACACACACACACACACACACACACACACACACACACACAAGCTAACAGACGAACTCTAGTTGTCCCAGCCCATCCGGTCCAGCTGAGAAGATCATAGGTTCTATCCATTCCCTGACACGTGAGACAATCATGGCGGCGGGCTGACATCCGGGCCACAATAATTCTTTGTCAGAGTGGCAGTCGGGCAGAAATGAACGTTCGCTGTCGCGCTCAGTTTGGGCAATCTTTTGTTTGTTTTTTTCTTGGTTATGTGCTATTGTTTGTTGATTTTAGGGGTTGCAAAGGTGGTGGGGTTGTGATGTGGTGTTATTGATGTGTTTGTTTGTATTTGTTGTTGTCTGTTTGTTTTTTTCTCACCTCCCACTTTTTTGCTTCGGGTCCATTTTTCTTTTTCAATTTCCGTTCATTTTCACTTCCTGTTTCTTTTCTGCTGAAAGTGTGTGCGTGCATTGAGAAAGTATGGTGAAGTAAGAGTTGAATTCTAAACGTAGCAATTACACTTGATTTTTTCTTTAGTTTAATGCTGCATTGTTTGTTTATTGGTTTGTTTTCAGGTTGACTTGTTAGGGTATAGCTGGCTTGGATCCTTTTAACCAACAGTCCAAAAGTCCAAGCCGAAGGTCAAGAGCCAGTGCCAAATCCAGAGATGTCAGCGTTCCTCATGATACGGTACTTCGCCGTTGTTATTTTTTGTTTCTACCAGTGATGTAATGGAAGGATTATTAGAAGGACCAGCCATGAAATCATTTCTAATGCTTGTGTGTAAAATTGCGAACTTGACAATCGGAAAGCTGATAAAATTTTCCAAAATGATTTGAACAAGTTTCAGATCTAGGAGAACATGTGGAAGACAAAGTTTTACCCGCTTAAAAATGCTGAGTGTTGAATATCTCATTCAAAGAAAATTGTAAACTCTGATTGCTTTATTTACAATGTGCGTTTGGTATCTGCCAATGTTGTCAAATGCGCTGCCAGAAACTGGTCAACTGCTGTTTAGAAGAAAAACATGCGTGAAGCTGATTTTGATGATGTGGCAGCCTCCACACCTTAGTATTACAGTTAATACTGAAATAAAATGGACTGATTATATTTACATACAGTTGATGTTAAAATTAACTGGACTAATATTATTCACGTCATGCAAAAGGAAAAAGTTAATCAATTTCTAACCATTCTGAAGTGGTATCGGTCATTTTGCCCCCTCCTGATGGCCGTCAGCCACAGAAAGTCGATGTACAAAAACGGAAGTAAAGAAGTGATTTGTACATCCCGTTTTTCACATTGCCATTCTCTCCATCTTGGATGGTCACTTCAGTCTAGTTCAAGCTTCTTATCGGCTAACTGACCACAGACATGACGTCCTTTCCTTCATTGTGGGTCAGTCTAAAGATGTAGAGACGGATAAGTATATTGCTTCGTTTTTCCTGTATTCCCCTTTGTTGATCATCCATTCCCTCGCGCAGGTAAGTAAGCACCTCTAGGCAAGAAACCTTCCGATGGGTGGACTGTCCGCAAAGTAACAATCCATGCCAGTGTCTGTTAGTTCACTGTTCAAGACGTTGGCCTACTTCCTACACGTACGCTTTGTTCGCTCATGAATCACTGAGTGTGTGCTTCAGATCTGACAGTGGACACAGTCAGTAGCGGAGCTTGCTATCAGGGACCACCCCATCACAGGAGGTAGACAAAGAACCAATCATCATCATCATCATGGATGTCCATCGTGGTCGACGAAGACGTCAGTGACTCCGCATGTGTGAGCTTAAGCCGAAGCTGGACACACAGATACGTCCGCACTCTGGGCATGCGACAGCTGTCACTGGGTCAGGTCTTCTCTCTTTGCGGGCTTGGCGCTTCTGGTCCAGTTCCTGCAGACGCTTCTCTTCGAAGCTGTTTACTCCTTTGTGGACAGCAAGTCGCCAGGCACTGCGGTCTGTGGCAAGTGTTTCCCAGCCCTGAATCGGGATGCCACAGGCCGCCAGTGATACTTTCAGGCAGTCCTTGAAGCGTTTGAATGGTCGCCCAGTGTTCCTTGTTCCAGCTGCCAGCTCAGAGAAGAAGACCATTTTTGGAAGTCGCGTGTCGTCCATTCGTACCACATGTCCAACCCACCTCAACTGTGCTTTCATGATCAGCGCCACGATACCAGGCATCTTTGCTCTGCGAAGCATTTCTCTGTTGGAAATCCTGTCCTCCCAGGAGATGCCCATGATCTTATGCAGGCAGCGGAGGTGGAACTGATCCAGAGTCTTCAGTTGTTCCCTGTACAGTGTCCAGGTCTCACAGCCGTAGAGCAGTGAGGTGACAACGACTGCTCTGTAGACTGCCGGCTTGATGCTCAGAGTGATGCCACGCTCTCCCCACACTATGTTCCAAAGCCTGCCGAAGGAAGCTCCTGCTTTTGCCAATCTGTTCGACACTCCTTTATCCACGCCACACGTTGAAGACAAGCAGCTTCCCAAGTAGGTGAAGCTGTCAACATTGTTCAGGGTCGTGTCCTCGATCACGATCTTTGGTTCTGGAGGAGGAGGCTGGTGCTGGTTGGAGCATCACTTCTGTCTTCCGCAGGCTGATCATCAAGCCAAAGGCCTTTGCTGCTGCACACAGCCAACTGGCAAGCTCTTGCAGGAGGTCTGTTTCGTTGAGTGCTGCGCGTGCACAGTCATCGGCAAACAGGAAGTCTCCCACAAGGGCCTCAAGAACTTTTGTTCTGGCCTTCAGGCGCCTAAAGTCTAAGAAGCGGCCATCACATCTGTAGCGGAGTGATCCCCACGTTGGTACTGGAGAGAGCAGAGAACAGCATTGTGGCGAACATGAGGCTGAACAGGGTTGGTGCCAGGACAATCCTTGCTTCACTCCGTTGGACACGGGGAAGGGGTCAGACACAGTGCCGTTTTCCACTACGCGAACCATCATGCCGTCATGGAAGG
>CM065728.1:36000154-36007654 GCA_033310375.1 Conus canariensis
TCCCAAGAGAGATAATCCCTATCTGGGTTGTAGCCAGTGTAGGACGCCAGGCCACTGTTTAAAAGGAAGATGAAAGTCAAAATCAAACTGTTCAGAAGCCCCTGGTTGTCATCTTACGTTCAAGGTTAGCTAGGTTATGAATTTATTCATACACTTATCACAGCAGCTGAACGAAAAAAAATGGACCTGAAATATCTTTTGATTCGCCACAGACATTTTCGTCGACTAAGCGCCGTGCTGAGTTCTTTGACAACTTCGCAGACATGTCACACTACAGACATGACGTGCGAAAGGAGGTAGCGAAGGAAACAGCGATTGTAATTGGATTCCAAAATTAAACTGGAACTGCGGTCGTCTTCTGGGGAAGCACTACAGGCGAAGCACAGTACAGAGGTCGACTTATACTCCACGTTCACAAAGGCAGAGGGCTGGCGCCTATCTCATGCCAGTCGAGACTTCAAAAGGCAGCACCTTAGGAAATTCTTTTGTTTTGACTTTAGTGTGGCTACATATGGAATGTTTCGACTACTTGTATGGTGCCACATGCTATCACTGAAGAAAATCAAAATTAAAAAGTTACAATTTTTTTTCATCACATGCTATCACTGAAGAAAATCAAAATTAAAAAGTTACAATTTTTTTTCATATCTGCTGTTATCACCAGAGAGCCTCAAAACAAACGATTATAAACTTTTTTTGTGTTATACGATTTTTTTCTGGAAAAAGACTTTTTATCAATCGTGCCTCACTGGAAAAAAAATGAAATAAAGGATGAGCATGTGGTGTGTACTGAAGAAAATGAGCGTAACCTGGTTGCACTGCAGTCACTTTTCTTCTTTCGATCATTATACTATGCCCGTTGAGTTCAGCTGTGTAATCCCTTTTCTTTCATTTATTTATTTACCCGCAGTCACCTCACTTTATTTGGTCAGTTGTTCAGTTATTTGTATTTATTCATTGACCCTTCTTCACTTTGGGTTTCTGATTGGTTTCGCTCTTTCATTACAGGAATCACGATCTGGTGTGCACTTTAGCGGATTTGTTCTCAAATTTTAGATAATTGGAAGTAATGTGTATCGGGTGTGTTTTCTTATGCCTGTACATTGTGAAACTGATGGCCACCCTGCATGTTGACCGGTGCCATTTATATATTTGCAAAACCGGCCGTTAGAAAATGATTATTACAGTACCCACAGCGCGCCAAGGGTTACACCATCCTGATCAACACTGTTCCAGATGATAGGTGCCAGAAATGCAGTGGTAGACGCTTGGTCATTCAGAGAGCAGCACTCTTTCTTCCAGTCATATGCAGCAGGGTAGAGGTGTAGTAACCAGTCCATTACGACTTCTACGTTTAGCTATTGTAGAACCCATGCTCCAGCATCGCCCTCTCTCTCTCTCTCTCTCTCTCTCTCTCTCTCTCTCTCTCTCTCTCTCTCTCTCTCTCTCTCTCTCTCTTAAGGACAGACTGGAAAAATAGGCTCTTCCTAAAATCTCAATCCTTGATCGAATAAAGGTTTTCCGATTTCTCTCTCTCTCGCTCTCTCTCTCTCTCTCTCTCCTCTCTCTCTCTCTCTCTCTCTCTCTCTCTATCTATCTATCTATCTATCTATCTACCTATCTATCTATCTAACTATCTATCTATCTTTCACACAAACGTCTGTTAATTTCAGCTACATACTCTCTTTCTCTCTCTCTCTCTCTCTCTCTCTCTCTCTCTCTCTCTCTCTCTCTCTCTCTCTCTCTCTCAAGATATCAAGAGAGGCATCGAGTGAGAGAGAGAGAGAGAGGAGAGAGAAAAAGAGAGAGCAAGGGAGAGATAAACAAACAGACAGACAGACAGACAGATACACAGACAGACAGACACATTAATAGCAAACTGACAGACAGACAGACACATTACATGTACATCTACTTTTAAGTAACCAAGGCCTGTAAGAATAAAACATCTGAATTTGAACCCTACTCTGAATCTCTCTCTCTCTCTCTCTCTCTCTCTCTCTCTCTCTCTCTCTCTCTCTCTCTCTCTCTCTCTCTCTCTCTCTCTCTCTCGTGTGCACGCACACACAGGCATGCTTTTGTTTGAGTGTGTATGTACAATGAGTGTGTGTGTGCATGCATGCGTGCGTGCGTGCGTCTATGCGTGCGCGCGTGCGTGGTGCGTGCGTACCTGTGTGTGTGTGTTTATGTGTGTGTATGTGTGTGTGTGTGTTTATGTGTGTGTATGTGTGTGTGTGTGTGTGTGTGTGTGTGTGTGTGTGTGTGTGTGTGTGTGTGTGTGTGTGTGTGCAAACTGTCTAAACGGAGGCTTGACGTTGATATGATAATAAATAACATATTCAAATATTTGAACAAATGGCATGCCTATGAACTGTTTATCTGAACGTCTTTCCCCCACAGTATATTTGTTCCAAATGTCACAGTGTCCAGAACGAAAAGTAGGAAAAATAGATGCCTTACCTTTAAAGACGTTGGCGTCTGAACTATTGGAATACGTCCATGGTTCTGTCCAGTCTCTTCATCAAATGGATGATTTTGGTGACGTGTGCCTTGTGCTGGGTTCCTCTTAATGACCAGGCCTCCACTGCTCTCTGTGGACAGCAGATAGTGGACATGCCATACAACAAACACAGATGTGGCCGTGCATGCAGAGGGCGGAAGGGGGGGGGGGGGAGAGATGCAGCAGCATGGGAAAACCACTAGGTCAATTTTTTTCCTGTTCCGGCCCAACCTCTCTCTTCTCTCTCTCTCTCTCCTCTCTCTCCTCTCTCTCTCTCTCTCTCTCCTCTCTCTCTTGTTCATTCAAATCTATGTTAATTTTAGCCAATCTCTCTCTCTCTCTCTCTCTCTCTCTCTCTCTCTCTCTCTCTCTCTCTCTCTCTCTCTCTCTTGGAGATATCAAGAGAGAGAAACAGACAGACGCATAGACAGACAGCAGACGGACTGACCAAACAACAATAACAAAGCACGTACACACACAGAACAGCAAAAGAAAGACACACCAGTAAACCTAGAGACAAATGCCGAGGCAACGTGAGACGTTGGGCGACTACGAAACAGAGAGACAGATTCAGGGACAGGGAGATAAAGGCGAGGGACTCAGATGTGATGAAATCAGATATTTGAGAAAGTCATCACATGATTCTGCCTGTTTCCACACTATCCGAAATCTGAGGGATGTCGGCCATTGACCGATTACTTGTGTAACTCCTTTTTAAATTGCCTCTCTTCCCTGGGACCTTTCTGGTTTGTTATGTGTGTGCAAGGTGTTATGCGTACGTTCATACACGGAACCTCGGTTTGTAGTCTCATCCGAAGGACTGTTGGAAAATGGAGTCAGAACCAACATTGACTCCGAGGAAAAATCTCCTTATACAGAAACGGTCTGGCGGAGATTCGAACCCACCACTGCAGGATCACCAAGATTACGGGTCCGGCGCATTACCACCGAGCTATTCCGGCCCCTGTTATGGTCTGAAAGGGGGAGACCAGAACCATGCACACAAATTTCATCCATTCAGAAATGTGTCTTTGAGCAATGTTCAAATTTTCCGACAATATTGGAGGTGTTTGTATCTTTCGGGTCTGATCGATGCCAGTATATCTTATGAAAAATGGCAAAGAGTACCACCCTGTCATGTAATGTGAACACAAAATGGAACTCCATAGCATCAACTTGATCATACCCATTGATCACCGTTGAAACAGAAATATGAAATCCAATGGCATTTCACGCTCTGCATTCGTGAAGACCCGAGTTTCGATCCTATCTCCAAATTCATAAGAGAGAAAACTTTGCGTTTTTGTGTGACCAGTTACTTGAAGCTGCTAGTTTTTGTGCTTTAGAATGAAATAAGGGTCTGATGATAATTTGACAAGATTTCCTGTCTGACCTGTCGCTCTTCAAGGCAACATTTAACTTGCTCGTACTGAAGATTAAGTGGATTATACACAGAAGGACGCTTACAGAGAAACAAGATTGTTTCTTTTCGTTTTTGTGCTTTGTGTTGTTTATTAATGTGATTTGTTCTTTTTTTGCGATTGAGCCAAATAGCTTGTCTCGTGCACCTGTTGCTATACCCATGATGACTGCAGGGAAAATTCTAAACGAGGGGAAGCTCTAATTCGTATTAGCTCAGCGACTGAGAAGTTATCATGATCATTTGTGGACTTTGTAGGTGGTGACCTATGTATGCTTGATCAGAACAGGCACACCACACTGAACACCACCACAGTCACTTAGCAGCACACAGAGTCTCTTCGATGGGTTTCCTGACGACAACCTGACATTGACTGCTCCCTGTAGACTGCCGTTGCGGAGACTTCCGCAGGATGGATCTGGGTTTGGGAGAGCCAATGGGAATGCATCAAATACAACACAACTAAAAAAATGATAATTAAAAACAATAATTACCCCAGCATAAAGAAAGTTCATCCTTTCAAAAGAACGATCGGGGGGGGGGGGGGGGGGGGGGGGGGGGGGGGGGGGGGGGGGGGGAGCAGGGAAATAGGGAGAAGTGGGAGAGGACGGAAGGTTGGAATTGTGGGTAGGTATAAACGAACATTTTATACAGACCCTATGAATTACTCATTTCAGTCAGCCTTCGAATCTGGAGGGAAGCATGGTAGCCAACGCACACAGCCACATAAAAAGGCAGACATTCTTTTCTTTCCATGTATTTGTTTATTGATTTTTCATGTAGACTGAAGGTGACAAGTTTGTAACATTTCATTCAGAAACTTATGATTGGTTTTTTGTTTCTTTTGTTTAAGAAATCCTGCCATTTACTTTGAAGCGTGTTTGGAGTCCCGGGTGTCGCGTGAAATCTGGGAACGTGATATCTGGGAAGGCTTCCCAGATATCACAGATTTTTTGGGGAACGCGTTCCCAAAATGTACTGTGATATCTGGGAAGGCCCGTGATATCTGGGAACGTGGTCTTTCAGAGCTCAGAAGGGCAGAAAGAAGACGAAAAAAGAATGGATTTTCGAGATAAGGTAGGAAACAATTTATGTAGGTACAATTGAGATCTTTGGCCTTCTTGTCATTTTTTTTTCATTAATGCACACACAAGATGAGCGCTCGATGCGTGCGTACATGTCTCAAGCGTGCGTGAGAAACATTGTAACTTGAAAGAAATGCAACTTACAATTCAAATGCATGCATGCATATCATGAAATTTCATGAAATTGAAAGAAAATCTCCTAGGAAGGCCACATTTAGTCTATTCTCTGAGACGTTCACAGATTTCACACCAGTTCCCTGATTTCACGATTGGAAGTTCAGGAAATCTGGGAACGCGTTCCCAGATATCACGGTTCCCAGATATTATACGACACCGGGTATTCAACCTTCTTTGTGCCGAGTCCAGGCCGTGTCATTAAAACATGATGAAATAATCCTGTGTTATGAGAGAGAGTGTGTGTGAAAGTGAGATAGATACACACACCCTCTCTCTCTCTCTTTCTCTTTGTATCTCTCTCTCCCCTCTCTCTCTCTCTCTCTCTCTCTCTCTCTCTCTCTCTCTCTCTCTCTTCTCTTCTTCTTCTTCTTCTCTCTTCTCTCTTCTTCTTCTTCTTCTTCTTCTTTCTTCTAATTCTTCTTCTCTCTATCTGTCTGTGGCCCGACTGTGTTACATGGGATATAGGTGCTGTTACTGAGACAGATAGACAAATTGATTTAATTGATAAATGTTGCACAGATCTGCAGAGAGAGAGAGAGAGAGAGAGACACAGAGAGAGAGAGAGAGAGAGAGAGAGAGAGTGAGTGAGAGAGAGAGAGAGAGAGAAACAGAGAAAGAGAGGCTGGGACAGACAGACAATGAGAAAGACAGAGAAACAGAGGGGTAGACAAAAGGATCAGGCACAGAGCATGGAGAGAAAGAGAGCCCAGAAAAGAGAGAAGCAGACTAGAGGAAACGACAGACAGAGAAGATGTTGGAGGATGGAAGAGAGAGAGAGAGAGAGAGAGGGGGGTGGAGAGAGAGAGAGTGTGTGTGTGATAGAGAGAGAGAGAGTGTGTGTGTGATAGAGAGAGAGAGAGAGAGAGAGCGAGAGAGGGAGAGAGCAGTCTCGACACTTCATCCATTTTACTATCCATCTTGATTTAAAGTTGCTGACTATGCTAACGTGATTGATAAATCAATGACAGTTTGAGAGTGAGGGAGAGAGAAAGAGAGACAAAGGGAGAGAGAGAAGAGAAGAGACAGACTGACAGACAGACAGACAGACGGAGACAGGGAGACAGAAAAAAGAGACAGAAACAGTGAAGACAAGACAAGACTTCTGATCATGATAGATAAGCATGTATTAGCTTTTCCACGGAGCTCTCGCCCTGCCCTTAACAAGGACTACACTACAAGAAAGTAACATCAACAACAAAACCCACCATTATACAGATCATATGGGAAAACAAATTCAAGCACAATCATATCAGAGCCAGAGAAAAGAGAACACACAGTATATACATAAATGTCACATGGAAAGACTAACACACTATTCAAAAGATATTATATGAAAAGATGACAGGGAAAGGAAAGGAGAGGATGGGGAAAACGGAGAGACAGACAGACAGACAGACAGATATACAGAGAGAAGACAATGGTCATCTTTATTTCCATCGCTACAGATAGCAAGTACACATTTTTCACATCTGGCCCCTGTCCCAACAAGTTGAAATTAAGAACATGTAATACGGAAACATGTGTTCATAGAGTGTCATGAGATTGACGATGAGTTCTAGTATTTTGTGTTAATGCAAACAATCCTGAAAAATGAGTGAAAAAGACAATGAGTGGTTTCCTTAATAAAACATGAATCTGTTAGGATGCTATGCAAATACTATAAGAAGGAACGCGTGCGCGCGCGCGCGCGCCACACACACACACACACACACACACACACACACACACACACACACACACACACACACACACACACACACTAACAGACGAGCGCCAGTTGTCCCAGTCCGTCCGGTCCAGCTGAGAAGATCACAGGTTCTATCCATTCCCTGACACGTGAGGCAATCATGGCGGCGGGCTGACATCCGGGCCACAATAATTCTTTGTCAGAGTGGCAGTGGGGCAGAAATGAACGTTCACTGTTGGGCTCAGTTTGGGGGATGCTTTGTTTGTTGCTGATTATTTGTTATCATTGTTTGTTTGCTTCGGGAGAAGGAGGATGGTGGGATGTTATTTCTGTGTTTGTTTGTAAATTGTTTTGTTATTCATTCGTGTGTTTTTTATTCCCTACTCTTTTATTTTGCTTTGTGTTCATTTCTTTTCCAATTTCCGTCCATCTTTGCTTCCTGCTTCTTTCCTGCTGAAAATGTGCGCGTGCACTGAGGAAAGATGGTGAACCGAGAGTGGAATTCTGAATATACCAATTTGTGTGTTGTTGTTTTTTCAGATTAATTTGCTCTTTTCATTGCTTCTAAAACCTTACCTTTTTCAAAGTGTTTCAGCAATTTTTACCGGTCTTTTTTCATTGCATTTTAAAG
>CM065728.1:36012654-36035154 GCA_033310375.1 Conus canariensis
TGAAAATATATAATACGCTTCCAGAAAGTGGTCTATTGATGTTTTCAAACATGCCCGGAATTGATTTTGTTGATGTGACAGCCTGCTATGACGCTCCATGATCAGCTAGGCCACAAATATTGGAAGATTACCAGGGTGTTAAAATTCATAATGGAATGAAATGAACTGATAATATCTAAAACATAATATTAAAAAACTAGTACATAGAAGTCTAGTGCCCTGGGCATGTCAGGCAGAAATGGAATGAAACCTATGTAAGGCCTATCATGGAATATAGCCGTAGTGTGGAAGATCTTTGTACACAACAAGCTATTCCAAATTGAGTCTATCAGCAGTTAGAATGGACATCGCTAGAAGAGAAAACAGCTAGAAGTAGGATTTCTTTCCTATGACGAAATCGTTCTGAGTATCTAAGTGCACAATCACACAGAGCTACCAAAAGAAGTCTGTGGTCTTGACACAAAACACGATGAAAAGGAAAGCTTATTAATACACGGTACGAAATAGACCTCAATTTTCGAGTCTGCTTCAGACATCCCGATCAATAACAGAATTTGAAATGCATTAAAGATGTAGCTTTACTCTGCCGATGGATGTCAGAAGCAGAAAGGCAATGTACAAAACCAGAAGTAGAGAAGTCTTTAATGTACCCCCCTTTTTTACATTACCATTCTCTCCATCATGTATGGTCACTTCAGTTAGTCCGAGTTATTCATTGCCTAGCTGACCACAGAGTTGTCGTCCTTTCCCTCATTGTAGGTCAAACCAATGACGAGAAGAGGATAGGTAGATCGCTTTGTCTCTGTTTGTCAGAGGCTCATTCTCTAGTGCGGATGATTAAGCACCTCTGAGCAACAAAGCTTTTTTGTTGGGTAGACTAACTTCCCGAAAACGATCTATGCCAGACGCTTATTCACTCTTCAACGAGGTCGGCCTCTACAACAATTGTGTGTGTGTACTTCAAATTTGACAGCTGCACACTGTCAGGGGTAAAGCGTGGTGAACCAGTCACCAACCCATGCACAGGAGGTAGACAAAGAATCAGTCAGATCGGCAGGAAGTGGTGAATGCCTTCAGTATGAGCAACAGAACTCCAGGTAGCGAAAGGCAAATGTAGGGATCCTCTTACTTCAACATCTTTGGCCAGTTCAGTTCAGTTCTTCTCTCTTGGTATTTGATTTTTCGTTTGTAATATAAAGCCACAACAACAATATACACAGTGTACTGTATTGAATTATGTATTGAATTACTCTGCCGATGGATGTCAGAAGCAGAAAGGCAATGTACAAAACCAGAAGTATATTGAACTAGGCAATGAATTAAATGTTACCTCTCTCTCTCTCTCTCTCTCTCTCTCTCTCTCTCTCTCTCTCTCTCTCTCTCTCTCTCTCTCTCTCTCTCTCTCTCCTACAAGAGGACCTCAGTATTGCCCGTATAAACAATCACAAACGTGCGTCCACACGCACCTGCACGCTCAAACGCACGCATAAACACACTCTTCTCTCTCTTTCTCTCTCTCTCTCTCTCTCTCTCTCTCTCTCTCTCTCTCTCTCTCTCTCTCTCTCTGTCCAGCCTTTACAACCCAACAATTGTGTGTACCAGAGACACTGAGAGCCATCTGCCTCGTATCCATCACATCTGTCCATTCTCTTTCAGCCCCGAGTCACCACTTCAGCACGTCCGCTTCAAGCCATCAACGCTCCATGTGGAATCCACGATCCACTGTGGAACCATGGTGACTGTAGGACCGTGCTGCTGGTAGTGTCCTCATCCTGGTTTGTCTTCATGGACAGGTCAGTTCTGGTTTCAGGTGTTCATATTGGCGGGGCATGTCAGCCTGCAAAGGACTACTTTCAGCTTGTCCTGCTTGCTCTCTCTCTCTCTTTCTCTCTCTCTGTCTCTGTCTCTCTCTCTCTTTCTCTCTCTCTCTCTCTCTCTCTCTCTCTCTCTCTCTCTCTCTCTCTCTGTCACATACGCACACACTCACGCGCGCGCGCGCGCCTGCCCGCGCTCACACTTACACTAGATGCACACGCAAAATCATAAACACTATATCCACACACATACACAAGACACACATGCAAAATTATAAATCTCGCTCACACACACACACACACACACACACACACACACACACACACACACACACACACACACACACACACACTGCTCTCGTGGCGTGTTTGGCAGTTTATTTTTTGTTTCGTGAGAAAAGTTTTTGTTTGTTTGCTTTTGAGCATCAGTTCTGAAATTAATTCTGCTTGGATGATCTTTGAAAGCCACACAGTAATTTTGCTCCCAACTCAGAAAAACAGAGCAGACGAGACCCAAAAAAATACAAAATCAGAAACGAAAAGAAATATTAAGTTCAGATAAAAGGGAGTAGGTGAAAGGCAGAGACAGAAAAATAAATGGAGGGAAGGAAGAACATGAGCGGATGGAATAAAATTTTAAAAAAAACAAACAAGTAAACAAATAATCTTTTTTCATCAAAGAAATGGAGAAGAAAGAGAAGAAGGGTGAAAAAGTAAAGGAAACAAAAACCGGCAAAACACAAACATGCAAGTGACAAAAGCAAGTTTCTTTTTTGACCGTATCCTGCCGATTGAAGATTTCAAGGACGAGCATCCTCTCTGTTTGTGGCTTTAAACGTTACAACCATCAAAGATTGTGTTGAGTTTGAAAGAGTGCTGACTTTGCCTTGTTTTGTTTGCAAGTTGGTGGTTGTTCTTCGGTTTGTTAGTTTCTGTGCAAACGAATGCAATTATTGCTGATGTCTTGAAGATTCTGCTTTTTATGTTCGAGTGTGTGTATTTATTTTAGCGTGTTTTGCATTGTGTGTTTTGTGATTTTTAAGAGCAAAATATCTTTTGTGACTGTCTTTTGTGACTGGCGTGGTATGTTTAAGATGATTCTTTCTGTGTTTCTGTACTTCTTGTTTGTTTTTTCTTTCTGTTGGGGTTCTCTCTCTCTCTCTCTCTCTCTCTCTCTCTCTCTCTCTCTCTCTCTCTCTCTCTCTCTCTCTCTCGCTCTGCAATATCCACTCAATCTCCTCCTTCTGTTTCCTGCTTAGTTTTGTCTTGTTTTCCCGTTTTTTTTCCTTCTTCTTCTACCTCCCCTTCTCCTTCCTATTTTCCTTTTCCTCTTCTCGTCGTCTTCTTCTTCCTTTCCTTCATCTTCGTATTATTTATTTTCCTCTCGTTTCTTCTCAGTGTTTTTCCTCTTCTTCACCTGGCTCCTTTTCTTTGCTTGCATGGTTTACATTTGTAACACACACACCACACACACACACAACACACACACACACACATGCACGCGCGCACGCACACGCCCACATACACACACACACACACACACACACACACACACACACAACACATATGGACAAATGAAAAAGTTATATGGCTAACTTTATTCACATATTTGAATCAAAAAGAAAAAAAGGAGAAAAAACAAACCATGGTCAATATGCAGCTGAGGCTGGGACAGGTCCCAGGAGATGCAGTTCCTCTCTGGGTTGTAGCAGGCCAGGAATACAGTCTGTCGGGTTGTAGCAGGCCCAGGAGATACAGTTCCTCTCTGGATTGTAGCAGGTCTAGGATGTCAGGCCATGTTTAAGGGAACATGAAAGACAAAACCAAACCTGGTTTTCATCTCAAGATCAAAGCTGGCCGCGTTATGATATTATTCATACACTTGTTACTGCAGCTGAAAGAAGAAATGGACTTTAAAATATCTTTTAATTCGCTGCAGGCATTTTCGTCGGCTAAGTGCAATGCTGAGTCCTTTGACAACTTCGCAGACATGTCACTTTCCAGACATGAAGTACGAAAGGAGGTAGCAAAGGAAACTGCGATAGCAGTTGGATGCCAAAATTAAACTGGAACTGTGGTCGTCTTCTCGGGAAGCACTGCAGGCAAAGCACAGAACAGAGGTCGATTTGCACTCCACGTTCACAAAGGCAGAGGGCTGGCGCTTATCTCATGTCTGTCGAGACTTCAAAGGGCGGCAACTTGGAAAAATATTTCAACTTAAGTTTTAGATAAATGTGGTATGTTTCGACTACTTTTACGGTGCCGCATGCTGTCATTGAGGAAAATTAAAATGATAAAGTCATAATTTTATTACTTGTATGCTGTTATTACCAAGGGCCTCTAAAAAGATGTTTAAACCCTTTTTGTTGTTGTTGTTGCCTGATTTTCCGGGGAAAATCTTTAATTAGCTGCACCTTACTGGAAAAAAATGAAATGAAGAATGAGCATGCAGTGTGCACTGAACAATATTCGCGTAAACTGGCAGTTTTGCAGCTATGTTTCTTCTTTTTCATCATGATACCACGTCCTTTAGTTCAGCTGTATAATATGTGCACAATATTTGTTTACACTTTTCATTGTCACTTTCATTGATCTCTCTTCATTTTGAATTGCTGAATTGATTTCGCTATTTTATCATTGGAATCACGCGACAAGGGCATGTGCTTACGCGAAATAGTTCTGAAATTTGAGACAGTCAGAAAAGATGTACATTTGATGTATTTTCGGATGCCTGTTCATTGTGAAAGCGATGGACAGTCTGCATATTACTCAGTGCGAATTGTATGTCACAAAATCGGCCTTCCAAAAAATTATCATAGTACCCACATGGCACCGGGGTTTACATCAGCAGCAGCAGCATTGTTCCTTCACAATAGGTAGCAGTAATGCAGGGGCAGAGAGTTGGTCTGTTAGGGAACAGCACTCTTTCCTCCAGTCATATGCAACCGGGTAGAAGGTGTAATAAACCAGTCCAATCCTTCTCCCTGGCCGTTTAAGACTTATTCGCTTAGCCACCGGAGCATCAATCTTCCATTGTCCCTTTGGGAACGTCTTGAATAGGAAGCCGACGTCAGATAGTATCAAAACCTGGCAAGCTTATGGCGTCTGATCACTGACCGAGTAGCAGTTCTTGTCATCTGGCGTGGTGATGTGTTAACTTGCTACTTGTCTGACCTTCGCCAACACATCGCAAGGCTTGCTCTTTCACAGTCTGCGCTTGCGTGCTTTCTGTAAGAGAATAATGCGCGTAGATGCAAGTACTGGTATTTGCCTTGATGTCTACAAATAACCAGACATTCGTTTGGACAGACGGACAGACGAGTAAGTGAGAAGGGGACATCCATGTTCTCAAAAAACAGGACGTGCAGGATGGAATGGATGAAGCGGACCTGTTATTTGATAAAGGAAGCCGTCTGTCTTTTGAAGTAACAATTTGTAAGAAGCACCAAACAGGCTTACTTTTTCACCTGGCGGGTTCTTATGTAGGGTTCTGAGTGTACCATGGTCTCGAATCCATTTGTAAATGCGTGTCTTACAGCGATGCTGAAATTTCCAAGTCAGTATTGGAGGTTTTGGTATCTTTCGGGTCTGATCGAAAGGCAGCATAGAGTGCAAACCTGTAATGTGTTTTAAATAACAAAAAATGAAACTCCAAAGCATTGTTTTGATCGTGCTCACGTTTCACCATTGAAACTGACTATGTCATTTAGTGGTGCTTCATGCACTGCTCTCGTGAAGACACCAGTTTCGTGTCCCTCTCCACATTTATTACAGAGAGAATATTGTGGCTTTGTGTAGACACTCACTTGAAGTTACTAGTGTTGGTGCAGGAAAACAACATGAAGCCCGAAGATAACTTGAAAAGATTTTCTTTTCGACCTTTCGCTCTTGAAGGCTCTTTGTTTGTTTTTTATAAAGATTAAGTCGATTTTAAACGGAAAGAACCTGACAGAAAGACTAGATTGTTTAGATTTCGTTATTTTAATCTCTGTCTCCTTTATCAGCCTGTGATTTGTATTATTTCATTAACCTCTTTGCTGCTGAGCTATGGAGTACGTCTCACGCACCTGTCGCCATACCCGTGACGAATTCGGTTGAAGGTCGAAGACGAGGGGAACCTCCAATTCTTACCAGCTCGGCGACTGAGCAATGACCATGGGGAATAGTAGGTGGTGATCTACGTGTGCTGGATCAAAACAGGCACACACTGAATACCACTGAAGTCACTTAGCAGCAGGGTGGAGTCTCTTCGGTGGGGTTACAACGTGACATTGACTGCTCCCGGTAGACTGCCGTTGCTAAAACTTCGACAAGATGGATCTGCGTTTGAGAGAGCCACTGGGAGTGCATGAAAGGCGAGACAGCAACGGAAAAAAATAAATGATAACAGAAAAAAACGATTACCCCAGCATACGGAAATGTCACCCTGTCAAAAGAAAAATCGATGGGAAGCAGGGAGGATTGGGGGAGTGAGAGAGGAGGGGAGGTGCAGGAAGGTGGGTGGGTGGTTAGAACCGAACATCTTATACGGACCCTATGAATTACTCATTTCTGTCAGTCTTTGAATCTAAAGGGAAGCAGAGTAGCCAAAGCATATAACGTTATGAAAAGGCAGACATTCTTTTCTTTCCATATGATTAATTATCGATTTTCATGTAGACTGATGGCGACATATTGTAACATTTCCTTCGGAAACCTATGATTGGTTTTCTCTTTTTTTCTACTCAAGAAATCCTGCCATTTATTCTGAACCGTACTGAAATCCCGGGGGATTTTGTCTTCTTTGTGCTGAGTCAAAGCCGTGTCATCAAAACAAGATGAATTGATCGTGACATTAATGTCAGTCATTAATCTCACACCTTCATTGTGAAAGTGTTCCGGATACTTTTTTAATGTCTGGCGCCATTGTATTAAACGGGATATACACGCAGTTACTAACACGACAGACAGAAAGACAGAAAGGGCGGGAATACACAGAAAAAAAGCTGTTTTTCTCAGTATAATGTCTTATCCTTTGGTTTACTCAGTCAGCCCGTACCTAAATTAATTTCATAGACTAACCATTCACGGCTCCGCAGAGTTAGAGCGGGAGAGAAATGGGGAAGTTGCGGAGGGGGGGGGGGTGAGGGGATGGGCGGCAGGAAGACAGAGAGAAAGAAAGTTAGACATGGAGACAGACGGCTTGACAACCAGAAAAAGCGACTGATGCGGAGCCAGAAAAGAAAGAGAGCACGAAAAAGAGAGATGAAGACTATGGAGAGCAGTAGACAGAGAAGATGTGAGAGAGAGAGAGAGAGAGGAGGAGAGAGAGAGAGAGACAGAGACAGAGACAGAGAGAGAGAGAGGGGGGAGAGAGAGAGGAAGACATATAGGCAGACAGACAGGCAGAGAGTTAGACAGACAGACAGTCAGACAAACAGACAGACAGAGAGAGAGAAGAGAGAGAGAGAGAGAGAGAGAGAGAGAGAGCAATCCAGACAATTCATCCATTTTGCCTTGCCGTCTATCCATCTTGATTTAAAGTTTGTGACCATGCTGACTTGATCAATACATCATGTAGAGTTAGGAGAGAGAGAGAGAGAGAGAGAGAGAGAGAGAGAGAGAGAGAGAGAGACGAGAGAGACGGGGGCGGGGATTCATGAATCACAAGGGTAACAGGTACGTTGAATGAAACAGTATTACGTGTGTTCATGATGGAAGGATGGATAAATGAATGAATGAATGAATGAATGAATGAATGAACATGATGAATGGTGTAAGATAAAATGTGAATGGGATAGTTGAAATGGAATATGTTTATTTTTGTGTGTGCAGACACGTAAATCTGTACAATAAGAATCTTGATCCGCTTGTCCGTGTGTTTGCCTTTCTGTCTGTCCGTGTGTTGGCGGGGTTATGGGGTCGTTTTTCATTTTTCTGCAATATGCAGAAACGAGAGGAACAATTTGCCTGTTCGATTCACGTGCGACATGCATCATGGTCTTATCAGGGTAGCCAGTCCCAAATGGGGTGAGAGTATCAAGTGTAGGCCAGAACAGTGCTCTCTGTGAGTTCAGTAATGCCTTTATATTCCACACTAAGACGTTTTGTCTTCTTTCTGACATTATCTTTTTTGGAATGGAGACAGAAGGTGGTGCCTCTGTTCTTTCCCGCCGTTCCCACCTGCACTCCGTCCCTTTACGACTCAGAAGGCACGAGTGCTTGTGTTTATACCTCATTTTATTCAGAGCTGTTACGTGAAGACTTGGGGGGGGGGGGGGTATGCTGAAAATCCTGTCTTTAATGTGGAATTTATGGTGCTTCTCTTTGAATGCTAGGAGCGCGTGTGAGCTTTTAGATTCTGTCGCTGTTTCGGTTTGATGGTGGTGGTGGTGGTGGTGGTGTGTGTTGTGTGTGTGTGTGTGTGTGTGTGTGTGTGTGTGTGTGTGTGTGTGTGGTGTGTGTGTGTGTGCAAACGTTTGTGTGTGTGTTACGAAGTTCATATGTGGGTCTGTATATGTTGTGTATATTTGTCACAGAGTGTGTGATTCGGGGTTAATGTGAGCGTTCGAACGCGCCCGTGTGCGCGCGCGTGTCTGTGTGTGTGTGTGTGTGCGCGCGCGCGCGGAGAGAGAGAGAGAGAGAGAGAGAGAGAGAGAGAGAGAGAGAGAGATGTGGCGGTTGGTACAATAGACGAGAGGGGAACAGAAATGAAACGAAGATTTTTTTTTTTAATAGACAAATACAGGTACATACAGACACACTGGCAGAGAGAGAGAGACAGACAGACAAACAGAGAGGTCACTATTCCAAACATGTCTTTTGTCGTGTGTATACTTCCAACTTAAGAAAACAAGGTGACAACAATAGCGGCGTAAAACATAGTATTAATATTACGTCAGTTATTATTTTGTTTCTCCATTTTCATCGAACCGTCAGAGGAAAGAAAGGTCAGGAAACCACATTCATGCAAGAAATCCGAACTGGCTTATCACGCCAATGCAAATGCACCCCGCACCAGATCGTTTTACACAATCCAAGATGGGGTGGGAATATGTGTTTGTTTGACCGTCTGTCTGTCTGCAGTCTCTATCTGCCCGTCTATGTCTGTGTCTGTGTGTGACTGTGACTGTGTGTGCGTCTCTCTCTCTCTCTCTCTCTCTCTCTCTCTCTCTCTCCTCTGGAGAGAGAATATGCGTGTGTGTTTGTCTGTCTACCTGTTTGTCTATCTGTGTCTGCATGTAACTGTGTGACTGTGAGACTCTCTCTCTCTCTCTCTCTCTCTCTTCTCTCTCTCTCTCTCTCTCTCTCTCTCTCTCTCTCTCTCTCTCTCTGTATGTGTGTGCATGTGTTTGTGATGTGTGAACGTGTGTATAAGTGAGTGCGCGCGCGCTGCGCGCGTGTGTATGTATGTGTGTGTGTGTGTAAACCTGTGTGCGTGCATGTACCAGTGTGTGTTTAAAGTGCGTATAAGGAATGCGGTCGGATGAGGATGGGGATGTGTGTGGGAGGGAGGGGGTGAAGGCTGTTGAAGAGAGGTATTGGACGGGAAAGGGGGTGGGGGGAGGGAGTAGCTATGGAGAGCAAACTATTGAACAAAAATTGCCACATGCAGAGAACTTGTAAAGTATTGTTTGAAAGCGAAGTCAGGGGATGCATTTCTTGATTCTACTTATTTTGTTTTTCTTTTATTGTATTCTTTCTAGCCTAATCGTTTCGTGTTATTGTATTTCTTTTTCCTGTTGGCAGTGTACCAATCTCTGCCGGCTGGATCTGAAAAACAGGACCGAAGATTTGCATGCATGAGGATCATTCTATTAGCTCCTGTGTTCTGTAAACAGGCGTACTGCATGTGAAACACCTGATTTGATAACGAATATTTGTGTTTTTTTTATGACTGTATGTGTTGTGTATGTGTGTGTGTGTGTGTGTGTGTGTGTGTGTGTGTGTGTGTGTGTGTGTTGTGTGTGTTTGTGTGGTGTGCGTGTGTGTGTGTGTGTGTGTGTGTGTGTGTGTGTGTGTGTGTGTGTGTGTGTGTGTGTGTGTGTGTGTGTGTGTGTGTGTGTGTGTGTTAAGAAAGAAATATTTCCAGACCAGTGTGGAAGAATATGAAAATGATATTTTCCCAAGGAAAAAAATAATAAAAGAAGCTTGCCAAGTAAGAAAACAGGAAAGCACAACAACCGTTGACACTCCTACTGTCTATCAGGTCTGTGACTGATTTACGAAGGGAAACGCATCCGACGTCAGAAACTAGACCTCCTTTGTTTGATACATATCCTGTTTTTATTTCTCCGGATGAATCGATTCTGTTGGTACAGCATTGATCTCTCTCTCTCTCTCTCTCTCTCTCTCTCTCTCTCTCTCTCTCTCTCTCTCTCTCTCTCTCTTTCTCTCTACTATCAAATGATGAACGAACAACAAGCGTTTAAATTATATTCTGTTTTGCTTTTTTAACGTGTACAAGTTCAAGTGTAATGATCGAGAATGATTGTTAGGTTGCACCTCCTTTACGGGGGACTATAACCAGTTTGCGAAAACTCTCTCTCTCTCTCTCTCTCTCTCTCTCTCTCTCTCTCTCTCTCTCTCTCTCTCTCTCTCTCTCTTTACTAGTCCCGTTCTGAAGAATTAAATCAATAAAAATGGTTGTAGCAATAATCATAGTGCCAGTCTTTTTTGCCCGAATACTGTATTCTAGCAAACATCTATTCTTTCTTTTACACCATGTTAAATAGCTAACTAGTGTGTTGCCCACTAGGCAGAAAGATACACAGGAATATGCAAGTAAAACAAAAGAGCTGGAAAAAGGGGAGAGAGGGCAGGGCGACCTTGACGCGAACAAAACGCAAGACAGAGAGAAACAGGGAAGATATGTTTGACATTGTCAATATTCCTGTCTGAAAGTGGGAGGAAGGGAGGGGTATGAAGAAATTCCGCACAACAATAGAAAAAGAACAGAAACGAGCCTCAGAAACCTCTAGACATTCCTTTTGCATATCACTGCCAGTGCGTTCTGCCGATCAGCACAACATCCAAACCGTCTCATAAACACTTTGTCTGAATACAAGAGCAAATTCCTGATATATGGACATTAACACCTTGAACGAATTAGGCGCCGCTGCTCACAAATGTGCTACGGATGAATTCTAATCTGAGGTCACTGGGTACAGGGCAGCAATGTAAAACACTTTCTTGTGACTCTTTGTTCTCTGTTGTTGTTGTTGTTGTTGTTGTTATTATTGTTGTTTGTTAATCTTCTTCTTCCTCTTCTTCTTCTTCTTCTTCTGCTGCTGCTGCTGCTGCTGCTTTTTTGTCCTTGCTATTTTGTTTATTATGTTTAGCATGCTTACAGAGTGGAGATATGATGCTGTTGCTTTCGAGCTTTTTAATGAAAATAAGTGTATTCCCATGTCTGTAATTTTTTTTTCTTTTTTTTTTGTGGCATCAGTTCTCGGATCAATGGAGCACCTACGGTGGTAGTTGTATTTTTTTTACTTTTTTTTTTACTTTTTTCTTTTTTTTTCCCTAAGGCCCAAAATCCACCTCTTCATTTTTTGGTGCTTCACACTGTCCTCTTCATCTGCCAAAAAAACAAAAAGCGGGGAAAAAAACAAAATAATTTCCACTACTAGGTTTTTTTCTCTTTTTTTTTCTTCTTTTCTTTCCCAACCAATCTCTTACACACCATGCATAGTCTGTGTGTTATCTTACAAATGGACATATTTTTGCTGATTTTAGTGTTTATGTCTGTAATTCTTAAATTGTTAAATGACGAATTTTTTGCCTGTCGGTGTCAAGCGGAAGGTATTCATGTTTTTACATATGAGAGTTTTACTGTTCTCACATTTTGTCATTTCTGTCGCCTGCCGTATCTAAGTTTTTAAGGGGCGTCAGTCGAGAGATAGCTTGTATATTTTCTTTTTTTTTTATTCTGGTCTCATCTAACAAAAAGCCTCTTTAACACAAAATCTGTTCCCTGCGGTTTTCCCTGAGGGAAGATGTAAGGGAAGAGAAAGTATGTCTTTGAACATAAATCATAGAATCGCTGTCTGAAAATAATGTTTTTTTTTTTTTTTTTTTTTGCTCTCACTGTCTTTAATTCTACCTTTCGTTTTTCCTTCTTTCTGTACCGTCGCCCATTGCTTTTACAACACCCGCGGCCAATTTTTTTTCTCTGTTCTAGACTGCTCTTTACTTTTTTCTTTCTACCAGCAAGCCATCCTTTTGGGACCTGGCGACTATACAGTGAGACCCTAACACTGTTCACCAGCTATGTAGTCTGCAGTGTCTGTTTGCCAACGTGGTGTCGTTGTTGTGTTAGTATAATTACACTTTCTTTTTGTATTAACTTTGTCGCCCCCTTTTTAAAATTCCAGTGTCCATATATCAGAACGGCCGCATTGTCCAGCTTCAGCAATGTCATGTGTGCTTTGAAGATGTCACTAATAATATTTATTTTGTTATGAATTTCACAATGTCCTTCGATTAAAGTTTTTTTTAACTGACTTCAAATGATATGCAAAGAGAAAAGACTATCTTCTACGTGCAATGGAAAAAACATCTTGAACACTTACAGTAAAACATGTCATTGTGAAGCTTATTGTCGCAAAATATTATCGTTCTTAGTAAAGAAAGAAAGAAAGAAAGCAAAAGGCTACATGTATCACTCTGTTAGATTATTAAAAAATCAACCATCCTATTATCATTCCATTGTATTAGTGTTTCTATGCATACAACATTCCGAGATTTTACATTCAATTGTATTCTGTTGAAGCACACACACATCAAAGTACAATTTGTTTAATATAATGAAAAGGTATTTCACAGCCTGTGACAAGGGAGGCAATTTGTCTGGCTGACTGACATGCGACAAAGAGGATGGAAGGCGAAAAGTAGCCGGGACAAATGGGAAAGGAGAGATGCACGCAGCTTTAATTCCACCAAAACAAATTCTCCAGCCGGATAATCTAGATGCTAATGAAAAATGTCACATTTCAGGGTGATCCCAAAACAAGAAAAAAAGGAGAGTGATTATAAAAGTGACAAGTGTCAGTCTGATACAGATTAGACCGACATGCCAACGCAGTTGCCAGTAATACACAGACAACAGGCGTAGAACGCATACAGTCAGACACTGCATTATGACAAATTCTCACTGTTCATCGCCAGTTTCAACTACCCCTGAAGCACCTGTCACCATCTATTTTCCCCTCCTCTTTCCACTACACCATCTATTCTGACTGTGCTAACTTACTTGTCCTGGCCGTGTCCTTACCCTCTGCTCTCTGAGCCTCTGCTGTCTATAGCGACAGAGTTTGCGTATCCTGTTCTCACCTCGTCCGCCCCGTTTGGCTATCTTGTAGCAAACACCTGCCGGAAAGACCGTTCTTGTCATAGTGTTTATTTCTCATTCTTTCAGTACCCCCCTCTGAGGTGAAAACGTGCCAAAGATCTAATTCAGCCAGACGCTTAGCTATCAGTTTGCTTATCTTTCACGAACAGGTGACCAGCTTGGTCATAAAGTGCATCATTAACAAATTTGATATCATATTTTGACGTGACAAAGACGACACTTCACTGCATTTGAAGTAGACAATACATTTCAGTTTTCTAGGACTGAGACCAATTTTATGGCACTTTGGCAACAATGTTAAATTAACGGTGCATTTTTGTCGCTTGCAGTTCGTTTGATTTAAAGATTTTATTTTTATTTTCAGCAACAAAAATAACCCACGTTGTCTTAGCTACATGTAGTGAAATATATTTGCATACGGTCTCAGCTCTAAATTAAGTTAAGTATCTTTTCAACTGCACTTCTGGCTCACAGAAATTTGAGTTACCCTACTTGTTTGTTATTATTCGTTAAAAGGTCCAAACGTGATACAGGGTAACAATATGTGCTGCGAGAATCGCGTATGATAATCATCTAACATGTCAAGAATATAAAAAATGTAAGTTATTGTTTTTAGAAATCTCGATATATGATAGAAAAATATTGATGTAAGCGATGATTTAAGCTTTGCAGCTGTTACCCTTCAGTGACGTTTTCATCAAAGGGATTGCTGGAAAGAGACCATTAAACTTTACTGTTTTCCCATATTTGGAAATGCAAGTGCTTACAAGTAATTGTCAAGAAAATGTCAATATTCAACTTTAAATACACACACCACACACACACACACCCAAAAATCATACACACACACACACACACACACACACACACACACACACACACACACACACACACACACACAAGCACGCACACACACACACACACACACACACACACACACACACACACACACACACACACACACACACACACCAAAAATGTCTCGTGTGCTCAGGATCCTGTCTCTCCTTACTCATAAAACGCAACTGGCAGCTTTTGAGGGTGATGGTGTCAATGAAGGGAATGTAAGGAAACCATTTTACCGACACCATCGTCTGGAGCCCTGGTGCAGCCACTGCTTTCACTTTACACTTTCTCTTCAGCTCCCGACTTGGAATCAAGCAGACCACGACCATGGCACGTGCTGGATGTTGATGGCAGAGTGAGGAGGGCAAAAATGATGACGACAGGACGTGACTATTTTTGGTGCATGGAAAGTACTGCCTGAACACAATAAAACAAACCCTTTTTGACTTCCAGCCTTTAGACACAACATTTGACTTTTTTTTTATCGAAGATGAAGAGCATTTAAAGGGAAAGTTGTTTTCATTTCAAAATTGCTTTTCATCACTGTATGTTCGATACACATGCGCGCGCACGCGTTCACACACACGCACATACACTTTTTGATACTGAAGGTCGCTTTCTCTATTCGTCTATGTCTGTCTGTCTGTACGTTCGTCTTTCTGTCTGTCTCTGTTTCTGTCTCTGTCAGTCTGTCTGTCTGCCTGTCTGTCTGTCTGTGTCTGTCTGTCTCTCTCTCTCTCTCTCTCTTCTCTCTCTCTCTCTCTCTCTCTCTCAAGGTTGAGTATTTAATGGTCAATGTACCAGAACTCACAAGAATTGTCTTCAAATTTTCAAGCCGAAATAAAGCAGTGTATGTACCGTTTGTCTTTCTTATTCAGTTTCATGATTTGAAACGAACTCACAGCAATTTGATTTAAGCGGCAAAAAAAAAAAATCAGAGCGAGAGAGAGAGAGAGAGGGAGCATCCATACAAGTGTGCAAAATGGAAATTAAGTACGGGAACTGAAAGCCTAAACCATCTCGTTCATCATTCAGAATGTGCGAAGCCTCATCACGCGACATATCAGAAGTTAAAAGCCCTTGCCAGACGAAAGCTGAGTATCGCTTTTTCCGTAGGATTTGTCATATTGTCTTACATGGAGAGAGAGAGAGAGAGAGAGAGAGAGAGAGAGAGAGAGACGACAGACAGACAGACAGACAGACAGACAGACAGACAGACAGACATAGACACACAGAGACACAGAGAGAGAGAAAGAGATAATTCATTTTTTAAACACTTGAAGCCTCTTTTCAAAGACATGAAATCACTTGTTGTGATAAGGCGTTTATCATTAATTCAGGAATTAGTAAATATATTTGATAAAGTCATATTGACTTAAACCTGCAAACGCCGTCTGCGCAAATCTTGTGTGCACGTGTGTGTGTGTGTGTGTGGGGGGGGTGCTGGGTGGAGAGAGAGAGGAAGGGTATAAAAGGATGGAGAGAGATAACGGGGCTGAAATTCCAAATGATGGATGAAAACAGTCTACCTGTGCTGCGTGACAGTCAAAAGCTCCGTAGACCGGACTCTGGCGTGGAGATCATCAGGAGAGAATGCGTCGCTGTTTCGGGCTCTTCCTCTCGACAGCTGTAATGACGCACCGAGCCCCCTCACCGATGTGAGGTCTCCTTGCCAGTTTGACTGTATGCCTTTTCTGTCAACCGTCAGGACTCGCACCAGCTTGTGTCCTCTCTCTTCAGCCAGATCCAATGACTTGCTTTCTCAACAGTCTCCTGTAGGGCTTTTGTCATGGCATTCCCTTTCTTCGGACCAAGTCCAGCCACTCTCATCCACTTTCTGACGCTAGTCGCGATGAAACCTCTGCAGCCGACTTCGACTGGGAAATGGGTTGCTTTCCATCCCGCCTCCTTGCATTCTTCAACAAGAGTCTCATAGCGATTTTCTTTCCGCTCGTGTGCCTCGCTGATATTGTCTTCGTGAGGCACAGTGAGTTCCACCAGGTGTACCTCTTTCTCTTCCTCACTCCATATCACCAGGTCTGGCTTCTTCGTTGTTGGGATGGGGAAGAATCTCTTGCAGCCCTCTAGGTCTGCTGCTACCTCCCATTGACCACCGCTCTGATCTTCTGTGGCTTCACTCGCCTTCTTTCTCTCAGGAACCTTGCCTCCTTGCGGCACAAACTCGATCATGCCCAGTCCGTGTTTCTGTGGCCTAGGAGCGTATTTTCCCTCTTCCGCCTGCTCCTTCGCCATCTTGGTGAACACTTTGAGCACTTCGTTGTGTCTCCAGGTGTATCTGTTCAGAGCCAGGTGGCAGTTTGAGAGGATGTGCTTCATGGTTCCTCGTTTGCCGCACCTACACTTGTCATCTTCCTGGACCTTCCATCTGACTAGGTTCACTGGCGAAGGCAGAACGTCATAGGTGGACCGGAGAAGGAAGCTGAGTCTCGATGTGTTCCACTTCCAGATCTCACTCCATCCAATCTTTCTTTCAACTACATGCTCTTCCCACCCGGTCACCTGTCCTTGCTGGGCACACTGGATGAGATGAACTTCTCGCTTTTCAGCCTCAATCTTTCGTACCTGCCCTGTTGCAGCTGTTCTTCTGTCCCGCTGAGACATTTTCCTGAAAGGTCTGAAGTCACCGTTGCCAAGCCCCACCCTGTCAGCCTGTACTGGCCCGACAATGTCGCCATGTTCCAATGAAGAGATGATCTCGTCGGTTGCATCCTCTGCCTTCCACTTTCTTGCTGTTTTGACATCCGGTGGCTTGCCACTGATCTCTTGGTCCCTCGACTCCCTCAGCATCATCACTGTCCTGACCTTTCCTGCCTTGTAGATCTCCACGATGGATGTGAGGGGTAGCTGCAGCGCGCCTTTCTGCCTGTACAGGGCTGATGTGTTGATTGTGCGAGGTAGCCCAAGCCACTTCCTGATGTAGGTATTGCAAGTTCTGTCAATCATCTCAACTCTCGACAAGGCGACTTCGTACATTGTCAGCGGCCATGCCAGTCGCGGGTAGAGGGCAAACTGTAGACACCATATTTTATGCTTTCCTGGCAGTTTTGTCTGGTCAATCGCTTTCAGCCCACCTTCAGCCTGCCTCATGATCGCCACGCCTCGGCTCCTGTCAGACAGAGTTCCCGCGTACCACCGCCCCAAACTTTTCACAGGTTCATCTTTTACTGTAGGCATCTGTTCCCCTGCAATTGTGAACTTCTGTTGTTTCTGCTTCCCTTTGTGAAAATGTCAGGCTTCTAGATTTCTTGGCTTTGAACTTCATCCTGGACCAAGTGATCAGCTCATCCAACCGGGTCAAAACATTCTGCATTGTGTCCACTTCTCTTGTCAGTAGGGTCACATCATCCATGAAGGCTTTCTTCGGTGATCTCACTTTTGCTTTTTCGTCAGAGCAGTCTGCAGATCGCAGTAGCATCTCCATCACCAAGATGAACCAGGTGACAGATATAGTGCAGCCAGCTGCAATCCCAATCTCCAGTCGGTGCCACTCGGTTGTGAAGTCTTCGGTTGAGAATCGCATCTGGAAGTTGCCGTAGTATTCTCTCATGATGCCTTGCACCTCGTGTGGGATGTAAAAGAACTCCATTGCTTTCATCAGCAGTTCATGGGGTACGGATCCGTAGGCATTCGCCAGATCCAACCAGACCACATTTAGGCTTTCTTTGGTTTTCTTGGCCTCCTGGATTGCATCCCAAATGGAGAAAGCATGTTCAATGCATCCTGGGATCCCTGGTATACCGGCTTTCTGCACGCTCTCATCCACATAGCCGTTGCTTTGCAGATATGCCACCGTCCTTTTCGCAAGTATTCCCATGAAGATCTTGCACGCCACGTTGATGATGGAGATAGGTCGAAACTGCCCTATGTTCTCTGCATTTTGTTCCTTTGGTAGGTACACACCTTCAGCTCTGCACCAATCTTCGACAAGCTCCTTGTCATCCCACAACTCACTCAGCATCGTGAAAAGGATGTGCCTTAGCTTGTCACAGTACTTGAACACCTTGTAGGACACGCCATCTCCTCCAGGTGCACTTTTGGCTCTTGCTTTTCTGACAAACTCATCCACTTCTTTCTCTCTGAATGGTCCAAGCTGGAAGCTCACGCCAGGCGCAGTTGGACGCTTGGGGCCTCTCATGTCTGGCAGTGGCTCCTCCCTTTTTGGATCGCTGTACGTCTGTTTAACATGAGTGTCCAGCTCCTCTTTCGTACACTTCACTTCCCACTCCGCGCCTCTACGAACAATTTCTTAGCTGCTTCATATGGATTCTTCAGAAATTGCTCACGTGCTCTTCTGCTTTCTTTTCTTCTGGTACACCTTCTCTCTTGCCTCTGCAGGTCTCTGCTCTTTTTCTTTAGGTCTTCAAACAAGGTTTTCAGGCCTTCTTCCTCTTCTGGTGGTGCACTTTTTCTCTGCTTCTTCAGGTCTCGTTTCTGTTTTCTTAGTTCTGCTAGCGCTCTCTGCCTTCTGCTCAGCCCCCCTTTCTTCGCTGGTGCTTTCTTCTTTCCCTCACCGCTGCCAAACTCTTCGATTGCTGACTCGTAGATGATCTTTGCAAACTCACCCAACATCTCTTTGGCATCACTTCTGCTGGCCTTCTCCTCAGCTTCTTTCAGTTTCTTCTGGACTTTTTCTTCCAGTGCCTTGTACTTTGCCTTCTCGCTGGCAGCAGGCCACAGAATTCTCGGCTTCCTTGCCCCTGGTTCCTGAGTTTGCTGATCCGCAACACTCTGGGTCGGGGTAGAAGGAGAGTCGACTGAAGCACTAATCGATCCACTGTGGTTTTCATCCTGGGATGATTTGCTTCGCTAAATCGCAATTCCACAATTGCCATGACAATCACGACGTCGACGTTCATGGAACTGGCGATGACACTGATAAGAACAATTTAGATAGAAATACACAGACTAAACGGACATACAGAAATTCACCGAGGAACAAAGGTCTTCATGGACAAAGTAATACCTTACAGACAAAAAAGATACCTCACCAACCCTGCCCAGTGTCACGAGATACGGACTGAGGGAGACAGAAGGGAGACGTGGTGGGAGATGTGTGATGGGGAGCGTGTGTGTGTGTGTGTGTGTGTGTGTGGTGTGCGTGTGTGTGTGTGTGTGTGTGTGTGTGTGTGTGAATTCTTCAAACTAGTGTCATGAAGAGACTTACAGATTGCAAATGTTACGTGACCTTTGATTTGTGTCCACTCCTCCAGCCCTAATGACCTTGATCGTCAAAGAGCGTGAACTTTTCCATTGCAAGTTCCTCTTGCCTTTCCCCATCTCTCATTTCTCGTCCAACACCAGTCAAATTAATAGCAATGTCCAGATCCACAATATGCTGAAGGCTTTATTTTCACGTTTCGATTATTTTTCATTTATGTAACGCTTAGTCCTTTATTACCTTGTCATCAAAGTCGTCAGCCAAGTACACTGTTTTTTCTCATGCACTGCATGAATCACAAGTATATGTACCGATCACCAAACACAATCCCACCAGTGCCTCTCTCTCTCTCTCTCTCTCTCTCTCTCACACACACACACACACACACACACACACACACACACGCACATGTTTTCACGCACTCACTTGAAGTTTCAGTTGATCAGCATTTTAACATGACTTGAATTTTGTCTTTACCTTAAAAAATTAAACCCAACAAATTGACTCCTTGGGAATATTCTCATATAACTGTGTGGAACTAAATTTCAGATAGTGTTTTGACAAACATGACGTACATCAACAAACAGGTATGAAACATTACGTTAACAACTCTCTCTCTCTCTCTCTCTCTCTCTCTCTCTCTCTCTCTGTAACCTGACCAAGAGTGACTTGACTTTCATGTTCGCTTTCACGATCGTAGATAAAGCAATTGATTATACATGATATATATATATATTAATATATATATATATATATATATATATATGTGTGTGTGTGTGTGTGTGTGTGTGTGTGTGTGAAGTTCATACTTGCATATATATATATATATATATATATTATATATACATAATGCTGAACAATTAAGTAGTGGGGGAAAACAAGTGCAGGTTAA
Organism: Conus canariensis; assembly: GCA_033310375.1. NCBI lineage: Eukaryota > Metazoa > Mollusca > Gastropoda > Neogastropoda > Conidae > Conus > Conus canariensis. The sequence goes on from CM065728.1 coordinate 36,032,718, forward strand.
CAGTTCTTCCATCATTATGGTAATGACTTGGCAAAGATTTGAAATTAAAACAATTAAATAAAATAAAAAGGGGGTTGAAGATGAAGAAAATGGGAAAGTATATATTATAAATATGAAAACCCTTCACTAGCTGAATGAGGGAACCATCGCAATCCCTCTCGAAGGCAGATCTATGTGTATTGCCTGCTCCTAAGCCTTTTGTCCGCTGGATCGGACTCATCAGGGAGACACGGCTGATTGTGTCTCTGCTCTTGGCATCAAAAAGAGACACACCACAGTCCGTAATTCTGTGGTGTTCTCACCACCAAGGGTTCCAAAAACAATCCGATAGTACCCCCAAAGCAGCCAGCGAAAGGTAGTAAAATAAAACAAAACGAAAGCGTGGAGAGAAAAAAAGTTGCTGAAAAACTAAAAACATTATGCAAACAGTATAAAACGTAGGGGACAATCTTTGAGCCTATGCTTGAGGATCCATTTAAGGATTTATATATATATATATATATATATATATAGAGAGAGAGAGAGAGAATATATATATATATATATATACATATATATATATATATATATAGTGCGTGAGAACAAGGGCAGGCAAACAATTCCTCCGTTAATACGTCAGTGACTAGGTAAAGACGTACATAGACAGATGTTAAGGTTGGAGCGGGAATGACAACAATGGAAACGACGAAAAGGGGTTTTAAGCGTAACTATGCAAATCTTCACTAACGCAATTCTGGAACTAACTCAGTTCATCTTGAAAATAGTACAGTTTTCTTATACAACAAGGAAATAACTAAGTGAAGAGTAATCAATGTAGAGTACGTTTTTGCGGGTATCCTTGAGGTTAACAAATTCAAATGAATTCAAAATGTACCTACGGACTGAGTGGTAGCTCTGTTGCGTAACCCAAGCATTATTAGTCAGCGCAGCGACGACAACAACTAACAGCTGTGCAGAAGAAAATGGGGATTTGGAGGATGGCGGTTACGTGTCAGTTGGAACCTTTACTAATAGCGTAAGGGAATTGATAACGTCTGTCATGCAGAACCATTCGTGCTACCCGTCCAAAGTCGACATTCTTTACATTTATAATACTTCAGACACAGTGTCAACATCTGACAAAATTAAAATGTGGGTATTAACAGTCCTACCTCCATTACGTGTACGATCCAACCAACCCTCCTCTTTCAGGCACCAGGAGAAATGCTGGTACCAAATGTTGTCCTTCCTCCGTGCTCCCACTCAGGCATATTTGACACACTCTCGTGCTGAATTTCAATTTTTCCCTGTAGATCAGTTCGTAAATGTGGAATAACATTTACCTTAACACTGTAAAAATGAAAGCAGAAAATCGAGAATGTTAATTATCAAAACAAACCCAACATATCCATCATTAGACGTGTGAAACTGAGGTTGAGACTCGTTAATTCCAGGCCGTACATATCACGTACATAATCAAACGCGCGTCTATCCTCATCATCCTTGCCTCAGAAGAAAAGCGGTCATCAAATAGCATCCTTTCCTTCATCAGTCGGCCAGTTCCCCATCCCGTCAACATAACCAGACGAAATTAAGGCCAGTGATTTAAATAACAGCGATTTCCAGACGACTTTGGGACACACACACACACACACACACACACACACACACACACACACACACACACACACACACACATCACACAAAAACCACACATACACACACACACACACACACACACACACACATACACACACACACACCACTCTCTCTCTCCTCCTACTCCTCTCTCTCTCTCTCTCTCTCTCTCTCTCTCTCACACACACACACACACACCCGCGCGCGCCACGCGCACGCGACACACACACACACACACACACACACACACACACACACACACACACACAGTATACATGTACTCTCAAATTAAAAAAAATAAAAGCCATTGAAATCCGTTTTTATAAACGGATGCTCCAGAGCACGGGAAGCTGGTCATTACTTGAACAGAAAATCAAATTTCACAAGACAGGTCTTTGTAACGATGAGTAATATAACATAATACAATAATCTATATAAAGTGACACATTTCAGTACACCACACACACACACACCCAGCCACACACACGCGCGCGCGCGCACGCAAGCACGCACGCACGCATGCACGCACCATACATACAACACACACACAACAACAGCACACACACACACACACACACACAACACACACCGGAGAACGTCACTCATCCGCAAGTGACTGGCGTGAAACGAGTTCAGTTGAACATGAGCAACATTCATTCGGATTGCTCATGCGATCCATGCAGTTCTTAAAAAGAATGTGTCCTATTGTTACATGTATTTCTGAACATGCTTTGGTTACTGTGAAATGAGAGAACGTGTATGAAAAGCTTGCAAATTATTACCATTAATGTCATACTTATACCAGCGACATCTTTTAGGC
>CM065728.1:36037654-36055154 GCA_033310375.1 Conus canariensis
CTCTCTCTCTCTCTCTCTCTCTCTCTCTCTCTTGAATTGATGTTGAACTGAATGCAACTTGACATAGTACCTAACGACAATCTTTCATGCTCTGCTCACATAAAAACATTATGAAAGACGATATTTAGACCAATATGTCAGTTCTCCAGTATTGAACATACATGCCAGAAAATTATTTGAGAATGCATACATACACACTTCAATCAATTCCTATACGACACTATTTGACTCCGCCAACGCGAATTCAATCTTTTAATCTATAAACGCGCCCTTAAAGCCGTTCTCCTGAAATCTTCTCGCCTTACAGAATCGTATCATATTCAGGTAGGAGTTCTTCGATCGACATATGTTTGCTATCAGTGAAGGAATGTTTATGTAAAAATTGTATCTGGCTTAGTCCTGCACACTATTCAATTTGATTTAGCATGTATTCTAGAAATTCTTCAAAGCTTCAGGTTCCCCTTCTCAGAATTGATTTTTTAAGATAAGTCCTTGTTACTCTGACCCACTTCTTTGGGGCTTACTTCCACCTGAGCTTATATGCCATCGAAGATCAGTCTTACGGAAGAATAGTGTACACATATTTTGCATACCTGCGTTAGCTATAAAGATATGCAGTATCATTCATATTCCCAATGCCTATCGACATGCATGCTGCAACTGGCCACCCAAACTTTCGCTGCCGTTGAAAAGTACTACTGTTTTATAGTAATTTGCCACTGTTGAAAGTTGGACACGCTATGTCAGTGCACGTAAATGTCGGCATGTCATTGATTTATTATGTACTCATACACTGTATGTGTGTGAGCCAGCGTATTGCTCATCTAATTATATGTGCTTTAGAGAAACGAGAGGCGTAAGAGGCGGGGGTGGGGTGGATAATGTTTCATCTTCTCTCCTTTTTGTACTCCCAGTTCTTCTAGAACAGGGAGTACTTAAGAATGGGAATGAAGAAATGCTGTCTGTGTGTCTGTCCGTCCGTCCGTCCGTCCGTGGTCAAAATGTGTTCCACTCGCTCCAGACAAAACTACTGGACCGATCTTTCTGAAAATTTGTTGGTATGTCCATTATGGGTCAAGGATGACGTCTGATGTTTTAGTTTACCGTTATAGCCGTTACTAACGGCCTGTAACGGTTTTTCTTCTTTATGGAATATCTCCGAAAGTACTTGGCCGATCTTTGTGAAAATTAGCAGGTATGAACAGGAAGGGTCACGGATCACGCCCGATGTTTTTGTTTACCCCGTTATAGCCGTTACTAACGGCTGTAACGGCCTGTAACAGTTTTCCTTCTTTATGGAATATCTCAAAAAGTACTTGGCCGATCTTTCTGAAAATTTGTAGTTATGTTCATTATGGGTCACGAATAATGCCCGATGTTTTAGTTTACCGTTATAGCCGTTACTAACGGCTGTAACGGCCTGTAACGGTTTTTCTTCTTTATGAAATATCTCCGAAAGTACTTAGCCGATCTTTGTGAAAATTAGCAGGTATCTTCATTATGGGTTACGGATGATATCCGATGTTTTAGTTTACCCCGTTATAGCCGTTACTAACGGCTGTAACGGCCTGTAACGGTTTTCCTTCTTTATGGAATATCTCCGAAAGTACTTGGCAGATTTTTGTGAAAATTTGTAGGTATGTTCATTATGGGTCACGAATAATGCCCGATGTTTTAGTTTACCGTTATAGCCGTTACTAACGGCTGTGACGGCCTGTAACAGTTTTTCTTCTTCATGGAATATCTCAGAAAGTACATGACCGATCTTTGTGAAAATTAGCATGTATGTTCATTAGGTCATGAATAATGCCTGATGTTTTAGTTTACCGTTATAGCCGTTACTAACGGCTGTAACGGCCTGTAACGGTTTTTCTTCTTCATGGAATATCTCAGAAAGTACTTGGCCGATCTTTGTGAAAATTTGTAGGTATGCTCATTATGGGTCACGAATGATGCCCGATGTTTTAGTTTACCGTTATAGCCGTTACTAACGGCTGTAGCGGCCTGTAACGGTTTTTCTTCGTTATGGAATATCTCAAAAGGTACTTGGCCGATATTTCTGAAAATTTGTAGGTATGTTCATTATGGGTCACGAATAATGCCCGATGTTTTAGTTTACCGTTATAGCCGTTACTAACGGCTGTAACAGCCTGTAAAAGTTCTTCTTTTTGAAATATATCCGAAAATTCTCGGCCGTTCTTTGTGAAAATTAGCAGGTATGTTCATTATGGGTCACGGATGATGCCCGATGTTTTAGTTTACCCTGTTATAGCTGTTACTAACGGCTGTAACGGCCTGTAACGGTTTTCCTTCTTTATGAAATATCTCAGAAAGTTCTTGGCCGATCTTTCTCAAAATATGTAGGTATGTTCATTATGGGTCACGAATAATGCCCGATGTTTTAGTTTACCGTTATAGCCGTTACTAACGGCTGTAACGGCCTGTAACGGTTTTCCTTCTTTATGGAATATCTCAGAAAGTACTTGGCCGATCTTTGTGAAAATTTGTAGGTATGTTCATTATGGGTCACGAATAATGCCCGATGTTTTAGTTTACCGTTATTACCGTTACTAATGGCCTGTAACGGTTTTTTATTCTTCATGGAATATTAATACAGAAAGTACTTGGCCGATCTTTCTGAAAATTAGCAGGTATGTTCATTATGGGTCACGGATGATGCCCGATGTTTTAGTTTACCGTTATAGATACCGTTACTAACGGCTGTAACGGCCTGTAACGGTTATTCTTCTTTATGAAATATCTCCGAAAGTACTTGGCAGATTTTTGTGAAAATTAGCAGGTATGTTCACTATGGGTTACGGATGATGCCGAATGTTTTAGTGTACCGTTATAACCGTTACTAACGGCTGTGACGGCCTGTAACAGTTTTTCTTCTCTATGGAATATCTCAGAAAGCACTTTGTCGATCTTTCTGAAAATTTGTAGGTATGTTCATTATGGGTCACGGATGATACCCGATGTTTTAGTTTACCCCGTTATAGCCGTTACTAACGGCTGTAACGGCCCATAACGATTTTTCTTTTATGGAATATCTCAGAAAGTACTTGGCCGATCTTTGTGAAAATTAGCAGGTATGTTCATTATGGGTCACGGATCATGCCCGAGATTTTAGTTTACCGTTATAGCCGTTACTCACGGCTATAACAACCCATAACGGTTTTTCTTTTTTATGGAATATCTCAGAAAGTACTTAGTCGATCTTTCTGAAAATTTGTAGGTATTATGGGTCACGGATGATGCCCGATGTTTTGTTTTACCGTTATAGCCGTTACTAATGGCTATGACGGCCCCTAACGGTTTTCCTTCTTCATGGAATATCTCAGAAAGTACGTGGCCGATCTTTGTGAAAATTTGTAGGTATGTTCATTATGGGTCACGGATGATGCCCGATGTTTTATTTTACCGTTATAGCCGTTACTAACGGCCCATAATGGTTTTCTTCTTTATGGAAAATCTCAGAAAGTTCTTATCGGATCTTTCTGAAAATTTGTAAGATTGTTCATTATAGGTCACAGATGATGGCCGATGTTTACCAGAATAGCCATTACTAACGGTTAGACCAGCCCAAGACGGTTTTTCCTCTTTATGGAATATATCACGCGTATTCAGGATATACTGGGTGTACATTTATATGCTTTGCATCTTGTTGTATTTGGCTTTCTTAATTTTCTGTCTTTCTATCTCTTTAGGGTTGTTTTTTCATAATATTAACGCACATTCGACTCTCTCAATATATATTATATATATATATATATATATATATATATATATATATATATATATCTCACTCTGTGTGTGTGTGTGTGTGTGTGTGTGTGTGTGTGTGTGTGTGTGTGTGTGTGTGTGTGTGTCCTCAACCACATTATCTCCTAACCTTCACTGCCTTTGAAACCAAGGGAAGCATGTTCAATGTACGCTTGTGTACTCGGACATGACTGCCTCATAAATCACTGCTCATTCCTTTTTATGCTATGCTAATGCTACTATTTTGGTGATTATATCCACTTTCTGCGAAAGAATATACTACGGTGTGTGTGTGTGTGTGTGTGTGTGTGTGTGTGTGGTGTGTGTGTGTGTGTGTGTGTGTGTGTGTGTGTGTTTGTGTGTGTGTGTGTGTGTGTGTGTGTGTGTGTGTGTGTGTGTGTGTGTGTGTGTGTGTGTGTTGTTCTTTGATTTAACGTCTGTTCGCCCAAAGGTGATATTAGACAAATTAAATAAATATCAAATAAAATAATAGTAGAGTAAAATAAAATAAATTAAGTGAATGAAATAAATTGATTAAAACAAAATAATAGATAGATAAACTAAATAGGATAGAATAATAAAGAAATGTGTGGGGGGGGGGGGGGGAAGGGTAGGTATGTGTCACTGGATGGGTTTGTATTTTTTGTGGTGATGGTGTATAGTGTCCTTTAGTAATAGTGGAATAATCTGTCCTTCACCCTTTCTTTCTGTCCTTCACGTATTAATCTATTCTATTAGTACATTGACAGATCTGATACATTATAAAGTATCTATAGATTTGGACTGCAAATCAATTCAAGTTATGCGGTCCACAGCCCAGCCAATCATGAAAGCCATCCCAGGATTGCCACCGTGTAAAAGTTCGATCCCGTAATCTCGAGTTATGGTTAGAAAAATTGACTTGCATACTGCATAGAATATTCAGATTGTTTTAAATATCTTAAATCTAAAAGTAATAAATTCCCAATGTGTCCTACTATCTTAACAATTAACAGATATAATTTAATAACGCAGGAAAGAACAACAATAAATCAACAAATCAAAGAAAAATACCAACAGGACTGGAATGCAAAATTTGTGAAAAAATTTTAAGAAGCTGAAAGTCATTTAAAATTTTTTTTTAATGGATAATGGCTCATAAGGTAGCAGCACGCCCCCTAAAGTTTTAGTAATGAGTGCTTTAATTTCAGAACAGTGTAGGAGTAAATGCTTTATAGTAATCTGGTTTCCACATATACAATTTACATCTTTAGAAAATTTTGTTCTAAGAGCATTTAGACGAAGTTTAAACATCAAAGCTATAATATGTCTGGATTTTGTATTACTAAGATATGTCAAGAGTAACTTTGAATCTGCGATAGGTTCATTTAATCCTTTAATACAATTTTGTGAATATTGACTGTTTGATGTCATCAGAATATTATCAAATTCATCTTTAGATATTTTGTCAATATGTTTATAGCATTATGTAAATCTAACTTTATATTCAGCTGTATTGTTCCTTCAATATTACGCGCTGCTCTTTTAGCTGCTCGGTCAACCACTTCATTATAATATATCCCATAATGTGAAGGTACCCAATAAAAAGTGATACTGATGTTTTTAGCTGATAACTGATGTATTGCATGTTTTATTTCTAGTATCATTTCGAGACGCGTTTTAATATTTTGACATTTGATAGCTTGTAGTGCAGATTTCGAATCGACACATAATAACACTTTACGTTTGGGCCAGTTTGTTGGAAGATCTATGATATGCTGTACCGCCTTTAATATTGCTACCAATTCAGCAGTAAAAATGGAGTAATGATTACCGATATGATACTGTTTCACTAGGTTTAGTGAAGGAATTACAAATGCTGCCCCTGTCTTGCCATTCTCGAGGACAGATCCGTCTGTATATATTTTAATATGATCATTATAACGACTCTCCATGTGTAAATTAATCACATTTTTTAATATATTCGGTGACTGATCTTTGTTCATATCTATATGGTCTATATCAAAATTAGGTTTAACTTGTTCCCATGATGGAACTGGCGAGAAAGAAGGCTTCATGGCAACCTCTTTATCTTTTAAATCTGCAGAGTTAATCATATCCGAAACATGTGTGTGTGTGTGTGTGTGTGTGTGTGTGTGTGTGTGTGTGTGTGTGTGTGTGTGTGTGTGTGTGTGTGTGACAGGCAGTTTTAGTGTGTATGTGTGCTTTCTTTTATGCTAATTTGGACCATTGCCGTTCAAGTTATGATTAGTTGTATATTGCGTAACAGTGTTCATGTGTTTGTATCCTTGGTCCCTGAAGAGACAAGTGCAAGAAAAAAAAACTTATCTGCTTATTTGTTACTTTTGGAAATAAAGATTGTCATCAATCAATCTCTCGCTCACCCCTAGACCCCTAACTATTTTTTTTCTCTTTCTGTCCCTGTCTGTCTGTCTGTCAGTCTGTCTGTCTGTCTGTCTGTCTCTCTCTCTCTCTCTCTCTCTCTCTCTCTCTCTCTCTCTCTCTCTCTCTCTCTCTCTCTCTCTCTCTGTATTTCTGATCTTCCTCTTCTCTTTGACACGCTTTCTTGTCTCATGTTATTTTTCAACTGCTTATATTTCTGATCTTTTGACTGATTATTGAACTCTGTGTGTGTTGCAATGGGGCTGGGGGTCGGAGTGGTGGTGGTGGTGGTGGTGGTGGTGGTGGTGGTGGTGGTGTGTGGTGTGTGTGTGTGTGTGTGTGTGTGTTGTGTGTGTATGTGTGTGTGTGTGTGTGAGCATGGATGTGTGAGTAGGTAGTGATGTGTTTGTGAGTCTGTTAGTGCGTGTCTCTGTGTCTATCTGTACATGCGTGTCTCTGTATTTATCTGTACATGAAAGTATCTACATATGCGTGCATGCATCATGCATATGCGTGCACGCGCGCGTGCGTGCGTGCGTGCGTGCGTGTGTGTGTGTGTGTGTGTGTGTGTGTGTGTGTGTGTGTGTGTGTGTGTGTGTGTTCTATGCGCTCTTGTTTGTGTATGTATATCTTCATATCTGCTTATGTGAGTGCATGAATCCGTCGGCACACTCACTGTGTGTTTGTATCTATGCATATATTCGTGCTTGCGGCCATATGCTCGCTCAGGTTTGAACGTTTCTTCCGATCCAAACCATTCGCAGTTATACAGTTTTTACCAGAAAAATAAAAAGAGATTTCTTTCTTCAAGTGGACTTTAAAAACAGACATTAATCAATAATGATGAGCAAGAAAAAGGAAACGAAAAGCCTTCATTTTTTCCTAGTGTGTGTTACTAAACCTCATGCGATCCGACCACGCATCCAATACGCAAAAGAATATGATCATTCACTTCCACGTGGGTTTCCAGACTGCTCTGTCACTGTCACTGGAAGGCCAAATTAGCGTGTACAACAGGACCTGATTGTTCACATAGCCATCATTGGCATTTTTTCTGTGCATAAGCTGGTTTTCTTTGATTTGTTTCAACTCCATTATTGAGGTTTGCATTGTCTGTCTATGCGTTTGTCAGTCTTATGTCGACAACCAGACACACCAATAGTCATCTTCTGTCTTTCAGCGTCACTAAATAACTTTACATTTAACTCTGGTGGCTGTCTGTGAGTCTTTTATCTAAATGGGCACATGTAAAGACCACTACCGTTTTCTTGTAAACGTCTACAGACAGGTTTACATTGAACCGTTGTATAAATGTATCTGCAGATCCCTTTTTTTCCGGTCGACACATAACAAGACATCTCCTGTACTCAATTTAACGCCAGTAGACAGGTTTATGTTGGACTGTGGTGTATAACTCTGTCTGTCAGTCCTTTCATCTGAATAGACACACTGACAGACATTTCCTATATTCGTTTTGATAAACAAAACAGGCTTGTGTTGAACCTTGATGCACACATCACTATGTTTATCTTTATCGGTCTCATTTCTAAACAGATACACAGATAGACGGATGACCCTGGCATTCCTGATTTCTGTTTGTTTGTCCCATTTGTCTCATTTATCCGTTTGTTTCCTTGTTTATTTATTCATTTATTTATATATTCATTCATTTATGTATTTATTTGTTTATTTCTTTGTTCGTAATCGTTTCATCTATTTCGGAAATTGTATATGTGGTTACGATATTTGCTTGGGGACGAACAGAGAACCGATTCTGTAGGACACATACAAGAAAAAATGAAAGCCCCACCGCAGTCAAAAGACAGGAAAAGATCCAGATATTAAAGAAAGAACAAAATATAACCGACTTCATGAAGAGCAGAAGAATCAGAGACTGAAACAGTAAGTGAATGAACGCATGATTGAATGTATAAGATTCGCAAAAGCTAGATTTTTTTGTTTGTTTGTTTGTTTGCTTTTGTTGTTGTTGTTGTTGTTGTTGTTGTTGTTGTTGTTGTTGATGTTTTGGTTTTTTTTTTTTTTTTTTTTTTTTTGGGGGGGGGGGATAGAAAAAGAAGGAAACAGAGATTAGAATTAAACTGTGATTAAGTATCGACTCACAAGAATATGGGAGTGATCCCCTTCATCTGTCTTCTGCCTGCCTGTCAGTTTGTCTGTCTGGCTGTCTGTCTGTCTGTCTGTCTGTCTCTCTCTCTCTCTCTCTCTCTCTCTCTCTCTCTCTCTCTCTAACTATCTATCTATCTCGTATCTATTGCCTTTTTACTACTGATACATTGGTAATATTATTCAAATAACTTACGTTTCAACGAGCACTTGACAGATAATCGGTGTAAGTACGTTACTCCAATAATCTGGCATCTCTGTTTGCAACCCAAACGCTAAGCTCCATAAAGAAGAGTGTTTTTCAGGTGTGTTTTCTTACACCCCCACTGCCCCTCCACGTTTCCTCCTTTCTCCCTCCCTCCTTTTTCCTTCGCACGCATCCCATCTTCTCTAACCGTTTTATCGATCCATTTTAATATTTTCTTTTCCTGATCTTCTTCCTCGAGGGGAGGAGGGGGGTCTGGGTTTAGATGGGATAAAGTAAAGAATACGGATATACGAAGAAACTGAGTAAATGTTGAAATGTGTGCAAGAAGAAAAAATAGGGATATGGAAATAATTTTAAAAAATGGTAATGAATATTGATTTTTGTTATTATGTTAGCACATGTCAAAGGAAGAAGGATGTCATTTTGCCTAGTGTGGCTGTTAAACTTGTATTGTCAGCAGTGGTTTATACATACATACATGCATACATACATACATGCATGCATACACACATACATGCATACATACATACATACATACATACATACATACATACATACATACATACATACATAATACATACATGCATGCATACACACATACATACATGCATAAATACATGCATCCATACATACATACATACATACATACATACATACATACACACACACACACATACACACATACACACATACATACATACATACATACATACATACATACAAATAAAAGTATCTATTCAACCCAGGCTGCCATCACACCCTGTAGTGTGCTGTACAAACAGATGCCATCTTCACTGGTCACGTAGATCCAACGTAATTTCAGAACTGAATTTTGAAACTAGCGATACTCTCCCTCGACTTACCTTTGTTGTGTGTTTTCTTTACTTGTTCATGTAAGGGTTTTGTTTGTGTCGCTGTTTTCCTGGCAGATAATGTTAGTTTGACTTGCGCTGTTATTGGTGGCCCTGTCTTTTATCCTTCTTTCTCACTGTGCTTCAAGACAGTCTCAGACAGGACCCAATTGGTGATTAGAATGCAAATGGAAAAGCAGTCACCCTCGAAGCTCTGCCGACGTCCAGTCTATCCTATGTGCGAAAGACTCATACATCGCCGGAGAAGTTGGGATGTAGAAGGTAACCAAATTGATTTCTCTCCAGGGAAAATCTGCTCCAGTTTCCAGTAAGAAGACAGATGGAATGGTGAACGTTAATGCCGCGAAGAGCCGTGTGATGTCATGAGATTAGTCTGCCGTCAGAATTAGATGTACATCTCCAGGGGATTGGTAGTGTTGCTGCGTTCAGTGTGAAATCAGTGAGGTCTGAGTTCTGAATTCCATCTAGAACGAGTTGCCACAGGTTTTAGTAGTAACAAAAATAAGTTAAATCTCAGCGCTATTGTCATGCATCTCAGGAATGTTCCTCGTAAGTGTAACGTGTGTGTTTTGTACACAAGGTGGTAGGTAAGAATTTGATGTGTTTGTGCGCGCGACCTTGTGTATGTATGTATGTATGTATGTGTGTGTGTGTGTGTGTGTGTGTGTGTGTGTGTGTGTGTGTGTGTTTCTCTCTCTCTCTCTCTCTCTCTCTCTCTCTCTCTCTCTCCTCACACACACACACACACACCACACACCACACACACACACACACAACACATCTATATGTCAGGTCACAGAGCCCTCAGAAATCAGCCAGATTCCTGATAGACAGACCGCTTAAGGAAATAATCAGTGCTAATCCCCTTTGTTCCATCAAGCGTTATGTAAGCGAGTCCATAAGTATTCAGCGTTTAACCTTTTTTCCCTTCCTATTTGTATCCACTTTTCAACAAAATCAAAAACGAATTCCTCTGACTTCAGGCTTTTGTCACTCTCTCTATTCTTTCCCTAATTTAGTCTCATCTTGACAGCTATGTATCTCTCCAGGAACACCAAAAAATGTATGATGACTGAGATGTGAATTGGTTCCTTTTCATCCCTATGTAGTTGGTAATACCGAATCTGTTATACTGACGTCAAAAAAACGATGTGAGAGGTGCGAGACAGGGGTAGAGAATAAAGCTCATATGCATATGGTAAAGATTGCTTCCATTGCCTGCAAGAGAGAGTCGACTGGCCAAATCGTAAATTAGGAAAGACTGATGCATAACTGTGTGATTTATGTGCATTCAGAAAAAGACTGTGTTCTTCCTAACCAGAATAAGTAGATAATTAATTTTCCGTGTCAAAATGTATATCGTTAGAGTTCTGTTTTGATTATGACACATTTCTTAAGAGTTAAAAGTAGATGTGTTGGAGGAGATTTTCATTTTAAATGATGTAATAATAGACTCTTGAAGGCAAGCATACAGAGGATGTTCCGATCAAATGTTGTTTTAGAGCGTTTAAAATAATTAACTGAACAGCAACTTCAGGGTGTATGTTTCTCTCTCTCTCTCTCTCTCTCTCTCTCTCTCTCTGTCTCTGTCTCTGTCTCTCTCTCTCTCTCTCTCTCTCTCTCTCTCTCTCTCTCTCTTGCTTCACACGCACACACACACATACACACACACACTAACACACACACACACGCGCGCGCGCATATTTATAAGAATATATATATATATATATATATATATATGGGAGAGAGAGAGGGAGAGAGAGAGAGAAAAAAAAAAGAGAGGCAGACAGACAGATAGATAGACAGAGAGACAGACAGAAAAATAGACCGGCAAACAGACATATAGATAGGTAGACAGAAAGAAATATAATTAGATAGAGAGATAGGTAGATGCCAACATATCACAAAGTCATCATATAATCTTAGACTTATTTGTCGAAGAAACCACAGCTCAACAGACAATGAAGCCAGGTATATGGAAGTGTTCTGCCCGGAGTCGACTACAGAAGACCAGTGTGTTCTACAGATGCATGTACTGACAAGTTCTAAACAAGAATCTTATCTCCAAGGATGCTGATTGATTTCATGGTTGGGTATTAGGCGCATTTTCATGAACGAGCATATAGGAAGAAACCTGCACCCACAAATCGAAACAAAAATATAAGAAAATATACAAAAATCAACGTATGACCAAACAGATATAAATCAACTAAACTCAACTGGTTGGCAGACACAAAATGACATCCAAACATCAGAACATTTCAATACGCTGCAGTATGTGTGAAAGGTTGCATTTATCACTTCTTACAACGAACAATGGGAAGAACGTGTTCGTCACATCTGACGACTGACTAAAAAAATCACAAAACTGAATTAAGGTTTACAATTTCTGTTCCATTCGCAAGGGTCTCCTTTTCAGCTAGAAATCAGACGTGAGTCTAGTGCCTCTGCTGTTCCAGATCTCAGATTCAAGAAGTCCTCTGGTCCGCTTTCAAATGTGGAGAACGCAATAGAAACAAATTTCACAGTGGTGTTGTTGAACTGTCCCTCCATAGCCCCTTCAGCAATCCAGACTTGGTCAGGGCACATCAAAACAGCGGGGACTGAATGCAAATAGACGCTAACGCTCCCTGCCCCCCATGGTAATACCTGATTTTATCAGCACACGTCAGACAGAGATGTTCGATAGGAGATGGGTGTAAAGATGGATTTCCATCGGGCGAGTCGAGGAACGGGGTGGTATAGACAGCTGTTAGGGTGAAACGTCGAGAGGAGGGATCGGAAAGAGCCATATCTTACCATTCAGTGTGGCAGAAAATTCTGTTCACACGTAAGTGGTAACATGGCCAAATCCACCCATGATACCTAACAATGACATACCATATAGATTCCGTGATGTTCTTACCACTTTCGTGAGAGCATTCCCAATCCAGGGAAATGGGAAAACAGCTGGAAGAGAGGAAATGTGTTTGACAAAGAGGGAGTTAGAATATGAATATCAATATTCTGCACCAGCAGATGAAGGGAACCCCTACAGTACGTCTTGGAAAACAGAACTATATGTGTGAGTGTGTATATGCATGTATGTATGTATGTACGTACATACGTACGTACATACGTATGTGGGTAGATAGATAGATAGATAGATAGATAGATAAATAGATAGATAGATAGACAGATAGATAGACAGATAGACAGATGGACAGATAGATAGATAGATAGATAGATTGATAGATTGATTGATTGATTGATTGATCGATCGATAGATGCATAGATAAATGTCTGTATCTGTGTCTGTGCATGTATCTTCGTGCCTGTGTGTACGTGTGTGTGCTGGTGTATATATATGTGTGTGTGTGTGTGTGTGTCTCTCTCTCTCTCTCTCTCTGAGTGTGTGTGTATGTGTGTGTGTGTGTGTGTGTGTGTGTGTGTGTGTGTGTGTGTGTGTGTGTGTGTGTGTGTGTGTGTGTGTGTCTCCATCTGTCTGTCCGTTTGTCTATGTGTGTGTGCGTGTGTTTGTGTCTGCGAGTCTGCATGTGTGTGTGTGTGTGTGTGTGTGTGTGTGTGTGTGTGGTGTGTGTGTGTGTGTGTGTGCGCGCGCGCGCGCGCGCGTGCGTGTGTGACCGACAGTATTATGAACTGTAAAGTTCATTAGTTGATATTGTTAATATACAGTTTGTCATTGTTGCTGTCGTTTAGTCTGTGCAGCCATTTTTATTGTGATCAATTGGTATATGTTTTGTACGAAGTGATTTTCAATATATGATGGTTATTAATGTTTGTGTGAAATTTTTAAACAATGTTTTCGGTTTGAGAACTTTAAAGAGCCTCTAATCGTGTTGTTTGTTCTGATATACATAATTTTAAATCATTTATGTGATTCGATCTGTGCATACTATTGTTAGCCACAATCAAGTTGTCATGAAAGACAGTAACATATTTCTACTTTGCTTCGGCATCAATTTTGTGATATCTGTGTAATTTCACCTCGTTTCTGTCATGCGCTCTGCCCTCCTGAATATCCCTGCCTTTCTTAGAAAACACCCAGCAGTGGAAACAGAACGCAAGAATTGAATCATTGCCTCGGCAAACTTTTCCAACAACCAATCTATTCAGTGCACGTTGAAATAGATGGAAACGTGGAATAGAGAAGAAGGCAAGGGTTGAGTTCTCCTTGGGGAAATCTTCTCCAGATTCCGGCAAAAAGGCAGCTTATAGGGGTGAAAGGTTAGCACATGGAGATTGCTTTGTGAACGTGTACTTTGGTTTTGTTTCGAGGCAATAACCCGGTTCCCAGGGAACTGTAAAGTTTCTGAGTTTAAGGTGAACTCAATACAAATCTTGCTTAAAATCTATCTCGGAATTCTTAGGAGGAGTAAGAGGCGGGAGGGGGCCTGGGGACGCTGAGAGGAGCGGGAATGAAATGAGAGCAAAAGAAAAAACATAACGAAAGTTGGAGATCATTTTGGACAGAACAACTATGTATTATGATGGAAGATGTGTTTTGTTGTTTGTTTGAGTTTCCGTTTGTCTGTTTGTTTATTTGTTTGTTTTGCTTATTTGTTTGTTTTCCCTGACACCACAAGCATAAACTACGCAGTTTAACACTATGTCTAGAAACTCATAGACCAATGTAGAAATGCAGGTTGCTTACCAACGTCTAGAAACTCATAGACCAATGTAGTAATGCAGTTTGCTTGTCAATGTCTAGAAACTCATGGACCAATGTAGTAATGCAGGTTGCTTGCCAATGTCTAGAAACTCATGGACCAATGTAGTAATGCAGGTTGCTTGCCAATGTCTAGAAACTCATGGACCAATGTAGTAATGCAGGTTGCTTGCCAATGTCTAGAAACTCATGGACCAATGTAGTAATGCAGGTTGCTTGCCAATGTCTAGAAACTCATGGCCCAATGTAGTAATGCAGGTTCTTGCAGGAAAATAGGAAGGAATGAAAAGAAATGTCCAAGTGTTTACTGCTTATTTCAAAATCTGCTTTTGTTTTCATCTTGTAAATGTTAACATTTCCTAATCATTCTTTAATACAAACTACCACATTATCTCTCTATGACTTATCTTCACCAAACCAGATACGTTCCACTTTACCCGGCTGTTCGTATTTTCTGACTGTTTCAAGCTTCTATTTGCAAAATAAGAAAAAAAATAATGTGGGCAAACAATTCAGTCACACGTCGTCATTTCCATTACGTAAATTGTTCCGAGCCTCTTTTTAGTGCCAACTATACAGCTTCTTGTTGTTGTTGTTGTTGTTGTTGTTGTTGTTGTTGTTGTTGTTGCAGTTGTGGTTGCATTTTCCATTATCCCCAATTCATCATTCTCACCAAATTGCATTTGTTCCATTTTCATGTATATGTCTTCCACAGCTTTGTCCTCAGCAATCTGCTAACGTTGCAGTTTCTTCCTCTATAATTTTTTTTCTGTCACATTGTCCTTTGCAGTTTTCTGCGCTGACTCTTCCATCACATTTCTCCCTCATTTCATCGTTCGCGCGACCCTGTCGCTGCATGTTGTTTTTAAATTTTATCTATCCATATTGTATTGCATGCTTACAGAGAATGCTAACATTAATGTATAGTTGAATTTCAAGTGACACTTAGTACACGCTTTTGTACTGGATGTTTTACAGCAATATTGTCTGCATTTTTTCAACCTGGATTTATATGTCTATTCCAGGTGTGTTTTTTTTATATAAGCTGTATGAAACACACCACTGAATTTACGCCAAGCTGTCTTGCTGTGGTACGGCGAAGGAAAGAGTAAGGTTCTTCTTTTGGACTCCTGTATCAACAACTTATTACTACGCTCATTACTTATCATCCCCCTTTTGCACTAGTCGAGCGCTGAAGCAGGAAGCTGTTCTCAACAGAGGTATATCTACTGCAGTTTCTGCATCATCCATATCACCCTTCCTCTCGTCGGGGACAACCGTACACTTTGTACGTTAATTAGGATAAATGACTTTCGCAAATGAACTATCGAAGAGCCTCTTTGAAATTGACAGCGAGAGGGGGGAAGAGAGAGAGATAGGAGGGGGATGAGCAAATCTCAAGGCTGGCAGCTAGGTTAAAGAAGACAGTGTTGTATATGTTTGTGTATGAAGGAAGGACGAATACCTGGATAGGGGTCGCAGTGGATAGGTGGTTGAGTAGCTAAGAGAATGGATATATATATATATATGTGTGTGTGTGTGTGTGTGTGTGTGTGTGTGTGTGTGTGTGTGTGTGTGTGTGTGTGTGTGTGTACAGACAGAGAGAGAGAGAGAGAGAGAGAGAGAGAATTTCTTCGAAAACAAAAGGAAAAAGGATCGAATAACCACATTTGTATGGATCATTCGAGAACATTCAGGTAACTTGCCTTTGGTTTGGAAACAGGCTGTACATCTTTTAATATATCAGGTTTAGTTTTTAAAATGATCGATGTTTGTTTTGTTCTATTTTCACACAAAAAGAGTGCAAATGTTTCCAGTCGAGTGTTACAGATAGTGAATATGATCTTAAAAAAGCAATTACCCAAATAAGAAGACAACCAGGGAAATAAAAACACAAACAAACAAAAAATAGAAGAAAAAAAAAACATCCGTTTTGGAAGCATATCAGCAGACAGAGATTTCATCCCTGGTCTTTACGTACTAGGCCAATGACATTCCTCCTCCTTTCAGGACCTGCGGCAGAGTTATTTAGGGGAACGTTGTGGAGATCAGACTATGGTCCTTCTTGGTTTGTTAAGTATCTTCTGTACATTGCGCCTTGGTAGTCCAGACTCAAGATGCATGTGACTGATCAGTCTCCCCACCCTCACCTTCCATCCCACATCCTTCTCTCTCTCTCTCTCTCTCTCCTCTCTCTCTCTCTCTCTCTCTCTCCTCTCTCTCTCTTCTCTCTCTCTCTCTCCTCTCTCTCTCTCTCCTCTCTCTCTCTCTCTCCAGTTGAAGATGAATTCCATTGTTTATTCGAGTGCTTCATGTATGATGACCTTAGAATAAAGTTTTTGGGAGATTGTAAATTTTTACCACTCCCTGATTTACTTAAAGTAAATAATGCCACCCACAGGCATAATTTGTCCAGGTATGTGTTTCATGCTAATAATATAAGGATGAAAATGACTTCTCAAGGTTGAACATTTACATTTATTTATTTTTGATATATTGTTTCACTCGCTCCAGTTCAGTAGTTTAATTTGCTCAGAGGCCACTACTCTTAACGGCATTGGTTGTGTAACAAGTTAAACTGTGTGATAATCGTGCAGTCTATAAAATGTGTCTATGCGTTCGTACTCTTATTTGGATTCTAAGCTTTCCTTTCAAGATGAAAATATCATCATCAATGCTTTGACCCCGCCCCCCCCCCCCCCCCCCTTTCATTTAATCCATTTATCATCCCTTACCCCTCCCTCCCGATTGTATTGTATTGTGGCCCAAGGCCGAAGCACATTGAACTGCTTCTGAGTTCTGAGTTCTCTCTCTCTCTCTCTCTCTCCTCTCTCTCCTCTCTCTCTCTCTCTCTCTCACACACACACACACACACACACACACACACACACACACACACACACACACATTGCCTCTCTCTCACTCACTCTCTCTCTCTCTCTCTCTCTCTCTCTCTCTCTCTCTCATGCACAGAATATCTTTAGGTGGCATTTAAAGGATAAACAAACAGAAGAAATCAACAATTCCCCCTTTGAAATAGACTGATTAAAAATGAGCGTGAAAATAAGTATGGTTCGAAGTCTTTTGACAGGAAGGTATCAATCTTAAAAGGTCTTGTCTTGTGATTCGTTTGTTCATGTGTAGCGGGTGTATCATTCAGACATTTTAAGATTTGTTTAGATTTCCGCTTGAAGCCGCCTCACTGTGCAACTAAGGAAAATGTTAGCTGTTATTGTGCCTTTTTTTAATGGTATAGTTATTAATTGTTTGACCCACGAGGCATAAATAGTTTTTGCAGTCTCACTACATAGAGACCAGATCCCAAAAAACTAGCTGGCATGTTAAAGTGGGAAGAAGAGGAAAGGTAAAATGACTGTCTGGAACAAAGACAAGTGAACTGATCACAGGTAAAATCATCACAGGTGTTAAAAAAAACAACGGACGACAGAATCAAAGAAAGTGAGAGAAAATAAGACATTA
>CM065728.1:36060154-36067654 GCA_033310375.1 Conus canariensis
TAAACGTTGTCTTGAAAGACTAGAGTGCAAAACTAAAGGCTTTTCTAATATTGTGTTCAGCCATTTCCTGCGCATCAAAAATAGTGCCGTCCTCCCAATGACACGTGGGAATTTTGTTCCTGTCTTTGATCTTTAATGCACGAGAACGTCGCTCATCCACCAGTATGCTTGTCTGTCTGCATGACAGCCAATGAAAGAAGTCCAGTAAAACTTCATCAATGCTTAATAGAATTGTTCGTGCAGTTTTGTGCAGTACTGAAAAAGCACGCCAGATTGGAACTATCAAGAGAGAGAGAGAGAGAGAGAGAGAGAGAGAGAGAGTGAGAGAGAGAGAGAGAGAGAGAGAGAGCGAGGAGAGAGAGAGAGAGAGAGAGAGAAGAAGTGAAGATTTATGTGATGATGATGAGATGATATTGATGCTGAGGGCTGAAGAGAGGAGGGAAAGGTGCAGATAGGCTGACGAGGAAAGCGAATCAAACTAATGAAGTAGTTCGCTCATTCAGCCGAGAACCCGGGAAAGGTGACCTCATTTCTTTGACCATCTTTACGAATTACACAGACGGATTTTGCATGGAAGAAGTTTGGCTATTGATCCTGCCCGAACATGACTGCTGACCCATGACCTTGGCACTTCAATAGCGTTAGTTTTTCCTCCACACCATCGTCTCCACGTCCCCCCCCCACCCCACCCACCTTCCTTCTTACCCTTACATCACATCACACTATCGCCTTCCCCATCCCTGTCGCTTCCACGCTATCCAACATCAGTCAAATCATTGCAAGTCTTTATCTCACGTAAAATGTATGAGCTGTTTTATTTCTTACTAAAATTGTCAGTGTCTGAAGACAAAGCTGTTCCATTCACCTGGTAGGTTATTAGAAATTCTGCTGTTCCACTCTCCTGGTAGGTTATTAGAAATTCTGCGGTTAGGTTATTATAAGCAAGTTCAGATAGGACGCTCTCTCTCTCTCTCTCTCTCTCTCTCTCTCTCTCTCTCTCTCTCTCCTCTCTCTCTCTGTGTCAGTCCGTCTGTCTGTTTCTCTGTCTGTCTGTTTCTCTCACACACTCTGTGTGTGTGTGTGTGTGTGTGTGTGTGTGTGTGTGTGTGTGTGTGTGTGTGTGTGTGTGTGTGTCAGTACAACCATGAGTTAAACTGACAATAAATTGGTTTCAGTTTCAGTGTGTGTGTTTGTGCGTGTCCTCTTTGTCTGTATGTCTCTATCTCTGTCTCTGTCTCTCTCTCTCTCTCTCTGTCTCTCTTGTGTCTCTCTGTCTCTGTCTCTCTCTCTCTCTCTCTCTGTCTCTCTCTGTCTCTCTGTCTCTCTCTTAGGTTGTCTGTCTGTCCGTCTGTCTGTCTGTCTCTCTGTTGTGTGTCTCTCTCTGCATTCGAATCAGTTTTCTCCTCAGATCGTTGTTTACCTGATAAGTCTTCTTTTTCTTTTCCCAGAGTGTTGCCCTTTCCCAAAGAATTTTGCTTGACCTGTCAACAGTTTTTCGCTGTTTTTCTATAATTTGTTTACTTTTTTGGGTATATTTAACTACCATGATTGTTGATTTTAAATTACTGGACATTTCGCTGTGACTGGGGGTTTTGTTTGTTTGTTTGTTTTCTTTTCTGTTCTTTTCATTTTTTTAGGGAGAAGGATTACCATCTGTAACCTGTTGATAACGTACTTTGTTTCCTTCTCTCTTCCTTCCTATGCAGACTCCTTTCCTCTGCCTACCCCGTGGCAAGAAAGAATGAGGGATGGTTTGGAGGGAATCGGGGAGGGAGAACGAGGAAGGGAATGTCAACGAATGGAAAAAGGTAAAACGAGTAATTGTCGAACGAACTGTAAGCCGTAATCCCCTGATTTTAAACGCTCCTCAGAAAAGAACCCTAAATGACATCACATGATAGAACGTGACCTGTGACCAACCGACCAGAGTCTTTGAAGAGCACTGTATTTTCTACAGCAGTCTTCTCTCTCTTTTGCGCCATGTCTTTCATGTCGTCAAACAGAGATCAAATCAATATCAGTTCACATGGGTGTTTTTTTATTCCGGTTTTTGAACGAGAACTACAACAACAAAAACAACCAAACTCGACGTTGAGAGTGGTCATTCGAGTGCATGTACAGTGCTCTCGTGCGCACTGCCAATCGCTGAGTGCTGGGGTTGTAAAACATGTTTTTTCGCGTGCATCTTTCTTTTGTTGGTCTTATTGTGTGTAGATGTCCCTCACTAGTATGGGAATGACTGCAATAAAGGGAATATTGTTTTGTTAATGTTTTGACTGTAGTTACCTTTGTCTTTTTTCTTTCACTGTTTTGTATCGGGCATTAAATCTACGTTACTTTATGTCTGATTTGTGTGATCATTTGTATATTGTCCTGCAGTCTGCTTCATTTTCCTCATTGAAACGCCGCCACTGTTCTTTTTTTCATTTTGTTTTAAATATGTAAGTGCGTGCGTTCGAGCATGAGTGTGTGTGTGTGTGTGTGTGTGTGTGTGTGTGTGTGTGTGTGTGTGTGTGTGTGTGTGTGTGTGTGTTCATGTTCATACTTATGTGTGTGGATGCGTGTATACGTACATGTACTGTGTTTGTGTACGTAAATGCTCATGAGTGCATGTGTGGGTGTGTGTGTATTTGCATTCATATTCAGTTGAAAGTGTTGATTTATCCAAACCCTGCCCTCTTATCTAGGTTTTATTAGTGAACGAATCGTACATTTGAGAAGAACATTAAAACAGACATAAATGAAACTTGATTTGCAAGAAAAGAGAACAGAAAACTCTTCATTCTGTCTGATCAATGTGTGATCCGACCAAGGATTCATCATGCAGACAACTCCGTCCTGTCACCTGCACCATGGTTTCCAAACTGTTCTGTCACTGTCACTATGTCACAGGAAAATTTGCACGTGCAACGGGGATACATTGTTCACACAGCCATCATCGCTTTCTTCTGTTCATAGGCTGATTTACATGCTTGAATTTTAGCATCAGTACACAGGTACATTGAAGCCTGATGTCTATCTGTGTGTCTGTTAGTCCTGTTACGATAGACATATATAGACATGTCCTGTCCTCATTTTAAAGTCTTCAGATGGATTCACTTTGAACCATAGTAGGCCTATCTATTTGTCTATCAGTCCTTTTTATCTCTGTAGACACACCGACAGACACCTCCTTTATTCATTTTAATGGGATTACACAGGCTTACACTGAACCGTGATGCAGTAACTGTAGTTTCTGTCGTCGTCTCTGTGGGTACTTTTTCTGGACAGATACACGCAGATAGACGGATGACTTTTGACGTGACTAATTTCTGTTCGTTTGTTTTGTGTATCTTGTTTATCCAATTTTTGTTCGTTTCTGTGTCTGTTTGCTTGTATGCATTCCACTTATTTAGGAGGCTTTTAATGGAGTAATCAAAATAGTTGTGCTTTGAGATGAAGAGAGGCTGATTCTCCTAGACACATACAAGAAAAACGAAATGTCTGTCACAGTCAAGAGACAGAAAAGATTCAAACAACAAGGAATGAACGAAGGAAGGCTGACAAACGTGAGAGATGGCTGAAGACTAAGAGAGTGATACTGCAAGTGAATGAACGAATGAATGGATGAACGCAGTAGATTGCCTAAAGCTAGAATCTTTCTGGGTTGGATTGAAATTGGACAAAATAGAACCAAGTATAGTATTGTAGTGAAATGTTCGCACGTCGGATGCACATGAAGATGGAAACAATCCCTTTCATCTCTCTCTCTCTCTCTCTCTCTCTCTCTCTCTCTCTCTCTCTCTCTCTCTCTCTCTCTCTCTCTCTCTCTCTCTCTTGTTTGTTTCCTATTTCACTCGTAGATGTTTGTAATAATTTTCAAACAACTCAGTTTCAAGCAAGCACTGATTCCATGTGATGTAAAGATATATTATCGGCAGTTCGATTTTTTTTTTATTACCCACCTCTAACTCCAGGCGTATTAAAAGGAGATTTTGTCTGTCATTTTTTTTTTTTTTTTTTTTTTTTTTTTGGGGGGGGGGGGTTACGTTCTCCCCTCACTCCCTTCCTTCCTGCTTCTTCATTCACCTTTTCCTAGCCACCCACCAATTTTCTCTTCCATTTCTATCCTAAAACGACATTCATTTTTTCCCTATCCTTTGACTTCTTCTTGTTCATTTTCTCCAACCTTTGATCTTCTTCTTCTTCTTCTTCTTCTTCTTCTTCTTCTTCTTCTTCTTTTCTTCTTCTTCTCTTCTTTCTTTCCATCTTTCTTTCTCTCTTTTCCTATTCTTGCTCTTTTTCATCTTCTCATTCTAAATCTTCTTTCTTGTTTTTCTTCCTTTTTTCTTCTTTCGCTTCTTCTTCTCCTGGACTTCCTGTGTCCCTCTTTTTCGATGGGAATCTGAGTTGTGGGAGAGGGGAGGAAGCAAAGAATACAGAGATGCTGAGAAACTCAACAGACCTCGAATAAATGTTGAAAAGTAGAAATTTCAAGTACATATGCATTCATAGATTCATTATTCTCTCTCTCTCTCTCTCTCTCTCTCTCTCCCCTCTCTCTCTCTCTCTCTCTCTCTCTCTCTCTCTATCATTTTGTTACTTCAAACCATACATGCTAACTCTGTGAATGCCAAAAAGAGAATTGAAACTCTACAATCATCTGTCATAACGAATTTGATTGAATAAAATTTATCGTTCGGCCAGAGAAAAAAGAAAGAAGGAGGGAAGAAAGGAAAGAAAGAAAGACAGAAAGAAAGAAAAAAAAAAGAAAAAAAATAGACAAAAGAAACTGAAGTACGTTATTACTGAAAATTGCAAGAAAAGTACGCGTGAGAGTATTTTAACATCTAAAAACGGAAAACAACATCATTTCTTTGCCACTTTGCTCAGACGTTTTCAGACAATATTTTTGTATACATACTGTGTACTGTACACTGTTACTGTCTGCTGATTCGGCCCACAGCACATAGCATGTTGACCTGTTACTGCCATCTTCATACGTGAAGGGTTGTTGGAGGCAGTTGATCTGGTTATCACTTTTTGAAATAGTCTGGTATGTTTTAACAGGAAATTTTCAGCAAATCCGCCAGATAACAGGGACAAACAAACTGCAAGATCAAACGCGACGCGTTTCCACCTCTTAGGTCTTCTTCCGGCAAGATAAACAACATTCAGAACAATGGATATGCATAAGCAAAACAAAACAAAAGAAAGTACTAACATGGATGATAAGCTGAGTGTAGGAGGGTTTTTTTTTCTTCTTTTTAAATGTCTAATATCATCTGGCGGTGAACAGACATTAAATAAAGCACAGAACTTAACTGAATCAAAACAAACGTTTTTACTTAGCGCAGACTGACTGTCACAGTTTACATTATAACGTGCATGGCGACAAGAATATAGAAATAAGAAAGTAGCGAGAGCTGATTTCTGTTATTATGTTTTCGTGGGGGAAAATATCAAGAAGGCTATAAACAATACAAACAAAACAATATTATTTTACCTTGCTTAACAAAACCATACAAACAAAACAATATCATTTTATCTTGCTTAACAATCTAATTTGGTATGCGTATGCACAGAACAATGGTTTGCACATAGACACAAATAAAAAAAAAAGTATTTGGCACAAATGTCTTTCACACTTAGTATTATTCTATACAAGCAGGAGCACTTTTGTGACTGGTCAGTCAGTTCTGACATGAAGTCAGAATGGAGTTCTATAAACTTAAGTCATCTTTTCTTTCCGCTACTCTTTGTTGTGTCGATATTTCGAAACTGATGTTCGGTTGTTTGCTTCTTTGTGTGTATATGTCTTCTTTATGTTGTTGTTTTGTTACCAGTTAAACATTTGGTTGTCTTGTGTTGTTATCAGTGGCTCTGATACTTCTCTTTCACTGTTCTTGGCTAGATATCTTAATGCAAATTGAAATCCAGCCACCCTGCGCACGTCAGACTCCTACATCGCTAGAGATATGGGGTGGGAAAGACGACTAGGATTAATCTCTCCCCAGGGTAAATCTTCTCTACATTCTAGCAATGAAGGCCGTTGGTGTGGTGAACGTTAACACCGCACAGAGTGATGTGATGTCATAAGATTAGTCTGCCACCAGAATATGATTCAGATCTCCAGGGGAGCGGCAGAACTGGTGAGGCTCACTGTTAAATCATTGAGGCCTGAGCGGTGATGTCTTTGTGAAATAGGTTGCCATCGGTTGCGGTTTAGAGAAAACGTGTAACGTGTGTGCTTTGTATGCTGGATGGTCTCTAAGAAGTTGTGTGTGTGTGTGTGTGTGTGTGTGTGTGTGTGTGTGTGTGTGTGTGTGTGTGTGTGTGTGTTGTGTGCTTTCGGTGTGCATGTGTGTGCGTGTGAGCGTGTGTGTGTGTGTGTGTGTGTGTGTGTGTGTGTGTGTGTGTGTGTGTGTGTGTGTGTGTGTGTGTGTGTGAGAGAGAGAGAGAGAGAGAAAGAGAGAGAGAGAGAGAGTGTGTGTGTGTGTGTGTTGTGGTGTGTGTGTGTGTGCGCGCGCGCGCGCGCGCGCGCGCGTGTGTGTGTGTGTGTGTGTGTGCGTGTGTGTGTGTGTGAATGGATTTCACAGCATACACATGAACATTACTTTCTCTGTCTCTCTCTCTCAGTCTTGGAGAGAGAGAGAGAGAGAGAGAGAGAGAAGAGACAGAGAGAGACAGAGAGAGACAGAGAGAGACAGAGACAGAGAGAGATTATCACAAAACCATCTAACATGTCTGCTGTGCTTGATCTGGATATTCATAATACTAAGAATAAACAGTCATCCTGTCAAACAACTCTAAAATTTGATATAACCCCAACAACAAGTTCAACACATGACATCATTCTCCTCTGGTCTCTAGGCTCCTTGTCTGATACAATTCCAACATAAAACTCACCTCTGTCACCATGAGTAAATCCCTTTTTCGTGTTCTCACTCACTTTGTCCAGGACAGCTACCCAGGCTTTCTGTGGATTACACAACGTAGGAATAGCATGCAAATTGATGCTCAGTTGTCCAGCGAACCTTGCCAGTATCCAGTCTATCCTGTGAGTCTCGGACTCTTCGCTAGCTGTGTGGAAGTGGGCACGACAAAATGGGATTGATTCATCCTCAGGGGAAATCTCCTCCATTTCCCTCTGACGGACACCTGATGAGGTGAAATTAACTTCAGGAAAAGTAATTCGTGGACGTGTCTTGAATTGCTTTCAACCTGGAGAAAACAGAGATCCCCAAAAGCATATAGAATTGCCCTAGTTCAGTTTCTATTGTGATTCTAAGATGATCCAGTTTTATTTGGTTACGGTTATGTCTCGGGAAGAATTCGGAGTACAAAACAAAGCCAGGGCGATTGTTTTGTCTGACAGTCAGGCATCCTAGGTGTGTTAATAGCAAACGTTTCACAAAGACTGTGTAATTTGCAGGAGAGAACGTCAAAACACGGTGTGCCAGGAAAGTCATGGAAGTTATGTTTGTTTACACCTCTCTTCTCTCTCTCTCTCTCTCTCTC
>CM065728.1:36072654-36080154 GCA_033310375.1 Conus canariensis
GCAAATTTTCTTGTTTTCTTACTTTTTAATGGACTTTTTAAAGCAAATTTCAAATGTGTAAACAGAAATATAGGTCAAAGAAGAGAAAACGTCAGTGTTCTTACGAGTGGACTCTCTCTCTCTCTCTCTCTCTCTCTCTCTCTCTCTCTCTCTTCTCTCTCTCTCTCTCTCTCTCTCCGTCACATTAACAAAATAAACGTAAATTTACCAGTAATTCATGCCCAAAATGTATTTGTATTTATTTTTCTTATGCAGTCTGAAACGAAAGCACAATATCTGAAATGAGGGGGAAACAAGTTGAGAGTATCTATATTCTGTTCATTTCTTCATTTCGTTTGTCTTGTTTATCCATTTCTAGCACATGTATTTGTTTATTAGTTGATGTGCATGTCATTTATTTAGGAAACTTTACATAGAGTAATCAAACTAGGTTTGCTATGAGTCAAAGAAAGCCTTATTCTCCTAGAAGTGTAAATTAAAAATCAAATGCCCTTTACTGTCAAGAGTTCAAATGCAGAAAATAAAGAAGTAGAGAAAGTAGACTGAATTAAGAGACAACAAAGAATAAGAGAATGAAGCAGTAAATGAATGAATAAACGAAAGCATTAGATTGGCTAAATTAGGAATCTAACTGAGGTTGGAGAGATATGGGTCAAAAGAGAAATAAAGATCAAAATGATTGTACATATCAGCAGGTTCGATACACACGAGGATGGGAGTAATCCTCCGTGTGTGTGTGTGTGTGTGTGTGTGTGTGTGTGTGTGTGTGTGTGTGTGTGTGTGTGTGTGTCTCTCTCTCTCTCTCTCTCTCTCTGGTTTTGTTCCTGTATTATACGGAAATATTTGTTGTGATTTTCAAACAATTCATGTTTCAAGGAAATGGAGATTCAGTGACAGTTAATCGGTGTGAATACGTACCCCCGACATGACATGTGTATTTCACGGCCTAACTCCAGGTCAAATGAAGAGGTGTGCTCGTCTGTCCTTATGAACTGTTTCCCCCATTCCCCCTCCTCCTTTCCTTCTCCTCCTCCTCCTCCTTCCCCTTCATCCCTCCCCTACTCTATCCACCCCACCCATATTCTCTACCACTTTCGCCCATCTTTTTTTTCTTGATTTATATTTCGCCGTGATAGTTTTTCTTCCTATTTCTTTCCTTGTTGTTATCTCCCTTCTTCTCTCCTTCTTCGCTTGTACTTCATTCTTCTTTGTGTTATTTTCTTTTTTTCCTTTTTTCTACTGTTCCTGCTCTGTCTCTAAATTATCGAGGGGGGGGGGGGGGGGTCTGGGTTGCAATGACATAAAGCCAAGAATACAGAGATAGAAAGAAACACAATAAATGTTGAATAAATGTTGAAAAGAAGAAAGTCATGAAATTCCCAAGTATTTATGTTTACGCACTGAGTCTTTTTTTTTTCCTGTCGTTTTTTTCCTTATTCCTTTAGTTGTCTGTTTCTCTTTGGCTTTCTTTGCACTTATTTGTTTCTTCGAACTGTGTATGTTAACTCTGTCAATGTCAGCGACAGAACCGAAGCACCGCAATCTCCTGTCACAAAGCATGTCGTTGGATGTATTTTAGCATCAGGCCACAAAACAGATAAGAGAAAGAATATAACAGAGACAGAATTAAAAAATTGAAATATCTGCAAATAATTATAAGATAATGCATCAGATGCAAAATAACTGCATTTCCTTGCCAGTTGGCCGCGGGTTTTTGAAAGATGATATTTCTGTATGTTTATTTTATGCTGTTCACTTTTATATTCTGCTAACACCTCCTTTCTTCATTCGCTTAGGCCACACACACACACACACACACACACACACACACACACACACACACACTACACACACACACACACACACACACTCTCTCTCTCTCTCTCTCTCTCTCTCTCTCTCTCTCTCTCACACACACACACACACACACACCTACACACACACACACTACACACACACACACACACACACACAACACACACACACACACACACACACACAAGAGATTCTTGTCATTAATATCCTTTGATGGAAAACCCCAAGAAGTCGAAATTTGGGGAACATTTGATGGGTGTTTTGTTTTTGTCTTAATTTTATGTCTTCTGTTTTTATCATCGTTTTATATTGCTGGCTAGCTATATAAAATCGTTAGATAGATATGCGTGTGTGCCTGTGTGTATATATGTACGTATGCATGTATATATGTATTTTTGTATGTATGTATGCACGTACGTATGTATTTATGCACGTATGTATGTACGTATGTATGTACGTCCACTGGAATCGAACAAAACAATTTCTGTCAAATATATATATATATATATTTGTGATGTGTGTAGTGTTGTTATAGTGTGTGTGTGTTTGTGTGTGTTGCGTGCTGCATGTGGTGTGGTGCGTGGTGCGTGCGTCCGTCGTGCGTGAGTGCGTGTGCTTGCGTGCGTGCGTTCGTGTGTGTGTGTGTGTGTGTTGTGTGTTGTGTGTGTGTGTGTGTGTGTGTTTGTTGTGTGTGTGTGTGTGTGTGTGTGTGTGTGTGTGTGTGTGTGTGTGTGTGTGTAAAAGTATATATGAGCTGAAAGGCAATCCTTTCTATTGTCCTTTTTACGAAGTGGTCAGTCGTGATCTTTTACCTTATCAGATGCAGTGTTTCAAATTGTTCTGATGCATATCTTTCATTTGGTTCTGCCTACCAGCTAGCTTTTTTTTTTTTTTTTTTGTATTCTTTGATTTATTAATTTATTGAATTTAGGATGATTCTTCACCGCTTTCTTATCATTTCTTGAACTGTGTGGGTGTATATTTTTCTTCCTATGTGCTTAATCATTGAAATGGGTCTATGGTCTAATAATGCAATTCTTTAGACTTCAATGAGTTTAGGTCCTTGCCTGGAGTTTGTAAGAACGTTCCCTGTAGAAAAGGCTCTATTGTCTAACCCGGGCAAAACACATTATTACATTGAGCTTCACCGTCTGTTGAACTGGGGTTTCTCAGTTACATAAGTCAAGAATTACGAATGATTTTGATCTCTCTCTCTCTCTCTCTCTCTCTCTCTCTCTCTCTCTCTCTCTCTCTCTCTCTCTCTCTCTCTCGTAAATGAGCGTAAAGTGACGTGCAGCGTACAATGGCCATAAAGTTACCCACTCGATTGTGTAACGAGTGTTAGTGCAAATGGTGTAAGCGCATGAGTGGTAACAAATGCGCTATATATATTACATATATTTTATTATTCCACAGCAGAACATGTAATTTGAAAATCCTCTGTGTACATACTATCGGGGAATCCTTTGTGAATCCTATAATCTCTCACTGAAAAATGAAATTTTCTACACTAGATCTACATTTCTAAAACCTAAGTCTCTCAGTCAGTATGAAAACTGAACTCCAGTATGGGAGATCCAAGGGTTTTTTAATATGATTGCAAATACATTACACAGTTACACAGAACTGTTCGCAAATTAAAAACTTTCGCCGATCAATTATTTTGCTGGGATTTGAAGAAGGTATATATCTGCTCTGAATTTGTTTGTGCTTCATATCCCTCCCATGCCACAGTCATTAAGTAAATGAACGTAGATCATCTTAGCATCAGAATAGAGTCTGAATGGAATTGTCGGGACCAGAATGAGGCAATTCTGCATGCTGATTGGGAACTCTTTTTTTTCAGGCTGAAGGCAATACAAAACACATCCAGGGATTATTTTTCGGGAGCAAATTTCATCTCATCAGTTGTCCGTTAGAGGAAGACAGAGGATAAATCAATCCTACTTTTCTTGCCCATCCCACAGCGTGAGATGTACAGGACAGACTGGATATTGGCAAGGTTCGCTGCATAGCTGAGCATTAGTTTACATGGTGTTCACATTATTTTGGAATCCATAGAAAGCCTGGGTAGCTGTATTGGACACAGTAAGGGAGAAATACGACAAAGAGACCGACCCATAGTGACAGAAGTCAGTTTCATGCTGGAGTGATAGCGGACAAAGGCTTCAGTGACTAGACAAGAATAATGTTGTTGTGTTGAATTTATTGTAGGGGTTATATCAGGTTTTAGGGATATTTGACAGGATGGGTGAATGCTTGCTTCTTGTCCAGAATACAGTGTGTGTTGTAGCATTGTGCATTCTGAATATCGTAAATATCCAGATTAAGTGTGGCAGAAATGTCCGACCGGTTGTGATACTCTCTCTCTCTCCCTCTCTCTGTCTCTCTCTGTCTCTCTGTTCTCTCTGTCTCTCTCTCTCTTCTCTCTCTCTCTCTCTCTCTCTCTATCTATCTATCTATCTATCTATATGTGTGCGTGTATGTGTGTGTGGTGTGAGGGAGAAGGATAGATGAGAGAGAGAGACGGGGGGGGGGGGGGGGAAGAGGAGAGAGAGGGAAAGAGGGACTGAGAAAAACAGGGAGAGCGGAAAACGCTCTTGTGTATACTGTCAAATCTATTCTCCTCACACACACACACACACACACACACAACACACACACACACACACACACACACACACACACACACACACACACACACACCTCTACAACTTCTCACAGACCATCCAGCATACACAGCACACACGTTACACATTTTCTCCGACTCCAAATTTCAACGGGTGGCAACTCGTTTTAGAAAGAAATCACAGCTCAACCTCCCTGATTTTACACTGAGCTTCACCAGCGCTGCCAACCTCTGGAGACCTGCATCTTATTCTGATGGCAGACTGATCCCATGGCATCACACCACTCTTTGTGGTGTTGATGTTCACCATACCAGCTGCCTTCTCACTGCATGTGGAAAAGATCTACCCTGGGGACAACTTAATTCTGATCGTCTTCTCCATCTCATGTCTCCAGCGATTTATGAGTCTGACGTGCGCAGGAAAGGCCTGGATACAGGCAAAGCTTGCAGAGAGGCTGGGTTTCATTTTGCATTCAAATATCTGCTGGCTCGATGGTATACCTGGAACAGTTAAGAAGAACAATGAGAGAGAAGTGTTAGAGCCGCTACCTACAAAACATGTCAAACAAATGAATATCTATAATCAAAACAACGACAGACAAAAAACATAAACGCCAAACAAGCAGAAAAAAAGTTTCAGAAGCTCGACACAACCAAGGGCAACGAAGTGAAATAATAGCTAGGGTCAAGATTCAATTCTGAGATCAAGTCAAATTTGACTGGCCATTTACTGGAGAAGAATAAGTGTGATATGATACGCCTTTGAGCTAAATAAATGTTTCTTATCTTGGTTTATACGCAAACTATTGTTCTGAGAGTACCATGAGAGTGCCGAGTGTGATCGTTATGCTAGGCAAAATGCTCTTTATTGTTATGCTGGGCAAAATATTCTTTATTTCTAATCGATCTATCTATCTTATCTATCTGTATATATATATATATATATATATGTGTGTGTGTGTGTGTGTGTGTGTGTGTGTGTGTGTGTGTGTGTGTGTGTGTGTGTGTGTGTGTATTAACATCCAAACAAAGACACAAACAACAACCACATCGATGGTTTCCCTATATTTCGACCTTGTGGGGTCTTCCTCAGGGTACTTTAATGGTGGAATTGTACACAGTAGTTTCCGTTCACACCTTTTTAAAAAAAATCAGTTCTCCACGGTTCAGATGGCTTGAGAAAGGACAGGGGCGGAAGGGCGGTGAGTACGGGAAATGCGAGAAAAGAAAAGTAGGAACGACAGAGGCATAGAGGGAGAAAAGGAAAGTAAGAGACAGTGCGGGAAGAGCTGACAGGATGGGAGAGAGAGAGACTGAGAGAGAGAAAGAGAGAGACAGACAGACAAACAGACAGACAGACAGACAAGCAGACAGACAGACAGACAATCACAGACACAGAGAGGGCAAGGGGGCGGGGGACAGAAAGTGGGATGGGGGGGGGGGGAGAAGGGAAGGGGGGGCGGGACAGAGAGAGACTCCGAAAGAGAAAGAGGGGGGGAGGGAGGTAAGGATAGGGAGAAATTGGGAGAGCAACAGGGGTGGGGATATGGGTAGACAGGACGATAGGGAAGAGCCTATAATGTGTATATATATATTATATATATATATATATATATATATATATATATATATGCTGATCAATTGGGGTGTGTGTGTGTGTGTGTGTGTGTGTGTGTGTGTGTGTGTGTGTGTGTGTGTGTGTGTGTGTGTGTGTACATATATGTACACACAATACGTATGGAAATAAGTACTCTTTGTCTTCCTATATCTCTATTCGTGTTGCTTCCTACATTGTAAAACAAATTGTTGTACTGACAGAGGGCTATATGAACCCACTTTTGATTTGTTTTGCTTCCACATATCCATGTTATGTTTGCATGGTAATATTTTTTTTCCTTCTTCTGCTACATCCATACGATTGGTTGCATCAGATCTGCAGTCCGGCTGCCATGACGCATTGTACAGTCTTCTTCAAGTGGTGACTACCATCCCGAAGCTGCACCAGCCTCTCCACAAACTCTGGCCATGTTTGACGTCATAGAACCTTGTAGGTGGGACAGTACTTAAAAGGATGTGTCCTGCCAAATGGGCAATCGCCGGTGTGAGCAATCTTGAGCTAGTTGAGGTGGTTCAGTTATCAGAAGTGGCTAGTCCTGAGTCTGAGAAGGACTGTCTACTGGTGCTTCTGCAGCTGGTGGATCGAGACGACACCGTTATTGTGGATGATGGATTTAGCCTCTCTGTGTGGTACCATGTGCTGAACTATCGCATTGTGCTACCTGGCGAGAGAAGAGCATCAACGATTTCTATTCATTTGATCCTGCAGTGGGGTTGAGAATGTGCTGGAGTGTAGTTCGGGAATGTGTTGGAGTGTAGGTCTGGACCGCCGTGAACGATCATGGAAGGCTTTCCAGATGGCTTGCAGTTGTAGTTGACTTCTGGTGTTCTGAAGTTCCACAGAAGATGTCCACAGTTTGTGAAGAAGACAATGTTTGGTGGTGAGTTGGTTTGATCATGAGAAAATAGGCACTGATGGAGCAGTGGCCTTGACTCTGCTCTTAGACAGAGGAGA
The DNA here is from genome assembly GCA_033310375.1 of Conus canariensis. Taxonomy (NCBI): domain Eukaryota; kingdom Metazoa; phylum Mollusca; class Gastropoda; order Neogastropoda; family Conidae; genus Conus; species Conus canariensis. The sequence continues at coordinate 36,079,671 of CM065728.1, forward strand.
TGTTTACGGCTGGCAAATCCAAGGGATCTATTTCCCATCTGTGTGTTTGATATCTTTATTTGTCTGTATGATACGAAGTATGATAGTCAGATTGGACAACATAAATGCGCTTTAGTTTCTGTATTTGTCTGATGTATTTAGCTACTGAAAAGAAACCACCCACGTGGTATTTCCCACACACATTTTTTTGATCTAGCGTTGACACATAGTTTAAGAAAGGCAACTATATTGTCAACCTACAGTTCATGCAGAGCCCATACGAAACCATTTCAAAAAGTAATACCCAAATCAACCATCTTTTGTGGCCATTGACGTTTGGAGATGGCGGTTATAGGTCAACAAATTACTTGTTGTGGACCGGGTCAGGATAATAATTTTGAACAGTAGAAAATAAATATACAGTAATATTATCTTAAAACTCCTGAGCCGAATGGCGAAAAATGCTGTTACATTCCATTTCCAGATTTTCAAAAATACTGTCACA
>CM065728.1:36087654-36090154 GCA_033310375.1 Conus canariensis
CTTCATTTTTTTAATTGTAAATTAATATTGTTTTGAACATGAGTATGCGCGCGTGCGTATGTGTGTGTGTTGTGTGTGTGCGTGCGTGTGTGGTGTGTGTGTGTGTGTGTGTGTGTGTGTGTGTGTGTGTGTGTGCGTTCTTGAGAGGTATGTGTGTGCTTGCGTCTGTGCCACACTATTTTTGTGTGTGCATGTGCTTATGCGCTGTGTGCGGATGTGAACGTGTGCTCATACTCACACTCAGTTGAACTTGCTGTCCTATGCAAGTCCTGCCCACTGATTTATCAGTAAAAGAAAGAGTATAAAGAATGTTTAATTGAAAATTGATAAATCAAGGTGAGAAACAAAGATAAAGGAAAAACTTTTATTCTTTTCAACCTTATTCAGATAAACCTCCAGCGATCCAACCTCCAGCGATCCAACTTTGGATCCATCACGCTGAGCATACGATCAAATCACTTCCGCTTTGTTTTCTATCAGTGTCAATGGAAAATTAGCAGGAGTAACAAAGCCCAATTTTGGAGCAGCCATCATCGCTTTCTTTCTGCATGTAGGCTTTCTTTTCTGTGTTTCAAGTACACGGGTATACACTGAACCATTGCATTTGTTTGTTTGTCTGTCTGTCCGTATATCTCGAAAATACAGACGGACATCTTTTTTGTTCGTTCTAAGGTAACAGACAAGCTTTGAACCTTGATGCATTAACCGCATTGTCTCCCATGGGTAGACCATGGGTATCCTTCACGCACACAGACATACTTTTGACGTTCCTGATTTCGCTTCTTTTCGTTTCTGTTCTTTCGTTTATGCATTCGTTTGCTGGTTTATTTCTTTGTTTGCTCGTGCGTATTCCATTCATTTAGGAAACTTTACATGGAGGAACCAAAGGTTTTGTTTCGAGAAAAAAAAGAGAGGCTGATTTTCCCAGACGCAAAATATTTTTGCATTGATACGAAAAGAGGCTGATTCTCCCAGATACAAATCAGAAAAATAATATGTGTGTTACAGTTAAACGACGAAAATGATCAAGACAATTACAAATGAAGGAAAGAAGACTGAGACACAACTGAAGAATGAGAAAGTGAAACAGTAAATGAAAAAATAAAAGAATGAATACATTAAATTGGTTGAAGCTAGAATTTTTCTGGGTTTGGATCGAAAATGGACAAAATAGAAGCCAGTATCAGAATCTGGTTAAATATCAGCTTTTGTTCGATACACATGAAGATAGATGTGATCCTCCTCCTGTTCCCCGCCCCTCTCTCTCTCTCTCTCTCTCTCTCTCTCTCTCCTCTCTCTCTCTCTCTCTCTCTCTCTCTCTGGTTCATTTCCTGTTTCACAAGGTGACATCTGAAATGATTTTCAAATGACTTGTTTCAAGCGAATACAAATACTATGACATAATCAATTTCAGTAAGTATCTCCAGGAAGCTTATGCCTGTGACTCCCACCACTAACTCTTGAAGAGGAGAGTTTGTCTGGCCTTAACAAAATGTTACCCCAATCTCCCCTCCCTCGTTAACTTCCGCCTTCTCCCTTTCCCCTCTCCCCATCCTCTTATCTCGTCTGCCCCTATCCCTTCCCAATCCATCGCTGCCATTGCTTCTACCACTTTTACTCATCTATCTTGTTCTCTATTATTTTCCTTTCTTGGTGATCTGTGCCTTTATTTTGTTCTTTTTCATCTTTGTCTGCATTTGATCCTTAATCCTCATCTTCTTCATCATCTTCTTCTCCTTCTTCTTCCTCCTCCTCCTCCTTGTCCTCCTCCTCCTCTTCTTCTTCTTCTTCTTCTTCTTCTTCTTCTTCTTCCTCTTCTTCTTCTACTCTGTTGATTTTTCCTTTTTCTCTTTCTTCTTCTCTCTTTTGTTCTGTTCACACATGCACACACGCGCGCGCACACACATACACACACACATGCACGCACGCACTCACGCACGCACGCACGCACACAGACACACACACACACACACACACACACACACACACACACACACACACACACACACACACACTTTCTCTCTCTCTCACACACACACACACACACACACACACACACACACACACACACACCACAAGTGCGCGCACACATGCACTCACACACACACACACACACACACACACACACACACACACACACACATACACACACACACACACACACACACACACACACACACACACACACACACACACACACACACACACATGCGTATACGCCCATATACACAGGCACACACACATACACAAATATATATATATATAGTTTCAAAATGGAGTGACTTTATATATATATATATATATATATATATTATATATATATATACACCTGCATGTGCAGATGCGTCCTAGCAGGAGCTTGCTCATCTAAACCCACATATCACACGCAAGCATACACATGCACATCTGCACGAGCACACACACATACACACACACACGCGCGCGCGCGCGCGCGCACATATACTCGCGAACCGCATACACTGGCACACGCACATGGGCC
>CM065728.1:36095154-36110154 GCA_033310375.1 Conus canariensis
ACAATAAAATCAGAAATAAATTTTCCTAAACGGGCGTGACGGACATCTTCATTAAAGCAAATTGGTTCATATGTATCAGACTTATTTAAAGAGTCGAAATAAATCCATATAATATTGGTGCACAGCAAACAGTTTCTCCTTACCCTACCTGGGAGATGAATAAACCACATTTTGATATCGATTACACTGATGTGAAGAACAATGAGAAAATAAACATAATGCAAAGTGAAGTCCGAACGCACCTAGAGAATGAATACCCAAATCATTTAAAGGTATATAAAGATGGCTCACTCTGGTGCTGGTTCAGATTTTGTAACACCAACTTTAAAAAAAAAAGGAAAGTCATACTTTATTGGTAAAAATCGGTCAATATTTACCGCCGAACTCGTTGCTATGCTATGGCTCTTAATTACATAATTGGGATTCCATTGAACACTTTTGAAATTTTATTTTGCGTCGATTCTCAGTCCGTACTGTATGCTTTACGTGCATTTGAATAGAAGAAAAAATCCAAAATTATCATAGAAATCAATCAAATGATTGACATTTTAAGTTTAAAGGGGATCAGTATTGCCTTTTGTTGGATTCCTTCAAATGTTGGATTGTATTCAAATGAATGTGTTTATAGAGCTGCAAGAAAGGTGCAAGGCAAGACAGGGAATCCATAGAAATAAACATTCCACTATCCGTTACAGTGGGGTATCATTAACATGAGCAACATCGTGGAACAAAGTTTCAAAATCTCTCCATAGGAAGGAGAAATTCTCTAGTATCTAAATGAATTCCGATGATTTTGCAAACAAAATAGCTGTGACTTATAGTAACATTTTCAAATTTAGATACATTATTTCGCTGTCTTTTAGGATAAAGCTTAATGCCTTCAAAACAAAATTCAGCAAGAATGTTAAATGTTTGTGTGGTGAACAAGTTTCAAAACAACACATTCTCCTGGAACGCCAGAGATTGAGACCTGTTTTACCGGCTATTTCTGAAAGTTCTCTTGAAAGTATCCTTGAGAACTTTACTTTGTTGATTGATTTAGCGAACTGTTTACTACACAGTCCTATGGGACATTTGTTATAGTTTGTTTTATGATTCACAATAGTTCTTTAACGTGTGTTTTCTTGTACCTTTTTTAATTGTATTGTAAAAATTGTAAAGATGCCTTTTTTTGTCATTGCAAGATAACCCACCCGCTCACACACCCTCTTCATGCTCCCCCTCTCTACACCGTTTTTCTTCATCTAATATCACCTAATTTGGAAAGACGATAAATTGAAGACAATAAGAACAATAATAACAACAACAACAACAACACTCTCTCTCTCTCTCTCTCTCTCTCTCTCTCTCTCTCTCTCTCTCTCTCTCACGCATGCACGCACACACGCACGCACGCACACACACGCGTCAGGTGCCAGATCCCTCAGATAATCACTAGATACATGATGGATTGATCACTTAAAGAAAGCGACGGTGCTAATCACCTGTGATTTATGAGGCGTTATGTGAGAGTGGCCATCAGTGTAAAGCAAAGCATATGGCTCTTTCTAGTCATTCTTCGTCTATTTTCGATAAAAATCAAATCCGAGCTTCTCTGACTTTAGTTTTTAGTCTGCCTTCATCATTTTGTGTCATCTTTACAGTTGTGTGTTACTCGCAGAACACGTAAACTGTAGGATTTGGATGCAAATTGATGCCTGGTCTCGCCTTTAACGTTGTCAATATCCAATGTATTATAAATACGTCGCCACAAAATGTGAGAAAGGGGAGATTGGGAGGGCTGAGGGATGGAGGGAGGGGGATTAGGATTGATTTTGTGTTGGGAAATCTCCTCTTAATACATGCAAAAGACAACTGATTGGACACAATTTGAGTGAAAAAGGAGTGATGTGTAATTCTATGATTTATTCACATTCAGAGTAGACCTGAATTTTCCCAAAGCCAAACCAGTAACAATGTTAATTCAAGTCAAAATGCATAAAGGAAGAAAGTGTGCCATATTTCTCAAACTTTTCAGTGTTCCGAAGTAGATTTATTTAGGGAGATCTTAAATTTAAATGAGGGAATAATTGTCCTGAAGGATTGCCATCACTACTATGCACATGGAAGGTGTTCGAAGTCAATGTTTTAGAATTTGAGTGTGTAGCCTCAAAATCGTCTTAGAATGTAATCTCTCTCTCTCTCTCTGTCTCTCTGTCTCTGTCTCTGTCTGTCTGTCTGTCTGTCTTCTCTCTCTCTCTCTCTCTCTCTCTCTCTCTCTCTCTCCTCTCTCTCTCTCTCTTATACAGCAGCACGTGTCATAATTATCTCAAAGCTCTTGATCTAAGTCCATAAGCTAGCAAACGAAGCGTTATGAAACAACGTGTTCAACTTGAACTAGACAACGGTCAGACGCTGTGCTGTACAGCAAAGTGTACTCACGTGTCCCAAACATGGACCTAAACACCATAAAGTCTTAATGCAAGTGTGAATTATCCATGATAGGGATATAGACCTGCTTCAATGAATGAACACACAAGAAGAAATATGGGCTTAAATAATATGAAAATGAATAAGAAAACTACACGGTCAGTGAATGTTCAAGCAAACATGCATCACCAAATAAAAGCAATATACTCATTAAAACAATCGAATTCACTGAGTTTGATATGGAAAAGAATTCCCAGCTATCACGATGTACAAGAGACAGTGATAAGGGTTAGCTTTCGTCCCATTTGGCAATATACTGTGAACACAGGGTAAAGTGAAACTCGGTGATGTCGTTTTCACTCAAATTGCTTGAGCCTCCATTTCGCCCATAAATCAGACACGAGTTTAACACCTCTACTATTCTAGATCAGATTTCAGACATGAGAGAGGTTTAATTATTTGGCCCCCTTTGGAATGTGGAGTATGCAACAGAAGCAAGCTCACAATGTCGATGTTGAACTGTTCCTCATAGTCCCCCCTCAGATGACCTTGTCGACAGACCAGGCCCAGTCAAGGGACATGAAAACGGTGGGCATTGAATGCAAATAGAATCTCAACCTCCTCCCCCCAGTGCTAATACTCTCTCTTATCAGCGCTCGTCAGACAGAGATCCAGAGCGATATGTAAATATTAGCATGAATTGGTCCTGGGGGATATGGGTGAGAGGAAGTGGCGGTTGAGTAGTAGATGTCGAAGTATGCCTTAAATAATTGATTGGAATAAACGTTTTGGTTAGGAGTGGGAATGAGACATATGTTGCCATTAACCGTGGTCTTCGTTTCGGGGAGAAATCCGCTTAATAATGAAGTCGTAATATTGCTGAAGTCAGAAGACATGCTCAAGTTTGCTACTCTCTCTCTCTCTCTCTCTCTCTCTCTCCTCTCTCTCTCTTCTCTCTCTCTCTCTCTCTCTCTCTCCGTCTGGACAGCTGTGTGTTTCTCAAAGAACATGCAAACTGTGAGATTCAAATATGAATTAAAGCTTGTATAACAATCCATTTTGGAAACATGACCACAAAGATGTTAGAGATGTGAAATTAAGAGGGAGGGAGGAGGTTGAAGTGATTTATCTGTGGTGAAATTGATTCCAGATCCCTGCCAGAGATAGTTGATCGATCAAACTTTGAATTAGAAAAGAATGAGGGGTGATCGTATGATTTGTTTACGTTCAGAATAAAAACATACTCCTCCCAAAGCCAAATCAGGGATGGTGTTATTTTCAAGTCAAAAATTATAATAATGGGGTTCTGTGTTGGTACTGAAACTTTTCTGGTGTCAAAATGTAGATTTGTTGAGGGAATTTTAACTGAAGATAAGATATTAAAGACTAATAAAGGATTACCAGTACTTTGAATTTGGAAGGTGCTGAAATTGAACGTTACGTTAAGAATTTGTGACCGGGCAAGCATACATCGATCAGCTCAAAGCAGTTTGTTGGCAGACTCAAAACGACGTATATGCATCAGAACAACGGAATGCACTGTACTTCAAACGGAAAAGGATCACCTGTTACTTTTATTTACAAAGGACAATGGGAAGAATTACCTTTTAGTCTCATTTGGCAAAAGATTATGAAAGCATATCAAAGTGGAATTCTATGATGTTGTTGTTAATCAAATTGCTAGAACCTTCATTTCGTCCAGAAATCAGACCCCCCCCCCCCCCTCCCCTTTGGAATGTGGAGAATGCAACGGAAACAAGCTCACAATGTCGATGTTGAACTGTTCCTCATAGTCCCCCCTCAGATGACCTTGTCGACAGACCAAGCCCATTCAAGGCACATGAAAACGGTGGGAATTGAATGCAAATAGAATCTCAACCTCCTCCCCCCAGTGCTAATACTCTCTCTTATCAGCGCTCGTCGGACAGAGATCCAGAGCGATTTGTAAATATTAGCATGAATTGGTCCTGGGGGAGACGGGAGGGAGTATGAATTGTGGGGGTGTGGCCCGAATGATTGATAGGGGGAAACGTTACGGCAAGGATTGGGAACGAGACATATGTTGCCGTTAACAGTGGACTTCGTTTCAGAGATAAATTTGCTCAACAATGAACTCTCAGAATGCATGTACATTCTACTAAATTACTCTCTCTTCTCTCTCTCTCTCTCTTCTCTCTCTCTCTCTCTCTCTCTCTCTCTCTTCTCTCTCTCTCTCTCTCTCTCTCTCTCTCTCTCTCCTCTCTCTCTTGATTATTACTGGCCGGAATGCGTATTTGCTCAAGCAAAAGATTTACAACAAAAAAACAACAAAAAAGTTAACACGACTAATCATAAATGGAAGAATATTATAAGGAAAACCCATCCATTTATTGAAAAACTTGAAAGTTATGGATCAGCAGTTGCTTGAATGTACGAACTCAAATTTATTTTGGACTCATGCTTTTAAGGCTTGCAAAGAATTTTGCATATGTGTGGAACCCCAGACAGTGAATGAACTACTGCCGGAACCTGTGCTTTACAATGACAAAATTAAAGTAGGTAACGTCACGATCAAACAAAAGAAGCTGATTGAAAAAGAAAAATACGCAGTAATGCATTTCTTAAAAGAAGACGGAAAATTCATGACATATGAAGAATTCACTACTAACCTTGACTATAACATAAATTTCGTAACTTACAACGGATGGATTTCCTCCATAAAAAGTTACATAAATAAACCTGGTATTGAATTAAACACCACTACCAACTGTACACTCGATATACCTAAAGTGGTGAATATTATTTTCAAGGCAAGCAGAGGAGTCAAACAATACTATGAAATTTTAACTTATGATTAACAGAAACCAAACTGTTGTACAAAGTGGGAACGAAAGCTAAATTCTGAAATCCTTTGGAAAAAAGTATTTCTCCACATCCACAACATAAACGATATCAAATTCAAATGGTTACAAATCAGAACTGTTTATAGAATTATTGGTACGAACATTATTCTTAATGCTATGGGAATAACAAATACGACGAACGGCACTTTTTGTAATGAAGAAAGAGAGTCAATCGAACACTTGTTTTGGGAATGCAACCATGCACAAACCTTCTGGAAAGCTGTCGAATATTTACTGAATGAAAAATGCAGAAACATCTTCAATGCTAAGATCACTTGTAATATTGCAATTTTCGGGGTGGATCACCATTATAAAACAGATAAAATATTTGACTTTATCATAATGTTTGCAAAAAATTATATCAGTAAATGTAGATTTGAAAAACGTACGCCATGTGTTACTGGATTCCAAAATCAGCCGAACAACAGATTTAAAGTCGAATAACACAATGCCAGAGTTAATGACAATCAGATAAACTTTGAAGCCTCATGGAACAACTTTACACCAATGTTTCTTCAATCAGATACATAATAGGCGCCTACCTGTATTATGCTGCTCGTTATGATAATATATATGTATGTATGTGTGTATGTATATGTGTGTATATGTGTGTGTATGTATATATATATATATATATATATATATAAAATTTATATATATATGTTAAAAAATATCTGTTAAAAAATACATCTGTTAAAATATTATTTTTTAACAGCACCTTCAGATTTTTTAAGGACTTTTTTATATTGTTCATAATATATATATATATATATATATATATATATATATATATATATTTGTGTGTGTGTGTGTATGTTTATATATATATATATATATATATATATATATATATATATCCCCTCCCTCTGTACGCAGCCTACAGTGTTCATTCTTGATTAGCAATCCTCCTTGCAGAATAATCACCCTTAATATAAAAAAAAAAAATTGTGTACAGATCAGCGACAAGTAATTATCAAACCCGGCAGACTGTCCATCGATACAGCAATTTTTTTCTTTTAAAACCCTATTGTGTGTACATGGATCTATGCTTGATTTTCCTTTTTTATATGCTTGTTTCGTTTCTTTATGTCTGTCTCTCTATAACAAATGACAACTTTGCGCACTGTCCTGTTTCTGCGCACTTGTAAGCTCTAATATTATTTGATTTAAAAAAAAAAAGAAAAACAAAAAAAAATTGCTTAACAATGAACTCTCAGAGTGCATGTACATTCTACTAAATTACTCTCTCTCTCTCTCTCTCCTCTCTCTCTCTCTCTCTCTCTCTCTCTCTCTCTCTCTCTCCCCTCTCTCTCTCTCTCTTATTACTGGCCGGAATGCGTATTTGCTCAAGCAAAAGATTTACAAGGTATAATTCATCCACGAAGAATCATACTCAGGAATTGTGTCTTTGCAATTGATGCAAATATGTAAAGCAACCATTCATTTGATTTAGGTTTGGAGCAAATGACTCTGAATTGCAATCACTTTGATACAAAAATTACATACATGTAGAACTAACCCTGTCCTGTGTTTAAAGATAATAAACTCAATTTCAGTTATGGTACCCGCTCCATTGTGACTTTTGAGGTAATCTCATACTATTGACAAATCACACAGAGTCAAATGTATTAAGATACGTGCTTTTAATGTCTTAAAAAATCACAATTAGTGAAACAGCTAACAACATTTAATATTACCCAGCATTTAAATAAAATATTCAGTTCTGAATGAGAAGACTTGCCAGTATCGAAGCATAATTAATGATGGTAGGATATTGGTGCAGTTCATATGTTTGTGTCCTTTTCTTTTGAGTTGCTTTATGTTGTTGCCTCTTTCGCTATTTACAGTCTTTTTAAAATGTTTTTGTCCAATATATTTGTCTTCAGAAACTTGCAAGCTAAATGCCAAACGAAGAAACCATGTATGTCTTATGTTCTCTCTCTCTCCCTCCCTCCCTCCCTCCTCTCTCTCTCTCTCTCTCTCTCTCTCTCTCTCTCTCTCTCTCTCTCTCTCTCTCTCTGTCATAGCTCTTGACCTGTTTGATGGAGCAATGTCCACCAAGCAATGAATTACAGAGTAGCGGTTTCAGTTTGCACAAGAAAACAGACAGATGCCCAGTGATGGCTGTGAGACTCCGTGTAAATACTGAATTATTGAGCGGGAAAATACACGTGGGTAGTTTCTTTTAAGTAAATGACTAAATCAGATAACGATGATATTTTAAAAAAAAAAACTATATTCTTTTTCCCAACATCACATCACATTTCATATTATGACCAGCAAAAGAAGATACATACGTGTGAATGATACAAAGATATTGAAGAATGGTAAGCTAATCTAGCGAACAAATTTTGAATTCTTCAGATGGACCTTCAGCTGTATGCAAGAAGAGGGAGCATGTGCCTTCATCGTTCATAGAGCAACAATGGTTAATACATAGACACTAAGAAAAGAGACTTATTAGCTCCACTGGTCTAAAAACTGCATATTCTTCTGTACACCGAGGTGCCATTTTGATTGGGGAGACAGATCCCAACGTAATCTCAGAACGACATTTGAACCTAACCATTATGTCTCTCGACTCCTCTTTGTTGTGTGGAGCCTTGCAGTTTGTTTTTTTTTCTTTTTAGCGTTCACGTTTTCTTTATGTTGTTGTTTTGCTAACAGACACACATTTCTTTGACTCGTGTTATTATCAGTGGCTCTAATACTTCTTTCTTGCTGATCTTGATCATTCCAGGATGCATCCAGTCCAGAGGAGACTGGAATGCAAATTGAAACCCAGCCATCCTGCAAGCTTGGCCAATATCCGGCATATCCTGCGCAGGTCAGACTCGTACATCTCTGGAGACTTGGGATGGGAAAGACGACCAGGACTGGTTTCTCCTCAGGGTAAGTCTTCTCCTCATTCAACAAGGACGTGATTTGGTATGGTGAATGCTAACACGGGAATAAAAGAGTGGTGTGATGTCACAAGTTAGTCTGCCATCAGAACACATTGAAGGCCCCCAGGTGGATCGCAGTGTCGGTGAGCTCAATGTAACGTCAATCAGGTCTGAGTTTTTATTTCTTTCTCAAGCAGGTTGCCATCAGTAGATATTTGGAGTAGTACAAAACATAACAAATGTAGATATACCGGGTAGTGGGTTAGAAAGTGTATGTATGTGTGCACGCTCACGTTGCTCTCTCAAATGTATGTATGTATGTATGCATGTGTATATATATATATATATAATATATGTGTGTGTGTGTGGTTGTGTGTGTGTGTGTGTGTGTGTGTGTGTGTGTGTGTGTGTGATAAACATTCATAAAATTTGACACAGCTTTAACAACGAATTACACACGATGCTATTATTCTTCTCTTCTAGTATCTGGGGGCTTTGTCCAGTACAGCTGCAACGTGCAATTATCTTACCTCTGTCGCTATTGATCAATATCTTTCTAATATTCCTTCTTTACTTTGACCATTACAACTATTCAGACTTTCCATGCCTCACCTAATAGTAGAAATGAAATGGAATCAGCCAGCAGTCCTGCCAATATCCAGTCTATCCTGCGAACTTCGGACACTTCGGTAGCGACGTGGGATGGGAAAGGAAAGGATTGATTTATCCCCTTGGGAAATCGGCTCCATCTTTCCTTTTCAGACAGCTGGTAAGATGAAGTTAACCCCAGGAAAAGTAGTGCTTGGACTGTCTTCCGTTGTTCCCATACAGCAAGTAGCATTGCCTAGTTCACTCGCATTGATTTTACTTGGACCCTACTGCGATTCAAAGTTGATTCGTATTATTTTAGGGTACCGCTATCAAGGGAGGGATTCCGAGCTCAAAACAGAGTCAGAGCAGATGCTAAGTCTGGCACTATCGGGTGTGTTTATAGTAAGTGTATCACGAACAAAGGTGTATTATTTGTGGAGGAGAAAGTCAGCATATGAAAAGACTGGAAGATTATGAAGGTTCTCTCTCTCTCACTCTCTCTCTCTCTCTCTCTCTCTCTCTCTCTCTCTCTCTCTCTCTCTCATGAAAAAGACAGAATGGTTGCGAAGATCCTGTATATTTCTCTCTCTCTCTCTCTCTCTCTCTCTCTCTCTCTCTCTCTCTCTCTCTCTCTCTCTCTCTCGTGTCATAGACGAAGACTGTTATTTACGAGACACAAACAGAAGACAGGAAAGCTATGACGGTTATGTTTGTTCGCAGGTATCTCCTTTCTTCCCTTCCTACCACCTCACTCTGTCTCTCAGTGTCTCCCTAACACAAACACATACATACATATACATACACACCCATGCAAACACGCGTGCACGCGCGAGCTTGCACGCAGGTGCGTCAGGTGTCAGGGCCCTCGGATAATCATCAGATGCATGATGAATAGACCACTGACAGAAAGAGTAGCAGTGCTAATCACCTGTGATTTATCAGGCGGGCGTTTTGTGGGCGGGGCCATAGACGTAAAGCGTGAATCCCTTTCCATTCAGTCTTCGCTTATTTTTTCCATGAAATCAGAACCGAGTTTCTCTTACGATTGTTTGTGCCTTCCTCTTTACTCTTTTAATCATGTTGTGACGTCTTGACAGCTTCGCGTTTCTCGAGGAACACGTAAGCTGTGGGATTTAAACGTGAATGGATGCCTGTTCACCCCTTACTCGTTGCTAATACCCAATGTATAATGGATACGTCGCAACAAAAATGTGATAAATAGGTGACCGGAAGGGATGAGGGATGGGTGGGGGCTGGAACTGATTGATGTGTGGGAATCTGCTCCAAACTGCTGCAAGTGACAGCTGACTGGCCGAAATTTGAATGAAGAATGAGTGACTTGTAATTATGTGATTCACATGCTTTCTCCAGAAGGCAAGTCAGCAGTTTTGTTATTTCTTAGTCAAAACACATGATGAAGGGATTTTTCCATGAGTCTGAAACTTTTCAAAGTGTGCCGATGTAGGTTTGTTTGGGGGAAAAGGGGGAATATTTCCATTTGGGAATAAAGAATTCTGAAGTATTGCCCTAACTATGTATTTGGAACATGTCCAAATTAAATGTTCTACAATTTGACTGTGTAGCCTCAAAATCGTTTCAGTTTGCAATCTCTCTCTCTCTCTCTCTCTCTCTCTCTCTCTCTCTCTCTCTCTTCTCTATATAGTAACACGACTCATAGTTATGACGTAGCTCTTGATTTATGTGATGGAGAAATCACAGTCTCAGTGTAGCGGAAGATGACGTGTAGTGTAACGAGTTCAGGTTGAACCAGACAACAGACAGACGCTCTGTTCCACAGCAGAGTGTTACTGAAATGCTCCAGACGAGGATCAAAACTTCATAATGTCTGCATGCATATCTGATTGACCCATGATCGGGTCACAGGCCCATTTCAATGGATTAGCACACAGGAAGAGACACAGTCACATGAAGTACAAGAAACAATACGAAAACGGTAAACGATTAACGAATGACCAAACAAACATAAATCAACTAAAATCAGTTGCTTGGCAGACGCAGCAATACCTTTCGCACCAGGACAGCCGAATTCACCGCGCTTGACATGGGAAAGGATTACCTGTTATTATTTCTCACAAAGGACATTGAGTAGGATTACTTTTCATCTCATTGGGCAATGGACAATGAAAAATAGTAAAATCAAACTCCATGATGTCATTTTTACTCAAATGGCTAGAGCCTCCATTTTACACAGAAATCAGACCCGAGTGCCTCTGCCGTTCCAGATTCCAGATTTAAGATGTTTAATCCTTTTCGAATTGGGAACAAACTCACGATTTGTTGAACTGTTCCTCGTGATCCTCCCTGAGGCTTTCTCTTCCACAGGCCATGTTTAGTCAGAGCTCACCAAAACTGGGAATTGAATGCAAATAGAGTCTAAACCTCCTCGCCCTCAGTGCTAATACTCACTCTTATCAGCGCTCGCCGGACACAGACCCGGGGTGGTAGGTAAATATTAGCATGGATCGCTCCCACAAGAGATGGGAGGGAGGTAGGCGGCGGGGAGTGAGGGATGGGGGTTGTCCTAAATGGTTGATAAGGTGAAACGTTATGGTCAGGAGTGGGGGAGAGCCATGGGTTGCCGTTAAATGTGGTCTTCCTTTCCGCGATAAATTCTCTTAACAGCGAACTCATTATATTGTTAATGTTAGCAGACATATTCAAGTTTTCTTCTTCTTCTTCTTCTTCTTCTCTCTTCTTCTTCTCTTCTCTTCTCTCTCTCTCTCTCTCTCTCTCTCTCTCTCTCTCTCTTCTCTCTCTCTTTCTCTCTCTCTTTATCTCTCTCTCATCTCTCTCTCTCTCTCTCTCTCTCTCTCTCTCTCTCTCTCTCTCTCTTTTCTCTCTGTCTGTATATGATATGTATGTATGTATATATACATATATATATATATAGTGTGTGTGTGTGTGTGTGTGTGTGTGTGTGTGTGTGTGTGTGTGTGAGTGTGTCTGTCTGTCTGGGCTGTTTTTCTGTCTCTCTGTCTGTCTGTCTGTCTGTCTGTGTGCCCGTGTGTGTATATGAATGTGCCTGTGACTCGAAGTGTGATATGCTGCTAAGTTCATTTGATGATTCTTTTGTGCATAGTTTTGCTATTTATCGTCGTTGAATATGGGCAACTGTTTTATTGTATGTGATTCGTTGTTAGTTTATACATTGTGTATTTTAATATATGATGCGTTAGTGTTTCAATGATGGATCGCATATATAGAGAATGCACGCTGCCTAGGATGTTTAAGACCATTTGACTGTATTGTTTTTTCTTTAAGATATACGCAATTTTACATTATTGGATC
The DNA here is from genome assembly GCA_033310375.1 of Conus canariensis. Classification (NCBI taxonomy): domain Eukaryota; kingdom Metazoa; phylum Mollusca; class Gastropoda; order Neogastropoda; family Conidae; genus Conus; species Conus canariensis. The sequence continues at coordinate 36,107,231 of CM065728.1, forward strand.
GTTCTGTTGTTTTTTGATCTCCTTTGATCCGTGCTGCACTGTGGCTAGCCATTGTCAGTTTGTTTTGAGAGATAACAGCTTTCTTAAAGTTGACTAGAACAGGACAGATGAGTGTCAAAGCGGTACGATTTTTTTTCTTTGGTATGACTTTTACGGTATGGTTCCTTTTTTTCAGCATGACCTTTCTATTACTTCTTTCCTTGGTATGACTCCTGTGGCTGTTTATGTATTTTCATCCTACTTCTTTGCCTCATTTTGGCCTTATCAGCATCCCAACCTCTTTCAGACAACACCCGTAAGTGGAAAACCCGATGCAAATTGAACCACTGTCCCAGCTAACTTTGCTAGCAGCAGGTCCATTCTGTACACGTCGGGACGGACGGACAATTGGAATGGGGAAGATGGCTGGGGCTGATTTCTCCTCAAGGAAAATCTACTCCAGATTCTGGCAAAAAAGGGGGGTAATGTGCAAAAAGTTAACACATGAAGACTGATTTCTGGCCCTGTCATTTCGTTTTGTTCCAAACCAATTAATCCGATTCCCTGGAACTGGTAATGTTGCGGAGTTCAGGATGTTATTGATGTTGGCAGGGTCCCACCATAGATTTTTAACAGTTTGTAGAAAATGCTTTGCTTCAAGTCTGACTCAGATTTTTCTCAGATGAGATAACATCGGCAAAAAGAAGTATTAAATGCGCTAACAAAGGCTATTGGTTAAACAGGAGAGAGATCACCCGTGTTCCGAGTCGAACAAACAGAATCTCCCTCTCTCTCTCTCTCTCTCTCTCTCTCTCTCTCTCTCTCTCTCCTCTCTCTCTCTCTCTCTCTCTCTCTCTCTCTTCATCGTCATCATCATCATCATCATCATGACCATAGAGCGATCAGATGGCAAGTGATATCACACACACAGACAGAGAGAGACAGACAGACAGAGAGACAGGCAGACAAAGAGACAGACAAAGAGAATGCAATAAAAAAGACATAGCGGAAAGAGAAAACAATAAATCACCATAATAGGAGAAATTCACTCAATACAAAAGACTTAAGCAAAACTCAACATACATAGTATCTTTTTTTTCGAAGAAAGGCTTGAACAGCTGATTTATGAAGAACTGAATGGAACGTCCAATACAAAATCTCGAAAAGAAATTATCGCAAACAAGACAGTAACTGCACACAAAACAGAAAAACGTTTTCTTATTTTTACCAACTTAAATGACATGGGGAAACTGTTTTGTTCTGACCATAACTATACGATTAATCGTCGTTGAAACCACTGCATATACGTCATTAGACGTAATGTCTGTACACATGCAGTCTTACCTGACATTACAAATTTATTTTGCAATAAAATGGGAACAAAATGAGGAAGAAATGTTCCAAGCATTTCCTGATGATTTGAACGTCTGCTTTTGTTCATCGTGTCAGTGGTGAGTCTTCCAAGGGAAAACATTCTACCTAAACAAACATTTGCTGCCCTTACCTTCTATACACCTAACCAGATTTCTTTCTTTTAAGCTGGCTGCTCGCAGTTACCATGGTCAAAAAATTAAAAACCACATTAATCCACTACACAGTTCAGGCCATGCCTCTTTTTCAGTTCCAGCTGCTGTCATCGCTGCAATGTCAATCATACTTCTTCTTCAGTGTTGTCTATTTCAATGATCTGCTGTCGTTGCAATTGCTCCCAGTAACATGTTTCTGGCTTTGTCCCTGGCAATGCGCTGTCAATGCATTCACCATCCTGTTTTTTCTTTCACATTGCCCTGAGCTCGTTCCTGCTGTAGATTTATTCACAGTCATTTCTCCTGCACTTTGTCCTCGTAAGCAGCTGCTGTCATTGCATTCTCAGTCATATTTACCTCTCGTTTATCAGCAAAAAGCTGCTATCATAGTAATTTCCCACTCCATTCGTCTTTTATTTTGTCCGTAAGAACCCGCTGTCGCCACATTTGCCATTTCATTTTTTCTTCACCCTGTCCGTAGCTATTCTTTGTCGCTGCATTTGTCATCCCGCTTCTCCTTCACATTGTCCTTAGCAGTCTGCTGTCTTCGTCTTTCCTTAGCAGTCTGCTGTCTTCGTCTTTCCTTAGCAGTCTGCTGTCTTCGTCTTTCCTTAGCAGTCTGCTGTCTTCGTCTTTCCTCACCAATCTGCTGTCTTCGTCTTTCCTCACCAATCTGCTGTCTTCGTCTTTCTTCACCAATCTGCTGTCTTCGTCTTTCCTCACCAATCTGCTGTCTTCGTCTTTCATCACCAATCTGCTGTCTTCGTCTTTCTTCACCAATCTGCTGTCTTCGTCTTTCCTTACCAATCTGCTGTCTTCGTCTTTCCTCACCAATCTACTGTCTTCGTCTTTCCTCACCAATCTGCTGTCTTCGTCTTTCCTCACCAATCTGCTGTCTTCGTCTTTCTTCACCAATCTGCTGTCTTCGTCTTTCCTTAGCAGTCTGCTGTCTTCGTCTTTCCTTAGCAATCTGCTGTCTTTGTCTTTCCTTAGCAATCTGCTGTCTTCGTCTTTTCCATCATTTTTCTGTGTTACTTAGCACTCCTTTCTAACCTACTGTTCCTGCGACTTTTTTTTACATTTTAATTAAATCTGATATTCTTCTATACTTCATCACATTTGCCCACAGATTCATCATTCTCACCAAACTGCCGTTTTCTATTGCATTTCCCCCTCATTTGCCCTCTCAGCAACCCAGCAGTATTCCGAAACACTCGACAGTGGAAACCATCTTCAAATTAAACGCGAGCCGCCGAGGCATACTTGGGCAACAACCAGTACATTCTGTCCATATCTGAACAGACGTGAGACATGGAACGGAGAAAGCCACTAGAATTGGTTTATCCTCAGGGGAATCAGAGAACAGGGTAAAAAGTTCAATCCCATGAAGTATGATTTGTGGCCAACGGGTCAGTTTGC
>CM065728.1:36115154-36117654 GCA_033310375.1 Conus canariensis
TTTCCCCTTCAGCAAATCACAAAAATCCAAATAATGGAAATCGGATGGAAATGAAATTCAAACTTCAAAACCGACCAGCGATCTTTTTGAGTGTCTAACTTTACATCAGACGTCAGAGATATTGGGCGGGGTTAAGTAGTATGATGGGTCTCTGCCGCGGTGAAATATGGTCCAGAGAGTTACGGGGATGGTACCTTAGGGTCAGGGGTCAAAAATGGTCATTGGTTGACTGTCCTCTCCCTGAAATAAAAACATCTTTAACAATGAACGGGTTATGTTGCTGAGTTCTGATAGCATGTTTGTAAGTGCTCTCTCTCTCCTCTCTCTCTCTCTCTCTCTCTCTCTCTGTTTTTTTTTTCCTTAATTTCCTTGTCGTCTGCGCTCTTTTAGTGGCATTACTCTCATGTCTTTAGACTAGTTTCCCTCCCCTCCTTACACAGCCACGTATTAGGAATACATACACAAACACACACGCTAGATAGATAGATAGACAGATAGGTAGATAGATAGATTTATTAATAGATAGATATGCAAACAGAGACGGTGTAATGTGCTCTGCAAGTGCGGATCCTGTTGGATATTTTAATCGTGTTTGAACAAATGATTACTGTTTTATAATTTCAACGACTGAATATGTCGACGGAGAGTATATGCTGCTCAGAAATCTCTTTGGCAGTCCATCTGTTTTGATTTTCTTTTAGACGTGAGCCGGTTGAAATGATTACATCGTACTTTTATTTCGTCATTTCTCTCATTTTGCGCCGTACTGTTGTAAGCTATTCAGCATTTTTTCAAAGAGATAGTTTTGGCGTTGCTTCGACAGAAGTTGTTTTGCTTGATTCCAGTGGATGTCTATGCATTTTCCTCTTTTTCTAACCCTTACCACAATCTTCTCAGCATCCCAGCCTTTCGCAGAGAACACTCAATGGTCGAAACCGAATGCAAATTGAATCATCTTACAGGCAAGCTTTACCAACTACCAATCTAGACTGAACACATCGGGACAGATGAAGCCGTGGAATGGGAAAGGTGGCCAGGATTGATTTCTCCTCACAGGAAATCCGCTTCACATTCGGGTAAAGTGGTAGTTAATGGAGAGAAAGGTTAACACATGAGAGTTCTTTGTGGCCCTGTGCGTTAGTATGGTTGTCGAAGCAGTAGCTCCGTTCCCATGGAGCTGGTAATGTAGCCGATTTTAGTATGTAATCAATGTTGACAGGGTCTTCTATTTATGTCGAACAAGTGTTAACATATGAAATCTAACTCAGCAGCACTTGAAGCGAGATAGAATATTTTCTTTGTGCATTTACAAAAGTTGTAGAACAACAGCGTGACGTGGAAATACGAATGGAATGTTTTTGTATGCTCTCTCTCTCTCTCTCTCTCTCTCTCTCTTCTCTCTCTCTCTCTCTCTCCACACACACACACACAACACACACACACACACACACACAACACACACACACACACACACACACACACACACACACACACACACATACACACACAACACACACACACACACACACACACACACACACACACACACACCCCACACACATATTGCTATGGATCTGATGGCTATGCTTAATTTGTTTTCATTTCTAAAATAACGTATCTTTATCAATTCGTACCTCAGAACATGCACGTACATAGATAGACACGCACACACACACACACACACACACACACACACACACACACGCACACACACACACACACACACACACACACACACACGCACACACACACACACACACACACACACACACACACACACACACACACACACACCACTGATCTGTAAAGAAAGGAAGAAAGGACAAAATCTAAACTCTCCACACATGTTCAAAGCTGCCTCCTGTCGAAGGCATTACCATAACTGGCAAGTTCTCTGCCTGTTACGGCACATTAAACCCACATACCGATTCCCATCCAAAAAGGCCGAATCAAAATGTCAATAACATCATGAAAGATGGCCGATTTTCCGGGAAAAAGGAAAAGATGAACAGGCGTCTTTAGGGGAAATCCTTGGGGTGTGGAGATGGGTGGGGAGGAAGAAAAAGACAACATGAAAAAAATCAAGCAGAAAGAAAATCAATCAAAATAAAGACAGAAGGAGGAAAAGACACGACATCATGAATTCTTTACTCATACTGAGCAAAGGTTAATGTGTACTATAAGATTTCTTGTACTTTTGTTAATTTTATTACTTTTCTCTATTCTCAAAACAATTAAGATGAAGCAAAATATGTGTGGAAAATATAACAACAGAAATAAAGAATGGATGGCTGATCAAAAAAAAGATAAAAAGATACAAATAAAGGAACAAATTGATCAGAAATTATTAACAGAGAATCAAGTCTAAAAATCAACACCTAATCATCCAATAAACAATTACATAAACAGAGGAAATAAATGAAACACAAAGGAAAGAAAGAAACAAAAGTAGGAAGTAGGAAAGAAGCCAAGAAACAAACTGGTTGTGATAATTACCTTG
>CM065728.1:36127654-36130154 GCA_033310375.1 Conus canariensis
CAGTCCCAGATTGAGAAGGTGCACAAACTTCTGACACTGCGCAAGTCCACCCATCTACAACAAGAGGAACTCCAGTAGACTGGGTCAAAGTGATGTACATCAGTGTGGACCTAACATTCACCTGTTATCCAGTCAGCGGTTCTCAGTAACACGGTAGATTTGTTTTTCACTTTGATATGTACCACGTAAATGAAAGCTAACTTCAATACATGTAATTATTACCCAAATGGTCTAAAGAGCAAAACTTCAGACTGGATAAAACACTGTTCGATGTCAAACAAAGTATTCATGGTACTGCTAGATTTCAATATGCATGCTCAAAATTGGAAACATAGCTTTTCTGTAAAAACTTTGAATTGTTACCTTCAAAATATTTCAATCCGTTTTATCAAACAATTACGGCACAGCTAGAGTGCCAATGTTTCTGCCATGAAACCAAAGCACTATTGATATGACTTTACCCTTGGCTTCTTTCGTCCCTCACTTTGCCATTCTCAGCATCCCAGCCCTTGTCAGAGAACAGCCACCTGTGAAAACAGGATGCAAATTGAATCACTGCCAGAGCAAACTTTGTCAGCATCCAGTCTGTTCTGTTCACTGCGGGACAGAGGGAGACATGGATTGGAGGATAGTGGCCAAAGTTGATTTCTCCTCAAGGGAAATCTTCTCCAGATTCCAGCAAAACGACAGTTCGTGTGGTGAAAATGTAGCACACGAAAAGAGATTTGTGGCCCTGTGCGTCGGTTTTGTCTTTGAAACATTAACTCCGTTCCCAAGGAGCTGGCGATATTGCTGAGGTCAGAGTGTGGTCGGTATTGAGAGAGTCATACCATAGATTGTGTACAGTTTTCGATACATGTCTTGTTTAAAATCTTACTCAGAATCTTGTAAATGAGATTCAAGACATTTCATTTAACTTAAATAAGTTTAAGATCAAACAGGGGAGAACAAGCGTGCTTTGTGGATTTAAGAGTGAAATGTTTTTGTATTCTTTCTCTGTCTATGTCTCTGTCTCTGTCTCAGTTCTCTCTCTCTCTTTCTCTGTCTGTCTGTCTCTCTCTCTCTCTCTCTCTCTCTCTCTCTCTCTCTCTCTCTCTCTCTCTCTCTCTTTCTTTCTTTTTCTCTGTCTGTCTCTCTGCCTCTCTCACTCTCTCTCTCATACTCTCTCTCTCTCTCTCTCTCTCTCTCTCTCTCTCTCTCTCTTCTCTCTCTCTCTCTCTCTCTCTCTCTCTCTCGGAAAGTCGCTGAACTTGAAAAACCTGGCCAAGGACAATAGTCGTGGCATTGTGAAGAAAATCAGAAAGAAGTATAGTAAATGATTTCACGTTCAACTAAATGTAGTATTTAACAAACAGGGATTAAACTTACCATTTTAGACAAGGTAATGATTGTACATTAAGCACACAAGTGGGTTAGCATTAAATTGTACTGCAGTGTGTACAATTTTGTCTCCGCTGACACCAAAGCATAAATCACTTGAGCGAAGAAAGTATCTATAGGCATACAAACCCGTAGAGTATTTAGTCTTAATCGCAAAACAAACAAACAAGTGGAGCGGTTCGGAAGAAAAGATCTATACGATTTCCATTTATTTAGTCTTAATCGCAAAACAAACAAACAAGTGGAGCGATTCGGAAGAAAAGATCTATACGATTTACATTTATTTGAACATGTCAGTTTCTTCATTTTACGATACCAATTTTTCCCAAATGGAAGCATTGTGTCATTACAAACAGGCACATTGACTCAATGCTTTTCTTGCAACCTAATCCAGCGTGTTTCATCTAACCAACTGCTCGTGTTTAGACTTTCCTAAATTCACAGCATGAGCCAAAATGATGCAAGCAAAGAATTCAACAGCATGTCATCACTTCCTCTAGACGAATTCTGCTAAGCCTTTTTTCCAACTTCATCTTAACACAGGTTTATTGGACAGCTGCTCCTCTTGTTGCATATTTCAACAGGTTTGCCCTTTCGTTTCCTGCTCTTGTTGCATCTTTCAACAGGTTCACCCTTTCGTTCCTACTCAGTTTGCATATTTCAGCAGGTTTGCCCTTTCGTTTCCTGCTCGTGTTGCATATTTCAGCAGGTTTGCCCTTTCGTTCCTACTCAGTTTGCATATTTCAGCAGGTTTGCCCTTTCGTTTCCTGCTCGTGTTGCATATTTCAGCAGGTTTGCCCTTTCGTTTCCTACTCTTGTTGCATATTTCAGCAGGTTTGCCCTTTCGTTTCCTGCTCGTGTTGCATATTTCAGCAGGTTTGCCCTTTCGTTTCCTACTCTTGTTGCATATTTCAGCAGGTTTGCCCTTTCGTTTCCTGCTCGTGTTGCATATTTCAGCAGGTTTGCCCTTTTGTTTCCTATTCTTGTTGCATATTTCAGCAGGTTTGCCCTTTCGTTTCCTGCTCGTGTTTCATATTTCAGCAGGTTTGCCTTTTCGTCTCCTACTCTTGTTGCATATTTCAGCAGGTTTGCCCTTTCGTTTTGGGCTCTTGTTGCATAT